>FR990060.1:13787350-14420352 GCA_905404095.1 Glaucopsyche alexis
CTTAGCTTTAACACGCTCCGACATATATATATATTTATTTATTTATTTATTTATTATTTATTTACTTTACTATGTATTTATATTATTTCTGCATTAAACAAATTATTTACAGATAGGTACACTAAAAACACATTGCTTGAATCGTCGTTTTTAGGGTTCCGTAATACTCAATGAATATAGTTTCGCTCTGTCCGCCCGTCTTATGTCTGTCGGTCTGTCCGCCCTGTATAGATCTCGGTTTTTGGCATCATAAAATGATAATTATGTTATATTTTAGGGGTGGCTCTCTCCATACATGTAAAGTGGGAATGAAAAATATTTTTTCATTCCACGCCATCGTGTGGGATATCGATGAATAGTTAAATAGGACTAGGTTTCATTCATGACTACAAAATCAATAATTTTCGAGGAATCGGGCCCCAAAGTCGTTTATAAGATTTATAACACATACATAAACCACACATAAACATATGTTGCAAAAAATAATTTGAAAATAGAATTTGCTAAAAAAAAAACCACATGAAAATTTACCGAATTGGTATTTAGTGCCCACTCAGGTAGGTATGTTGTTTTGTGTTTTTATTTTATCAAATAAATTTTGTTTTCTTTCTTTCTTTCAAAAGCGACGATCGTAAGAGACATTAACAAGATAACAAGATGATGATACTGTACGAGCACTGAAGTGATACTTTCCTACTTTTTAAAGATTAATAAACGACACACCTTGGCCTGTAGTGATTTTGAGGTTTAAGGTTTTTAATATATTCATCAACTAGCTTTTGCCCGCAGCTCCCTCCGCGTAAATACATTATCCCGCGGGAACACTGTACTTTTTCGGGATAAAAAATATCCTATGTCCTTTCCCGGGACCGTATGTCTATACCAAATTTCATAAAAATCGGTTCAGTGGTTAAAGCGTGAAGAGGTGACAGATAGACAGACAAACAGACACACTTTCACATTTATAATATTAGTACCTATAGAATATAAATATTTTATTTCAGAGCTGGAAGCGACCCCTCAAGCTGGATGTGAACGTCCAGCCGGCGTGTGTGGCTGACCCCCACGTGGGCGACAGCTGCTACTTCGTGGGCTGGGGCGGCTACGACCAAGGTACCTAAATCAGATGCAGTAGTATAGACGTGCCAAGTGCTACTACTATTATAAATGTGAAAGTTTGTGAGGATGTATGAATTGATGAATGTTTGTGACTCTTTTACTCTAAAACTTCTGAACAGATTTGATGAAATTTGGTACGGTAGTAGTTTAGACTATGGCATACGCTGTGCGGTGCGGTGCAACCTGACATTCGAACTCCTACGATAAAACCTATATCTTCTTGTGTAATGAGTAATGACTAATGAATAATGTTCAATTTTAAATAGCAATAAATAGTGAAGTTAAAATCGTAGTCAAAAAGAGGTTTTTTCTAGGTCCATGATCGTAATAAATAGTAGGTAAGCTTTCTTAAAGAAAGCTTATTTTATGAGCGTTTTGTTATAGTAAATAGTTGAATACCTATTTGGGTATTTTTCTAACTTTTAATGGAAGAAAACGATGATTAATCGGAACTTCATTTTTTCTAAGGCTGGGACTATTATGATCCGGAATCCGGCGGGCCCGTGATAATTCAGAGTACTGAGAATAGAACTCTGCGGTTATACAATAGAGTTGAAAATTGAAGTGTCGAGTGTCGAGCTGTGGTATCATTGACATTTGACTTGATACTCATGTGTTCGATTTTCAACTCTATTGTATTAGTCCAAAGTTCTAATTATACTGCTCTAAATTTTCTCTCTAAATGAAAAGCCGAAACGTGGACACTCACCGTAGGGCTGGTTCACAAGTTTAAGGTTGCGATGGAAAGAGCAATTTTGAGGGCTCAGATCAAATAATAAACCAAGATAGCGCATGGCGTTTGTTTGAAGTGAAGCGTCGTCACGACGACTCACTCGATACTGTTGAAAAGTAGCGTACTTTTTTGCTTGTGTGTGCGTGAGCGCGTGTTTAAAATTGAAGTAGCGTAGTTTTTTAGGCTTCACTTCAAACAAACGCCATGCGCTATCTTGGTTTTTTATTTGATCTGAGGTTGAGGGTATCTCTGGTGGATAAAATACGTAACGTGTATGTATGTATGTCATTCGCCAGAGAACTAAAGTCAACGACATTACTAAACGAATTAGCACGCTGAAGTGGAAGTGGGCCGGCCATGTTGGCAGACGGACAGACAATCGATGGAGCAGACAAGTATTAGAGTGGAAACCACGCTTCTAGGCAAACGTAGTGGAGGACGTCCTGCGTCACGATGGACTGAGGATTTGAAGAATATGGCTGACAGCAGATGGATGAGGGCTGCTCAAGATCGGGATGGTTGGCGCTCAGGCCTACGTTCAGCAGTGGACGGCGATTGGCTGATGATGTATGTGTCACCGTAAAATTGTAAAAACCGTTAGATTGTAATATTACTAGAGACATTATAAAAAGTTGACAGATTGTCAAATAAAAATTTATCCTTACAATTGTACGCATTATTTTAAACGCGGTTAAACGGCAAGTGCCCTGCGCCGCCGTATTTGTTTGCCTTTTCATAATAATAATTATAACGAAAAATAATGCGTAATTTTTATTTGACAATCTGTCGACATATTACAATATCTCTAGTAATATTACAATCTAACGGTTTTTACAATTTTACGGTGACATCTGCATGATGTAAATTTTCTCGGGCGTTCAGGATTCCGGATCATATTTATAGTCCAAGCCTAGTCCAAGTTGCGTAACACAGTGACAGGCTCTGACCCACATGAGCGTTTACATAATAGCTCCAATCATTTCCGTCGCATTTGCCATTGTGTGGGACCAGTGTTATGAATTTAGAATTATTTTCGCATAACGCATATTGTAATGTGGCATATTATCACCTGTATTACGCTTGAATATTATGCAAAATGCATACGAAATTACATTGGATCCCTAACGATGAGACTGTTCTGAATGTGCAAAATATAGGTGAATTGGGAAAAGGATTAGGTAAAATCTAGGTACCATTTTTTGGTAAAACGCTTACGTTTCAACTTTCAAGTTTCAACATGTGACTCAGTGCAGTACTGCTACTTAGCGAATGTCTGGGGAGCTCGTTTCGTATGCGTATCGTTTGCGTATGCGTTTTGAGCAAGGAATTTGTAAGTATTATAATACTTACAAATTCCTTGGTTTTGAGTTGGTAGGGATGCTCGATGTTGCAAAAACATAGATGTTGGCATCGATAATGACATCGATAGCTTATCATCGATGTTCGATGTTTATCGAGCTCTAAACATCGATGTCAGGCAACATCGATGTTTTTTTGCAAACGTCTTCACGGCCGTCCGTCATCAACACATCTATACTACCTTAGATTATATACTGCAGGATAAGGCACGCAGGGAAATTTTCAAACAAAACTTTCTGCCAATTTTGGTGCGGGGAGGGTAACTCCCACAATGAAAACAAAATCACACATTCACAAAAATATTGTAATCGTTACAAACCCACACATTTATAAAACTGCAACACTAGCTTATTTATATCACACAAATAAGACTCGCGCTAATATAACAGTGTAGCGTACACACTAATACACTGGCATGCTAAGTGATGTTACCAATACAAATTATATCGATATATTGTCGATATGAATTTGTATTGGTCACATCTTCGTTATTTGAAAATAATGTATTTTGTTGAAATATAACCATTCCGAATAATTCCGATATACATATTAATTATATTACACGTAAAAGTTATGGCAGCAATAGAAAACTTCACATACATAAGTAGTAAATACAGTCTATTCACGTTAAGTTTGCAGTGAGTCGTCAGTACAGTTTACAAATGTTAAACTGGCTTACCTTTATTGTCAAACGTGAACACGAGCTAAGCGTCATTGCTTTCTAGACATTTGCACTGATGACTCACTGCAAACTTAACGCGTACCTATAGGCTGTATTTACCACTTATCTTTAAAATCGCCATAGCTTCTACGTATACTATAGACTGCACATACGCACATACATACGCTAATACTCATATACATAGATAAATTATTATGAACACTAAACATACAACTCTCCTTTTTTGCAAACATCAAAGCAAAAAATAACCTAACCTAACCAAGAATATATCAGGACACGTCTAAGGAGGGTTCCGTAACTATAAACGCGTAATATTTTTTCAAATTACTTCAAAAGTTACTGTCTGATTTGTTTCAAAATATTTTTCCTAAAGAGTTATTAGCATAATCTATCAGCATAAAAAATTGTAAGTTTTTAAGTCTTATAGTTTAGAAATGCTAGGAGGCCGATTACTCGAAAATGGTTGACTTTATAAAAAAGTTATGTATGAAACCTTGCCTTTATTTTAAAATACCTATTAAACGATACCCCACACAATGGGATAGAAAGAAAAAAAGTTCATCCCCACTTCACATGCATGGAGAGCCACACCTAGAATATCTTATACGTTTAAACGAGCAATTCTTGTATATTTATTTATATGTATATGTTACAGCCAAAGTAATAAATCCGGATATTATATATACTATCCAGCCATTATTTATAATGTCTACTCAATTTAGACAAAGTGATAAATGACACAGAATTAATCACATTGACTGGCAATTTTATATAATATCTTCGAAGAATTGGATAAAGTAATAAAAAAGTAGGTACAGGTAAAGATTATAAAATTGTATTTCAATCTGCCTTTATATAATAATAATTATAATGTTTATTATAATTATTATAATATATTATAATTATTATAATAACATTGTCATAGATACAATTTTATTGTGATCTATATAAAGTAATTTAACTTTATGAAATATTTTTTTTATAATAATTTTACCTTTTTTAGGGTTCCGTAATACTTAAGTAACCCTTATAGTTTCGCTATGTCCGTCTGTCTGTCTGTCTGTCCGCGCCTCTAGCTCCTGTAATTATGAATATAAATTGATGAAATTTTGTGCAGTTATAGATTGTGTATAGATCACAGTTTCGGGATCATAAAAAATAATAATTTTATATTTTAGGGGTGGCTCTCCATACATGTGAAGTGGGGATGAAAAATATTTTTTCACTCTACCCCATCGTGTGGGGTATCGTAGAATAGGTCTTTTAAAATAAAGGCAAGGTTTGAACGTTACTTTTTTATAAAGATGACCATTTTCGAGTAATCGGCCTCCAAACTAGTTTGTAAGTTGGTCCCCCCCCCTAGCATTTTTAAACTATAGGAGATAGAAACTTGCAAATTTTCATGCTGATAGATCATGCTAAAAACTCTTTAGGAAAATTATTGTGATCCAAATCGGACAGTAACTTTTGGAGTAATAAAAAAAAAGCATATTACGCATTTATAGTTACGGAACCCTCCTTACACATGTCCTGACATGCTCTTGGTAAGGTTTTAGTGATGTATGTTAAATTATTAAGTAACGTTTTAAATAAACAATCGAATATATAATTATTGAATACGCGCCAAGCTTCCATTAGGTATTGTATAGTTGTAAAAATAAGATGACGATGATGATTACTGTAAGTTACATAGTGGCATATTATGCTTGCAGTTCTTTGAACTCAGTTCTTAAGTTTGAGTTTGAGTTTGAATGCCGAAATTTTCAAACGCGTATATTTAAAGACTGAGGAGTTCTGATCAAAGCTTATGTGATCATCAGGTCACCACTTTAGTGAAAACGGGACCAACCTCGGATTATAATCCGAGGTTGGTCCCGTTTTCCCGAAACGAAAGTGAAAAGACATGCAGAACTTCCGCGGAAGCGGAAGCAGAAGCAGAGTTCTGTTGCATCACTAAGTTGAATCGTGTTTATTACTTTAGCTAACTTTGGCCCGCTATTATGAATAATATCCGGACAAAGTGATTAATTTATCACATTATCTAGACAATATAGTTATTATATATAATGACCAGTCATTATGTATAATAGCTATTTAATCACATTGACTGTAACATATACATATAACCGTGATCTTGGAAACGGCTCTAACGATTTCGCTGAAATTTGGTATATGGGGGTTTTCGGGGGTACACAATCGATCTAGATTAGTCTTATGTTTGGGAAAATGCGTGTTCGTGTTTTAATGCGTTTTTCTTTCCACGCAGAATATGGTCGCTAATTTCGTCCTGCCGGCCGCCGTTCGTTTGGTCCAGCGGGTTAAGACGCGAAAGGCAAGAAACGAGTGTTACGGGTTCGAAACCTGCTCGGTGCCTTACTTTTGTTTTTTTTTTATATGTTCAAGTTTACATAATTATATTTTTTTATTTTTTATTGTTTTTAGACAAGTTTAAAAAAATGTAGTTAATGTTTGAGATCAAACACCTGATCTACACAGAAATCGATTGTAAATAATAATAATTGTCAGTTCACATTTTACTTTTTAAGTTTATGTAGATTATCACCTAAACACCACCCACCATATTACAACAAACAGTCACCCAGGTACTAAAATTATTATTATTTTATGATGCCAAATCCGAGATCTATACACAATCTATGATCTAGCTACCTATTACTAATCTGTGATTTATAACTGTACCAAATTTCATCCATTTATATTCATACTTAGGCTAACGTAACGTAACTTAGGTAGAAGCACGGACAGACAGACAGACGGACGGACAGAGCTAAACTATAAGCGTTCCTCAAGTATTACGGAACCCTAAAAATGAACTGCACTTCAAACAAGGAATACTTGTGTCCCTCTGGCTGGGAACATCTTGATTTTATAACGATACCCTAGTCCATATTTCAAACATCCAAATAACCTGTTCAGCCTTTCAAGTTTCAAAGTTGCGGTGGGGTAAATAATAAACATCACGTACATACATGCACACTTTATACTCCTTGCTTGATCTGTCGTATAAAGTGTAAAAGCAATCCAATATTTTTACATCACAAAATATAAAATTAGTATACCAAGAAAAAAATTAATTTTTATCGACATCGTTATTCTAGTGATTGTTACGTCACTCAAAAAGTAATAAAAAAATTCCGCCATGTTTCGAGAATTAAGTGCCATAATAAAATTCAAATCTATTACATAGGAAATAAAGACTAAAATTCTATATCTAACAACAATAGTGCGTGTCTCGTGGGGAGTACGCCACAATCGAATATTCTACGATTATCTGTCTCGTGTACACCGCTATTCGATACATCGTCGATTTTTACGAAATTACATTTAAATAGAAATATACAATAATTAAATAAAAAAATACTCACAAATGAAAGGTTATTCCATCTTTTTTAAGATTCGACGTGTTGGACTTGTTTTTACAGGACATAAGAGCACAAATCGGCATTTTTAGCGGAGCATTTCGGACGTCCTTTCGATGCTATACCGATGCACATAATGGTTAAAATCGATTACGCAAATAGTTTTTATGAACGCATTCAACGAGATTCAAAAATCTTATACCTCGGCAGAGGGGAAAGCTCATGACGTAAGGCGTATCCCGTAGTATATGATCTAAGTATACTACTAATACTATAAATGGGAAAGTCGTTTCGTCTTTCACGTCAAAACTACTGAACCGATTTAAATGAGGTACAAAGGACATAGGTTCCTTTTTATCGCAGGGAAATGTACAGTTCCTGTGGGATAACGTTATTTACAGTTTGACGTAAAAACTACTAAGCCGATTATCATGAAATTTGGCACAGATGTAAAGTGGACCACGGAAAAGGAAATAAGGTACTTACTTTTTATTGCGGGGAAATGTACGGTTCCCATGGGATACTTTATTATATGGTTTCATGTAAAAATTACTAAACCGATTATCATGAAATTTGGCACAGATATAAAGTAGAACATGGGGAAAGACATAAGTTACTTTTTATGGCGGGACATAAGGTTCCCGTGGATTACTGTCTCCGATGGCGTTGATATCACAATAGTGGTTAAATATTTTACCGCAAGTTTTTTCAACTGGGTTTCCGATTATGTGTGTCCGTGACATCGATGTGATCGATGTTACGATGTTTTGAATAATGCAATATCGATGTTAAAACATCGATGTTTTATCGTCTAACATCGATGATCATCGAAAATCGATGATCATCGAGCATCCCTATTTTGAGTGTGTTTTATTGATATTTGCGTAATTGAATGTGTATTTAGATTTTATCCTCGACCAGTGCTTTCTCTCTAAGTCTCTACGGACTTCTAGTATACTGTTTAACTTCTAAGACCCTTGCTATCATAAAGGACACCGATAACCTTGTTTACTCGTTTGACTTTGGCTCGTTATTTTGGATTTGGCTTAACGATTGGATATTGACATCATGGATCGCTGTGTAAATTGTGGCATAGCAACTAGTCGATGTAATACACTGGGCCGACGAGCTTTAGATGATGAAACGACATTATCAGTGATTCGTCAATGGCGTGCACCAGAATCTGTAAGTACATCGTCATTACAGATGGCCCAGCATCTCTCATAACAGATTAGTAATCATAATATATAATGGCATATTATATGAAGATTGTTAAAACAACAATATTTTGCAGTAATCATCAGTTCTTTTATCATTGCGTTTTTCAGATAAATAACTGTGACTATGTTTGCCAAGCTTGTTGGAATTTGGCCCAACAACCATCTGTTGGTGAACCAAGACAAGTTGGCCACCGTAATGTTTGTCTCCGTTGCGGCCGTTCTCTTGCATCGCGAGTCAGCCATCTACTAAACACAGGCTCAACTCGTGAATTGAGAATCTATAATGTTATACAAGAGTGGATTATGCCTCGAACTGTAGAAGTAACAAGTAGCATTTGCCACAATTGTTGGGTGGCTGCCGACAGAGCTGCTATCCATATGGACTTAGGTCCATCAACAACCTCTCAAGGAAATGTTGGTGCTAACATACAGCCACAGGCACCGCCAGATCTTTGCACTGAACCTCCAAATGAAGAGGTAAGAAATAATGAAGAAGTAAGAAATAACCAATCCGAGCCTACTATTGTGTTACCGGATTATATGAGAGCTGTTGAAACAGAAAGGAGGTGTTTTATTGAAGGATGCCAGAGATCACAGAGGTACAGAGTTCCACTGTCTACACGAAAAATGTTGCTCAGTCGATATAAATATTATGTACCAGAAAACAATCGTCTTTGTGATCGACATTTAGTCATTGAAGCGTGGGATTTTCTGGACAGTTTGACAAATAATTATGTACAGACTTTCACTGCGAAACATATCCAGGACATGATGTCCTTAAAGGAAGTTGTCGAGACAGGATTACTTCATTTTGAGAGTATAGATGACATGGAAGATCATGTTGTACATACATGGATTGGGCTAAATAAAGTGCAATTCCATCAAATGTTTAATGAAGTTCCTCAGTTGTTGGAAATACCACGAGCATCTTTAGCTTTAGCAGCCTAATTAATGAAGCTTAGATCTGGGGATTCTGATGAGAGGTTGTCAACTGTATTGAAAGTTTCTAGGCGAACCCTAGAGAAGTGGTTGCACAGAGTGAGGGAACTTTTAACTGAATATTTCGTGCCAAGGCACTTAGGCCCAAATCATTTAAATAGGCAGCAAATAGTGCAAAGAAATCTAACAATACCTAATACGTTGTTTGGTAACTTTGAGGGAGTTGACAGGCCCATTATAATATTTGATGGATATTATGTTGAAAAAAGTTCGAATTACTTATACCAAAAAAAAACATATAGCATGCACAAATATAGAAACCTTGTAAAACCATTTTTGATGGTATGTACCAATGGGCATATAATTGATGTTCTGGGCCCCTATCCAGTTATAACATCTGACGCTGAAATTATGAAAAAAGAATTTACAAATGGACGTCTATTACGGGAGTACTTCCTCCCAGGAGATGCTTTTATTCTGGATCGGAGCTTTCGGGATTCATTACCCTTATTGCATGAATGTGGATATAGGACATATGTGCCTGCTTTATTAGAGGAGGGTGAGACACAACTTTCTACTATTGAAGCAAATAAATCAAGAGCAGTCACCATTTGCCGTTGGGTGGTGGAGGTTGTTAATGGTAGATTTAAAAGAGATTTTAAATTATTACGGCAAAATTATTTCAATGTAGCGTGTAAAAGCTTCATGAAAGATTTTGAGGTAGCTGCTGCTCTTTTAAACACTTTTCACCCTCCTATAGTTGATCGAGTAGATGCTGGGGAAATAATAGAAAGAATAAATATGAATATGAATACAGAAAATGAATTAGCAGAATTTATTGTAAGAAACAATTACAATAGGCGTAGGTCTAATTTTGAAACCATTACTGTTCACAATGATAATTTAAATGATTTTCCCCAGCTTACCGATAATGAGTTAATTCTGGTTTCATTAGGGACATATCAAATAAAGCAGGCACGTTCCTACTATGGTCAACATGTAAGAGGTAATGATGGTTTTATAATAGAAGTGTGCAAGGAGTCCAGCAGCAGCCTACTTCGAGAGCTGTCGGCTTCAAATTCTGCATGGATGCTAAGGGGACGCATTCAGTCCAGACATATAAGTCGAAAGACTTATTTTGTATACATTTTAGTCGACAGCTGTCTAAGAGGTAGGGAAGCAATCCTTAAACATTATTGTAACTGCATTGTAGGCAAACGAACTGTAGGCTGCTGCGCACATATAATGTCAATAATTTGGTACCTTGGTTGGGCTAGGTACCAAGGTAATATAGTTCCACCTGCGCACTTCTTAGACGATATTCTGATAATCGAAGATGAATAAAAGATAATTGTAGCATACGCTCGAAGTACGTGAAATAAGAACATCGCTCTGATAAGAGCGTTTTTACGTCGTTTGTCGATTGAAACAAAGAACACGACGTTCGTACGAATGAAACGAATATCCGAGTATTAATCCGTGACTGGAAACATCTTCATTCATCTTGACAGCGTTGCAGCCCCGAAAAGGACTTTTTCTAATAAGAATTTCACTTAGTAGCACTACACATCACAAACAATCTTCATTCTTCACACGGCAACAGTCGGTGCGCCGAGGTACTGCGTGACGTCGTGTTCCCGCGGAGGCTCGACGAAATGAACGACGCCCGGCGTCGCGGGGTATATTTATACCCAAGCGTCGCGTGTCGCGACACAGCGGCGGTGTGGAGAGATGGCGCAGAAGCATGCACAGACGAACAGCCAATAACAAACAACCTTTTAAGGTTGTAAACAAACAGCCAATCAAAAGCAATTTTTTAGTGTGTAAATTTATGTGTAATAATAATAATTATGTTAATTTTCTGTATAAATACGTGTACATTTTGTAAATAAATTATTCACTTCACAACTGTAGATCGAGTTTTACTCTCTCTACCTAAACTGCCTCGACAAGACCTCTAAAGTGGAGTACCTACCTCCAATTGTTTAAAAAGTGTTTTTTTAACATCACATCCTTGTCTTCTCTTTCTTTTAATCTATTTGTGACTTTCCTTTTCTACTCCCACTCAATAAAATACAATAAAAACTACATTAAATAACTGTATAATAAAACAAAATAGCAATCATAGTTCAAAAATCAGCTGATAAGTATAGGTAATTGTCAATTTATTGAATAACCTCACTTTTACTAAATCTCTTATAACTCTGCTCTCAGATTGCCAAAATCCGCAGAATTTTCAGAAATGGTTTCTTAATAATAGGTTGGGGAAAAAGTCTTTTCGCATTATAGTATATGTATGAACTTGTCATAAAATATCTTGGGCTATACCAATTGTATCTGGCTGATTTTGGTATCATTAAAAAGTTTTAATTTTACAGAAGACAATTCAAAATTCAAATTAGGTAAATTTGAGATTTTCATTTGTTTTTCTTATTGTTAAAATGAGTGATTCTTATGAAGAATTTCGATTCATTTTAAAATTTTATTACAAAAAAGGTAAAAATGCAACACAAGCCGCGAAAAAAATTTGTGATATTTATGGACCTAATGCAGTATCTGTGAGAGTAGCGCAAATTTGGTTTAAGCGTTTTCAATCCGGAAATTTTTATATCAAAGATGCACGTCGCTCTGGTCGCCCTGTTACGGACAAAACTGTTGCCATTTTTGAAAAAGTGGAGCAAGATCGGCATATTAGTAGTTACGATGTAGCTGAAGAACTGGGGATTGACCACAAAACGGTTTTGGCGCATTTGAAAAAAGCTGGGTACACAAAAAAGCTCGATATTTGGGTGCCTCATAAGCTCACTGAAAGAAACCTAATGAACCGTGTACTCATTTGTGATTCTTTATTACGACGTAATGAAACCGAACCATTTTTGAAGAAGCTGATAACTGGTGATGAAAAGTGGATCACGTACGACAAGAACGTGCGAAAAAGATCGTGGTCAAAGGCCGGTCAGGCTTCACAGACTGTGGCGAAACCCGGGTTAACTCGCAACAAGGTGATGCTGTGTGTGTGGTGGGATTGGAAGGGCATTATTCATTATGAGCTGTTACCGCCAGGCAGGACCATCAATTCTAAACTGTACTGCGAACAACTGATGAGATTAAAGCAAGAAGTTGAGAGAAAGCGGCCGGAATTAATCAACAGAAGGGGTGTGGTTTTTCACCATGATAACGCTAGACCTCACACATCTTTAGCCACTCAGAAAAAAATACGGGAGTTTGGCTGGGAGGTGTTAATGCATCCGCCGTATAGTCCTGACCTTGCACCTTCAGATTTCCACCTGTTTCGGTCGCTGCAGAATTCCTTAGACAGTGTCAGGTTGACATCACAAGAGGACTGCCAAAACCACTTGTCGCAGTTTTTTCATCAGAAGCCCCAAAAATTTTATAGCAATGGGATCATGTACCTACCAACAAGATGGCAAAAAGTTATCGAACAAAATGGCACCTATATACTTTAGTCACTTGTAAATAAACTTTATAAAAAAACCTTTTGAATTTTTATAATATAAAATGCGAAGAAACTTTTTCCCCAACCTAATATATAAGGCGTAGACAGAGAAAACTAAAGACGACTGGTACGCGTGCCGGTAAAAGGGACAGGTATAGAGTACCTATCAAGATTTAGGGTTACCAGACAAGCAAAAAACTCCCTGAAGAAATCTTGTGTACATTTGTGTAATATGTATGTGTTACAGTCTACAATGTTTGAAATTTAGGCAATGTATACATTTCCTAGGTTTATAGGCATTTCTAAATATTTTTAAGTAATTAAATATTGTTTTAAAATTATTTTATACATTAATTCATAATACAGTGCCTAGTCAATGTCTTTCGAAAAGATTGCTGAATGACATTATGATGTTTATTTATTTATATATATTTTAGCAAAAAAGGTCACCAGCATTACATACATCATAACATTAACAGATTTAGGTGACACAAGATTCATAAACAACTTTACTAATATTCAATACTTACTAATTTAAGGGATATAATTAATCGAGCGAACAAAAAATAAGTTGGCGGCTGCATGTGAGCATACTGTATTACTGAATTTGGCAGCGAATTAATATGTTGGCGACTAAATTACTAAACTGGCGAAAACACTCGGGTGACAAAAAATTCAAAAGTCGGCAGATAAAAAGAGGCGAAATTTAATCCAAATTAGCACCGATATTTATAAGTTGGTGACTTAATTTCCGAGTTGGTGACCATTATACCATATAAGCAGCTATAAAACCAGATTTGGTTGATAAATTAATGGCTGCTAAAAAGTCAATTTGCTGACTACGGAAAATCCTATTTTTGGATACTGTTGGAGTAAGTTTTTCTTTGGTATGGGTGTCATTTTCTAGGTTTCTGGGGGTGCACAATAATCTATACATCTATACTCTATACAGATAAATAAAATTGAAGTGTCTGTTTGTAACTTAAAATTAACAGCTTTTCACAAAATGAATCTGAAAGTATATTCGGTACTTATAATAAAATACCAATTTTTTTAATTTTTGTCTGTCCGTCTGTCTGTCTGTCTGTCTGTTTGTTCCGGCTAATCTATGAAACGGCTGGAACGATTTTCACGGGACTTTCACTAGCAGATAGCTTATATTATATGTCTAACATAGGCTACTTTTATTTTAGGGTTCCGTTTAAAAAAATAGGGTTCTGCTTTCGTTAGTTCTGCGCAAACGAAGTTGCGGGCATTAGCTAGTATGAAAATAAAATCTGTTTTGAAATTCCACAATGGCGTAAATTTTTGTCATTAATATTAATAAAGTTGTTCTTTTCCAGGTTTCTGGGGGTTTTGATTACAAAATTGTCTTCCAATTTCATTTTCCAAAATGGAGAATATTCAATCTTCGTAAAATGAATATGAATACTAAATTAAAAGATATTGGGGATACTAATTAGGATTGATGATTATTATTACAGTATGTTATGTAGTTCAAGGTACCAGCTATATATAGAAATTTTTCAAAATTCAGGATTTATGAATTTTTATACCATTCATGAAGAAAATATGCGATTTGTAGGTTAATAAGGGGGAGGAAATTTTCATTATTTTTGCAGTAGGATGCACCGTTTCTGAGATAGAAGCGACTAGAAAAAAAAAAGTATGGCAGTGCTGTACTGAGATACGAGGGTTGTAATCTATAGAAATGTTGGAAAATTCAAGATTTTCGATTTCTTTTTCTCCCATCATGAAGAAAATATGATGTTGCGGGTTTCTTAAAGGGGATGAAATTTTCATTATTTTTTCAATAGGATGGACCGTTACCGAGTTAGAATCAATTTTATAAAAAAAAGAAGTAAATGCTGTACATTGAGATACGACGGATGTTTATAGGAATGTTGGAAAATTCAGGATTTTCGAAATTTTTTTTCTCCCATCATGAAGAAAATATGATGTTGCGGGTTTCCTAAAGGGGATGAAATTTTCATTATTTTTTCAATAGGATGCACCGTTTCCGAGTTAGAATCAATTTTATAAAAAAAAAGTAAATGCTGTACATTGAGATACGACGGATGTTTATAGGAATGTTGGAAAATTCAGGATTTTTGAAAATTTTTTCTTCCATCATGAAGAAAATATGATGTTGCGGGTTTCCTAAAGGGGATGAAATTTTCATTATTTTTTCAATAGGATGCACCGTTTCCGAGTTAGAATCAATTTTATAAAAAAAAGAAGTAAATGCTGTACATTGAGATACGACGGATGTTTATAGGAATGTTGGAAAATTCAGGATTTTCGAAAAAAATTTTCTCCCATCATGAAGAAAATATGATGTTGCGGGTTTCCTAAAGGGGATGAAATTTTCATTATTTTTTCAATAGGATGCACCGTTTCCGAGTTAGAATCAATTTTATAAAAAAAAGAAGTAAATGCTGTACATTGAGATACGACGGATGTTTATAGGAATGTTGGAAAATTCAGGATTTTCGAAAAATTTTTTCTCCAATCATGAAGAAAATATGATGTTGCGGGTTTCCTAAAGGGGATGAAATTTTCATTATTTTTTCAATAGGATGCACCGTTACCGAGTTAGAATCAATTTTATAAAAAAAAAGTAAATGCTGTACATTGAGATACGACGGATGTTTATAGGAATGTTGGAAAATTCAGGATTTTCGAAAAAAATTTTCTTCCATCATGAAGAAAATATGATGTTGCGGGTTTTCTAAAGGGGATGAAATTTTCATTATTTTTTTCAATAGGATGCACCGTTTCCGAGTTAGAATCAATTTTATAAAAAAAAGAAGTAAATGCTGTACATTGAGATACGACGGATGTTTATAGGAATGTTGGAAAATTCAGGATTTTCGAAAAAAATTTTCTCCCATCATGAAGAAAATATGATGTTGCGGGTTTCCTAAAGGGGATGAAATTTTCATTATTTTTTCAATAGGATGCACCATTACCGAGTTAGAATCAATTTTATAAAAAAAAGAAGTAAATGCTGTACATTGAGATACGACGGATGTTTATAGGAATGTTGGAAAATTCAGGATTTTCGAATTTTTTTTTCTCCCATCATGAAGAAAATATGATGTTGCGGGTTTGCTAAAGGGGATGAAATTTTCATTATTTTTTCAATAGGATGCACCGTTTCCGAGTTAGAATCAATTTTATAAAAAAAAAAGTAAATGCTGTACATTGAGATACGACGGATGTTTATAGGAATGTTGGAAAATTCAGGATTTTCGAATTTCTTTTTCTCCCATCATGACGAAAATATGAGGTTGCGGGGTTACTAAGGCAATTTGAAATGGGTGACTTTTTTGTAATCAACCCCAGAAACCAATAAAAGGACACCCATATTATTTTTATAAAATTAAGTATGTCCGCCATATTGGAATTTCAAAACGAATGTCATTTTCGTATCCAGCACTCCCAAAAACCTGGTAAACGACACCCATATCAATTTTACGAAAAATAAATATCCGCCATTTTTAAATTTCAAAATTAATCTACACAATAATCTACACCCCCCTAAAACCGAGAAAAATTAAAAATTGGAAATTTTGTACGCTCCTTTATGTTTTTTTTTGTGTGCTCTCGTTTTGCTGCTTGTATGGTTTTTGGGTTACCTACATCAGGGAAAATATATGTGCCTATTCTTAAATTAAATGTGTACTCACAAATTGTCGTCAAGATGGTTATTTGTTCGCTAAAATATAATCTGTCTGCCAGTTTGGAAAATTCAATGGTATTATTTAGTCACCAGATTTGTAATTTTTTTGTTCATCACATTCTTTCGCCAACTTAGTAATTTAGTATTCAATATTGGGTATTTTCACATCCAAAATTTAATTGTTTTGTCGCAAGTTTAAATACATGCCCTAATTTAATAATATATTTTACCACGAAAATAATATGAAAGTTAAAAAATGTTAGTTGTATTGTTCATGTTATTTTAAAATAGAAAATAGTGCCACGTTCTTACTGTCTTTCGAGAATCATTGGATTTTTATACATTCTGTCACTTCCATAGAAAAACGAAGATTGCCAAATGTTATATATTTTGTAAAGTTACATATACATAATATAAAATCACGTCATTGGCAATCATTGTTTCTTTTATCTAAGTTATAGACGATGAATGAAAAATTATGAGTTCCGATCACACAAAACGTGGTTTTACTGTAGGTACGGTAAATGTTGGTGGCCAGACATTACTATTTACAATAAGGAATTTTTTTATTTAATAAGGTTATATAGATAAAAACAATAGTAAAATTTCTTAATAATTTAATTTTTAAGATAAAATTTTAAATCATTACAAACTAAAACCATGGTATTACAAACAAAAACTTGGTAATTCGAAGGAAACAAATCATCGTTACGTAACAAAACGACGCGTTAATTCGAACTACTCAAGCTGCAGAGGGATAGAGATATAAAGATTACAGAATTTGCAGGGGTACTTAAGTACATTTTGAGACATTCGAACTCATCGGAATCAAACGTTCGACAATTCAAAGTTGCAGAGGGATAGAGATAGAAAGATTACAGAAGTTTCAGGGGTATATAAGTACATTTTGAGACAAGTCCAAACTCGTTTAATCGTGCACAAGCCATTGTTTTTTAAATGGTTAGTTTGACACACACTTTCACACGCATTGGTTTGTTGATTCAAGTTTCAAACCATTTTTTTTTTTCGTTTTCGAGCCATTTGATATTTCGAACTCTCGATAATTCATAATATTTGAAGAGTCCCCCGAGTAGAGGTGGGGCGTATTTATCGTCAAAGGTAAAAAGGTATTTAGAAATAACACATAACACTCGATATCCCGTTATTAAATTATCAGTTATTATTTAAAATATTATGTCGCATGCTATAGGTTCGGGGATTCGATGGCACGCGTGCCATAGGTTCGCGATCCCTGTTTTAAACTATTAATTTTATTGCTTTTTTTCTAAAGTACAACAGTCTTTCAGGGATTAAAGTTTAAGTTAATATTTTAACAGGCAAAAGAGCAAAAAGCATTTTTTTTATTTATTTATTAATGGTAAGATTTTGAACATTTTCTGGTATTCTATTGTAAAGGCGTATACATGAGCCTTTAAATGGTTGTTTTACTTTGCTAAGTCTGAACACCGGTATTTCTAACTTGTTCTTATTTCTAGTAATGGTTGTCGCTTTTGTTTTTGAAATTATTTAAATTCTTTCTGACATACGACACCTTGTCCAAAATGTATTGATGAAATGTAAAAATGTAGCAATTTTCTTGTTCAGCCGGCGACTTTTTTCACTGATAGCCCTTAATTTTTTCAACCTATCTTCTGAAATTTGTTGACTTCGCTTCAACTTTCTGAGTGCTGTCTTTGGTGTGTAATTCGGTGATTTAGTCTGCAAAACAAAACAAATATCTTTTCAAATATTCTGATTTACAATAATGATAATATTTATGGACGTTCCATACCACGTCAACCTGGTCTCGTTTTTAATTCTCAAAGAACTTGTATTACGGGTACAGACAACGGAAATATATTGAAATACACGTCCGCACGAAGAGTCTCTGGTTTTGAATTACGATATTTGACTGTATCATATTAATTACTATAATAATCATAACTAATTTAATATTATAAAACGGGCATAGAACATGTTATGAGGTTCCCAAATCCCATGATGATTGGTAATCTTTGTACAAAAAACTGGCAACACTGAGAGCTAATACGTTTAGAGGTTATGATTACTACGATTACATATTTTGAAAGATTTGATGGATCAATCGGTCCATTACCGACATTTACTCAAAAACACAAACACACGGAATAGTTCTAGTACAAAGAATTTATATTACATGTATTTAAAGGGAAATACTTACGAATGAAAAGACAAGTCGGGCATTTTCATTTCACTGTCGCTTTTACATCCTAATACACAGCACCGCACCATGGTTTCTTAAATATATATTTAGTTAACACCAACAGGAAACTTTTTAGCGAATTTAGCGCTTACTAAACAAAATAATATATGTTATAAAATGAATTATGTAGTAACTAAAGAACAAGCTGATGCGAACTGTCAAATTTTGTTTAGCACAATGATGTGCTGACCTTGAAAAAACCCGCACGGCTGGTGAAACAGAAAATGACGTCGTCGTCTCTCATTTCTGCTTATGATATTGACATAAGTTTTTCTCTTTCGTGTGCGAACGAGACAAAAGCTATCCATAGGTCTATAGTTTTCTCTGTCTACGATATAAGGTCTTAAATGACACCACTCTCATCTTTTTACATCTAGGCCAAAGAATGTATGAAAGCGTATCCGTCTCCTTTTCGAGTTGCTGCTAAAAATTTGGGTATGAATGTGATGACACATTTGAATAACAACTTTGATCAAGAAATTGTTGTTGTCGGTTTTCCAGCTCATATTTTACCGGACCGGACTTTGAAATCAGGATTTTTTAACACTTGCCGGCCGGCTTTTCCGGCTTTTCGATTTTACCCCTGGTAACCCTACCCGGGGCTTCTCGGTGAGTGGTTGTCACGAAGTATAGATACCAGAACCTCAATTATTCTCGTATTTAAAGTAAATAATTCAAACAGTCAATTTTACTTTGTTTGGACTTTGGTTTGGATTGAAAGTGTAGCGTCATGTTACGATGAACGGATTTTATGACGTTTCGACCAATCAGAGCGCGTTTCACGTTGGTTTAACGTTCATAAAAACACCTATTGGGAGTATAAGCGTATCGGGACTTGATTGTAATTGTATTAATGCAGACTTTATTTAGCAGAATTGCCCCTCAGGAGTCCGAACGTAATGTTAAAATAACGGGGACAGATTTTTGCCGGTAGAGCGCGCGACAGTTCGACAAGCACTCGTTTGAAATTACGCGGGAAGTTTAAATGTTGCTATTGACAGCTCTGGGAGAAAATATTAAGAGAAACGTGGATTTAAATCTAATTATATAAAAGTTTTTTTTAGAAACTGTTCTCGAAAAATAGATACCGTAGAACACGGTAATTGCTTAACGGTAATTTAAAAATAATTGTAATAAATAATAGTATTGGCAACACTCGGTACACGTAACAAGTTCTCGCATAGCTAGCGGCAGAAAAGAGAACTAAGATCTGGTCCTAGTATTATTGTGTACTTAATTACTATGGAAAAGCCTATTGGTCTAAGATACGAACTAAGGTCGACCTTCACTGATGTGTTAACCAGATGAAAGTGATATTTTATCAAATAAAATAAGTTTCTGAACATAATTTAATTAGGCAACCCCTTAAAAAATGGTCAAGACTATAATTAATTCAAAGTATTTTTTTTTAGTAAATACGAGTACAACTTGTGACATATAAGGTATATCCATCCGAAACCCATGAAACTGAACAACTTTCTCTGAGGAACACAGGTCGAAATATGAAAAAAAAAATTGGTTCTCCCATACTAATTTGATTAGCTGACCATGCGGTTTATATGGGAGGTCCAATTTTTTTTTTTCATATTTCGACCTATGTTCCTTGGGAAAAGTTGTTCAGTTTCATGGGTTCACTGGGTTTCGGATGGATATACCTTATATGTCACACGTTATATTTACTTTTAAAAAAATTAGATTTTGAATTAATTATAGTCTTGACCATTTTTTAAGGGGTTGCCTAATTTAAATATGTTCAGAAACTTATTTTATTTGATAAAATATCACTTTCATCTGGTTAACACATCAGTGAAGGTCGACCTTAGTTCGTATCCTCTACTATATACCGTTCGGACTCCTGGTATCTATACTTCGTGCTGGTTGTGATAAATGCGAAAGTCCTAAATGGCTCTACGTATACTTCTTTTCTCCAGCAATGGAAACTACCGCCCACCGGCAGAAGGCCGCAATCCTCACGCCGCGGCAGTGCGCGGAGCGGATCTCTAAGCCCGACGTCACGCTGCCGCGAGACGCGTTCTGCGCTGCCGTCAAGTCGCGCGGCACTGTGGTAAAGTTTGTTTTATGTTTTTTTGGATATGGTTTACTATATTATTTTACAACTGATTCCCGCGGCTCCGCCCGCGTAAAAATACTATCGAGTATCCCGCGGGAATACTGTACTTTTCCGGGATAAAAAGCAGCCTATGTTTCAATCCAGAGCCTAACTACCATACCAAATTTCATCAAAATCCGTTTTGTAGTTTTCGCGTGTAAGTGTAACAAACATTCATTTATACATCCTCATAAACTTTCACATTTATAATATTAGTAGGATACTCTGGAAATAAAGATTTCAGTCAATACTAACTACAAATTTAAAAGGACTAATGGCGTATCATGACAACTTGACACTCGTGTGTTCTATCTTCAGCTCTTTCAAATTTTAGCAGCACTGTACATCTCTCTTTATGAGTAACTAGCTGATGCCCGCAACTTCGTTTGCGAAAAACTAACAGAAGCGGAACCCTATTTTTTTAAACGGAACCATAAAATAAAAGTAGCCTATGTTAGACCTTATAACATCATCTATCTGCTAGTGAAAGTTCCGTGAAAATCGGTCCAGCCGTTTGAGAGATTAGCCGGAACAAACAGACAGACAGACCCACAGACAGACAGACGGACGGACAAAAATAAAAAAAAATGGTATTTTATTGTAGGTACCGAATATACTTTCAGAAGCAGTAAGTGAAAAGCTGTTAGTTTGAAGTTACAAACAGACACTTCAATTTTATTTATCTGTATGTATATGTATGTATATGTATAGATAGTGTTCTGTGGTACATCTATACTGATATAATATAGAGGAAAAGTTTGTTTGTTTGTTTGTATTTAATAGGCTCCGAAGTCCTCCAGTAGACCGATTTTGATGAAATTTGGCACAGATGTAAAGTAGACCGCGAGGAAGGACACGCTACTTTTTATCACGAAAAAGTGTACGGTTTCTGCGAAATTAACTTTTGCGCGCACGAAGTCATTAGCAACATCTAGTTATTTATATTGTGGTATTTATGCTACAGACGGGTGTAGGAGGGCCGCTGCTGTGCCGCAGTGGGGAGCGCACCTCCCTGGTGGGGCTGGCGGTGTGGCGCGAGGACGTGGTCGTGCTACTGCCGGCGACGCCGTGGGTCGCCGCGACGTTACCTCACGTCGTGCGCAGCTAACGTAAGTACCTCTACTTTCAACTTTGTTCCTGTAGATGAGAAATTGGCTCGTCTGTAGATAAGGGTTGCCAACATTTTTTCTATCAAATATAGTATTTTCGAAGCTGTCACCTTTAAAAATATAGTAGATGGCAAAAAAATGGAAAAAATATAGTATGTGGTTAAAATATTATGTACTTTATTTTTTAAGTGCACATTTTTACCGCTCTGCGCCTTGATAATTAAATTTTTATTTTTATATACATCTACACAGCCTGCGGAATCGGCTTGACACCGCTTTTGCGCCCCTTTGCGATTTTCGCGCTCGATCCACGAGATGTGTAGTGTAGAGCGCGCTTGAGTTAAGGCTGCGTTCCGCTTTACGCAAAATATAGTAGTCTCGCCTACCATATATTTTTTAGAAATAGTATTTGTTCGTATATACTTAGTAGTGTTTGTATTATATAGTAGGGTTGGCAACTCTATCTGTAGATGAGAAATTGGCTCGTCTGTAGATGAAAAATTGACTTTACTTTGTTAGTGCCAATAAGCTCAGTGGACTAAGTGCAAGTTTTGTCATTGCTCGCCGTCAAGAAGTTAACTACAATTTGTATGGCATCGAAACAACGCCCCTAGTGGCAAACAATGGTAACTAATTCGATGCCAGACATATTGTATTTAACTACTTCACTTCGAGTAGAGAGTAAAACTCGTACTTCGCACTGTTCACGTCCAATGAGTGTGTTTGATATTTTTTATGTCGCTAGAGGGCAGACCGAACACACACAAAGCGTCATCTGGTTGCGTAAGTTGTATCAATAACCTAACCAAGAGCATGTCAGGACATGTCTAAGGAGGGTTCCGTAACTATAAGCGCGTAATATGCTTTTTTTAAATTATTCCAAAAGTTACTGTCCGATTTGGTTCACAATAATTTTCCTAAAGAGTTTTTAGCATGATCTATCAGCATGGAAATTTGCAAGTTTCTATCTCTTATAGTTCAAAAATGCTAGGGGGGGGACCAACTTACAAACTACTTTGGAGGCCGATTACTCGAAAATGGTCAACTTTATAAAAAAAGTAACGTATGAAACCTTGCCTTTATTTTAAAAGACCTATTATATGATACCCCACACGATGGGGTAGAGTGAAAAAATATTTTTCATCCCCACTTCACATGTATGGAGACCCACCCCTAAAATATAAAATTATTATTTTTTTATGATCCCGAAACTGTGATCTATACACAATCTATAACTGCACCAAATTTCATCAATTTATATTCATAATTACAGGAGCTAGAGGCGCGGACAGACAGACAGACAGACAGACAGACAGACAGACAGACAGACGGACAGAGCGAAACTATAAGGGTTCCTTAAGTATTAGGGAACCCTAAAAAAACGGTAAATAAAAATTTTCGATAATTTTTCTATTACCAGGCGGCGCTCGGTAGCCCGACGGTTCTTGTGTTAAAAAGCTGTCAGATGTCACGAATTTAATAACCCTGATTTACAAAAATTTAAATTTCGACCAAATTGATATTTGAAAATAAGCGACATTTAAAATGATCGCTTCAAAGGGTACTATTGTTTTCTTTAAGTTTAAATTAAATTGGGTTTAAACAGATAATTTTAACTGTAAGCGTCCGCATTTTAGGTACTGTACTTTAAAAAAATCAAAGACCAATATATTTTCGATCATACTTTATTAAATTTATCTAGCCTACAATATTTTACGGAGTATTCATTAAAAAAACTAAATCATAAACACCATAAGAATTTTAAATACACAAAATATGTATCGTTTGACAAAAAATACAAAAATTAAATTTTATTAGGAAAATTAGGAACTAAATCTATACGACTCTAAAATAATTTATAGAAACATTGGGAATGTCGAGATCCACCTACGTTGGCCAGTTCTACAGTTCTACACAAGATAAACATTATATCACTTGTACTTACACTATCTTTGGTGTGGACCTTGAGATAGTTGTCTTACGGCCGGCTTCAATAACCTATCTATCAGTAACTATTTGTTAAAAACGTCGATTTGGTATCGCAAAAAAACGTCGTCAAATGATACCAAATGTTAATGAAACCGGTCGTTAATAAATCAGTAGCGAACGGTTACAAAAATGCAGCATTAGCATTGGGTGATCATCTATAAATATCAAATCTTTGAAATATTATTTTATTTTTATCAATCTTCAAAGACTTTACCCATTTAAAAGTAAGCTCATCCCTTCGCTACTGATTAAAATATGACCATTCTGTTGTAAAACTAAACGAAACAATTGTGAAGTTGCTCCGAATGACAAACTTTTCCTTGTATATGCGTCTCATTCTTTCAACATACAATAAGACAAGGACACGAAATTCGGTTACTTATTATTTTGTCGTATGAAAGTTTAAATTAATAAAATATGATGACTATATTTCTATATTATATTCTTTTTAAAAATCCTTGTCACATTTATACGCATAAGAAAATTATATTATTATAGTTTATTACACAACAAAATGGTCACGTTTACAAAATGTACTTATAGTCTTACATATTACAGCCCTTTGGTAAACAAAATATAATATATCCTTATAGCCAGCAGTAGCTATCCTTATTTTATATTCACAATCTTCAGTCTAAGAGACCTTGTAATTTTGACTGGCACTAAGCATCGCAGAATTTAAAACCTATCACTACCCCGTATCGGAGCTAAACATGAGCAAAACATTATAACATAATAATACGCGTAATACTTTTGGGGTCACCTCCGACACAAGGCGATCCGGGAAGCGGCGCTATATATTTAAAATAGTGATACAAATTGAACTTTATTCAGAGCACAAGAAGACACAAGTTTCATTGCCAGAGTGGTGCCGCGCTATGCAGAGCGGTCTAGTTTGACATTCGAACTCTTACAATCTAACGTGTACTTTCTTATGTAGTGAATAGAGTTCAATTTTGAATCGCTATCTTAAAAATTAAGCGCCGATGCGTATCGTCTCATTTCGGTGTGAACTGACGCTTATTCCACATTAAATTATAATAAAATAACGACAACCACATTTAAAAATAAACGACAAATGCTTAACAATACAACACTTGGCTGGAAAACACATTTTGAGTCAATAATGTTTGACACTGGGTAATATATTTAAACGAAATAAAAAACTGGTACTTCCCAAAACTTTTGTGTGGATAAAATAAATTAAAAGTGTAACACAAATGTATTGGTACTCACTTTAGTTTTTATGTTTTATTTATTTATCTAGGCAAAACGTTGGCAAGGATATGAGTTATGACAGTTACATTAAACCACTCTGAAGTTAGCCGTTTCTTGCAATATACAATTTAGTGAATAAATCGATTGCGCAGAACAGCTGCAACTTCAGGCATTCATACTATAGTGTTTTACAGCCATTGCACGTGAGTCGAGTGGGACGAAACGAAGGCGAAGCGCAACAACAACTTTAAAATACAAAAACATTTAAAACAAAACAATATCGCATAATTTTTACCGAATTTATAATATTAAAAAAAACGGATCATAAAGATGTACAACTTTAAGATATAAATACGCCTATGGCCGAATAATTAAACGCTATTTAAAATTGAAGCCCCCTGTCATAGGCTGTCACTGTCGTAGCTTGGACAAATGACAAGGGCATATAACTTGAGTGCTGCTTATTTTAGTCCCAATTTCACCAACTCCTGTTAGTCATCGTCGCTTGTCTAAATATCATGCATTCTCTTTCATTAATACGAGGAACGAGAGAGATAACATGATATTTAATCAACGATTAACACTCACAGGCTAGGTAAAATTGGCTCTTAACGTTACAGTATTCGGCCGTTAGTGGCAAGAATAACATTGAATAAAAAACTCCCCGCCAACCGCTCCGCTCGTCGCTCCGCCACTCTCGGCTCACGGTATTCTATACAATACTAACTGACGATATCACGGTTGCAGGTCTACGCGATGACCAGCGGTTCGTCGTCCGAGAAGCCGTGTATTGGGGGCACGTCGTCGTCGTCTGAAAATTGAAAATATGTCCAGTTCAGTCCATCGCACAGTTTAAACAAGATTACTATGTAAGTTCTATTTCCAAGCTCTAAATATTTGTTCATTTGCTGGTCTCAATAATTGAATTGATCGTTTGTCAATTGTTGTCGATAAAATTAAACCTACTGCTGCTAAAAATCTATTTTTTCTCGAAACTAAACATCCTGTATGTACTATCAGAGAATCTAATTTTTAAGCAGGTAGAGTGTTCTCAATTACACATTATAATACAAATAAATATTTGTATTATAAATTATAATGACGGCATACAGTCACAACAAGTCGATGACGTGTCAGTTTGAACTTTGAATCACAATAATAATATAATACGATACGAACAAATTATGAAGTCAACCTGCTTATGAATTACATTCCTCGATAGTACAGTGTATGTATAATGTATATGTATAAATAAGAATTATCTATGTTTTCTAAAATTGTAATGTTTTTTAATAAAAGTGTGTAAATTAAAAACATTTTTTTTCCATTACTTGCACCTCTTATCTCCATTCCACTTTCACCTACACTCGCGAGTCGCGACATCGAAAACAAGACCAGTGTTAAGGTGAACGCGCACCTATATACGCGCCGCAGGAGCCGCACGCGCCGAAGTCATCGAATTTTATAAATCTTTGTATGAAATCGTATGCGCGCGAAATCGTAAGGTGCGCGGCGTTACCTATCCGCGCCGCATGAATCGATTCCTATAAAATTCGACGAACTAATTTCGCGAAGAGCGGGGCGGTAGCGGCGGCGACAGCGGCGGCGCGGCGGCGGCGGGCCGTGCCCCGCCCCGCTCGCCGCGAAATCTTGAGTAAGACCGGAGTGAACGCGGACTGCGGTTGTACAAAGCCTAAGAAAGTCTGTCCAGTTCGATACGGAATTATCCGACGCGGTTGAGCTCCGCTTCGCACTAAACCTGTACAGGCCTTATACATTCCACCGTCCGTTGCGGTCCGTCCGCGTCCCTTCGCATTGAATCAGGCCAAATTAAGGACATCCAGAGAGTGATAGTTTAAAAGACCGGCAACACTTTTCTAACGTCGTGAGTGTATAACATGGGCGGTATTATTTCTCCATGAAACCGTGGTATCTACTGTCTATAGTTCATTCGTGTTAAGAACCATCATCAAGACAGTGAGTTATAAGCGCAAATGTTGAAATGACTAGTAGTCGTGTTCATACACGACATCGTCATTGCGTCATTGGTAACATTAGTAATGATGACTCACTGCCTTCTTAATGCGAATATCTAATACGTTGTGTAATACACAATAATTATTGTCAGGACAATGCGGGCTGATCACCCGATTGTCTGACAAGAAAGATGATCCATGCTTCGGATGGGCATCTAAAAAGTCGGACCTGCGCCTGATCTCTCGTCAGTCATGTCTGTGTGTCCGTCCCACTGGGTTTCGAAAGTAAAGGAGAGAGTGCTCTTAATAAAATAACTCCTGCGTAGCTGGCCTGGTTTCAATGAAACCGGGCACCGTCACCGAAATCGGCGTGGGAAGCTATTAGGCTGCGTCACACCAAACTGAGTGTCAGCCGCCGAATGTGAGCAGGCTCACTGTGAGCCCCAGTGTAAACATGAAAATAAACGATATTTTACGTTCACACTATGCTGACAAATCGGCCGCTGAATGTCAGCGTAAACGCATAACGTAATAACGTATTGTCGGTTAGGTGTGAACGAAAAAGTGAATATGAATGAAAATACCATAAACTGCGTAACGCTCGCTCACTTTCGGCAGCTGACAGTCAGTTTGGTGTGAACGCAGCCTTCTTATTATCTTGTGGCGGACCAATCAGCGCACAGTCCTGAATCGCGCTATCGAAGTTTCTGAGCTCGGAAAGTATATATACGACAGCTGAAATGATTACAAGTGGGCTTCGGCCTGACCGGGCATACCACCTCGATCGGTCGGAGATCTCCCTTTGGGGCTTACCAGTTAACCACCACATTCCCACAATCTAATACACTCACCGTGTATGGTCGCCTGTCCGCGGCGGCTGTCGTACCGCGGCGTGTGCAGCAGGCGGCGCGCGAGCCTGCGCTGGCGCAGCGCGAGGTGCACCAGCGCGCCCGCCGTGATCAGCAGGGCGGCGCCGCCCGCCCACCACCACCAGTTCGTGCCGCCCGTCGCGCCCGCCATCACTAGACCCTCTGAAAAAGTGATAAGATTCAATACTTTCTGAAATATTTTATGATATATAATTCTGTAAAAGTTTAATATTATAATTATAAGACAACAAAGCAAAGCAAAAAAATATCAAAGAGTATATTACAACATGGAAGTTTGCCAGGTTGGCAATTGCGATACCCTTATTTACTCGGTGTAATACTAAATACAGTATCGATCCATCATTAACGACCTGTAAACTGTAATATACTATTATCAGTATCATCTCAGTCAGTAAAGTGTAATCTTTCATTTCATCTCCTTTTATTTCACCAAGTTAGTACCATGGTATGTTTTGTCTGTTATTTTGTTCTGACTGAGATTATGAAGCTAAACTCTTGCTGAAAACAATCTATAAGTATATAATAGTCGATAGTAATGGCATTAAGCCATAGACATATATATTATAGACGAGGCATGTTAAGGCAAAAAGTGTATCTAGTTAAGTGGTCCCACTTTTGATATTTTAGGGCCCATAAATCTCATTTGACATTTGAGGTATGGTGAAAACCAAGATGGCGTAACTTTTTCTTGTATGAAGATTCGTTCTGTCAAATGTACGTCATAGCCTATATGGGGGTTTGAAATCATTGCATCAAACACTTACCTTGCACGGTGAGCGCGTGCACCTCGCTCAGGTCGCTGTAGTAGCCGCGCGCGTTGCGTGCGCGCACGCCGACGTACGCCCGCCCCGAGCGCCGCGCCGCCACCGCCAGCGGCGAGAACTCCGCCTCCACTACTTCCATGTTCTCTGTAGGCTGGATTAGGTCTTCCGGCATCTCCTTGTCCGAGATTATGATTTGATATTTGTATCTAGAAAAAAAAGAAAGTATTTAGTCTCCGTCTAGTAGGAGTTATTAGTGCTGAATGTTTAGAACGCGTACGAGTCCTGTGCACTGTACAAAGGTCCTCCCATAGATCCTGCGAGTTTGTCTTACGGCCCGTTTCAATAACCTATCTACCAATAACTATTTGTTAAAAACGTCGTCATTCAATCATTAGCCGGTTTTTCGCGATACAAATTTGACGTTTCTAACAAATAGTTTACTTCCTTGGCCTGCAATTTTTTCTTACTTGTCCTGCAAGTTTTACTTACTTGGCTTGCAAGTTTTACTGACTTAGCCTGCAATTTTTACTAACTTGGCCTGCAAGTTTTACTCACTTGGCCTGCAAGTTTAACTCATTTGGCCTGCAAGTTTTACTTACTTAGCCTTCGAGTTGTTGTCGTCCTCGTGCACCCAGGACACCAGCAGCCGGCCGTCCGGCGCCTGCCAGGCCATCACGCCGCGCGGCACCTCCACCGCGCCGGAGCGCAGCAACTGGCACGTGCGAGCGGCGCCGGGCACAGACGTCTGTATACAAAAAAAAATGGGCTAGAAATACACTCGCTTGAGTTTTTGTGGTATTTTGACTGTCGCGCACACGTCTATACTCTATATAATATAAATGTGGGGGTAATTAATAAACTTTTCTAAGATTTTGTTTACTGTCTATCACACCCGTGTACAAAATTTACCCGATAATATGGCCGGATAAAACTAGATGATTCAAACGAAAATGCCATCATAACCATTTGATTCTCCTGAGGCTCAATTTAGTAAATTAAACGACGAATAAAATCTAATCTTAGTATTAGCACATATTACTAAAAGAGGATACTCTTTTAAACCTACTAATCCATACTAATATTATAAATGCGAAAGTGTGTCTGTCTGTCTGTCTGTCTGTCTGTCTGTTACCTCTTCACGCTTAAACCGCTGAACCGATTTTGATGAAATTTGGTACAGAGATACTTTGAGTCCTGGGAAAGGACATAGGATACTTTTTGTCCCAAAAATTTGCGGTGTTCCCGAGGGATAATGTATTATTATTGTGTGTACTTTGACTGTCTTTTACTGCTAAACGGTTGAATTGATTTGAATGAAATTTGGTATGGCAGTGGTTTATGCTTTGGACAAACGCGCAGTCTACTTTTTATCCCAAAAATATACAGTGTGCCCGAGGGATAATGTTTTAATTTGTGTACATCCATACTTCCATATCCATACTTTCCATACTTCCATACTTATACTTATATACTTATACTTATAATATTATAAATGCGAAAGTGTGTCTGTCTGTCTGTCTGTCTGTACCCTCTTCACGCTTTAACCGCTGAACCGATTTTGATGAAATTTGGTACAGAGATACTTTGAGTCCTGGGAAAGGACATAGGATACTTTTTGTCCCAAAAATTTGCGGTGTTCCCGAGGGATAATGTATTATAATTGTGTGTACTTTGACTGTCTTTTACTGCTAAACGGTTGAATTGATTTGAATGAAATTTGGTATGGCAGTGGTTTATGCTTTGGACAAACGCGCAGTCTACTTTTTATCCCAAAAATATACAGTGTGCCCGAGGGATAATGTATTATTACTGTGTGTACTTTGACTGTCTTTTACTGCTAAACGGTTGAATTGATTTTAATGAAATTTGGTATGGTAGTTGTTTATGCTTTGGACAAACGTGCAGTCTACTTTTTATCCCAAAAAGATATATAATAGTGTTCCCGAGGGATAATGTACTATTGTGTATATTTTTTTAAAGTCTTTCATAGCTTAAGAGTTTAAACCATTTAAATGAAATATGGTATGATAGTGCTTCGGACAAACAATTAGTAATTAAATAGAGAACGTAAGATAAGGAAGATACAGATTTAACTTAGAGTACAGTCGGGAGTGGCCAAAAAACCTCATTTCTCGCGGGCGAAGCCGCGGGCAAAAGCTAGTATTTATTATAAATGTGAAAGTTTGTGAGGATGTACGTATGGATGGATGGATGAATGAATAGATAGATGTTTGTTATTCTCACGGAAAACTACTGAACGGATTTTGAGGAAATTTGGTATCTTAATAGTTAGGCTCTGGATTAAATACATAGACTACTTTTTATCCCGAAAAAGTACAGTGTTCCCGAGGGATACTGTATTTACGCGAGCGGAGCAGCGGGCAACATCTAGTTTGTCATATAAATAATGTAACTCACATAAACACAGATGTTGTAGCGGCCGCCGAAGGGAACTTTCTCGAACACGTGCATCAGAGTGACGTTGTTGGTCGCCTTCAGTTCGTATCGGCTCACTTCGTCCTTAGTCAGCTCTGTCACCTCTACCTGTAAACAATGAAACAACGAAAAAAATTATTTATCCACAAAATATTTATGCAAATTAAATTAAAAAGAATAATAATAACCCCCACACCGTTATCTGTGACTGTGGCCGGTTTCATTCAAACCAGGCCAGTTACGCAGGAGAAATTTTATAGTACCCAAGTGTGTGCGCAGTACATAAGAGCCACTCTCTCTTCCTTTACTCTCATAACCAGGTGGGATGGATAACCGACACGACTGACGAGAGATAGGCGCAGGTCCGACTTTTTACATGCCCATCCGACGCATGGATCATCTTTCTTGTCAGACAATCAGGTGATCAACATTTTTGTTGTTCAAATGCGGGAATCGAACCCACGACCTCCGAATCGAGAGCCAATGCTTTAACCACTAGACCACGGAGGCTGTTAATAAAAATAAAAAGAAAATCCAATAAAAAGAATAAGAATACCATAATTACGAGTGTGTAGCGAGCAATTTAACAAGGCCCATAATTTTGAAAATATAGACTTCAAAATATTATTATTTTAATCAAATTATTAAAAACCCCCCTTCTATTAACCTTTTCAATGATTTCAAATAACAGGTGTGTATTCAAGAGAATACACCTAAAAATTTTACTTGAGAGAAAAAAGGACAGATACAAACAAGTAATGTGCACAGCAAAAGGTTTACGGACTTAATAATAACTTACCATGTAAGTGACCGGTTCCCGTATGATGTCGCAATTGGCCAGCCACTTTATTCGCAGCTCGGCGTTCTTCTCATCGAACACGCAGTGCAGATCTTTTACAGGAGCCCTAAAATTTAAAAAAGAAATTATTACTTGGAACAGAAAATTAATTACCGTTACTTAATTGTAGTTTTAAATTTTCAATACTCAAAAATGGGCAGAGGAATAAAATATTTTTGGGAAAGTGCAAAATACAATTAAAAAAAATAAGTTAAGTTTTTTTTTTTAATAACAAGCTTTTATTACTGGGGAGTAGTAAGTACTCATCAAGACGAATCAAACGAGCTCAAACTCGATGGCGTTATGTGATTTTATTACGGAGTTCCTATGGCCACCTTCCAGCTCCATCATCTGATCAGCTCCACGTCATCATAAAAATGTTTGCATGCTAATCATAAAAATGATCAATTAATCATAAAAATGTTTGCATGCTATCTATATGTAGCTAAAAGTGTCAGAACCTATAAATTTTGTACCAACTATTGTACTTACCACTTTTACAGCAAATAAATGAATTGAATTGAATCATAATATTGCATTGTCACGGAATTTACATATTCATGCAAGATTTTAGCTTTAACTCTTTTCAAATTGAACTTGCAAGATTCCATTACAGACAACGCGACCGGTGAAACTAAATAACAGCTTGTAAAAAGACCGGAAATGCACTTTTTCTGGTACTGCACTTGCGGAAATCACAATCGAGCGAACCTTCTACACTCTTGCAGCCGAAACTATTAAAAAAGTTTCACTCACGTAGCATTCTCTCTGGTAACGATCTCTTTGTACGGACTGTGCGGGCCGCCCGCTAGACCGACAGTGAAGATGTACCGCTGACAACCCTTCAGGTTCTCTATCACGAGACTTGTGTTCTTTGTTACTATCTTCGTGTCTGCAAAATCGTTATACATACATATGATATACATAAAATGTAGGCGGAGAGAGAAAAATCAATTAGCCTTAGCTCATACCCGAGTTGATTCGGTAACTTTTATCCTCTCAGACCAAATAAAAAGTGACGATAGCGTTCTGCGAACCACACAGTGTGGCCGATCGCGGTCTAAACTAAGCCTCGTCGTATAATTACAGTGTTACGCCCACACATGTAACGAAACTACGCCTTACCCAGTAAAGCGAGCTGTCGCGGTGTGTTTTTTTATGTATGTAATGCGTAACTATACGCGCACGACATATATAAATAAAAAACTGGCCTCAGTTTCTGTCCTCACTTTTTTATTTGATCTGAGCTTTTATTCCATTAGGTACCAAATTTGCAAGTCATATTACAGCGCAATACATTTATTTGTTAGCAATGAATGAGCAATAATAGTTAATGGTTGTAGGCTAAGGATTCAAACAGTTTGCACAACCAACACTGTCCATTCTCGTGTTGTGAAAGTGACAAAACAAAAAACACAAATAAATAACAATACACGAGACATTCTAACATACAAATCATAGCAAAATGAAATAGCACTCACCGTTGATCATATAATAATCCCTGAAATTCGACCACTGCATAGTATTACTATAATGCACCTCGTACTGTAGCTCCTTATTGTTATATCTCTCCGACTGAGGTCGTATCCAGGACAGTTCTACCGCTCGTTTACTCTTAATCAACGCAGCCGTCAAGTTCAGGATTTCTTCTGGTCTTCCATCCGTCGTGAAGGGAATGTTGAAAGATTTGCCGAATATATCGTCCTTGTACGCTCGGATTTCGAAGAATATCTTGACGCCAGGTGGTAAATTTGCAACTGGAAGTAAAATAACCAATAAATATTTCTGCGTGAGCGTGCATATTGTACGTGCGTGTAAAGGTGAAGTGCGCAGGGGAGTAAGTAGTGTGGTTGTGCGTAATACGCACTGCGTGTATGCGTGTTACGCATGTAGGTGTGCGACTCACTTGTAGTCGTTAGCGGACTGCCGCGCGCAAAACTCGTAGCCATTAATCCAGAGAAAGTGTGCGCGTGCGTGCGTCTGCGTGGGCACGTATACGCGTACTCGTGTATGTAGCGTGCATAATATGTTCTAAGTAACAAACTTAAGCGTTTATGCAAAAAAACTAGCACCAAAATAATGCCAATGCCGCGTCATAGAGAAAGTCTATTTACTTTAGTTTTTAGTAAACATGTCAGGTACTTGGCATATAAAATACTAACTTTTCCCGTGGCTCCGCGTGATTAATTAATATAGTATCGGGTATTCCATGGAAATACTGTGCTTTTTCGGGATAAAAAGTAGCCTATGATTTAATGCATAGCCTAAACTACTACTGTTTTTGCGTGAAAGAGTAACAAATATATCCATCCATGCATCCATCCTCACAAACTTTCATATTATTTATAATAGTAGTAGGATTTGTACTCACTCGTAGCGCGGTTCTCCGTAGTGCGAACGGCCGGAAGCGGGCAGTAGGTCTGCGGCAGACGCGCGCGCACCTCGTACCCGCTCACGCCGCGCAATTTGTGCCAAGTTAGCGTGACGGCCGTCTCGTTGTCGCGCGACAGGCTTGCGTTCACTATCTCGTCTACGTCGCCGACCTCGTCGAACATTAGATACGCGATCTCCGTCGATATAGACGTGTACTCGTCGTTGGATGCGGTCACCTAAAATGTTAAAATAAAATATGATTATAATATTTTAAACAATGAACATTTATATATTTTTATTTAATATAAAAAACTAATTATGTTCATTAACTTAGTGTTACATGCGAATAAGGGCGGTGATAATGCTGCAAGATTGATTAAAAGGTCTATTACACGTTACACGGTATTCAGGGCCCGATAGTGCGTGGCCCCTTGCAAGGGCATTGATTATTACACTGCACTGAACACTGTTTTTCATAGGATACTCACCCCAACCTGTCCGATAGTTGTATAGTATACGGGTATGCAGCCCCGGCTTCCCTAGCTATTACTGTCCTATCCCTTGCCCTCCTGGGTGGTAATATCCTATATTTCCTATTTCCCACTGTAACTTACCAATCTTTCTTTCCACGCCACCTATCCTTCCATTTCCCTATTCCTACCTTCTCCGCTAATCCGTGGAAATGCAATGCATAATCATAGAAATAATTTAATTATCCAATATGGCGGCGATGTGGTTCGCCACCCATCACGTCTCGTTTCTCGCGCAGGCGAAAAGTGGCCCATGGAGAGCCGCTTCGCTACGTTGAATGTAAGAGGAGGAATGGATGGTAAGAATGAAAGTGGAAGAAGCGAAAGAAGTATGTAAGGAACGTAGCAAGTAGAAAGAAGTGGTCTCTGCCTACCCCAACGGGAGAGGCGGTATCTGCCTATCCCTATGGGAAAGAGGCGTGATTATATGTATGTACATGTATGTATATGTACAGTCGCGTGCACTAATATAGACACATTGACAAATTTGCAATAATATGTCAACGTATCATACTTCAAAAACATGAATACCATGTTGTATTCATAATGATGTTACCTACAAACTGTTTCAAAATTATGAACACAATTTTTTCATAATAAAGTAAACAACAGTTTGTCAATGAATACTAAACACCCCCAAAGCTAAAATGATGTATACGTGACAATGTCAATAACATGTAAACATTGCTTTTTCAATATAATGTAAACATTAATTTTGTGTATCCGAAAATGTAAAACACAATTTCATTACAATGTAAACAATAATTGTGTCATTAATATGTATACACTCATAAAAGTTTAGCACTTTTTACTTTTCTGCCAATATGTTTATAATTGTCAAAGAAATGTAATCATTGTAGGTTGCAAAACAATGTATACATTTTTTTTAAGGATAAGGGTTCCTTGAGTATTACGGAACCCTAAAAATGAAACCTACGCCTACGACATACATGATAATTACAATTGACTTCTCAGATTTAAAAAACAATGCGTTGTTTTGGTTCGGTTTTTATTATCTACCCTCAACTTTCATAATGTTATAAACTAGAATGACAGTCGCAGCGGAGTTCATCATTCGCACTAATATTTCGGTGATTGCGTGTGGTGTTCGTTTGAAATTTGAAAATTATGGATAGAATGGAGAACATTCCTTATACTTAGAATATCTTCCTACGAAAAACATAAAATTATAGTTTTAAAAGAGCAGGGGTCCTCTGTTACTAATAATATAGCAAACGAAATGGTGCCCCACAGTGAGTATTATTCCTTAATATTTATCATTAATTAGTGTTACTTAATATTGTAGTATTGTTTGCAACAAACCCAATCAGTCTAATTGGGTTTGTTGCAGACTGTGTTGATTATAACATTTTTTTTTTGTTAGATAGATTATTATCGTTTTTATTTAAGATTTTTCAACATTGTTATAACTTAGGTATTAATTTTTGTTTTCAGACAAATATGGGTCAGTTTTAGAGGCAGTTTGAGAGTGGAGATTATAGATCATGAGATCAGGAGATTATAGATTATAGATCATGAGGAAGTATTAAGCAAATATAAGAACGATTATGAAGCAATGGCGAACAAGCTTAGGAAAAATTATTGGGAGAAAGATTTAATGTAGAGTCAAGAGAGAGACAAAAGGAGAAACATAAAACAAGGAAAATTATGATAATATTTTGATTTATGTTATTTTTAATTATTTTTTATATACGAGGAGTCGAGTTTTAATATTTACCATTTGAATTTTGTTTACTTAATGTTATTTAAGAATATAGAGTTATGAGTTTAGATTGAAAGGACTAGTTATAGAACTAGGTCCTTTGGCGGGGAGAATGTTTAAAACTTTTTATATTTATTTTTCTATAGATTTTAAGTTGACGTTTTACATAGAAAATTATTGTTATGTAGAGTTTAGAGTCTGAGAAAATATAGGATTATGAGGATGATAATTTATGAGTTTTAATAAAATATATACATAAGATCTGAGCTCATTTTGTTCACTGGGTTTTAAGCGATATCTTTATAATAATTTTAAACTTTAATCTATTATTTTACCCTCCTAGGGGCTGAATTTTTGAAAACTCTGAAATACGTTTAACCCTCTTTTTTATTATATATATGCGTTTAACTCATTTTTTCCGTACTCAATTCATGAAAATATGTCCAAGGAATAAAAAGTTTAATACAAAATTTTATCTCCTATTTTACCCCCTTAGGAGTTGAATTTTGAAATATATTTTAACTAGCTAACGCTTCTTTAAACAAAAATACCTACCTATATGTAACTACCTACTTACACATACCAATAGCCTTCAGCACCGCTTACAAGCGGTATTAAATTTACGTATCTATAAATTTGACTATGGGAGTGAGTACTATTCATTGATACACTCTTGTTTACGTTATTATGACAAAAATGTTTCCCTATTTTTGACTCATATTGTAGTATAGATAATATTTAACACAAGATGAGATACATACTATTGAAATTTAGAATGTTTACATATTTTTGGAAATTTGTCAATGTGTCTATATTAGTGCACGCGACTGTATGTACTGAACACTGGCCCCCTTTCTTTTCTTATTTTCTTTTCTTAATTACAAGTATTGCTTAATTTGAAATTAAGAGAAAAGCACTCCAATATGCGGATACTCAGTGCTATGGAACCAGTGGATTTTAAAAATTGTTTAAGAATGGCAGAGGGAGAGGAATTTTAATACTTATTAAATTGAATAGCTCCGTATATAAAAAAAGAAGACAATTTTAAGACAGAGTGTAAGTGCTAGAAAAATACTAGTTGTCACATTAACACATTCAATGCCACCACATTTTTCTAGTAGTTCCCAGCGATGCCGCCGTATAAAAAACGCAAACATGCTAGGTGTGCTCTCGGCACTGCAGGATGAAATTACGTAGCACGCTAGGCGTGTTCACTGGCACTGTAAAGAGGTAAAATCATAAAAAGCGTTATTTCGGCTTCAACCGTGCTTATTCATCAGTCCTTCTTGAGTTACTGAAGAGATATTTTGTTTTTAGCAGTGTTTGTGGTTTTGAAGGTTTAATTATGGCAGTAAATAGATTCCGAGGTAAGTATTTATCGTAATTTGATCAGTGAATGTCAACCTTTGGTTACTTATTTATGATTTTTTTAGAGAATAGAAAATATGAGCTGGAAACAGGGGAATATGATAATGATGCGACGCAAGCAGATAGTCCCCCATCAAATAAACGTCCAAAAGTAGAAGGTGAGCCGATAACTCATATTTTGGAGATACGCAAAAATTTTTTTGAATCATAGTTGGTTCAAATCAAATCAAAATTTCGTATCTCCAAAACATTTTGAGATGCTTTACAAAAAGAAAAAATTTGGTTTTTTACCTGAATATATCGGAAAAATATAAAAAATAGGGGGAAAAGTTTGGTATAAAAAAGATGGGAAATTTTGTCCTCTACAAAATAGATCTCTTCTGTTTTTAACAAAAAACTAACCGTTACGACTGAAACGTTCAACCAAACAAACTCTTCAGCTTTATAATACTACATATGTATATACATATATGTAGTATAGATACCGGTCAGTGTTTTGTCTTCTACAGATGAATTAAAGGTGAATGTTTTATGTAATTTATTTTATCTTTTTTGTTCAAATTATAAAAAAAACATTATATTTTATTATTCGTATTACAAATTTAGTAAATTGACCAAACAATATAAAAGGTTGAGAACGCGTGTAGATGAACACGCCTGGCATGTTCGCGGCATTACATAATAAATTATTTTCGATAACATGAAAAAAATATTAGATCACGGAACCACTTAAGAATTCATTAGCTTACGGCACAAAGTTTATGCTCTGAGAGTTTCGGTGAAAAACACTGTCTTATCTTTGAGATATTGATGAAAAACGGAGAGCACGCCCGGCGTGCTCGCGGCATGGCTATAAAGATTAGTGTGGACACGCTAGGCGTGTTAGTGGCACTGAATGAGTTAAGACTTATCTACTTGAACGGATTTCGACGTAATTTGGTATGGTAGTAATTTAGGCCCTGAATTAAAAACGTAGGCTACTTATTTTCCCGAAAGAGTGCAATGTTCAATTTCAATACCCGATACTATATTGCCGCGGGTGGAGCCCCAGCTAAAGCTAGTGGCCAATACTTACCCAGAAGGAGTAATTCTTGTCCGGTCTGAAGTACGCGTCCAGCATGATGGACACGGGTCCCGTGCCGTTCGCCCGCACGACCCTCTCGACGGGGGGCAGCGGCGGGACGTAGTACACGGAGTAGTGGTGGAGCTCGCCGCGCGGGAACTCGGGCGCGTCCCACTCCAGGTTCACTCGACTGCCTACCATCTGGCGCACAGCTAGACGACGCGGCGGGGACGGCTCTGAAATATAGTTAAAATCATAGACCTATACAGGGTGCTTGGTTATCCGAATGAAATATTTTACCGACATTAGGCCACAATATTACATAAGTAATGGCAGTACGCATAACTAAAAATGTTCGTGATTTACAGAAAAATAACATGATTAATATTCCCTGACAACTCGCACTTCGCATGGACACCCTCACACTGCCGTACAACGCCGCCGCGGCCGGCTTCAAGGTCACGCGCTCGTCGAGTGGTACGGGCGCGCGGTTATGAGTAGAATTTTAGTATTTTATAGGATAATCTGGTCAACATTTAAGGTCACATGTTATATATATTTTCGGAACGAGAATCGAACACTGATTACGCTCCTTGAATATCTATTTTTGATAACCGACCGTCCTGTATATAGACGAGGCATGTTGAGGCAAAAAGTGTCTTCACTTAAATGGCCCCACTTTTGAGATCTTTGAGGCCATTTTCACATTTGAAGTATGGTGAAAACAAGATGGCTGACTTTCGAAGTATGGTAAAAACCAAGATGGCGTAACTTTTTACTATATGAAGATTTGTTCTGCCACATGTACGTCATAGCCTATCTTGAGTTTTGAAATATTTGGTTAAAATGTATAAATATAAGATCTTAATTACCGGCAAATTTACCAAAACTGTGATGGACTTCGTCAACATTTATACGTTTAAAATAATTGTAGGAAATTTATAAATCCTCCCGAGCATAATAATTGTAATACATATTCGGCTAAAAAGGATATTGGCTTAATACCTACGAAGCCTGTAGTTTGTTTTTATTAAATAAAAAATAAAAAGTATATAGCCGATGTATAGCCGAGTCAAATTAAAAATACAAATCATAAAACTAAGTAAAATAAACTGTTGACACTGTATAGGTTTATCTAGTCCTGATAAGTCACCAGCATTATATAACAAGTTTCTTTTTTTATTATAAACCCAAATTCGTGTATTAACTTACACTTTCATTTTACTTTTACTGAATTATAGTCTTTTTTGGAGACTTATTATCGTCTTTTTTGGAGTTTGGACCCATCAAACGAGTTTGACGTTAGCTTGACGTTTATGAGAATACCATTTTGCAGTTTTAACATATCGGGACTGGATCGTAACTGTATTATTGCCGGATTTAATTAGCAGAATCGACCTGCTGGTCCAAGTGGACAGAGAGTTTAGACGTCTTTAAAACATTACATTGATTACCTACATAATATGTTTTATGCAATTAACAAATAAAGAAACGACTCTTTTAATGACTCAAGAAACAATTATTATATTTTTAGATATTAAAAAACTCACTTCCTTCAGCTGTGGTGACGTTTATGTACTTCATCGTAGCGTACGTGAGGTTCGACTGACTGTTCCTGACGTACACAGTGACGTTGTAGTTCGTGTACGCCTCCAGATCCGAAAACCTGTCAACAAAACAGTTTACCAGCTGATAGTGTGTGTTAAAAACAATCCTCAGCCTTGTGTGCAAAGTTTTAAAATTATTAAGTACAGTTCCACAAATAAACCGCATTACGCTTAAATACTCCTTACAGTTGGTTGTACAGTCGTGAACAAATTACGCGTTTTTTAAGGTTCCGTAGCCAAATGGCAAAAAAAGGAACACTTGTGGATTCGTCATGTCTGTCTGTCTGTCTATCCGTATGTAACAGCCACTTTTTTCCGAAACTATAAGGACTATACTGTTGAAACTTGGTAAGTAGATGTATTTGCGAACCGCATTAAGATTTTCTCACAAAAATGAAAAAAAAAAACAATTAATTTTGGTGGTTCCCCAAAAGTTAGAACTGAACCTAAAAAAAAAATTTCATTAAACCCATACGTGTGTATGATGGTCTTCAAAAATAATATTGAGGTTTCTAATATAAATTTTTTCTAAACTGAATAGTTTACGCGAGAGACACTTCCAATGTGGTAAAAAGTGTGTGTGTGTGTGTGTGTGTGTGTGTGTCTCCCCCCCCCCCCCCCCCCCCCCCAACATCTAAAATAAGAGAATGATAAAACTAAAAAATATATAATATATACATTACCACCGAAAACTTCCACCGAAAATTGGTTTGAAAAAGATGTAGTAAGTAGTTTTTTTTAATACGTCATAAATCGTAAACCGCAATTTACCTACCTTTCATTCAATCAACTCAAAAATAAAAACATTTAATTTCATAAACATAAACCTTATGCATAAACTGTGAACCATTATTTTGATTACAAGTCTGTACGGAACCCACGGTGCGCGAGTCCGACTCGCACTTGGCCGGTTTTTTGTTTCTCGTGAGACGTGACATTTGACTCGACACTTGTATGTTTCTGCTCTATTGTATAAGCGCAGAATTCTACTGCTCTGAACTTTTCCCGGCTTTTCGCATTTCGGATCATAATATAGTCCCAGCCCTTTGGATGTTTTACTGTTACTGTATTTTCCATTTCAAGTATTTCGAAGTTTACATAATAGCAACCACCCAAACTACCATAAACAACTTTTTCAAACAAACCTGTAAACGGTCGAGTCGATCCACGTCATATTCTTCCACACGCCATCGCTGACCTTCGCTATGGAGGGCAGCAGGCTGTAGAGCACAGTCTTTCGTTGGGCCATCCAGCACGAGATGAGGAAGCTGGACGCGTTGATGGACAGCGGCTCGACGGCGATACGCAGCGACTGTAAAGAACTCTTTATTTATTGTTAGTTAGTTTACTCCAGGCTAGTCTCTTTAATGTTGGGTGCGCTTAAATATCCGTGACTTTTCTGGTTTTAAGAATGTTTATAGGCGTCCGTAACCGCTAAATGTTACGGTCAGTTCACAAAGTGACGATACGCTAGGCGGCGCTGCATTTTAAGAGAGTTATTTAAAAATTAAACTTTATTCACTACACAAAAGGAAGGATACACATTTCAAATGACATCAGTCGTACACACAGCACAATGCGGCGCAACCTGAGTCCTGACATTCGAACTCTGACCATGAAACGCCATGTCGCGTTTCGTTTTATTTCGGTGTAAATTGACATTTGACCCTTAAGGTACAAACGCACTAGGCGGAACTGCACTTCAGTGGAACTGAGCGACACGTCGCGTCAAAATATTCTTTATATGCAATTATATGAGATAACACGCACTAAGCGGTAGCGGAACTACACTGCAGCGAACTGCGCGCCAAAGTTGATCAACTGACCAAAAGTGTCGCGACCTGCAGTTAGGACAAACCTCGGATAATAACCTTTACATCAAAAAAATAATTTTGAAAATCGGTTCACAGACGGCGAAGCAATCGGCGAACATACAAAAAAAAACATACAGCCGAACGTATAACCGCCTCCTTTTTTGGAAGTCGGTTAAAAATTAATTGTACTCGTGAGCCAGTATCCGGAGACATAATAATGTCCAGCATAAAAAGTACATGAACATTTCTATGAAAAAAAAAACAACTTTGGAGTGAAACGGCCTCTGTGGCTCAATGGTTAGCGCATTGGCGCTCAAGCCGGAGGTCGCGGGTTCTAATCCCGCCGACACACACAACACAATTTTTTTTTTTTTGCTGTGGATGAACGACGGCCTCTCCAATGTTAATTGGTTTCATAAAGAAAATTATTTAGCTTGTAGCTATGAAGGTACTTATTTATAAAAAAACCTTTTCAGTTTCGTCGTTCATCTTGCTCGGAAGTTGCCTTGCTACTGAATATAATATTTTTGTAGCGCCACTGCAGTTCAAGTGTGGCTTACCAAAAAAATATGCGACGTGTCGCTCAGTTCCGCTGAAGTGCAGTTCCGCTGAAGTGCAGTTCCGCCTAGTGCGTTCGTACCTTTAGGCGTTCATCAATAACTCACCTCTACTTCCAGTAGTATAAAACTTTGAATACAACATTGTGTAATGTATGTCACCATAAAATTGTAAAAACCGTTAGATGTAATAAAACTAGTGAAATTGTAAAATGTTTATAGACTTCCGACGCGAATATTTTGCCTATAATTATTTAACACATTATTTTTCGATTATAAACATATAGTAATGAAAAATTTTACTGTAACATATATATATCACCGTAAAATTGTAAAAACCGTTAGATTGTAATATTACTAACGAGATTGTAAAAATATGTCAAAAGATTCATAACTATATATTTATAATTAGACGAAAAATAATGTGTTAAATTATAGGCATATTCGCGTTGGAAGTCTATCAACATTTTACAATTTAAATACTTATATTACAATCTAACGGTTTTTACAATTTTACGGTGACATATATAACAACACTACAATATACACTCACTCTAAACTCATATCCGAAGTTGCTATGCGCGCTCGTGCAGTTGTCCTCGTCAGTTCCGTCGTAGCAGTCCTGCCGCCCGTTGCACACCATCGCCTGGTAGATGCAGCGCGCGCCATCGTCGCACAGGAAATGACGCTCGGGACACTTGATACTCGGTTTGTGGTTCTGAAACGAATATGTTCAATTTATCAATGTGTATACTCAAACTCAATTTTTTTATTTCCATGTAGGTTATGAAATAACGCTTATAGAATTGTTCTACATGATGCCTACCACCGGTTCGGAAACTAGCCCGGCGAGAAGAACCGGCGTAAGAAACTCGCACGGGGCCACCTTTTAGCAAAAAGATGGGAAATTTTATATATACATATATAGATTCAAAGAGTATTTCATAGGAAATTAAAGGTTTAAAACAAATAGACAGGATTAATCGAAGCGATTATATCCTACTATCCTACTAATATTATAAATGTGAAAGTTTGTGAGGATGTATGGATGGATGTCTGTGAAAGAGTATTTCACGCAAAAACTACTGAACGGATTTCGATGAAATTTGGTATGGTAATAGTTTAGGCTCTGGATTAAAACATAGGCTACTTTTTATCTCGGAAAAGTACGATATTCCCGCGGGATACTCGATAGAATATTTACGCGGGCGGAGCCGCGGGTAACAGCTAGTAGGTTATAAGAAAAAAAACCGTGAAATTACGCTAGCGATGTGTTATGTCTGAATACTGAAAAGCTAAATCAAAATTAAAAGCCATAGATTCACAGGCTGTCGCTGTGTCTGCTAGCCGAAGTGACAAGGATAGCATGTGACTTAGACTATGTCCAGAAACTGCGTATTCTTACGCACGCAAGGTCTACGCACGTAGTCGAGGTACTAGGGCCCCATACATTGCGTCCAGAAGCTACGTGCGTATTATTTTAGCTATGCGCGTATCGTACAAAATTGACCTATTAAACCGCTTTGGTTGATTCAGGCACGGATCCAGCTCTCAAACGAAGATGTGGCCCGAAAATTTTGATTATATTATTTCCTTCATAACATGGTTATTAGAATATAAAAAAAGAATTTTATTATTTTCTTTATAATATTATGTTAATTAAAAGCTAACGCGCGGAGTGAGTGAGAAAGTTTTTCGCTTATTTAGCAAAAAAATTATTTTATGTTTGGTAAAAAAATAAGCTTTCAATATAGGTACCTTAAACAAATTAACATCAACTAAGATTATAAATTAATTAAATAAAAAATATATGCATATATAGTAAAGAAACATACACAAATTATAGATTATATAACATCGGCAGGAGTAATTCCAATCGGTTCAAACAAAGTATTATTTTTTCTTAAATCTGTTGGTTAGTAAATAAAAAAGGGCCGAAAATTTATGGAGTGGTGACAAATTTTGCGTTTTCTTCAATCTACCTGACTAAAGGTCCGCTTAACACTACATCCACTACTATAAATATGTATTTTAACAATAATATAAGTATGACCAGCAGGTAAAAAGCACCAGGTAAGACTCAAAAGGCTAACAATACCAATACTACTACCCACTGAACCTATTTTGATTATAAATTAATAGACCTTGAAAGTATGCACTCACAAGGCTGTTGGGGTTGTGGGTATGCCCATACCACACGTATAGGTGCTCCGCCCCTGACTCAATAGATGCAGCAATTACGCAGCTACCTCGAGTACGCGCGAGACACAAAGTGAAAGAAAAATGTTTTTCTCGCTCCGATTGTATGATTCAAAGTGAGACAGAAGTATTCAGTTCATTCGTTACACAGCATTCAGATCGGTTGACACTGTTGGCATTTTACTTTACAGAGTGTTCCGAAATTTTGTGCTGTCAATGTTTTGTCAAAACCAATTATTTCTGAAGACACTTTATATTAAAACCTTCAACACACAATTGATATCGATTTGAAATAGTCAAAAGTGTCATCCCCTGTATTTTGGAGTGCAATGAAAGCGTAGTAAGATCGAGTTGCCAAGTTTCAAAAAATATTTCTCCCTAAAACAAATAGTACGGTTCCCGTGGATTTTACCTAGCATGCGAAGACTCTCAAATATAATTATTAAAGTACTTATGCCATATCGAAACTTCATAAAGTTACATAATACCATAAAATAAATAGGTACTTACCGTTAAAATCAAAAAAGTTACATACCAAATATGTAAGTATTACTTATTTAGAAAAACATACCTATAAAGATCTTTATACAGTAAAACTACTTTGCTAATATCTTTCGGAAGTCCCACACATGCTTTCCAACGTCCGTCATTTCCGTAGAAAAAAAAAACGATGATTGCTCATTTTCGAGCAAAATGAGTAGGACAATACAAACAGGCCTACGTTCAGCAGTGGACGGCGATAGGCTGATTATGATGATGATGATGATGAGTAGGACAGTAACAAAAACAATATAATTTTGGCAAGTTGCCTTGCACCAACAATGAAAAACAAAATGTTAATGTATGATTTTAAGAACGAATTGTGAATATGTATTATTAAAATTAAATGTTTAGATAATTTAACGTTATTATTTACATTCGATTATAATTATAAAATAACCAACAAAAATAATATTTACCCTAAAGCGCCATACTCACGGGCCAAGCAGCAAATCCAGCAACGGTACTTATAGTATAACAGTATCATTGTTGTCAATAGTGTCATTCATCATCATCATCATCAATCATTTATAATTTTTGCCTGCAAATCCGCGGCCTTGTGCTTGTAGGTGTGGTCAGTATGACCCATAAGTCTGGCCACAGACGTTCTAAATTTGACATTCTTTAAGAACGTCAAATTTAGGTCGAAGGCAAAGTTTCCATACAAAACACGCATAGCCCACACACGTGCATAAACTTTCAGATTCTTAAATGTCAGTTCGAACTTTAAGAATGTCAATGAAGAACGTCTGTGGCCAGGCTCAGCGTATGTGTGACATGGTGTCTGAATATATATAATTCGAGGAATTCCCTCGATTCCTTATGGATCCCATCATCAGGTCACCACTTTGATCAATCATCACAGGGATTAATTTAGGATTATATCCTTTATTAAAATAAAATCATCAAAGTAAAAAATAAATGAATATCAATAAATGGGCGCGGGCTGGACCTTTTTTTTTAAATATTCTTTATTTTCTAAATAAGTCCCCTTTTAAATTCGACTTAAATTTTAACGATTTCTCTACTCAATCTTCTTAATTTTGAAGTCGATACCAGCCCAAACAATATCCCATATATTTTATAGAACTCACATTCAAATTTGTTGGTACCGACTTCAAAATTAAGAAGATTGAGTAGAGAAATTGTTAAAATTTTAGTCGAATAAAAAGGGGGAATTATTTAGAAAATAAGTTTTATTTCATACTTTTTTGGGTATTTTTACTTTGGAAGTCGATTTAATTTTCTATTTAAAAATAATAATTTCGCCCTTTGTAGTGATATATTTTGTTAAATTATTATTAATATACTATCTTAAAACCTTTAAAATAAACTATCGAATGTATAATTATTGAATACGCGCTAAGATTCCATTAAGTATTGTAAATAAGATGATGATGATGATTATTGTAAGTTAGTTGCATATGCTTGTAGTTCTTTGAACAATGCCGAAATTTCGAAACGCGTATCTTTTAAGACTGAGGAGTTCTGTTCAGTGCTTTTGAATTCAGGATATACATTGGTGCAAAATCTTATTTTTAGTAGCATATGCTTATGTTACTTCAGGAAAAGTCTAAATCATTATATGTGTCCATATAAATTTCGAGGAGTCCCTCGATTCCACATTGATCCTATCATCATGTCACCGCTTTTTTCAAAACGGGACCAACTTGAAATTATACCCTTTACATCAAAAAAAAAGAATTTTGAAAATCGGTCCAGAGACGGCGGGATTATGGTATAACATACAAACATATATATATATATATATATATATATATATATATATATATATATATGTTGCCGAACGTATAGCCGCCTCTTTTTTTGGAAGTCGGTTAAAAAAATAGTGTGCTGTATATTACTTATCGACAAGCAGTTTAATTGCATATTTAAATAACACAAGCATAAGATTCTTAGCCCCTTCAGATACTTTTCTCCCTAAATTTAGGGAAAAAGTCCCAAGTTGGCATCACAGATAGACCGGCAGAAATTTTGTTGTGATAAGATAAGAATCTCTACGTGCGTAGGTTTACGCAGGCTTACGCAGTTTCTGGACATAGTCTTAACCGTCACTTAATTTAACTTAGTTCCAGTATTCGGCCATTAGTCAGTTTGTAACACAATAGGGGATCGGACTACATCTGAAATATTTGGTTTCATTAATATATTCAGAAATATTGAGGCATTACTACTTGGTAAATGTAAAAAATATATTATTTTATGTGTAGTTTACTAATAAAATACATTTAAAAAGTACCAAAAAAGTTTTTTTTTTGCGAAATTGGTAAACAAAACCTGTATCATTAGTTTACTCACATCATATACAAAAACATTCATTATGGTAAGTATGAACTTAAACGGACAAATATCGGAGATATTTACAAATATATTCCTGCGGCCATATACTTCATATACTACCTACAAGTGACGTCATTTGTAGGTCGACTTTAGTATGGAGCGTTTTTAGGAGGCTCGCGAAATTTTTTATACAAATCGCTGTACCTTTGAAAATATTGACTTCTGATATACGGTTTCTTCTGAGAAGTTACTCATATTTAAGAGTACTATTCATTTATGCAATAAAAAAAAATAGTCCGATTGCCTATTGCCGTACATGCGACGCGACTAGTTATATAATGTTGACAAAGCCGGTAGATTTGTTTGCCCCGAAATAACTTACGCCCGAAATTAATAACGTACCTCAAGTTTTAGATTGACTTTAATCTTAGATTCTCAAACAAAAGTTGACGTAAATTGACGTGAAGTAAAGCCGAGGATCGTTGAAATGTATTGAAATCTTGATCTCAGATAGCTAAAATGCGTTAGACGGCCTGTGGTATCTTGCGTCGCATAGTATTTGTTGTGTTAGAGCAGTCTTTCCCAAAGTGGGCGATAACGCCCCCTTGTGGGTGCTGAAAGCCTAGAAGGGGCCCAAAAAAATTGACGGGGCGCTGATGTAAGCAGTATTATTATTGCTCAATGATGACTACTGGTTCATTTTGAAGAGATAAAAAGATACTCTCCAGGCGAAACTAATATGTTATTGTGGTTTTATGGTGAAAAAAGATGGGGGCGCTACAAAAGAACTGACTTTCAAAGTGGGCGTTAGACGGAATAAGGACGGAACCTCTGTGCTGAACTCACCCGGTGACAGAAGGTCTCGTCGCTGCTGTCATAGCAGTCGGGTATGCCGTCGCACAGCTGGTGGTCGCGCACGCAGCCGGACGCGTCCGCGCACGCAGTACTGTCGGGCCCGCAGCGCAATTGCCGCGGGGGCGGAGTCATGGGGTGGTCGCAGCCGCGCTCGTCCAACCCGTCCGAACAGTCCTTGGCACCGTCACACACCCAAGAGAGCGATATACACTTGCCTGAGTGATGAAAACAATATAGGTATATTCGTTTACAATTTGTGAACGATGAAAGAATTGAACAATAATTTTACGCCAGAATATAATTACACAATATAATACTTTTTTTAATTCTTCAATTGTGTTGCTTTACAAATTTTGTCTACTTCCATGTGTATAAAAATTGTTTAAATAAATAAAATACCATAAGGGTCAATTTACACCAAAAAGAAACGATACGCGACATGGCGCTGCGTTTTAAAGAAAGCTATTCAAAATAGGCAATCGGACAAATTTTTTTTTATTGCATAAATGAATAGTACTCTTAAATATGAGTAACTTCTCAGAAGAAACCGTATATCAAAAGTCAATATTTTGAAAGGTACAGCGATTTGTGTAAAAAATTTCGCGAGCCTCCTAAAAACGCTCCATACTAAAGTCGACCTAAAAATGACGTCACTTGTATATGAAGTAGTATGATGTAGTATATGAAGTATATGGCCGCAGGAATATATTTGTAAATATCTCCGATATTTGTGCGTTTAAGTTCATACTTACCATAATGAATGTTTTTGTATATGATGTGAGTAAACTAATGATGTAAGTTTTGTTTACCAATTTCGCAAAAAAAAAAATTTTTTTGGTATAAAGACTCGCGAAATTTTGTATACAAATCGCTGTACCTTTGAAAATATTGACTTTTGATATACGGTTTCTTCTGAGAAGTTACTCATATTTAAGAGTACTATTCATTTATGCAATAAAAAAAATCAGTCCGCTTGCCTATTTTATTCATTACACAAGTGGTGTATCCACGTTTCATCGTAAGAGTTCGAATGTTAGGATGCCCCGCGCTGCACAGCGCACGTGCAGTGCATAAAATAAATCATGTCATATGAAACGTGTATTTTATTGTGTTATGAATAAAGTCCAATTTTGAATAGCTATCTTAAAAATGCAGTTAGTCGCGGTTTACTCACCATCAGTACACGTGAAGTGATTCTTGCCGCATTTCTGTCTGTTGTCATGTTCGGCGGGCGTCGATGTTTCCGGCGCCTTGGGAAGGTTACATCCCACTTCGTCGGTCCCATCGTCGCAGTCCCGTATGCCGTCGCAGTGCCACCAGTACGGGAGGCAGTTGCCGTTGCCACACTTGAACATCCAGTCGAGGCAGGTGCCGTTGTGCGGGAATTCCGGTCTGGCAGTCGTGGGACGCGGCAGGATCTTGGACGGCCCCGAGCTTGGACAGTTCTTCTCGTCTGACGCTTCGTCGTCGCCGCAATCGTTTTCGCCGTCGCATGCCTGTTAAAACAGCATCGTTATAATTTATATTAATTGATTAAAAAGTAAAAATTTACTTATGTAAAAATTTAGGACTTCTTGCCATAAAAATCTAGCCCTTACTTTTTTAAAAGGTAAAAAGTCCAATTTTTTAGGTTGACGCATTTCTGTCCCAAAAACTTTCTAGCTTGTTTCATTTATAAGCAATGACGCTCTTTGAGCTTGTTAAGCATTTTAATCATTTTTGTAGCAATGGAGAAAGGATCTACGTATTTTGTTATTATCAAATCAATTAACACAATACAAAAGTTATATATGTAACAAAAAAGAAGAAAAAACATCTATGCATAAATCACTGACCCAAGCCTTATAGATACACTTCCCACTGGGACACTTGAATAGGTACGGCGCGCATGTCGAGTTCTTGCATTTGTCGTCTCTTTCATCCTCGCCGCCCGGACAATCTCTCTCTCCGTCGCACAGCCACGAGTTGGGTATACAGAGGGCGTCGCTAGTGTTGCCACAGGAGAATACGTTGCCTATACATAAGGAGGCGTCGGGACGTCTGTTGTTTGTCTGAAATAGTAGAAATAGAGTTTCGTTTGTTTTCTTCTTAATAGTTTTTTGGCTTTTTGGCGTTGTGTCATGTATTTTAAGACAGCATTTTATGTAACCGTGGTACCACTCATGTGGAAGCATGCCGTTCCTTTTCATAAAATATTGTTACGAACACACTAAGAAAATAGCGCCATCTAGCGTCAACCAATGAAACCACTTGGTGTGAACAGGGACAGCGTGGGGCCCCCTACTCAGTACTAGACGGCGCTACTGTGCGAATCTTCCGGAACAATCCAACCAGTTCACGCGAGTCGCGAACATTTCTGGGACGGTCTGGGACTCGTGTCATCCGATATAAATACGCCTGAGGGGTTGGGAACAAGGCGAGTTCACTTTGAGCTTCCTGCGAAGCGAAACAGGCGATACCAGTGAAAAGTAGTGATCGGGAGTTCGATTTGAACAGCGAAACAGGCGATATCGATGTAAATAATAGTGATGTGATGATACCGTGAGTGAAACCCACGACTTGGCTACGATTAAGAACACCGTTAGTGCTTAGTATTTGGACTTAGTGTTTAGTATTTGGACCTAGTGCTTAGTGTTTGACATAGTGCTAGTGAATAAAGTCTTCAAAAGAGTCAGCAGGTCTTTCTCTCCAAATCCTGCGAACCCCAGCACGTAACAATATTATATTGCGTAAAATTGAAGACTTTTCTTGTCTTGAATTCTTGATGTTGTTTGAAACTAGAGAACATTTTGTCCTGCAACATGACGCGCAACACTCAATATTCGTGACGCTGCAACGTTGCACAGTTTCTTATGATTATATGAATTTGCCGGTCCTACGACTAAAAGGCCTGTTTCACAATCATCTTATAAGCTTCAGACACCTTATTCACACTTTCACTTTCTTGCTGTGTTTTAAGTGACAGACAAATATTGTGTATGAGTTATCCGACACTTATCTGCGGGGCTATTCACAATTTTAATTTGACTCGGATTCGAAAATTTAACGCGCGTTTATTGGTCAACGCTTACTGTTTTTATTGGTTGCTGGGCAGGTAAGCTATTGAATCCGAATTGAATTACGCATTGTGAATAGCCGAGCTAAATGTGGTGGAACAGACGTTGATGTTGTTTTATTATTTACCGTGCAGTTGTGCTCGTCGTCGCCGTCGGGACAGTCGCTGTCGCCGTCGCACACCCACGCCTTCTGTATGCAACTGCCGCTGTGACACTGATACTGGGTGTCGCTAGTGCAGTTCGGACGGTCGCAGTCTGAAACAATCAATTTTTTTTTAACTTCCCGCTAAGAAAATCTAAGATTTTAAAAAATCGGGAAGTTATTGGTTTTACCCCGTTTTGCAAAAATCAAATCCTCATCAAATCAAGACGTTTTGAGGAAGCTTCCCTGACTACCCATTATATGCATTATTAGAGGTGGCCCCTCCCCTCCCTCTGCTAATATGTGGTGAGGTTTTATAACCCCCCCCCCCCCCCCCCCCCCCCACCCACCTAAGATCACGTGTATTTTTTTACATAGTAAGCAGGTCATGTTTGAAGAAAAACTTTAACTTTAAAAACAATTTAATCAAATAATTTAAGCAATTAAAACTATACGAGTTATTTGTCTTGTAATTATTTATACAACACTACGAATCTACAACCGATAATAATTTCGGTATGCATAGACTACATTTGAAAATTAATACACGTGTTGTCTCCTTATACCCCCTCCTCCCCTTGGTGATACTTGGTGACTTTTTTTCGGACCACCTTTAGGCATCACGTGATTAATGGACGACCCCTAATAAGAGCAATGATATTGCATCATTTATTTCAATGACACGTATGTCACATAGAAGTAATTTAATTTAGAATATATTTAATACTATGCGTTCGACAAAAATTAATTGTTTACATTATTTGTTTACCCTCACGGTTTCAATTCAGTTCTCTGTCGCAAGCGTGTACAAACAGAGCCAAGCCGTAAATCTTCATAATTCTTTTTTACACGCAGAGTCAAGCCGTACTTCTTCATAATTGTTTTTAATTTTATTACCTTTTTCGTCGCTCATGTCGGGACAATCAGCTTCGCCATCGCAGCGCCAATGCGCCTTATAACAATGTCCGTTGCCGCAGTGCAGCCATAGCGGCGGGCACGCACACCCCTCCTCGTCCGAGAGATCGCCGCAGTCGTCGTTCGAGTCGCACCGCCATGTCGACGCGATGCAGAGACCGTTCTTGCATTTGAACTCATTCTAAATTTAACACAAAGATTTCAAAATTCAAGATAGGCTATGACGTACATTTGACAGAACAAATCTTCGTACAGTAAAAAGTTACGCCATCTTGGTTTTGACCATACTTCAAATATCAGCCATCTTGTTTTCACGATACCTCAAATGTCAAAAAGGCCCCAAAAATCTCAAAAAAAGGCGCCATTTAACTGGAGACACTTTTTGCCTGAACATGCCTCAATAGGCACGTCTATGATTTAACAACAAAATAATATATGAATTTGTTTTTTATTTTATTTGAATTAAGACACAAAAAACGATGCATGAAAATAACTACACTTATAACGAACACCGCGCCGTGTATACATTTTAATACATTTATAAATTAATTTAGTGTTAAATGTAACATTTTCAGTTTATTTTAGTTACAGTGATAATTAAATACCTACCGTATCACAAGTGCCGTCTTTCTGCGGACACGTCATATTGGCAGCCGGCTCCATTCCGTTTGGACACATGCATTTGCCGTTGATGTTCTTGAAGCCGTCCGGACAGAGACAGCTGAAAGTGTTTCCCGGGACACCCAAGCAGAGAGTCTCACAGCCGGTATTATTATAAGAGCAGGCGTTAGATCCATACTGAACAGAATGTGCGAAGACCTTCAAGTCCATTAGACCAGAGAAAGAGTTGTTTATGGTGATCACATTAGCTCCAGTGTCTTTGTCAGCTATGAAGATGGATTTGGCCTTCCAGTCGTCCCAGTACATATTGCCCTTAAGCACGGCTACTGCGAACGGATGGGAGTCTTTCTCGCCGTTAGAGAGAATTTTCCTGAAGTATTGGCCGTTCAGGTCCGCGCTCGCTATGTAGTCCTCCTTCGCATCGACCCAGTAGATTCTTTCGGCCATCTGATCTACTGTTATACCGTTCGGCCATTTGACGATGGGCTCAGTGAAAAGTTTCTTAACATTGGTACCGTCCAGGTCGGACCGGGAGACGGAGGGATGGCTTGTGTCCCAATCGGTCCAGTAAAGGTAGCCGGCTCTCGGATGAACGGCAATTCCACGTGGCTTCGACAAAACCTTCGAGTCCAAAATCGTTACCCTCATCCGTCCACTACTGGTAAGGTCTGTTCGGACAGCTTCGATAGTTTTTCTCATTCCGTCTACGAAGAATAGAACGTTCGAGATCCAATCCAAGGCCATGCCTTCTATGCTCGCCAATTCGGTATCCACAACGATTTCTTGGAGCGAACCGTGCTTGTAACATTGGCGGCTGATCCTATCCAGCTCAATATCGGCCCAGTAGATGCAATCGTTTTTCATGTCGTACTCAATAGCGACTATGTTCTGTTGGCCCTTCACGGGTATTATGGTGGAGTTGTCGAAGAGATCGATTCGGGCAATTTTGTCCCTCAAAGCGACGAGAATAAATTCCGCGGGCGCGTCTATAGGACAAGGGATGATGTCCGGTTCGTACGGCATATAGTGTGCCGGAATACAAACGTCTCCGTCAATTTTTCGATACCCCTTCGTTCGTTTATAAAAGTCGCCTGGCTTGCAGTTAGGCGGTACGGCGTATGGGTCAAACTTCATCGACTGGTTCCTAACGCATATTTTATTAGACAGAACGAATCCAAAATCGCATTCGTAGTCTCTCCTACTACAGATACAGAGTTTCTTCTCGATGGGTCTATCGTATTCGATGCCGTTGTAACAGTTTGTGTACGCCAGCCGTCTTTGGAAGGTATCTTTCATACCGAGGACACAGGAAACGGAGGAGTTAGGCGGAGTAGGAGACCAGAACTTGTAATCGTTAGCTGTACAGTTTCTTGGGAAAGTGTTGAACAGGTCTATGGTGATTATGATCCATTGATGCTGTTCGTTGGCCGAGCCGAACATTGTGAATGTGGTCGTGTTCTCACCCGGCTCCGTCATTAAGCCGTAGATGCGAAGGTCATCGGCGTTGAATCTGCACAAATAATATTTTATTACACATTGTTTTTATTCTTATTTACTACAAGCAGGTGCCCGCAGCTACGTTTGCGTAGAACTAACGGAAACGGAATAATATAAGTATCCGAAGTTAGTCCTTAAAACAGAAACTATCTGCCAGTGAGTCTTGAGAAAATAGTTCCAGTCGTTTCAGAGATTAGCCGGAACAAACAGACAATCAGACAAACGGAAAATTTAAAAATGGTTTTTTCTTTTAAACTTACATATACATTTAATAAAATCTGTTAATTTAAAACTACAAACAGACACTCCAAATTTTTTTTATGTACATATTAAGTTTTATAAAGTTGTTTGTATTATTATAGATGTAAAGATTATTTTTATTACCATTATTATTATAATAAAAAAAAACAAAATAAAACCCGGTTTGAATTTATGGCTGTTTTTCTTTTTTTTCTATAGTATTATTATTACAACAGTAGTAACATAATATTTTGTTTTTCGCGAATGTTTAAGCAATTTAATCCTGCATTTTAATTGACCTTATCATTTTCCACCATTTATTACATCATAAAATAAATTAAGTGCAATTATTTAGTATATTTGAAACCTATGTAATTCTCTGAAAGATAACTGTATAGAAAAAAAATAATGGCAGAAATGCGGAAAAGGCAAAAATTATTGACAAACAAGACTATTAGATTTCACGACCTATCACACATACAATATCCTTGACTGATAGCGACTGAATCATGCGCGACCTATCCGATCTCTCCTACAGTTCATTACATTGTAATAAAATGATAAAGATATCTGAGTAGTATTAGATTTAATTACACTATTTTTCTAGCACCCGCAATGCTAATAACTGCAAATAAAAATATTCGTTAATCTATGAATATTCGAAAGGATTACGCTAAAACTTTGGCACACAGATACTTACCACAGAATACAGAACATCCAGAAACCTTCAACGCGCTTGAAAGTGAAGCCGTCACGACTACTCCAAATTGGAGTTGCTATCCACACACAATATGTTGCCACAGAATAACGGAATATTTTACTCAACTTTTTTCAATTAATTTTTATTGAATACCTAATTGTCGTAACATAATAACGCAATTGTTTTGTAAGTGTAATGAGTGCGGACGGGGCGGTGTTTAGCCATGGTTTTGGACACAGTGCGCTGCGTACAAATGTGATCGAACACTCATTCTGGATGTTCTGTATTCAGTGATACTTACTTATTGAAATGCAGGAAAGGGAGTTTTCAAAATTGGTGTGAATTTTGAACATTGGGAAGGTTGAAATTTACGAGTTACATCAAAATTTATTAGAAGAAAATCCCTCACAAGGCTTAGCCAACATGCTATCGTTAATACAATGACGATCATCGAAATTGAAAATATATAGAATTGACATAACGTTCGCTAAGTGTAAATAGCGAGATACGTCAATATCGTCCATTTTCTATAACTAAATTCGTCATCGTAATTAGCGACATCTTCCTCTATCCTCCTATCTCGCTATCCTCCATCAGTCGTGCTCCTCATTTTGAGGGTTACGAACACCACCTTCCATGGTCTTTGTCCTTACGATGTTTCTCCACTTTTCCCTATCCCCGGCTATTCGTGGTGCATCTTTTGCTACTAAGTCTGTGCTATCTTGGCTATAGGACCAGGTTAATTAAAAAAATAAAAATAAATAAAAATCAAAACTCACTGATAAGACTTCCAATCCAATCCTTCGTTCGTGGAATACAATATCCTACTCGTCTCGCCTTTCGTTTTGAAGTACTTCACCGCTATCAGAACACCGCCGTGATCACCATAGTTGAAGAAGTAGTAGTCCTTGAGTATCCTCTTCCAGGTGAGCCCAGCGTCCCTACTGAGGTACACACCGGGTATGCCCTTAAGGGATTTGCCAACCACGCCCGTGGCCATTATAATACCGGGGGCAGATTTGGAACTCATAATGCTTGCGGACCTGAAAATTAATATCGTATTGAAATATAGTTTTAAGTCACAATTTATTTTTCCCTGAAGACTGCCGTCGTGACCCATGAGTTGAGATTGGTTCCCCCAGATAATTGTGGCTAAAATTTTAGTTGATCCCCCCATGCAATTGGAGACAACAAAATATATTGAATATATGTAGTTCCAAATTATAATATCACCCATAACAACAGCTTATTGAAACATTTTAATTTCCATTGTTTTTTTACATGTGCATCACCATTTCAAAAAGCAGCACATTTGAGTGGAATGTTTTGGTTACAACTTACATAGAAATGTAGTCAAAAAAATATATTTAAATAAAAAAACATGCATGACAAATTCAATTGAAAACTTATCAGAATTATTTTTTGATTAATTACAAATAAAACTTGCCTGTTATTTACTATCTTTTCTATAACTACACATAAAAACAAGAAAAAACATTTTAAATATTGGTAACAATATTTAAACAACAAAAAAATATATTACCCAATAGGAAAACTCTACGATGCTCGTATAAACGGCATTGCAAAACAATAATATTATGAGATGAAATGATGATTTAAATAAATTATTAAAATAGTTTGCCTACAAAAATATTTTCATTTTTTTCAAGTGTCCCCCTAGTTGCCCCTAATGCTAATCTAACCAGCACCTAATCAATAGAGGGCTAAAATTTACAAATCATATCATTTTTACAAGAAAAATCAAAAAACTACATACAAAATACGAATACATATTCAAAGTGTATCCTTCAATATTGAAACTAATTACTATTGCAATATTTACATTGCAATTTACAAGAGAGTGAAAATGGCTTTATTCGGTCATTTCTGACTTATACTCAATTAAAATACAACCCCAAAAACTATGACATGATGGTAAAGCCCCAAAAGCCGTCAGTACTCAGTAACGAGCAAACGAATGCAAAATCCACTTAAATTTTGGGTTTACCTCACATACGGGCCGGAGGGTCTGTAAACAAGTAAGCAGAAATTCAACATCTATTACTATCATTATTACTATTACTATTCATTACTATCAACAATAATGACACCAACATCATCTTCACCATAACTTTTGACTTAGTAATTGGTATTCGCTGGGTGCGAAGTACTAGGTGGGGGTATCATAATCGATCGCAGCGCTCATGGTGGCAAAAAGTAGTAATAATGTAGGCTCTGTCATGTCAATGCCGAAGAAATCTTTAATTTTCTAAAATTCTAAAAGCGTTTTTTAAGGTATCAAAGTAACAGATGTTTGTCTGATAATGCGGGCTTGTAGTATAGAACTCTGTCCTTGTTTTGTTCTTAATTCCGCTATATCTCGGACATGTCCAGCAGATACCAACAATTTCCCTTTACAAACGGTTTGTGGTTGAAATTTTATATTGAGTGATACTCACAAACCCGGTCTTTAAAATAATACTCATTTTGATCTGAAAATAATATTTAATTTATTACTAGCGATACAGAAACAATTATAATATTATGTTTAATATCATTTGATAAAACCATTAAAGTAGCTTTATCTTCTTGTTTTACAGTAAAACTACAATTAAAAAAGAAGTAAGCAAATCCAGATATAACCAAAATAAAACACACTTTTGAATAGATTTTACATACCACATTTAATTTGAATGCCCAAAATGATTACACAACACTGTCCACCCAAATCACAGTAATTTTGAAGTTTACATTAATAACACAATAGTATTTTTAGGGTTCCGTAATACTTAAGGAACCTTTATAGATTCACTCTGTCCGTCTGTCTGTCTGTCTGTCCGCGCCTCTTATAGCTCCTGTAATTATGAAGATAATTTGATGAAATTTGGTGCAGTTATAGATTGTGTATAGATCACGGTTTCGGGATCATAAAAAAAGAATAATTTTGTATTTTAGGGGTGGCTTTCCATACATGTGAAGTGGGGATAAAAAATATTTTTTCTCTCTACCCCATCGTGTGGGGTATCGTAGAATAGGTCTTTTAAAATAAAGACAAGGTTTCATACGCTACTTTTTTATAAAGTTGACCATTTTCGAGTGATCGGCCTCCAAAGTAGTTTGTAAGTTGGTCCCCCCCTAGCATTTTTAAACTATAGGAGATAGAAACTTGTAAATTTCCATGCTGATAGATCATGCTAAAAACTCTTTAGGAAAATTATTGTTTTAATATTTTATCACAATGCCGCCAAAAAAATTTAAAAACGCCAGAAGGGTCAGAGCCAACAAAGTTGCGAATGCTAGGTGGCGCTGAAGTCGTGCACGGAGCGAATAGATAAAAAGAATATACTGCCACATATTTTAGCTCTCAATGATACCGCAGTGCAACTAGGTTATTAATATCTTTCGGGATCGGCTGTCACCGCCATAAAAATACCATGATTTCCGAGAGACATTATGAAAGTAGATGTACCTTATAAGAATTTCCTATTTCGATAACTGACTAAATGTTTTTTTCTTATGGTAAATATTTGCCGAAAATAGTAATTGAATTGTTTACTAACATTAGTTTTTACCCGACTACGGCGAAGCCAAAAGGAAGGGTAATGATTTTGGCAGTCTATGTATGTATGTATGTATGTATGTATGTATGTATGTATGTTTGTTCCCTCGTAGCGTCTAAATTACTGGTCCGATTTTAATAAATGAGGTATCAATAGATTCGTAATGATGCCGCGGGTAACATAGGCTATATAATTTTTGTTTAAATTTTGTATTTTGAAAATTTAACCTCAAATTCTAACATCTAAAAAAATTAAACCGAGATAATCATCACGTGTTTGGTATCAAAAGAAAGGTCTTGGCAAGCACATCACAAATATGTATATATATTATACATATTTATGGCGTACATGCACAAATATCTCAAAATGCACGTTGAAAATGCGGTCGAACCTACAATCCCAGTTGTCCAATTTTCGAACATTACGTAATATAAGACTATTTAAATATATTATTTTTATATTAATAATAATAATAATAAATAATTTATTTGCAAGAATGTTTAGTCGACAGATGGTATCAATTACAGGTCGTTCAAGGGTCAATAAATCCAACTAATTAAATAGTATGCAAAATATAAAATAGTTCTTAATGGACAAAATTAATTAATTAATACAGTTAATAATTATTTTGAGTATGAATGAGAACTAATACGAAAAGCTACGTTACTGATATAACAAAATTCATTTCAATTTAGTAAATTTACTTTAAAATTCAAAATAATAACTAACATTAAAAATAAATTATTATCTGACTGTTGCAAATAATCCTTTAAATCATAAAAACGTTTCTCTAATAGCCACTTATTAATATTTTTCTTGAAAATTGTAGACTTTTATAGCCATATAATAAGGACTTTTCATGTAAGTACTGCTGTTACATTGAGGTATGTATAGATTATCAGGATAACGCCGAGATCTATCTGTATAGATTTCCCCATTTCTCTTAAAATAACTAGATTGTCTTTTTACGAAGATACAAATATCCCTAATATACATGCAAGATAGTGGTAGATTAATTCATTATTTAAGGAACAGTGGCCTACAGCTTTCAAACCTACCTGACAAATCGCCCTAATGCATTTTTTTTTAATTCTAAATGCTCTTATCGCTTCAACCGAATTACCCCAAATATAGAATGCCATATTATGACAGGACGGAGGATACATATCCATGATATGCACTCAAAGCAGCATTTAACGATATCGTTTTGGCTAAACGTCTGAGAGCATAAGTAAACCTATCTAATTTCGTGCATATCAAATCAATGTGTGCTTTCCAATTACAGTTATATTATACATATTAGTTTACTTTCATAAAATATATTTTATTTTATAAATATTATATTATTATTATCGTTCTCATTAGTATAGTGCGATTCAAATGAGAACAGGAACGAGTCGGCGCCATATTGTTTCGAATTTAGACTGTTAAAGTTAAATTTATGTTGAGATAATTGATTACTATTTAACGTTGTTATTTAAATTCGATGCAAGACTATTAATATTTATATACACATTAGTTTTTCTGAAAATCGCACTTTTCAAGTGATATCTGACAGAAAAAGGTCATTGACAAAAAGGTCAATCCTATTCTCATTTGAAACGCGTCATACTTATTCATATTATTCCAAAAACATGTTCAATTGGGAAACGGAAAAATACGAAATAAAAAAATAAGTTAAAAACTATAACCCGACTACGTAATAGAGAGGGGGTCTAAAAATGCCAAAACAAGAAAATAATTTAGATAGAAATGCATAGGTACAAAAATGGTCAAGCTAGAGCCGTGGTCGCACCCACTTTATAAGGTTCGGTACAGTCAAAGTCAAATCGCACCCGTCTGTCTGAAACTTCTCTAGGCTTTAGTCTTGGTGTAAACTGCAGTTTATATGCCAATTGCCATTAGTGGGTGCGACCACGGCTCTAGCTTGACCATTTTTGTACCTATGCATTTCTATCTAAATTATTTTCTTGTTTTGGCATTTTTAGACCCCCTCTCTATTACGTAGTCGGGTTATAGTTTTTAACTTATTTTTTTTTAAGAGAACTGTTCCTAACATACTATGTAGTCCATTGAAATGTTACATTTTTTAGGCCTTACCTTGCGTTTTTTAGAGGACGCAATTTTATTTTTTTGATGTGTAGGGGGGGTCAGTGTAAAGCTAAAAACAAGTTTGTGGGGTCGCAACCCTTGTCCCACGGCCACCATCTTGAAAATAGGGGTTGAAATGGTTTTTACGGTATATCTTTTAAACTATTTATTTGATAAAAAAATGTGTTAACATTTTTTGTTGCAAATTAAATTCTCTACAACTTTGGTCCAGTAACTTTTTGTCGTAGTCGTCGTATAAATAAAAAAGTTATAAGCGAAAATCTTCAGAAATTCGAGAAAAAAAATTATATTTTTCGATGTAACTTTCTTTTATCATTTTACGAAAAAATGATATCTGACCATTTTTGTCGATCGTTTTTTGAGGAACAACTTTTATTTGCATCATTTTTTCATTAAGTCAATAGCTAAGGTTTTACAGCACTCCGAAGTGAGTACTATTTTTCAGTACTCTTAACTATACCAATATTATACGTGTGTACTAATAATATGTCATCAGTTATTGTTTTTTTTTTACTTTATTAAAATTTTTTTAATTACTTTTGCAATATTATGAAAAATTAATTATTGACTCTTTTTCACTCCATAACAGAATTTAACAATTATTGATTTTTAAAATAATTTTAAATCTGATAGCCGTTACCGAGAATACTGATGAATACCAGACTTAATGAAAAAATGATGCAAATAAAAGTTGTTCCTCAAAAAACGATCTACAAAAATGGTCAGATATAATTTTTTCGTAAAATGATAAAAGAAAGTTACATCGAAAAATATAATTTTTTTTCTCGAATTTCTGAAGATTTTCGCTTATAACTTTTTTATTTATAGTTCTACGACAAAAAGTTAATGTACCAAAGTTGTAGAGAATTTAATTTGCAACAAAAAATGTTAACAATTTTTTTTTATCAAATAAATAGTTTGAGATATACCGTAAAAACCATTTCAACCCCTATTTTCAAGATGGCAGCCGTGGGACAAGGGTGGCGACCCCACAAACTTGGTTTTAGCTTTACACTGACCCCCCCTACACATCAAAAATATAAAATTGCGTCCTCTAAAAAACGCAACCCCAAATGTAACTTTTCAATGGACTAATGGATTTTTAATCTGAATTAAATAATTTTAATTTGAATAGCCAATATCAAACATGACATAAAAATGAACACACAATTTACAACTCGTACGAATTAACTGTGCACCTTGCTCTGTGACGTCAATCGGTACCGTTTGCAAAAAATGAGAATTATTTAAAAAAAATATAAATTACCATTTTTTATGTTGAGAAAAGGTCGTTTTGGTGATAAGGCGTCATAAATCATAATACTAGGTCATTTTACTCATGACGTTTTGCAAAAGCGGGAGAGGGGTCGCATTCCAGCGGAGTGTACAGTTGATTCGTACGTATTGTACTATTTAACAACCCAAAGTGGCCTTAACACATACACAATTTTGCACGCAAAATTACACACTTGATACAGTTATTTAACAATTTAAGCCCCTGCAATAAATAATGGACTTCATGGCACTTGTGATAGTGTTCAAAATACTTTAACACGACGTTAATCTAACAATTGCCTAAGCGTTAAGGGATATTTAATCAAACGAATCTCACCTTGTGGCCGGGTATAATTGGCTGAACTTCTGACATAAGTGCAGACTGCAGGAGTTCTCTATGTGGCAGTTGAGCGGCTTTCCTGCAACAAAAGTGGTATTTTTTACAATAGCAATAAAGATTATATTAAGATCTATCCGGCAAAAGTGATCTCTACTACAGTATCATTAAAGTCTACATTATTAGATCAAATGTGCGTAAATAAAATGTGCCTCTCTTATCCAACGTTATAGGAGCTCGTACCCGCGAGGGTTTTTTTGTGGTCTCGACAGAAAAAACTGCACTGTAAATAGAACTGTAGGCTACTACGACAAAGCTAAAATCATGCCACAGTTGTCAAATCTGACACAAAATATGCGCGTCCTTTCTGTCGCGACCACAAAAAACGCTCGTGGGAACGTAGCCTTACACTCAAAATACGAAGCCTCGTCTCCAATAAGTTACGATAAACAGAACTATCAAGTACATTATCGCCCACATACTGACATATCCGGCAATCAAATCAATCCGGCAAAAGACAAACAGTGTAGAAATAATGGATACATTGAGTCAATCAATAACCCTATCCATACTAATATAATAAAGAGGAAAAGTTTGTTTCTTTGTTTGTTTGCATTGAATAGGCTCCGAAACTACTGGACCGATTTTGATGAAATTTGGTACAGATATAGATTAGACCACGGGGAAGGACATAGGCTACTTGTAATCGCGGCAAAATGTACAGTTACCGCGCGATTTCCTTTTGCGCGCACGAAGTCGCGTGCGACACCTAGATATAAATAAAAATAATTACACCACGGATACGCTAATCCATGTTGCTGGCTTTGTCTGTCAAGTAGCTTTTCCAACGTATCAGACAAAGTGGTGTAAATATTTTTATTAATAAAGGGGGTAGGTGTTAACATCTGACAGTTCTGATATTTAAGAAGAACACCTATGGTTCGTGTAATTGCGCCCGCGCCGGATTTCACTAATGCATTCGGTTGTATGATTGCAGTTGAATCTCTGTTAGGTACACGCCGCGCTCACTATTATCAATATGGTTAAACTTGTGATTTTTATTTTAATGAATAGAACCTATTTATATATTAGAATTATTTTCACCGACATTGCTCAACGAATTAGCACGCTGAAGTGGAAGTGGACCGGTCATGTCTGCAGACGGACAGACAATCGATGGAGCAGACAAGTTTTAGAGTGGAGACCACGCTTAGGCAAACGTAGTGTAGGACGTCCTGCGGCACGATGGACCGACGATTTGAAGAAGGTGGCTGGCAGCGGATGGATGAGGGCTGCCCAAAATCGGTTCGCGCTCATTGGGGGAGGCCTACGTTCAGCAGTGGACGGCGATAGGATGATGATGATGAACTTACTTTGAGTCATGGCATGGCATTAGAGTATTGCAACTAAAAGAGTCGCAAATTCAATTCCCATAAAATATTTTATATTATAATTATTAGCTAGTTGACCCCGACAAACGTTCTGTCTTTATTATAAACAGGAATAATTAATAACTACACCTACCACCTACCACCTTCTACCTACACCAACAACCTACAACTACCCCTAAAACCTACAAGCAATGGGTGAAATCATATAATAGATCAAAAGCAAAAAGATGAATCATAAAATAATAAAATTTAAACAAGTGAAAAATTGGAGTGGGCCAACATTATATACGTCACCGTCAAATTGTACAAAACCGTTAGATTGTAAAATAACTAACAAGATTGTAAAAATATGTTGAAAGATTAATTACTATATATTTATGATCTAACTAAAAATAGTATGTTAAATTATATGCAGAATATTCGCGTCGGAAGTCTATAAACTTTTGACAATTTCACTAGTTATATTACAATCTAACGGTTGTTACAATTTTACGGTGACATATACAAACAAATGAAAAACATACTTTATTGGAGTAGGTACTTAAAATTAATAGATTTTACGCTTAAAATGACAAACCATGGCAATATTTAAAGGGATATAATTAATCGAGCCAACAAAAAATAAGTTGGCGGCTGCACGTGAGCATACTGTATTACTGAATTTGGCAGCGAATTAATATGTTGGCGACTAAATTACTAAACTGGCGAAAACACTCGGGTGACAAAAAATTCTAAAGTCGGCAGATATAAAGAGGCGAAATTTAATCCAAATTAGCACCGACATTTATAAGATGGTGACTTAATTTCCGAGTTGGTGACCATTATACCATATAAGCAACTATAAAACCAGATTTGGTTGATAAATTAATGGCTGCTAAAAAGTCAATTTGCTGACTACTGAAAATCCTATTTTTGGATACTGTTGGAGTAAGTTTTTCTTTGGCATGGGTGTCATTTTCTAGGTTTCTGGGGGTGCAGAATAATCTATACATCTATATCTATATATCTATACAGATAAATAAAATTGAAGTGTCTGTTTGTAACTTCAAATTAACAGCTTTTCACAAAATGAATCTGAAAGTATATTCGGTACTTATAATAAAATACCAATTTTTTTAATTTTTGTCTGTCCGTCTGTCTGTCTGTCTGTCGGTCTGTCTGTCTGTTTGTTCCGGCTAATCTATGAAACGGCTGGACCGATTTTCACGGGACTTTCACTAGCAGATAGCTTATATTATAAGGTGTAACATAGGCTACTTTTATTTTAGGGTTCCGTTTAAAAAAATAGGGTTCTGCTTTCGTTAGTTCTGCGCAAACGAAATTGCGGGCATTAGCTAGTATGAAAATAAAATCTGTTTTGAAATTCCACAATGGCGTAAATTTTTGTCATTAATATTAATAAAGTTGTCCTTTTCCAGGTTTTTGGGGGTTCTGATTACAAAATTGACTTCCAATTTCATTTTCCAAAATGGAGAATATTCAATCTTCGTAAAATGAATATGAATACTAAATTAAAAGATCTTGGGGATGCTAATTAGGATTGATGATTATTATTACAGTATGTTATGTAGTTCAAGGTACCAGCTATATAAAGAAATTTTTCAAAATTCAGGATTTATGAATTTTTATACCATTCATGAAGAGAATACGCGATTTCTAGGTTAATAAGTGGGAGGAAATTTTCATTATTTTTGCAGTAGGATACACCGTTTCTGAGATAGAAGCGACTATAGAAAAAAAATATGGCAATGCTGTACTGAGATACGAGGGTTGTAATCTATAGAAATGTTGAAAAAATTCAAGATTTTCGATTTTTTTTTCTCCCATCATGAAGAAAATAATATTATGATGTTGCGGGTTTCCTAAAGGGGATGAAATTTTCATTATTTTTTCAATAGGATGCACCGTTTCCGAGTTAGAATCAATTTTATAAAAAAAAGAAGTAAATGCTGTACATTGAGATACGACGGATGTTTATAGGAATGTTGGAAAATTCAGGATTTTCGAATTTTTTTTCTCCCATCATGAAGAAAATATGATGTTGCGGGACTCCTAAGGGGGACGAAATTTTCATTATTTTTTCAATAGGATGCGCCGTTTCCGAGATAGAATCAATTTTATAAAAAAAAGAAGTAAGGTCAGGTTGGGAAAGACCGGCATACTTCATTGAAAAATTTACTCAATTTAAAATAAAATTAAATTTACTCAAATATTTGGTATGTTCTAGACCGATCTTAAGTATTCCATGTGCTGAAACATATTAAAAGTAACAATTTTGTGCTACATAAATTACAATATAATAGCACATATTTCAAATACAAACCCTTTTTTAAAATTCGGCGTGCAGACGGTCTTCCCGTGCTATTGGAGGCAAGACCGTCTATTGACATTTAACACGTCACTTGGTATGTTATATGTATTTATACCTTTAACTACCGTTAACTTATATAAAAAAATGTATTTTACCTTCAAATATGCACTTTAACTGTAGGTCAATAAAGTCAAAAGTCATAAGAAATTCTCGTTTTCATATTTAAAAGGTAAGACCGGCATATCGTCGCAATAAGGGGTTGTAAACATTTTTCATTATATTGCCGGTCTTACCCTATAAATATTAAAACGAGATAAGGATTTTCCTTTCAGATTATAATTTCTCGGCTAGTTACTAGAATTTCTAAAATAAGAATCTAATCTGATATTTTGCTGGTAGGTTAGAATAGTAATGATATCAATTGAAATATTTTTTTAAGTAGGCAGTGTATAATACTGCAAACAAGTGTATAATGTTTTTTTTAAATTGTGTTTATTAATAGGATTTTTGTTGAATATAATATAAATGAATTATGAAAAATAAATCATGTCAATATTATCAGACAAAACAAATTCTTTAGAATTGTTCGGCGCTTGAATTACATGTATTTTCTTACGCTTGAATTACATGTTTTACGTTTATAGTTCTTATAGGCGAACCTCACTGTAAAAAAAGCAAGTGATCAATGAAACATACGTACCTAGTACCTACCTACGTGATCTCTGCCTAAAGGCAAGACCGGCATATGACGATCTTCCCTTATACCGCCCGGACGATCTTCCCAACTAGAAAGTTTTTCAAGTTCAAAATATTTTACAGCAAATTGTGACAAAACTTAGAACATTTTGAATAATCTAATACAAAAAAATGTTAAAGTTACAATTGAAATACTTAGCCAACCACTTTGTTTAATAAAACTCTTTCGATAAATCACTTTTTTCTTTTTTTTCGTCAACACCTGTAATTTCATAATGGATCTTCAAACCCAAATAAAAATGGCGGCAAATTTTCTCCCATCATAGTGTTGCCAGCGACATCTATGATTAAAAATTTTAACCAAAGTATGATAATGTTTTACCGACTGTCAATTCAAGCTGCATAGCTATTCATAAATTTAAGTTATTGCGTGCAGACGGTCTTGCCTTGTAGACGGTCTTCCCCAATCTGACCTTAATTTATGCTGTACATTGAGAAACGACGGATGTTTATAGCTATAGGAATGTTGGAAAATTCAGGATTTTAGATTTTTTTTTCTCCCATCATGAAGAAAATATGATGTTGCGGACTTCCTAAGGGGGACGAAATTTTAATTATTTTTTCAATAGGATGCACCGTTTCCGAGATAGAATCAACTTTATATAAGAAGAAGTAAATGCTCTACATTGAGATACTAGGAATGTATAAAGCTATACAAATGTTGGAAAATTCAGGATTTTCAAATTTCTTTTTCTCCCATCATGACGAAAATATGAGGTTGCGGGGTTACTAAGGAAATTTGAAATGGATGACTTTTTTGTAATCAACCCCAGAAACCAATAAAAGGACACCCATATTATTTTTATAAAATTATGTATGTCCACCATATTGGAATTTTAAAAGGAATGTCATTTTCGTATCCAGCACTCCCATAAACCTGGTAAACAACACCCATATCAATTTTACGAAAAATAAATATAATAAATATCTACACAATAATCTACACCCCCCTAAAACCGAGAAAAATTAAAAATAGGAAATTTTGTACGCCCTTTATGTTTTTTTTGTGTGCTCTCGTTTTGCTGCTTGTATGGTTTTTGAGTTACCTGCATCAGGGAAAATATATGTGCCTATTCTTAAATTAAATGTGTACTCACAAATTGTCGCCAAGATGGTTATTTGTTCGCTAAAATATAATCTGTCTGCCAGTTTGGAAAATTCAATGGTATTATTTAGTCACCAGATTTGTAATTTTTTTATTCCTTACATTCTTTCGCCAACTTAGTAATTTAGTATTCAATATTGGGTATTTTCACATCCAAAATTTAATTGTTTTGTTGCAAGTTTAAATACATGCCATATTTAAACAACTTACCATTCTCATCCTCCGTGGGCGGCGTGATCGGCGACCACGTGACGCCGTGGTCGAACGTGATCAGCGACACTAGGTGATCAGGCTCGATGTTCGGTATCTGCGACTTGTAGTTCACTTTTGACGCGATGTAGATGCCCTTCAGCCCTTCCACACGGTACAGGTCTGTGAACGGATCTTCGGTGACGTCCCTGCAAAGATCATCATTTACTATTCTTGGTATTATGAATATTTGAGGGTATTTTCTTGGTGTTTATAAGACCCCTAAAGTATGGCAAAGAGTCATCTAAGTATAATAAGATTATACGTATATAAGTAATAATTTAACGGCGGAATACTGAAACGCTAAACACAAATTAAGAGCCCTCATATTCACAGGGTGTCGCTGTCTCTGCTAACCGGAATGACAAGGACGGCATGTGACTAGAGCGTTTCTTAATTTAACTATCGTTCCCGTATTCGGCCATTAGTCGTTCAGCCAAATAAAAATACCTAACACTAACTGGAAATTGCTACTCATACGAGAAAGCGCATGTATGGTGTAAGGTCTTCACATCTGTTTAAAAATAGGGGATTTACACGGGGGACTAAAGACAGACTAAATGGCCATAAGAATAGGTCGCTAGGCAATTTTGCCAACAAAAATGACATGAGGATTTGTCGAGCACCTTGACGCACGGCGAAAATCGATCCATGTCTATCCCGCATAGGGGTATTGAGTTTTAATTCTTCATTGTTTCTTGCTAACAGGGCTAGCCAACTTTTCGATATTTAAATATTTTAGTGAAAAAATACTTTATGACATAATAATACAAAGAGTATGTATATCTACTTTTATGTGTCAATTTGCCATAGCGAGTAATGGACCCTTTGGAGGTAATAGATCGGTTAACCGTTAATGTAATTAACTATATGGCTAAAGGTAGCATTCTAATCTTAGCTAAAGCGACCAGCGATCGCGACCACCAAACTACTGAATCGGGTTATCTGGCCACTCCCAACCGGTCGCGCGACACGGTAGCAGCATTTGTTTAGTGCACCATATAAATTCATACTAAGCAGTAGGTTGCGCGACCTAGTCTTGGTCGCGGGTCGCGGTTGCATAGATCAGAAGGCTACCTTAATACCATATTCAAGATATTTGTTTAGTGCTCCATATAAATTCAGACTAAGCAGTAGGTTGCGCGACCTAGTCGCGGTTGCATAGATCAGAAGGCAACCTTAATATCATCTTCAAGATATTTGTTTAGTGTTCCACATAAATTCATGCTAAGCAGTAGGTTGCGCGACCTAGTCTTGGTCGCCGGTCGCGGTTGCATAGATCAGAAGGCTACCTTAATACCATATTCAAGATATTTGTTTAGTGCTCCATATAAATTCAGACTAAGCAGTGGGTTGCGCGACTCAGTCTCGGTCGCATAGATCAAAAGACTACCTTAAAACCATCTTCAAGATGTCAGCTCACAAATAAAAGTACCCTATCAAAATATTCGTTTAAAGTTTAGACTTTAGAAGCTACGATGACACATATGTTTATATTATGTGTTTACACATGCACGCAGACTCAACAATACCGTTTATGATTGTACTTACTCAAGCCAACTATCCTTCCAATTGCCTTCGGGGAAGTAAGACAACACTTGTTCCAGACTCAGCACAAAGTTGTACTGAGTGAAATTCTTGTTTATCTCCGACACATACAAATTAACCAGGTTTTCTGAGTGCATGACAGAGACAAACAGACGTTTGTCGGTCACATCTGCTATGTGGAACTTGATCAAATCCAACTCGGTCTGAAACTCCGCTTTGTAGAACGGACCTCTTTGATACGAGATGTATAAGTCTAAAGAGTTTTTCTGCAACAAAAGAAATGTTATTAGGTACTTACTAGATATTGCCCGCGACTTCGTAAGCGTAAAAAGAAACCCCGCAGGAACCGTAAAATTTTCTGCGATAATTCCCCGTGGTCTACTCTACATCTGTGTTTAAATTTCATCAAAATGTTTTTGATTTTCGTTTCGGAGCCTATTCAATGCAAACAAACAAACTTTTCCTTTAGGTATTAAATTAGTATAGATTAAAGAAGTATAGATTACATTCAAACTTTCACGTTTATAATATAAGTATCTTTCTAAGAATTGTTGTCGTCTTAACGAGTTAAAACTAGAATCAAATATCAATGACTTCCTAAAGTAATTTTAGGCAGCCATTTATAAACAACTAGCTGACCCATGCCTACTTCGTTGGTCGTTAAACATTTTTGCTTGTGATGAAATTATGAGAGTGGTTCGGTTATTCCTGAGTGCTATGATTTATTTCCTGATTGCTAAAATAAGGGTTATATTTTTAATACACATGTATGTATGTATTTGCATGACAATTTGAAAATATTATAAAACAAATTGTGCGTATTCGGTATCACGTTTCGAAAATTTCAATTTCGTTAAGGCCACGTGGACCCAATTTTACATGACTTTGAATCGATAATAAACAAACAAATAGTAACTTTAAAAAGCCAAAAAAAAAACACATTGTTGTTTACTTAATGTTCTTTAACAATTTGTGGTTCTAAACATAATATTGAAAACTTCACTCGATCAAAAATAATTCCGAAGAGGAGGCTAAATTTGAATATTTTTCTTTTTGTTCATGAAGTTCATGATAGTTTTACTTTCAAAAATCATATCTACGAAAAGCTAATAACTTAAAAAAGAATAATTTCTGGTTACATTTTGCATGTTGGTTTAATTATTTTAACAATAAATTAATATTGAAATGCAGCGTGCGTAAGCCGCTAGAGTCGCCCCACAGTCGCCCGCTAGGCGTCGACGAGGATAGACCTATGTCAGTTTTGCTAGCGCACGCCTTACCCGCGTATTTATCGAACAATTCTTTCGTTTCTAACGCAGTGTACGAAAATCAGTTTGTTTTGTTTCTTTTTATTTTTGAACATATCATACACAATAACATGTTATATTTTATCGTCGCCGCGTCATTGCTTTTGCCAGATGAGACGACCTCTGTGGCTCAGTGATTGAGCGTGTTGGTGCTCAAGCCGGGAGTCGCGGGTTTGAATCCCGCCGAAGGAAAAAAAGTTTCCTGTGTTCCCGGGTCATGGATATGTATAATACAATAAAAATCTAAAGGAAAGTCAGTTTCTTTGTATTTTTTTATGTTTCTTTTTATTTTTGAACTAAATCTATACATCTATACATCTATACAGATAAATATAATTGAAGTGTCTGTTTGTAATGTCAAATTAACAGCTTATCACTTGATGCATATGAAAGTATATTCGATACTAACAATAAAATATCAATTTTTAAAATTTTTGTCTGTCCGTCTGTCTGTCTGTCTGTCTGTTTGTTCCGGCTAATCTCTGAAACGGCTGGACCGATTTTCACGGGACTTTCACTGGCAGATAGCTGATGTTATAAGGTCTAACATAGGCTACTTTTATTTTAGGGATCCGTATAAAAAATAGGGATCCGTTTTCGTTAGTTGCGGGTAACGAAGTTATGCAAACGAAGTTGCGGGCATCAGCTAGTTATACATATAACCATACACAATAACATGTTACATTTTATTGTCGCCGCGTCGTTGCTTTTGCCAGATGAGACGACCTCTGTGGCTCAGTGATTGAGCATGTTAGTGCTCAAGCCGGGGGTCGCGGGTTTGAATCCCGCCGAAGGAACAAAAAGTTTCCTGTGTTCCCGGGTCTTGGACATATAATACAATAAAAATCTATTGGAAAGTTTGTTTTGTATTTTTTTATGCTTCTTTTTATTTTTGAACTAAATCTATAGGTACAGATAAATAAAAATGAAGTGTCTGTTTGTAACCTCAAATTAACAGCTTTTCACATAATGCATCTGAAAGTATATTCGGTACTTACAATAAAATACCAATTTTTTAAAATGTCTGTCCGTCTGTCTGTCTGTCTGTCGGTCTGTCTGTCTGTTTGTTCCGGCTAATCTCTGAAACGGCTGGACCGATTTTCGCGGGACTTTCACTGGCAGATAGCTGATGTCATAAGGTCTAACATAGGCTACTTTTATTTTAGGGTTCCGTTTAAAAAATAGGGTTCCGCTTCCGTCAGTTAGGCGCAAACGAAGTTGCGGGCATCGGCTAGTTATACATATTATAACCATACACAATAACATTATCGTCGCCACGTCGTTGCTTTTGCCAGATGAGACGACCTCTGTGGCTCAGTGGTTGAGTGTGTTGGTGCTCAAGCCGGGGGTCGCGGGTTTGAATGCTGAAGGAACAAACATTTTTTCTGTGTTCCTGGGTCATGAATGTGTGTTAAATATACTAAAAATCTTAAATATGTGTATAATATAAAAATTATTAAATATACATATTTCTGTTGTCTGGTACCCGTAACACAAGTTCTTCGAGAACTTACCACGGGACCAGATTGACTTGGTGTGAAGCGTCCATACATATATTATTGTGTTGTGTATTATGAGAAAAAAGTAGCTGATGCGTGGAGTAGCCTTAGTACATTATTGAATAAGCCAGTAAACGGTTTTTATGAATTTGTAACATCTACCATCTTCTTTGCCGTACTTTTCGTTTCTTTTTATTTCGATTTCTGTTTTTACAATAATAATAATAAATAACTCCCCACGCGACATCCGAGTCGAGAGCCAAGCTCTAACCACTAGACCACGGAGGCTGTTCTATTTACAATAAAATATAAGGATACGAGCTCAACATCTGTCATGCTTGCCTTTGCAGAACACACCAAGTCACTCGCAAGTAGGGGTTGCAATCCGGATACTTCGAAATTCGAAAAATTCGAAAAATCCGGATTTTTCGATTTTTTCAATCTTGGTTACTACTATGAAAATTACATATTTTAATTGTAATTAGTATGTACTCTAGACGTACAATATTTGAATAAGGGATATAATTAATTGAGTGAACAAAAAATAAGTTGGTGACTGCACGTGAGCATACTGTATTGCTGAATTTGGCAGCGAATTAATATGCTGGCGACTAAATTACTTCAATCAATTTTGGTTACTACTATGAAAATTACATATTTTAATTGTAATTAGTATGTACTCTAGACGTACAATATTTGAATAAGGGATATAATTAATCGAGTGAACAAAAAATAAGCTGGTGACTGCACGTGAGCATACCGTATTGCTGAATTTGGCAGCGAATTAATATGTTGGCGACTAAATTACCAAACTGGTGAAATCACTCAAGTGACAAAAAATACAAAAATCGGCAGGTAAAAAGTAGCGAAATTTAATCCAATTAGCACCGATAAGTTGGTGACCATTATACCATGTAAGTAGCTTATAAAGATTTGATTGATAAATTAATAGCTGCTAAAAATTCAATTTGCAAGCTACGGAAAATCCCAGTTTTGGATACTATTGGAGGTTTTTTTTTCTTTGGTATGGGTATCGTTTTCAAGGTTTTTGGGGGTGCAGAATGATATGAAAATAAAATTAAATGCTCTACATTGAGATACGAGGGATATATAAAGCTATAGAAATGTTGGAAAATTCAGGATTTTCGAATTTCTTTTTCTCTCATCTTGAAGAAAATATATGGTTACGGAGTTATTAAGGGAGAGGTAATTTTCATTATTTTTCAAGTAGGATGCACCGTTTCTGAGATAGAAGCCATTATAGAAAAAAAAATACGATAATGCTCTACTTTGAGACACGAACGGTGTAAAACGCTATAGAAAATTTGGAAAATTTAGGATTTTCAGATTTTTTTTCTTCCATCATGAAGAAAATATGATGTTGCGGAGTTTCTAAGGGGGAGGAAATTTTCATTATTTTTCATTAAGATGCACCGTTTCCGAGATAGAATCTATTTTATTAAAAAAATATAAATGCTCTACATTGAAAAACCGGGGCCGGGATGCATAAAGCTATAGAAATGTTGGAATATTCAGGATTTTCGAATTTCTTTTTCTCCCATCATGAAGAAAATTTGAGGTTGCGGGGTTACTAAGGAAATTTAAAATGGATGACTTTTTTGTAATCAGCACCCCCAGAAACCAACAAAGGGACAACCATATTATTTTTATAAAATTAAGTATGTCCGCCATATTGGAATTTCAAAATGAATGTCATTTTCGTATCCAGCACCCCCAAAAACTTGGTAACGACACCTATGTTAATTTTGCGAAAAATGAATAACCGTTATTTTTAAATTTCAAAATGAATCTACCCAATATCTACACCAAGTCGAGGAAAATTAAAAATTGGGAATTTTGTACGCTCCTTTGTTTTTTTTTATGTGCGCTGGTTTTGCTGCTTGTATGTTTTTTGAGTTACCTACATTACGGAAAATATATGTACCTATTCTTAAATTAAATGTGTACTCACAAATTGTCGCCAAGATGGTTGTTTGTTCGCTAATATAATATCAGTCTGCCAGTTTGGAATATTCAGTGGTATTATTTAGTCACCAGATTTGTAATTTTTTATTCCTTACATTCTTTAGCCAACATGGTAATTTAGTATTCAATATTCGGTATTTTCACATCCAAAATTTAATTGTTTTGTCGTGATTGTTTTAAACACTTACGGATTTTGTCACGGTTTACGTTTTACGGTTACGTTTACGTAACGCGACAAAATCCGTAAGTGTTTAAAACAATGAACAACATAAGAAATAAATATGTTTTGTCGTGAGTTTAAATACATGCCTTTGGATAATTTGATATTATTTGTTGTCCTGTTGAAATTGTTGACACATTTTTCCATTTATTCAAGTTATTTGGTAGAACATAGTCAATCCATTAAATGGAAATGCGAGGGATGAAGATCTGTTAAAATATTATGGCCGCTATATATGTATACTAGCGACCCGCCCCGGCTTCGCACGGGTTCAATACTGATACTAATACTACAGATAACAGAATGTCTTTAAACCTCTAACAAAACGGGTGAAATTTAGTCAAAACAAACAGAAACAAATTAATATAGGTACCTACTATGCTAATACTTAATGAAATAAGTAAGTGGGTATACTTTTATCGTATGAAATACCTACACTTTTCAGAACTAACAATACAACAATCACTAAATAAATAGTTACTCAAGTATCTATCCATCATAGTTACAACGAACACAAAACAAAAAATTTACTCATAGATCTAAACTCGCACGCCTTGGCGACGACGCGACGCCCACTTCGCAACGGGCCGTGCAGCAGAAATCGTAATATTTTAATTTCGCCATAACTTCAAAACCAAACATCCAATTTTAATCATTAAAAGACCAAATATTATCTACATAAACTGTACTTAGTGATGAAATAATTTATTTTGATAAGGATTAATAGCATGAGTAAAATAAACGCGTTTAAATGTAGTCCAAAAAAAATTCAAGATTTCTAAATAAAAAAATGGTTGTTGTGCCTCACTCGACATAGATAGGTATAGTGTGTCGCGGACTTTTTTGTAGATACTTATAAGATCTACAATTAATTAGAACATTTTATGGTTCTATCTTTTATAGTTTAGGCAGCGTACGCAAAATAAGTAACTTTTCTGGTTGATTTTTTACACCTTGTGTCCGAAAAACCCAAATATCTTACGGAACCCTATTTTTTTCCAAAATAAAATTTAGCCTATGTTACTCGTGGATAATGTAGCTTTCGAATGGTGAAAGAATTTTTGAAATCGGTCCAGTACTTTTTGAGCCTATTCATTACAAACAAACAAACATACAAAGTTTTCCTCTTTATAATATTAGTATAGATGTATGGACTGTTTCTAAGATACTTACAATTTTATATTTTTTCAGTAGTAGTACAGTTCATTAATAGGTGATCCAATTTATAAAAACACTGAATATGGTTTCAGTTTCAATTGCACAAGTAGTAAGAAGTATAATAAGCAAATCCAAACCCAATTAAAGCTTTGTATTTTTATATTTATTGAATTCTTACTAACGAAAGTCGAAACATATTATTGCAATTTTAATTTCTACAATCATAGAATGCCAAATTAATATGACAGCTTAAAAAGAAATGTAGTGGTTTAACTATATTTAATTATCTTCTAAATAATGAATATCTAAGTCCAAATACCTAAATATTATCTCTATGATATCAGGAAGAAGTTTTGGAGTCGATAATACCTGACTGGTTGGTTTAAGATTAGAGAGAGTTTTGCCGAACGAGTCAGTAGCAAAACTAAATGAAAATCAACGCTCCTGTTTTTGCGTAGAAATAATTATTTTTAGATAATATTTTAAAGATAAGATATAGGTGTCAAAAATAGCACCAACGATTTGTGTAAACCACTGTTATTTTTTTAAGTAATTTAGTTTTCATCTTATAGCGGAAACTTCAAAGTGCAATGAAGAGTAAGATGTTACTGTTTATTTGTAAGTAAAATGTTAAAATAAAGATCTTACAACAGTTATAGGTTTTAAATTGTGCTTAGAATTGCTTATTGTACTTCTGTTAGTTACCGAGGGAATTAAAAGCACCATTTACGTGTTTAATTATTACCCAAACAGGTGGGTGATTTTTACTTTCAATAACTCAAAAGTGGTCCAATTTCGTCCATACAAAATTATTTGTTCAGCCCCATGCTTCAAATGATTTGTCTTCACTCCCCGGATCTCGATTTAAAGGATTTTCAGTTTCCTACGTTTTATTAAACTGTATTAATTTTCCTACGTTAGTACTTTCACATAGAAATGGAACTTTACGAAAACGGTAGTGGTGAACTGTGGCGTAGATATGTAAAAAAAGCGTTAAAAAGATCACAGGCTATTCCAATTTTTTATAATTCTTTCTGCTGGAACATTTAGTAAATAACAATATATACATACCTTATTTAAAATAAAATACTAACTATAAAACTGAACATTGTAGGATTTGAAACGTAATCAAAAATATTTCTAAAAATAAAAAAAAATAATATAATTAAGTACCTATATAATTTTGATATAATCTCATTATGTTTTTATTTATTCAGATTGTAATTCTAATACTTACAACTTAAAATCAGAATTTATTTAAATTAAATTATAAAAAAGTAACTCTTTTTTTTACTAATGAGTGTAAGTTTTGTTACAACATAGTAGTAAAATAAACATTAAAGTTTTATAAAATATGCAACAAATTTAAAAAAAATGAAAAAATCTGAATTATCCGGATAATCCGGATTTTTGGGAGAAAAAATTCGGAAATCTGGATTTTCAAAAAGTCAAACGTTTGTGGAGGTTTCGATTTTGCGGCAAGTGGCAAACGTGCGGACTCGGCAGTAGGAATACATTTTTTGCAAGTGCCTGCCTAAGTAGTTACCATCAAATCGTCAGCGCCTACCTGATACAGTATTATTATCTCACGAAACGACACGTACTTTAGTGACCACACGAGCTAACGATAGGTACTCGTCTCCATGCACACATCGAACACAGCGTGTTTTTATACTTGTAACAGAACACACTGCATAGAAACTGTCAAAATAATTGAATATAATTTAATCATTTTTTACTTAGGTAGGTACCTACCTATAATATCTATTCAAATTATGTGTGCTATGTGTTGCATTAAAACAGTTATCTATGGATTTTATTATCTTTTTCAATACAAATAATAAAATAAGATGACCTACTGCCGACACGTCTACACTGTAACACTTTGGGTTCATGTAAGTTCACGCCGGCGACGTAGGCGCGCGGCTCGCTTTGCGGCAATTGCGGGCAACTCTTGGAAGCGTTGAATGCCTATTTCGCTTGGTCTTCGTGGCCTTAAGTCCGCTGCGTAAGAACCGCGCGAGTTAACGCGACCTTATCTCAGGAAGTCTTGTGTTTTAAACAGTTGAGACGATAAATTATTGATTTTCACCAATAAATCACCTAATGATTTCAATATTTTCTTTTAATATTAAAAAATATGCTGTCGCTGACATTTTTGGAGGTATTAGGTATCAGACTCTTTTTTTTAGTATCAGAAAACTTTTCCGTAGAACTCAGTCATGTATTATCTCTCATCGTTTTCATTCAGCCGTTTTTGCAAATCCGACAACCAGGAAACAATCTTTTAATTTTTATAACTACTCGACATTCCTTGACCCTTGTGGAGTACTTTAAGTTTTGGACGTAGGCTAGACAAAAGTATATAATTTGGAGGTAAGAAATACCATACGAATTGTCCACTTTCGTCTTTTATAGGTCCACTCAGCAAACGATCAGGGGTCAATTTTACGAGTATAAATGACAAAAAGATGCGGGCGAATAGTTCGTATTGCTATAAACTGTGGTTTTGTGTCATGGATGTCTGCTTGTGATTTGTTCCACATTATTATGGCATAGGGGTGTCAGAACGTTGCGTGTTCAGATCACGTCGGGGTCACCAACCAATGTGGGAATATGGTGGCAAGCCTCAAAGGGAGATCTCCGACCGAGCGAGGTGGTATGCTCGGTCAGGACGAAGCCCACTTGTATGCATTTCAGCTGTCGTATATATAGCTTCGAACTTCAAAAACTTCGATAGCGCGATTCAGGACTGTGCCGCCACAGCCCACAGGGGACAAATACAGTTTATTTTAAAATAACACAGTAAAAATCTAAAGTTAAAAAAACGAGTGTGCTTTAAACCACACGACTGAAGTAAAACTCGCAAAAGATCTACTGACTGATGAGATGAGATGATGAGAGAAAGAAAGAAAATGCGCACACTGCTCTCTCTTGCTCCTTCAGTAATGTACGTCTCTATTTTCATCTTCACTAACCAACATCACTCTTAACTTCCGTTCGCCTCACACTTTTCGTAAGGCCCTCGTCACGCATTCACCAGCTTATTCCCCAAGTCAATCGTGCGTAAAGGAGTCTTTCCTCAAAAATCTAAAGGCAGCATAATATATCATGGCATGATAATCATGCCTAGTACAAATAAGGACCAGTTTGCGTTTTGACTTTTGTCATTCAGACCAAAGTCACAAGATGCGAATGACCCTATTGCAGTCTGAAATATGAACCGACCCGTAATTGGTCACAGGAGTCAATTCGTGTGATTTGATACTGGCTAGAACTGCATAGTAGTGTGGCGGACCAATCAGTGCACAATCCTGAATCGCGCTATTGAAGTTTTCACAGGTCGGCAGTATATACGACAGCTGAAATGCATACAAGTGGGATTCGGCCTGACCGGGCATACCACCTCGCTCGGTCGGAGATCTCCCTTTGGGGCTGTCACATATCCACAGTAGTATAAATTAGACAGGTTTAGATTGTTATTCGCTAAATTCACTCATACTTTTTTTTTTTTAATTTTAGGCTATACCACGGATTAAAGAAGAACAGATAAACAGCTACATAGTTTGCTTTCGATTTGATTGCACTAATACAAGCATACGGTGTGTCCATGATTGTGTGGTTTGTGGGCCGTTGAAGAGAAGTCCACATGCGCCATGGACATAGGAATGATAACGTCTAACTATGCACACATAGCCGCGGGCTGTCATTCGTGTACTTATATTGAACGACGATTCTTTACGTTAGTAATATATTTATTTGCCTATATGTTGTTTTTACACGTGGAATAAACGAGGTAGACAGCTAACAGGAATGCATGAAGTTCACACTTACTACAAAATTTGATTAAGCTATATTAAACTCGTAATTTATAACAGTTGGAAATTTTTATTACTTTCGCAAATCCTTCGAACAAAAAGTCCTTGTATAAAGACAGGAAAATATATATTTTTTTCGATTTCATGAAATAACAGCCTTGAAATCGTAATGAGAAGTAGGTGAATCAGAGTTAGATATAAGTAATTGTGTACAAAGTACAACGGTTACAGTTAATACTAAAATAATTGCGACCACATCCGACCGCCAACACTTAATCGAAGAGTATTATTGTAAGAGAATATTACAATTTAAAATTTTAATACTCTTTACATAAATAAATTTAAACCAGCGATCCATACAGACTACAGTCACAAAAATCAATCAAAATCAAAAAAGTTTTATTTCCATATTGGTTACAAAGTAACGCTTAAAGATGAGAGATGAGATTAAGATGTTTACAATGTAAAAACTTAATTCTATATTATAGTATCGACAAAAGTCAGATACATTTATTACATAGAAGCATCCTTATTCCTTGCAGGTGGCCATCCTATTCCCAAGGTGTGCAATCGTCAATAAAATCCTTAAGGCCACGAAGACCAAGCGAAATAGGCATTTAACGCTTCCAAGAGTTGCCCGCAATTGCCGCAAAGCGAGCCGCGCGCCTACGTCGCCGGCGTGAACTTACATGAACCCAAAGTGTTACAGTGTAGACGTGTCGGCAGTAGGTCATCTTATTTTATTATTTGTATTGAAAAAGATAATAAAATCCATAGATAACTGTTTTAATGCAACACATAGCACACATAATTTGAATAGATATTATAGGTAGGTACCTACCTAAGTAAAAAATGATTAAATTATATTCAATTATTTTGACAGTTTCTATGCAGTGTGTTCTGTTACAAGTATAAAAACACGCTGTGTTCGATGAGTGCATGGAGACGAGTACCTATCGTTAGCTCGTGTGGTCACTAAAGTACGTGTCGTTTCGTGAGATAATAATACTGTATCAGGTAGGCGCTGACGATTTGATGGTAACTACTTAGGCAGGCACTTGCAAAAAATGTATTCCTACTGCCGAGTCCGCACGTTTGCCACTTGCCGCAAAATCCAAACCTCCACAAACGTTTGACTTTTTGAAAATCCAGATTTCCGAATTTTTTCTCCCAAAAATCCGGATTATCCGGATAATTCAGATTTTTTCATTTTTTTTTAATTTGTTGCATATTTTATAAAACTTTAATGTTTATTTTACTACTATGTTGTAACAAAACTTACACTCATTAGTAAAAAAAAGAGTTACTTTTTTATAATTTAATTTAAATAAATTCTGATTTTAAGTTGTAAGTATTAGAATTACAATCTGAATAAATAAAAACATAATGAGATTATATCAAAATTATATACTTAATTATATTAATTTTTTTTATTTTTAGAAATATTTTTGATTACGTTTCAAATCCTACAATGTTCAGTTTTATAGTTAGTATTTTATTTTAAATAAGGTATGTATATATTGTTATTTACTAAATGTTCCAGCAGAAAGAATTATAAAAAATTGGAATAGCCTGTGATCTTTTTAACGCTTTTTTTACATATTCACCACTACCGTTTTCGTAAAGTTCCATTTCTATGTGAAAGTACTAACGTAGGAAAATTAATACAGTTTAATAAAACGTAGGAAACTGAAAATCCTTTAAATCGAGATCCGGGGAGTGAAGACAAATCATTTGAAGCATGGGGCTGAACAAATAATTTTGTATGGACGAAATTGGACCACTTTTGAGTTATTGAAAGTAAAAATCACCCACCTGTTTGGGTAATAATTAAACACGTAAATGGTGCTTTTAATTCCCTCGGTAACTAACAGAAGTACAATAAGCAATTCTAAGCACAATTTAAAACCTATAACTGTTGTAAGATCTTTATTTTAACATTTTACTTACAAATAAACAGTAACATCTTACTCTTCATTGCACTTTGAAGTTTCCGCTATAAGATGAAAACTACATTACTTAAAAAAATAACAGTGGTTTACACAAATCGTTGGTGCTATTTTTGACACCTATATCTTATCTTTAAAATATTATCTAAAAATAATTATTTCTACGCAAAAACAGGAGCGTTGATTTTCATTTAGTTTTGCTACTGACTCGTTCGGCAAAACTCTCTCTAATCTTAAACCAACCAGTCAGGTATTATCGACTCCAAAACTTCTTCCTGATATCATAGAGATAATATTTAGGTATTTGGACTTAGATATTCATTATTTAGAAGATAATTAAATATAGTTAAACCACTACATTTCTTTTTAAGCTGTCATATTAATTTGGCATTCTATGATTGTAGAAATTAAAATTGCAATAATATGTTTCGACTTTCGTTAGTAAGAATTCAATAAATATAAAAATACAAAGCTTTAATTGGGTTTGGATTTGCTTATTATACTTCTTACTACTTGTGCAATTGAAACTGAAACCATATTCAGTGTTTTTATAAATTGGATCACCTATTAATGAACTGTACTACTACTGAAAAAATATAAAATTGTAAGTATCTTAGAAACAGTCCATACATCTATACTAATATTATAAAGAGGAAAACTTTGTATGTTTGTTTGTTTGTAATGAATAGGCTCAAAAAGTACTGGACCGATTTCAAAAATTCTTTCACCATTCGAAAGCTACATTATCCACGAGTAACATAGGCTAAATTTTATTTTGGAAAAAAATAGGGTTCCGTAAGATATTTGGGTTTTTCGGACACAAGGTGTAAAAAATCAACCAAAAAATTTACTTATTTTGCGTACGCTGCCTAAACTATAAAAGATAGAACCATAAAATGTTCTAATTAATTGTAGATCTTATAAGTATCTACAAAAAAGTCCGCGACACACTATACCTATCTATGTCGAGTGAGGCACAACAACCATTTTTTTATTTAGAAATCTTGAATTTTTTTTGGACTACATTTAAACGCGTTTATTTTACTCATGCTATTAATCCTTATCAAAATAAATTATTTCATCACTAAGTACAGTTTATGTAGATAATATTTGGTCTTTTAATGATTAAAATTGGATGTTTGGTTTTGAAGTTATGGCGAAATTAAAATATTACGATTTCTGCTGCACGGCCCGTTGCGAAGTGGGCGTCGCGTCGTCGCCAAGGCGTGCGAGTTTAGATCTATGAGTAAATTTTTTGTTTTGTGTTCGTTGTAACTATGATGGATAGATACTTGAGTAACTATTTATTTAGTGATTGTTGTATTGTTAGTTCTGAAAAGTGTAGGTATTTCATACGATAAAAGTATACCCACTTACTTATTTCATTAAGTATTAGCATAGTAGGTACCTATATTAATTTGTTTCTGTTTGTTTTGACTAAATTTCACCCGTTTTGTTAGAGGTTTAAAGACATTCTGTTATCTGTAGTATTAGTATCAGTATTGTACCCGTGCGAAGCCGGGGCGGGTCGCTAGTATACATATATAGCGGCCATAATATTTTAACAGATCTTCATCCCTCGCATTTCCATTTAATGGATTGACTATGTTCTACCAAATAACTTGAATAAATGGAAAAATGTGTCAACAATTTCAACAGGACAACAAATAATATCAAATTATCCAAAGGCATGTATTTAAACTCACGACAAAACATATTTATTTCTTATGTTTACGCGAATATTGTTCATTGTTTTAAACACTTACGGATTTTGTCGCGTTACGTAAACGTAACCGTAAAACGTAAACCGTGACAAAATCCGTAAGTGTTTAAAACAATCACGACAAAACAATTAAATTTTGGATGTGAAAATACCGAATATTGAATACTAAATTACCATGTTGGCTAAAGAATGTAAGGAATAAAAAATTACAAATCTGGTGACTAAATAATACCACTGAATATTCCAAACTGGCAGACTGATATTATATTAGCGAACAAATAACCATCTTGGCGACAATTTGTGAGTACACATTTAATTTAAGAATAGGTACATATATTTTCCGTAATGTAGGTAACTCAAAAAACATACAAGCAGCAAAACCAGCGCACATAAAAAAAAACAAAGGAGCGTACAAAATTCCCAATTTTTAATTTTCCTCGACTTGGTGTAGATATTCAACAGGACAACAAATAATATCAAATTATCCAAAGGCATGTATTTAAACTCACGACAAAACATATTTATTTCTTATGTTTACGCGAATATTGTTCATTGTTTTAAACACTTACGGATTTTGTCGCGTTACGTAAACGTAACCGTAAAACGTAAACCGTGACAAAATCCGTAAGTGTTTAAAACAATCACGACAAAACAATTAAATTTTGGATGTGAAAATACCGAATATTGAATACTAAATTACCATGTTGGCTAAAGAATGTAAGGAATAAAAAATTACAAATCTGGTGACTAAATAATACCACTGAATATTCCAAACTGGCAGACTGATATTATATTAGCGAACAAATAACCATCTTGGCGACAATTTGTGAGTACACATTTAATTTAAGAATAGGTACATATATTTTCCGTAATGTAGGTAACTCAAAAAACATACAAGCAGCAAAACCAGCGCACATAAAAAAAAACAAAGGAGCGTACAAAATTCCCAATTTTTAATTTTCCTCGACTTGGTGTAGATATTGGGTAGATTCATTTTGAAATTTAAAAATAACGGTTATTCATTTTTCGCAAAATTAACATAGGTGTCGTTACCAAGTTTTTGGGGGTGCTGGATACGAAAATGACATTCATTTTGAAATTCCAATATGGCGGACATACTTAATTTTATAAAAATAATATGGTTGTCCCTTTGTTGGTTTCTGGGGGTGCTGATTACAAAAAAGTCATCCATTTTAAATTTCCTTAGTAACCCCGCAACCTCAAATTTTCTTCATGATGGGAGAAAAAGAAATTCGAAAATCCTGAATATTCCAACATTTCTATAGCTTTATGCATCCCGGCCCCGGTTTTTCAATGTAGAGCATTTATATTTTTTTAATAAAATAGATTCTATCTCGGAAACGGTGCATCTTAATGAAAAATAATGAAAATTTCCTCCCCCTTAGAAACTCCGCAACATCATATTTTCTTCATGATGGAAGAAAAAAAATCTGAAAATCCTAAATTTTCCAAATTTTCTATCGTCGTCGTCGTCGTGTCGTTACCAAGTTTTTGGGGGTGCTGGATACGAAAATGACATTCATTTTGAAATTCCAATATGGCGGACATACTTAATTTAATAAAAATAATATGGTTGTCCCTTTGTTGGTTTCTGGGGGTGCTGATTACAAAAAAGTCATCCATTTTAAATTTCCTTAGTAACCCCGCAACCTCAAATTTTCTTCATGATGGGAGAAAAAGAAATTCGAAAATCCTGAATATTCCAACATTTCTATAGCTTTATGCATCCCGGCCCCGGTTTTTCAATGTAGAGCATTTATATTTTTTTAATAAAATAGATTCTATCTCGGAAACGGTGCATCTTAATGAAAAATAATGAAAATTTCCTCCCCCTTAGAAACTCCGCAACATCATATTTTCTTCATGATGGAAGAAAAAAAATCTGAAAATCCTAAATTTTCCAAATTTTCTATAGCGTTTTACACCGTTCGTGTCTCAAAGTAGAGCATTATCGTATTTTTTTTTTCTATAATGGCTTCTATCTCAGAAACGGTGCATCCTACTTGAAAAATAATGAAAATTACCTCTCCCTTAATAACTCCGTAACCATATATTTTCTTCAAGATGAGAGAAAAAGAAATTCGAAAATCCTGAATTTTCCAACATTTCTATAGCTTTATATATCCCTCGTATCTCAATGTAGAGCATTTAATTTTTTTTTATAAAATTGATTCTATCTCGGAAACGGTGCATCCTATTGAAAAAATAATGAAAATTTCCTCCCCTTAAGAACCCCGCAACACCATAGTTTCTTCACGATGGAAGAAAAAGAAATTTGAAAATCCTGAATTTTCCAAAATTTCTATAGCTTTATACACTGTTCGTGTCAAAGTAGAACATTGCCATATTTTTTTTCTAAAATCGCTTCTATTTTAGAAACGGAAAAATAATACTATTACTGGAAAAATAATAAAAATTTCCTCCCCCTTAACTCGGAAATCGCATATTTTTTTCATGAATGCCAAAAAAAGAAATTTGAAAATCCTGAATTTCGAAAAGTTTCTATACCTTACATAGCTGGTACCTCTACAAACTACATGTTAATTTTACGAAGATTGGATAGTCTCCATTTTGGAAAATGAAATTGGAAGACAATTTTATAATCAGCATATGAAACATGGAAAAAGACATCCATTTTTAATAAAAAAAAAAAATATACGCCATTTTGGAATTTTAAAACGGATTTTATTTTCATATCATTCTGCACCCCCAAAAACCTTGAAAACGATACCCATACCAAAGAAAAAAAAACCTCCAATAGTATCCAAAACTGGGATTTTCCGTAGCTTGCAAATTGAATTTTTAGCAGCTATTAATTTATCAATCAAATCTTTATAAGCTACTTACATGGTATAATGGTCACCAACTTATCGGTGCTAATTGGATTAAATTTCGCTACTTTTTATCTGCCGATTTTTGTATTTTTTGTCACTTGAGTGATTTCACCAGTTTGGTAATTTAGTCGCCAACATATTAATTCGCTGCCAAATTCAGCAATACAGTATGCTCACGTGCAGTCACCAACTTATTTTTTGTTCACTCGATTAATTATATCCCTTATTCAAATATTGTACGTCTAGAGTACATACTAATTACAATTAAAATATGTAATTTTCATAGTAGTAACCAAGATTGATTGAAGTAATTTAGTCGCCAGCATATTAATTCGCTGCCAAATTCAGCAATACAGTATGCTCACGTGCAGTCACCAACTTATTTTTTGTTCACTCAATTAATTATATCCCTTATTCAAATATTGTACGTCTAGAGTACATACTAATTACAATTAAAATATGTAATTTTCATAGTAGTAACCAAGATTGAAAAAATCGAAAAATCCGGATTTTTCGAATTTTTCGAATTTCGAAGTATCCGGATTGCAACCCCTACTTGCGAGTGACTTGGTGTGTTCTGCAAAGGCAAGCATGACAGATGTTGAGCTCGTATCCTTATATTTTATTGTAAATAGAACAGCCTCCGTGGTCTAGTGGTTAGAGCTTGGCTCTCGACTCGGATGTCGCGTGGGGAGTTATTTATTATTATTATTGTAAAAACAGAAATCGAAATAAAAAGAAACGAAAAGTACGGCAAAGAAGATGGTAGATGTTACAAATTCATAAAAACCGTTTACTGGCTTATTCAATAATGTACTAAGGCTACTCCACGCATCAGCTACTTTTTTCTCATAATACACAACACAATAATATATGTATGGACGCTTCACACCAAGTCAATCTGGTCCCGTGGTAAGTTCTCGAAGAACTTGTGTTACGGGTACCAGACAACAGAAATATATTTAATAATTTTTATATTATACACATATTTAAGATTTTTAGTATATTTAATACACATTCATGACCCAGGAACACAGAAAAAATGTTTGTTCCTTCAGCATTCAAACCCGCGACCCCCGGCTTGAGCACCAACACACTCAACCACTGAGCCACAGAGGTCGTCTCATCTGGCAAAAGCAACGACGTGGCGACGATAATGTTATTGTGTATGGTTATAATATGTATAACTAGCCGATGCCCGCAACTTCGTTTGCGCCTAACTGACGGAAGCGGAACCCTATTTTTAAACGGAACCCTAAAATAAAAGTAGCCTATGTTAGACCTTATGACATCAGCTATCTGCCAGTGAAAGTCCCGCGAAAATCGGTCCAGCCGTTTCAGAGATTAGCCGGAACAAACAGACAGACAGACCGACAGACAGACAGACAGACGGACAGACATTTTAAAAAATTGGTATTTTATTGTAAGTACCGAATATACTTTCAGATGCATTATGTGAAAAGCTGTTAATTTGAGGTTACAAACAGACACTTCATTTTTATTTATCTGTACCTATAGATTTAGTTCAAAAATAAAAAGAAGCATAAAAAAATACAAAACAAACTTTCCAATAGATTTTTATTGTATTATATGTCCAAGACCCGGGAACACAGGAAACTTTTTGTTCCTTCGGCGGGATTCAAATCCGCAACCCCCGGCTTGAGCACTAACATGCTCAATCACTGAACCACAGAGGTCGTCTCATCTGGCAAAAGCAACGACGCGGCGACAATAAAATGTAACATGTTATTGTGTATGGTTATATGTATAACTAGCTGATGCCCGCAACTTCGTTTGCATAACTTCGTTACCCGCAACTAACGAAAACGGATCCCTATTTTTTATACGGAACCCTAAAATAAAAGTAGCCTATGTTAGACCTTATAACATCAGCTATCTGCCAGTGAAAGTCCCGTGAAAATCGGTCCAGCCGTTTCAGAGATTAGCCGGAACAAACAGACAGACAGACAGACAGACGGACAGACAAAAATTTTAAAAATTGATATTTTATTGTTAGTATCGAATATACTTTCATATGCATCGAGTGATAAGCTGTTAATTTGACATTACAAACAGACACTTCAATTATATTTATCTGTATAGATGTATAGATTTAGTTCAAAAATAAAAAGAAACATAAAAAAATACAAAGAAACTGACTTTCCTTTAGATTTTTATTGTATTATACATATCCATGACCCGGGAACACAGGAAACTTTTTTTCCTTCGGCGGGATTCAAACCCGCGACTCCCGGCTTGTGCACCAACACGCTCAATCACTGAGCCACAGAGGTCGTCTCATCTGGCAAAAGCAATGACGCGGCGACGATAAAATATAACATGTTATTGTGTATGATATGTTCAAAAATAAAAAGAAACAAAACAAACTGACTTTCGTACACTGCGTTAGAAACGAAAGAATTGTTCGATAAATACGCGGGTAAGGCGTGCGCTAGCAAAACTGACATAGGTCTGTCCTCGTCAACGCCTAGCGGGCGACTGTGGGGCGACTCTAGCGGCTTACGCACGCTGCATTTCAATATTAATTTATTGTTAAAATAATTAAACCAACATGCAAAATGTAACCAGAAATTATTCTTTTTTAAGTTATTAGCTTTTCGTAGATATGATTTTTGAAAGTAAAACTATCATGAACTTCATGAACAAAAAGAAAAATATTCAAATTTAGCCTCCTCTTCGGAATTATTTTTGATCGAGTGAAGTTTTCAATATTATGTTTCGAACCACAAATTGTTAAAGAACATTAAGTAAACAACAATGTGTTTTTTTTTTTGGCTTTTTAAAGTTACTATTTGTTTGTTTATTATCGATTCAAAGTCATGTAAAATTGGGTCCACGTGGCCTTAACCTTATAATAGGCTTTTGCACACAAACGTTCTTTAACTACTTTTTTAAATTAATTAATGGAAAGATTTTGAAGGTTTTTTGGGATTCTATTGTATAGGCGTACACATTGACCTTTAAATGATTTGCTTACTTAGTCTGATGACCGGTATATCTAGCTTGTGCTTATTTCTAGTGTTTCTACAGTGATTGTCGCTTTTAGTTTTAAAATTACTGATATTCTTTCTAACATAATAGGTTGGAGAAAAAGTCTTTTCGCATTATAGTATGTATGAACTTGTCATAAAATATCTTGGGCTATACCAATTGTATCTGGCTGATTTTGGTATCATTAAAAAGTTTTAATTTTACAGAAGACAATTCCAAATTCAAATTAGGTAAATTTGAGATTTTCATTTGTTTTTCTTAGTGTTAAAATGAGTGATTCTTATGAAGAATTTCGATACATTTTAAAATTTTATTACAAAAAAAGGTAAAAATGCAACACAAGCCGCGAAAAAAAATTGTGATGCTTATGGACCTAATGCAGTATCTGTGAGAGTAGCGCAAATTTGGTTTAAGCGTTTTCAATCCGGAAATTTTGATATCAAAGATGCACGTCGCTCTGGTCGCCCTGTTACGGACAAAACTGTTGCCATTCTTGGAAAAGTGGAGCAAGATCGGCATATTAGTAGTTACGATGTAGCTGAAGAACTGGGGATTGACCACAAAACGGTTTTGGCGCATTTGAAAAAAGCTGGGTACACAAAAAAGCTCGATATTTGGGTGCCTCATGAGCTCACTGAAAAAAACCTAATGAACCGTGTACTCATTTTGTGATTCTTTATTACGACGTAATGAAACCGAACCATTTTTGAAGAAGCTGATAACTGGTGATGAAAAGTGGATCACGTACGACAAGAACGTGTGAAAAAGATCGTGGTCAAAGGCCGGTCAGGCTTCACAGACTGTGGCGAAACCCGGGTTAACTCGCAACAAGGTGATGCTGTGTGTGTGGTGGGATTGGAAGGGCATTATTCATTATGAGCTGTTACCGCCAGGCAGGACCATCAATTCTGAACTGTACTGCGAACAACTGATGAGATTAAAGCAAGAAGTTGAGAGAAAGCGGCCGGAATTAATCAACAGAAGGGGTGTGGTTTTTCACCATGATAACGCTAGACCTCACAAATCTTTAGCCACTCAGAAAAAATTACGGGAGTTTGGCTGGGAGGTGTTAATACATCCGCCGTATAGTCCTGACCTTGCACCTTCAGATTTCCACCTGTTTCGGTCGCTGCAGAATTCCTTAGGCAGTGTCAGGTTGACATCACAAGAGGACTGCCAAAACCACTTGTCGCAGTTTTTTCATCAAAAGCCCCAAAAATTTTATAGCATGTACCTACCAACAAGATGGCAAAAAGTTATCGAACAAAATGGCACCTATATACTTTAGTCACTTGTAAATAAACTTTATAAAAAAACCTTTTGAATTTTTATATAAAATGCGAAGAAACTTTTTCCCCAACCTAATACAACACATTATCCAAAATGTATTGAGAAGCGACGGTCAGAATACCTATTTCTTTAAACTTTTCTCTCAGAGATTCAAAGGGGGACATTTTGTAAATTGAACGTATTGCTCGCTTCTGCAGCACAATAATTGTATTAATGTCTGCGGCACTTCCCCATAAAAGGATGCCGTACGACCCACGAGACCCACGGTATACCCACTAAAAACCCCCCCATCTTCCTCCTCGCCGCCCTCTGACGGGGTCACGGGAACGATACACACATCCGCGACCCCGCCGGCGTACATTGCCTAACATTGGGCAATGTAAACTTTAAAACATTTTGTTTTTTATTTTAGAATTTAAAAGTAAGTTATTAATATTCAACCAATGTACTATTTTTGAGAGAGCACTATTTACCTCGTCGTTGTCTGACTGTTGTCGCTTCACATTAAAAATTAGTGAAGTGTCATCGGCAAAAAGTACTATCTCGCGCTCGTTATCATTATCTTTAACAAGATAAGGTAAATCTACACTAATATTATCTACACTTATATTATAAAGAGGAAAACTTTGTTTGTATGTTTGTTTGTTTGTTTGTAATGAATAGGCTCAAAAAGTACTGGACCGATTTCAAAAATTCTTTCACCATTCGAAAGCTACATTATCCACGAGTAACATAGGCTAAATTTTATTTTGGAAAAAAATAGGGTTCCGTAAGATATTTGGGTTTTTCGGACACAAGATGTAAAAAATCAACCAGAAAAGTTACTTATTTTGCGTACGCTGCCTAAACTAAAAGATAGAACCATAAAATGTTCTAATTAATTGTAGATCTTATAAATATCTACAAAAAAGTCCGCGACACACTATACCTATCTATGTCGAGTGAGGCACAACAACCATTTTTTTATTTAGAAATCTTGAATTTTTTTTGGACTACATTTAAACGCGTTTATTTTACTCATGTTATTAATCCTTATCAAAATAAATTATTTCGTCACTAAGTACAGTTTAAGTAGATAATATTTGGTCTTTGAATGATTAAAATTGGACGTTTGGTTTTGAAGTTATGGCGAAATTAAAATATTACGATTTCTGCTGCACGGCCCGTTGTGAAGTGGGCGTCACCAAGGCGGGGTGCGCGTGCGGGTTAATGTTTAGTTTAGTTTAGTTAAATAGTTTAGTTATTTTATAAACATCAAATTGATGATATCTTAAAATATAATACATTATAATATCCATACATCTATACAGTTAAATACAATTTAAGTGTCTGTTTGTAACTTCAAATTAACAGCTTTTTACATAATGAATCTGAAAGTATATTCGGTACTTACAATAAAATACATTTTTTTTTTAATTTTTGTCTGTCCGTCTGTCTGTCTGTCAGTCGGTCTGTCTGTCTGTTTGTTCCGACTAATCTCTGAAACGGCTGGACCGATTTTCACGGGACTTTCACTAGCAGATAGCTGATGTTATAGGGTCTAACATAGGCTACTTTTATTTTAGGGTTCCGTTTAAAAAAATAGGATTCCGCTTTCGTTGGCCATAAATAAAGTCGTGGGTAAATTTCAGCGATATTCCAAAGTATTGTTCCACGCGGACGAAGTCGCGGGCAAAATCATTTATATAGATGAGAAAAAGAAACGGGCCTACAATGGATCCCTGTGGGACACCTAATTCTATTTTGGTCCCAGTGGACCTTTTACTATTTATCTCCACCCTCTGAGTTCTATTTTTAAGGTAAGAACTCAAAAGTTTGAGTGCAGAGTCCCGAATTCAAAAAATTCAAAGATACTACAAAGAAGACCTATACCAGCATCCGTTGTGGATCGACCCTTAGTAAAACCGTATTGATTATTATGTAAAAAACACAGAATATTATAATGTGTAACATCTGACTTCGCTTGATCGGAAGGGTTAACGCATATTCTTTAGATGTATGATGTTACACATCAATATCATCAACCTTTTTGTCCTCTTCCTTATCGTTAATATCTGACGCAAATACCATATTCTGTAAATAATATCGTTATTCCTAAAGATAATGGTCATTATTATAATAAGGAAAATATTATCATCTACCTTTTCGTCCTCTTCCTTAAAATTTGTCGAATAATAACATTCCCTAGTTGTGATACAGAGGAACAAAACTTTCATAACGAATGATGTAAGTTGTAACACACTGTAGGACTTCTTTAACACTTAAGCTGAGCTGATTGTAATCGTGTTTGAGTTATTTATGAAACCTCTTAAGCGGCTTCCTGCAAGTTAAGGGGCAAATAGCCCCTAAAGCTTAAAAATCGCTCAGTTTGAGTCGGAACTACTCCGAAAAATGGGAATAAAAAAATTCAAAAAAATATACATTTCATACTTCAATCCTTCATCTTTAATATCATCGTTAATTTTTTTAATAAGACGAAGATTAATATTAAATAAATTAAAATTAAAAAGACCTGTTTTCAGATTTCTTTTTCTATCTACTTACTACCTACTACGGCTTTAAAGATGGTTCTTTTACGAAAATGTGAAGAATATATTTATCTAACATTTCATCGTTGGATTTTTCGAAATACCGTTTTGTTTTCAAAATATACGTAAATAACTATTATTTTGTGAAAATATTTGTAAGCGGTGCGTGCGCGGGCGCGCGGGACAGTGAGCCGCTGACTTTCGTACGAGGAGGTTGTGTCACTCTCCGCGGTGCCGCTATTTCGCAATCGTTTATTTTACTCTTGAAATAATAGGGAACAACATGCCGTAAAAAATAAATTATGAAAACCTTAGTGAGCACTCTGCCTGCGATAGAATGAAAATGTTCGATCGTTGAATGTACTTTTTTGTTCCTTCAACTTCTTACTTGAAATTTTAATAATATATTAATATAATATTATATAGTATATATTATAGTATAATATTTTATTATATAATATGTTCTTGTAAATTTCACAGAAAGTGTATAGTTCTATTTCTATGACGACCTCTGTGGCTCAGTTGGTTGAGCGTGTCGTTGCTCAAGCCGAGGGTCGCGGGTTCAAATCCCGCCGACGGAACAAAAAGTTTTCTGTGTTCCTGGGTCATGGATGTGTATTAAATATAATATGTATTATATAATAAAAATCTTAATTATGTGTATAGTATAAAAGTATTAAATATACTTCCGTTATCTGGTACCCGTAACACAAGTTCTTCGAGAACTTACCACGGGATCAGATTGACGTGGTGTGAAGCGTCCATAGATATATTATATTATTTCTGTTTTAATTGTCTATTTAGTATATCAACGTTTTGAAGTATATAGTATATGAGGTAAAAATGCCTAAGCGACATTTATTTTTTTATTTAACACACATACAACTACCATTACAGACAAAATCCAATTCGATAGCGTAGGAGAGCAAATTCATATTTTATATAATACATATTATGATATTTCCAGTTTAAATAATAATAATTGATAAAAAATAATAATTAAAGAAAATATAATAATTAAAGAAAGACACATATGACGCATAAATTTAGTAAACTTTATAGAAGAGTGATTTAACGTTAAAATTTTTAGAAAAAAAAAATCATTAAAAATCACAAAATAGTCGGATTTAGATGGTTTTAACATACATCTATATATCTATATATCAATAAGATACAACGTGTATCTTATTTTTATAGCAATTTTTGATATTAAAACGAGTCATATAGCTTTCGAATTACAGGCAGTTTATGTCGCTTAGGTAAAAAAGTCCTAATTCGAAAAATAGGTAAAATTATCTAAGCTATCAACGAAAGTTATGTAATAGCAAGTAAAATTGCCTACATTTTATTTTAAAGGTTTTCAGCAACATGTAAAAATAGATAAGCTCTAGATACATTTTCTGTAATAACAGGTAAAAATAACTAATTCCAAACACTTTAAAAAAATTATAGGAGTATTCATCTAAATGGCCTAAGAGTTTATAAAATAAAACAAGATAAGTTACATAAATGTTGCTTACATTAAGAATTTTCTACGGCTAAAGTTATCTTAGTAAATTTATTATTCAATGACATTGTAAATTTTTGCTCCTAACTGACAATATTCTCCTTCTTCTTGTTTATAAAAATTAATTGCAGTTCCCTTGTCTGACTAAAATGAGCTAAAACGTTAGCTAATTTTGATCTTGAAAAAATTAAAAATATAGAAGTAAAAACTCAAGGCCTAGGATTTCAGCCCATTGCTTTATACTTAAGCTGCGGCCCCATTCCTTGAGTTCTCTCTTGGTAGTGCTGGGAGATATTCCACATACCGATTCTGGGCATGACACCGTGACACAATTGGCCCAAAGCCTACCCAGCTCATCCGCGGTTTTGTTGCCGGAGATATTGCCGTTGCCTAGAACCCATACCAGACTGATGCTGTTATCTCGTCCTAGCATGTTTAGCGTTTGAACACAAGCCATAACTAATTTAGATGAAAGAAGAAGGGGCAAAAAGTCCCCATCCTTGTAGCACTATAAGACATATATCAAATGAAAGGGCTTAAAAAAGTGTCATTGTTTTGTATGACGAAAATCCTCTAAACCATGGGAGAAAAAAGTAAATGAGGGTTAAAAAGTTTAAAAAAATCATTCTATATTATTGCACCGTTTCATAGTGTTGCTACTATGGAAAAATTTTTGGAAAGTAATGGTATACACTCAACTTTAGAAAAGTGTTATATTTTGATAAACTGCCTCATGTTTTGATGAAATGTATGGAATGATTATAAAATACTAAAAATAAGCTCTTTCCTCAATTTTTTCGCACATACCTAATTACTTTCTGGAAATTGTTTCTTACTTGCAACGCTATCGAATGGTGCAATAATACAAAATGTATTTTTTTCCTAATTTGCGGATTCGAATCCTGGCCTGGAAAAGTGGTTTATGTAAAATCAAATAATTCAGATAAAACAATTACATTAAAATACATATAATTAAATAGCAAAAATAATTTTAAAACGATTAGGTACAGAAAAAAAGTAAAAAAGATATAGTACATGGTGAATTATTCTTCTGGGCGTTGTAAGAGAAGTCAAAAAAAAATTAGCAATAGCAATTTAGCCCTACGGAATGTCGAGGCCGACTTGATGAAAACTTAAACTGCATCATTTTTGATAACTCATTTTTCCTAGACAGGATTGGAACCCATAAATTATGAGAAAAAAAATACATCCTGTGTACTGCACCTTTAAATAGTATCGCAAGTAAGAAACAATTTCCATAATGTAAGTATGTGACAAAATTGAGGAAAGAGCTTATTTTAGCATTTTATTATCATTCCATACATTTCTTCAAAATATGGGACAATTTATCAAAATATAACACTTTTCTGAAGCTTGCTGTATACCATTACTTCCCGAAAATTGTTCCTACTTAGCAACACTATGAAATGGTGCAATAATACAGGATGATTTTTTAAACTTTTTTTCACTTATAACTCTCATTAACTTTTTTCTCCCATGGTTTAGAGATTTTTCGTCATACAAAAAAATTACACGCTTTTTAAGTCCTTTGATATATGTCTTGTAGTGCTACAGTAGTGGGGACGGGATCCATACAAAAATGCCCCTTCTTCTTTCTGCTGCTGTCAGTGCCTTCAGCGCAGTGTGATTGTTCTGACAGACTGCGCTGAAAGCATTGACAGTAGCAGAAATATCATCTAAATTATCCTAATCTTCTCTATTAGATTAGGATGTTTTATGGACAAGGACAATCTGTAGGCTCTGTAGTGAACAACTCATCACAGCCTCAAACATGGTTGTGAATTGTCCTAAGCAAGTATATAGGCAAGCCTGTAGGTGGCATGCCCCCGTAGAAGGTCCGTCCACCCGGTTGTCTTTCCTGGATCCGTCCGTGTACCAGACTATGTCATTGGAGTGAACATTGATTCCTATCCTCTACTCTCCCTAGACGATAGGAAAACCTGGTGTTGCTTTGAGAAGCTATGCACCTTGATCATATCGTCTGATGGCATGGCCATGATAGGTGTCTTAAGAAGAGACTATTGCATCTGTCCATGAAGGGTGGAAGTCCATTTGGCTTCCTGGCCTTGAAAAACGCTACTACCGCCATACATTTGTCATTAAAAATGTACGGTGATAGCAGCTTTTGATGTAACAAAAGAGATGAACAATATTTGTTATATTCTGATAATTTTTTATGAACATCAACTTGGCAAAATCGCTTTATAGTTTTATCATAGTAACATATTTTGTCGGCAGCGTTAATTCGTTAATCGTTGTTAATTCTTAACCCCAGTTAACGTAAAAAGTTAATTCTTAACCCCAGTTAACGTAATTTTTCCAAGGAATCCACAGAAAACCGTTTTATTCTCTTATGGATTCGAACCCACGCCCTCTGGCTTGAGCACTAAAGCGCTAACCACTGAGCCACAGATATCTTCATATAAACTGATTCAATTTAAGTCTCTATAACTCCTGAATTTATGAAGTTTTTTGGACCGTTATAGTTTTCGTTCAAAGTTTATTACATGGACTACCATCATGAATTTTTCACATTTTTAGAGCCAGCCGTTTGGCTTTTAGAGGGGGGGACGCCGTATTTTAACAAGAAATGCGCTTAAAAGTGGAATATCGCGCAAACGGATACGTACGTACATCAAAATATAATCTCAGAAACCTCTCAATGTTCTTATAATGTCTATGTACCTAATTATATCTCCCCTTTTCGTGTAGGTGTAACAAAAAATTATCTTCATTTATTTTAGCACTATGTCGACGTGATTAATAAACTTATCCATTCAAAGTTTCATATTTCAAGCACCACCGTTTGGATGGACAGACGGACGGGCGGACGGTCGGTCGAACGGAAGGACATGACGAAACTATAAGGATTTCGAGACATGAACTACGGAACCTTATAAAAGGAATAATAATGAAACCACACCGATTTCAGTGACTGTTGCCAATTTAATTGAAAATAGACCAGCTATAGGAGCTATTTTATTATGTCCAAGTATGTGCGCAAATTTTACTCCCATAACCTAGTATATTGATATTTTCTACTACCGACAGGACTTACTAGCGAAACATTAGGCGCATAAATATAGAAATATATTTAGCAATGTTTGCGTTCATTAAGGTTCCCACACACTGTAAATTTAATACTTTTAGTTACATTTTATCTAACCGACGACAAAAAAAAAATATCTAACCGACATACTTAAAAACAAAAGTTTTCAAGTAAAAATATCTACATAGCACGAATAGTTATTGTGTCAAATATGTAAAACTATCTTTACGCCAATATTGTTTTATTTCACTATGGGTAAAATTCTACAAGTTGCACTTTCGTAAAATAATGGTATCAAATTAAATGCACTGTAAGGACAATTCACAAATAATTTGTATGGAGAAAATGTACAAAGTGTTCACGAAAATAATTTTTTAAACAAGTAAAAATATTTTTGTGCAAACAAAAGAAAAGTAAAAACATGAAAAATAGACTAAGTAGATTTTTAAAATTCTTCAAAATATCCAAATGAATTTTTTTATAATTAGTTTTTGTTGTCGCTTAGTGAACATAACATTCATGATTTTGTATAAATTTCACTATATCTAAGCGACAAAAAAATCGTCGTAGGAAGACGACGATTAGACCAATCGACGCAGAAAAAAAAATACAAACTCATTGATATAACTCATTTTCGGTATTTTTGTCTCTTAGGAAAGCGAAAAAACACCTAGTGGATATTTTAGTGATTCTGCCAATAGCACTAAGTATTGCATTTTTGTGGGCGTCGAGGTGGAAAATGAAATCAAAAGTGATGGGTTGGAAGCCGCATTGCCTACCAAATAATTTCTAGATTTCGGGAATAACCTCGACCGGCTTCTACAGAAGAAGGAGAAGCGGCTTATACATTCTACGTTTTTTCTTTGCTCATAGACCAGAAATAAATTAATATTTTCAAGTTGCATTTAAATCAATCCTAAAGACGTATAAAAGGGCCGTTCCTCAGTTTATAATTTGAGTCGCGGCGCGGCCGCGCGCGGAGTTCGCGAGCGCTGCGGGGTGTATGCGGGTGGCGCGGCGGGAAGTGTTAGGCCACGCCCGAATCTGTGACGTCATCTACGTATATTTTCGCCTTAAACATGTGATGTCTTCACAGTCACACCGAGAAAACGTGTGTATTTTATACTAGCTTTTGCCCGCGACTTCGTCCGCGTGGAGTAGTTACTTTGGAATATCGCTAAAATTTACCCGCGACTTCATTTACGTAGAAGGACGCTTGCCCGCGACTCACGACTGCCCGCAGCGCGCCGCACATCATTATTGCGCGCTGATTATTTTATTACTGCGATATCTTCTAAAATACATATTGAAATCAAATGATGTAAATGGCAAATTTCTTCTAAATTAAATGCTTGTAATGAATAACGTATTTATTTGGATAAGGATTAATATCATCTTTATGAAATCACCCTCACAAATAATGCTTAATTTTAGAACAAATTTGGTTAGCTTAAAAAGGTTATTGTGAGCCAACCTTAAAAGATAGACATATACTGTCGCGGACTTTTTTTTAGAACTTTTAAAGAGGAACAATTCTGTCATACATAATTTTAGCGAAACTTTAACCGTTTCCGCAGCGTACGCAGCGAAAGCTCTCAAAAGGGAAAAAAACACCCCGATTTTGAAACATTATTGATTGGAGCTCCGCTCGTATTGAGCTTAGCATGATGTTATATAGCCTAAAGCCTTCCTCGATAAATGGACTATCCAACACAAAAAGAATTTTTCAATTCGAACCAGTAGTTCCTGAGATTAGCGCGTTCAAACAAACAAACAAACAAACAAACAAACTCTTCAGCTTTATAATATTAGTATAGATGTGGACAATCTACCAATCAAATGGCTGTTGCTATTCTATACGGCGAGTTCTTAAACGTAACATATTATAACTGTGGGAGAGCCACGCTCCGGCACGAATGGGCCGGCTCGACTGGATAAATAATACGACCTCACAGTAAACCGGTGTAAAATAACGCTTGAATTGTGTTTCGTCGAGTGAGTGAGGTTACCGGAGGCCCAAGGGGGGGATTGGGGATTTTAAGGACCAGGAACGCAAATTGCATCACCAGAAGAGTTACAAGTATAACTCCCCTGGTGTTGCGAGTGTCCATGGGCGGCGGCAATCACTTGCCATCAGCGATCCGTCTGCTCGCTTCCTGGTTCATTTCATTAAAAAAACATTTTGAATCACAGGCTGTCACAGAACACAGTCTCTGCTTGGCAGTAGATACGATAATGTCAGCATATTGTGAAGTGAGAGCCTCTTAATTTATCGGCCGAAAACGCTTATCAAAATTAAGAGCCCTCCTATTCACAGGCTGTCGCTGTCTCCGCTATCCGGAATGACAAGGACTTAATTTAACTATCGTTTTAGTATTCGGCCGAAAATCCAATAGATGTTTTTCGGACTTTCTTCAATTTTTTTAAAGTAAAACTATATTTTGACCGCAGCTTCGCCCGCGTGGAATAGTGTTCTTGGAGAAAAAACTTCTTCAGCAAATAACTCTACTGGATCTATATTGGCCCAGTAGTTTCGGAGCCTATTCAATGCAAACAAACAAACAAACTTTTCCTGTTTATAATATTAGTATAGATAAATTGATTTAAAAGAATTAGGATAAAATATCTTATTATATTCATGCGCACATATTAAAACACATAGTTCACATGTCATTCACCTCTAGATGTTAACAATTACGCACAGTAACATAAGACTCAACTGTTTATGTACTAATAATTCTTAGGCTGTATTTGCTTATGTAAATTGGAACATTTTACAAGCAAAATTTTATTGTATTTAACAATATTTAGGTCTGTTATAACTTGCTATGCTTTTAATTATATTTTACTCGCAATAACCGCAGAGCATTGGCACATAAGTTTGTAGCGTGGGTGGGCTATTTTTTGCTAACAAAATTAAAGGTTCTCTCTCGAGAGAGATTTCCTTTCTACAGGCGAAAGCAAGATTTCCTTTTTTAAAGAAAACAGGAAAAAAAATACCATCAAAAATTTTGGAGTCGGTACCAGCCAACTTACAAATACGTGAGTTCTATAAAATATTGTTTTATCAGGATATTGTTTGGGCTGATGCCTGATACCGACTTTAAAATAATGAAGATTCTGTAGAGAAATAGTTAAAATTTTAGCCGAATTTAAAAGGAGAATTATTTATAAAATAAGATTTATTTCATACTTTCTTGTGCGTTTTTACTTTGGAAGTCGGTTTTGATTTTTTGTTTAAAAATAATAATGTAAGTTGCTTGTGACGATTTTTTGTAATTTATAACAAGGATGTCAGTATTAAGGAAGAGGTCGCTGGAGTACGTGAAGATTTGCTGAAATCTCATAAAATTTCATCCCCTAGTTCAAGGGGTGAGAATTATATGAAAATCTGTCAAAATCATGACAGCGCCCATACAAATTTCATTCGATAACGTTACGTTTACGCCGCTGTTAAATGTTCCTGCTAGGCCCCTTGGGCTTAGGGTTACCAGGGGTTGAAATCGAAAATCTGGTTGCAAGTGTTAGAAAATCCTGATTTCAGTTAAAATATCTGGTCCGGTAAAATATGAGTTGGACAGCCAATAAAACCCAATCTCTTGATCAAACCTGTTATTCAAATGTGTGATCTCATTGTTACCCACTTTCTAGCAGCAACTCCAAAATTTATATTAGCGTTATCGCCAGTGAAAGACACGCACTTTTCATTTAAATTATTATAGATACTTTTCAAACGTTGTCAGTAGATGATTGACAATGGTTTATCATTGAATATTTATTGACGTCATTAAAAATCCGGTCTCGAATTAAATCCGGGCCGAGTCCGGCCTATATCGTTAAAATCCGGTCTAGATTCTAAGAATCCGGATTTATCCGGTCAAATGGTAATCCTACTTGCGCTTCACAGCTTCACTTGGCTCGTCTTAGCAGGGGCACCCCAGATCTTCCAGTAGATCGCCTATATATATTATTATCTATGTGAATATTTACCCATTATGTACTGGAATATCGAGTTTTAACAATAAATCTATCAATCAGAGAGGTGCAACAACGTATTGCATCAGGGAATCCAAGATGGCCGCCAGGGAAGTGGGTAATTGAATAATACCCGGCCAATTTGATGATCGCGCTCTGGAGCGTTCGGTTGAATCGGCTGAACTCGAATCACGGTTGGCCTTTGACCTTAACTATGTTGTTCTATATAAACAATAATTTATTTAATGATACGAGGTCCTTTGTTCATTGAGAGATATTGTATCAAACAAATAACAATTAGTATCAAGCAATTGTTGTTCCTATTATTAGGCTTATTCCTGTAAGTTTATTAATCTATCAAGTTATATTAAATATAACTTGATAGATTAATAAATAAAGGGTTAGTTCCGATAGAAAAACTGTCTATCCTGCACGCTTAGTATGACCACCATAGAAAAGCGTTTTGTCTACAGCCTACACAAGAATAGACATAGTGACAGATAATATGTGGATAAAATGACAGCTTTCTTTTATCAACATGTCATATCTATTCTTCCGTAGGAAGAAACCATTTCTACGGTGGATATGCTAAGCATGCTGCAGTTAAAGAAACTAGGAATCCTAAGTAGATATTGTTTAATTAATATTTAATTTACTTCCTGACTCCTGTAGTTACGTCATTTGCGTAGAAATAATGTATATATGTCACCGTAAAATTGTAAAAACCGTTAAATTGTAATAAAACTAGTGAAATTGTAAAATGTTGATAGACTTCCGACGCGAATATGTTGCCTATAACTTAACATGTTATTTTTCGTTACATTATAAATATATAGTTTTTAATATTTCGACATATCTTTACATTCCGTTAGTTATTTTACAATCTAACGGTTTTTACAATTTAACGGTGATATATTTATTCCGCAGAACCGTACATTTCACCGTAGATAGGAATGCAGCTAAGATATATCCATATCCATACTAATATAATAAAGAAGAAAAGTTTGTTTGTTTGTTTGCATTGAATAGGCTCCGAAACTACTGGACCGATTATGATAAAATTTGGTACAGATACCTATAGATCAGACCACGGGGAAGGACATAGGCTACTTTTATCGCGGCAAAATTTACGGTTACCGCGGGATTTACCTTTGCGCGCACGAAGTCGCGTGCAACATCTAGTATATTATATATATATCTAGGGGTCTAAAAAGGCCACTTTTAGTGAACATTAGATGAATCATCAATTATATGCAATTCATATTATGTGCGCCATTTTACGCATTTCTATTGAAAACTGTCAAAATATATGAAACATAATATGAAACACCTAAAGTGGCCTTTTTAGACCCCCTGGATTCTGGACCCAAGCTAAGTTAAATCAGCTGTTTAATGTTTTTGCCTATTATTCGAAACTAGTATGATGTTACTTATCATATTAACACAGTCGCTGATAAGTAGTGTTGGGATTCTTTCCGGATAAATACTCAATATGGAAAAATACTCATAAATTTCCGTTTTTACTCAAGTATTTTTCCAAAACAGTGGAAAAATACGGAAAAATACTTTTTACAGATTTAGATACGACAGTCAACATAGATTTTGTACTTTTACTACCAAAGGGACTGAAATAAACAAAAATCCTAAAATATTGATTAATAACATGCTTTGTTAATCCCATTATTTATGAATATTTAGTAATAAACCTGTAATATCTAGTAATAAATAACATTTATTAATAATAGAATATATGTACACACAATTTGTTACTTACATTATGATTGTAACATTAAGAAAATTACACTATTACTAAAACAAATTGAAATAACAACAAACACACATATCAATCTTTCGACCAGAAAATGATAATATTATAAAGTTTAAAACAATCAAATATGCAATATTTACGAAATATAAATAATTACGTGGAAGAGACATGCATCAACACGAATGTGCCAGCTTGACCAAACAAAAAGTACCACAGTCGCACGGTAAATCGGAGTCTAATTACGCTTGCGCTTGTTGAGAATTTCTTAACCTAACTCTTCTAACTCTTCTGTGTGGGTGTCCATGGATGGTGGTAATCGCTTACCAACAGGTATGCGGTCTACTCGTTCGTGGTACTTAATTTCATAAAATTAATTAAAAAAAACTGTAATCATCATCATAATTATTACTAATATTGAAGTCGATCGTTGCTTTAGTCAAATTCTGAAAATAACTACTATCACTATTGTTTTTTTTTATATAATAAAGATTGCTGATGCATCAATCTTTACTAACAAAAAATAATTGACAAAAGTGATATCATTGCTCGATTCATCAGTATATCTATCTGTACTAGAGATGGCGATAAAATATAAATGTATTTATCATCTTCGTCGCTTTCTGCACTTTCCTGAATTTTACCAATTATGCACCCGCAACATTAGAGGAGTTGCAAGTTGCCGTCCTTTTAGGAGGGAATACGCTCCCTTCTTGAAGTTTGCAGGTCGTAATGGTCCGCAAAATACTGCTAGCGACAGTTCATTCCAGAGTTTTACAGTGCGCGGCAGAAAGCTTTGAGTAAAGCGCACGGTGGAGGTCTGCCACTCATCAAGGTGATGAGGATGATAAATATTTTGTCGCTTGGAACGGTGGCAAAAAGTTGCAGCAGGTATAAGTCCGAACAATTCCTCAGATCACTCCCGTTAAACCGATAGAGGATGCAGAGCGATGCTCTAGCTCGTAGCTCTAAGGATGACAGTCTGTTTGAAATACTATGGCAGTCGACAATTCGACCGGCCTTTCGTTGGATACGATCCAGAGGGAGAAGCTCAAAGCTGGTTTACATTTGTAATAATGTAATAATAGAGTAATATGGTAGAAAAAACTTTTTGCATTTTCGGCTCTTATTGCATGTTTTGTCCCGTTTTTCCGCTAATATTTCTTCAGCCCACATAACGAAAAGTGTTCTTGAAGTTTAGTACCCATGTTTGCAGCATAAACCAAGTGTTTGAATCAATTTTATCATGAAACAAAGAAAAACTTATAGCTACTGTGCAGTGGCGAAGGCTGGTTCTCCTTCATAGGGAAGCCGGAGCCTGTATAATAGGTAGGGATTTCTATGAAAGTTTGCAAAAGGTAAGTGACAAGGGAAGCCGATAGGAATGGAGTTATAGGAACCCTTCGCCACTGCTACTGTGAACTACTTTGCATCACGGGCATAGCCAGGTTTTAGTTTCGGGGGGGTTCAAGAAAATAAAAGGACTAAAAAAAGTACGTTAAATAAGGTCCAGGGCCGTCTTTAAGAGGCCCCTTTTTTCTCTTTTACCTGTTTAAGCTTTAAACCTTGAAATACTGTGTAATTTGGAAAAATACAAATATCAATATCCTAAAACTGAACGTCGGTACTAAATTTTATAATATGTTTTAAGCCAAACACGAGTGAGCGGAGCGAGCAAGCAAGCAAATTTTTTTCCCCACTTTACAGGTCAAAATCTGTTCAAACGTTAAATTAAAACACTGAATAACGGTGAACTTCGAAAAAATACCATAAAATCTAAAACAGAATGTCGGTGCTAAATAATTTATGTTATTTATGTTAAACGCGAATGAGCGAAGCGAGCGAGAAATTATTTTTTCCTATTTAATAGGTTAAATATGTTCAAACTTATATGTTAAAAAACTTATAGTAAAAATATAATTGATTATATTAGGTTTTTCATATAACTGAACATTTCGAGGGGAAGTTTGAACCCACTCCCATGCTTTGTATCTTCAGATGGACGAATGGATTTATTATATCAAGACCAGAATCATTCTTTGTAGAGTTTAAGACAGAATGAATACCTCCGGTATGAAATAATAAGAGTTATGAGAGTATACGAGAAAGATAAATTTGTTGTTGTTATTGGTGACAACAGACAACGCTAGAAATATCCTAAATAATATACTTTTCGGTTAGTCAAGGAAGTTGTTAAACCACATGTTATGTTTATACCTGTGTATCACACATTTTTAATTTGATAGCTCACGATATACCGTGTGCTCACGGTACTAAAATGTGAATAATTTAATTAATCTCTGTGTGCACAAGGTGGGACAGTTATCTTACATCACTAAGGAGTTTTAAAAATACAAAAGTCACTCTTAAGCTATAGAAGAAGACACGGTCATGTTTAATGACATAAAAGCAGCTTTGCTTTGCCTAATATTATTTGATGATATTTTTTGGTATCACGCAGACCAATGCATATCTGTACTTGAGCCAATAACAGAACCTATATTTCAACTAGAGTCCAACAAATGCAATGTTCATACAGTATTTATGATCTTAAATGCTATGATATCCAAAATGAGTTTCAATTTGCCTAGTATTACGATTCTTGGAAATGAAGCCAATAATCAAATTCTCTCAGCGGTAGCGAAAAGGATGAAGGACTGCATAAAGTTCACCGCTAAAACGTTACCGATAATCGTATGTTCTCTTTGTGAAAGCATACCCACATCTGTCTCCTCTAACATTGAAATAAACCATCTGTGTTATCGGGGTTTGAAAGGTAGGTATTACATACTTTAACAGTCATAAAACCTAGGAAAAACAGCGGCGTGCATTAAAGCTTTACCTATTAGAGCATAATATATTTGAGCAATTTTTTACGTCAAGAAATAATTAAGAATGAAGTGGTCTGTAGGTAATGTGCAGAAAAAAATCACTGACTGTAGTAACTGCGTGAACTTAATGTATCTAATCATATTATTAGCATTTTGTCGTAGAGTATAAACTTTGGCAAAAAAGTCACGGAAATAATCCAGAATTCCAGACTAAAATTAGTTATACTTATTAATATTTATATTAATAATAATATTGTATCTGTAAAAGCTATTATATTATAAGAAATAACCATCCGATTCACAAAAATATAAATTTCCTACATTTTGAGTAAATATCCGGTAAAAATGGAAAAATATGAGTATTTTTCCATTTCGGAAAAATACCTGAGTATTTATCCACTGAGTATTTATCCGCTGCCCATCACTACTGATAAGTGATAAGTTATAACAGTGGTTTTTAATCAATCTATTCTTTAGCCTTAATCTGTTTCAAAACATTTTAAAGTAAAATGAGTAATAGCGTCTGTAGTCTATAGGTAGTTTTGTACCTACAACTTGCGGCCCACATTGCCCCATGAATCATTCATTTAAAACATATTACGCAGAATGCAGATAAAGCAAGTAATTAATTTCTCATACTAGAACATCATCATAACATTAGGTACTGCCCGCTACACACCTAACGAAAGATCACCCTTCAACTCTGTAATCAAGATCAAAGATCGGCACTCTTTAAAGATATACATTTTAACGACTTCAAAAAGAGTATACTATTCCTTTTGTAAGCTTCCATTTTTTTTCAGAGCACATATAATCTATATAATAAAAAAAATTACAGATTATTATTTGAGTTGCTCACTAATTGTAATTATGTATGTGGCTATTTACGCGAAAAAATTATCTCAAAATGTCGCCGTTTCCTTCAAAGCGCGAGACATGTATTATGAACTACGAAGATAGATTAATCCCACCAAAAACTCAAAACAAAGCCTCTAGCGGATGTAAAAGTAACTAAAATGTTCATACAATATTCCTCATATTTCTCGTTTACGTACACGTAACGATACCGCAAAATGTTCCTGCTTGGGGTACAGATCTCACCTTACCACGCCTTTACAAGCCTAACTGTACAAACTCTACGCCTTAGTCAAAATATGTGGCCTAGCTATTTCGCTACATTCGCTTGGGCGTGAGGTGAAAAATTTACGGACTGTTTTTCTGTTATATTATTCTTGTAGGAACGAAATGGTCAAGCCGCATAACTTGCCCAAGGTGTAGAGTTTGTGAAGTTAGACTTGTAGATTTAAGGCGTGTAGAGTTAGAAGTTTGGTAGAGTCAGAAGCTTGGTTTTACATGAGATCTGATAGCTTGAGCTTGAGTCTTGGCATCGCTTTACATAAAAATGTTTTTGGTGGCATTTCACTTCTTTTTAAAGGTTATTATGGCAATAATTTTATTTTCTTTCTTCATTTTACTGTTACTATTTATAACACGGATCCCTACGTCAATTTTCAGACCTCTAGAGTAAAAATTTTCGTAGGTCTTTTACAAATTTCATCCCCTAGTTTAAGGGGTTGGAGACTAAAAGTTCCAAGTTTGACAATCTTTATGTTGTTTGTCTGCTTATACTAGCTTACATACCAAATTTCAGTTTTCTAGGACATCCGAAAATTCCGAAAGTACCCTATAATTTTGTTGAACATTAGTGAGTCAGTGACAAAATCAGGAGTTTCTAGATATTAATAAAATCTAAAGTATAAGAACTATGCAATCAAAACTTTACATTTATAATTAGTCTGCTACTAGGAACATGTCCTGAAAATTTTGTTAATTTGGTGTAATCTAAACAGAAGTTATGAGGGTTCAAAAAATCGACGAGACGCTTCGAGAAAAGGTGCTCTGGTAGTGCACTTGCGCTTCGCTCGTCTTGGCGGGGGCACTACAGTGTCCCCACTCCCCAGATTGTATCATGAAGCTACAAATGAGCTAGAAGTTACAACACCAAACTGCATCCCTTATTATTTTGTCATCCATCGTTGTTTTATTCAGTTTCCACTTCTAAGATTCATAAAAGTGTGAATCATTTTATTATCAAAAATATAATGTACCTACTGAATTTCCCAGCATTAATACGCCCCTATTGCAAAATATTTGAGTCATACTCTCAACCAACGAAATATCGAGCAGAATCAGTGCTGCCACTCTGTTTTTGTGAAACTACTCTAAACTCGCGGTTGCCTACTGCGTTACGTACTGTTATTATTTTTATTGGTTTTTTCTTACATATTCCATTTTGCATTAAATTACTTTCTGGTGGCTGGTGGCTATTTCCTGCTAAAAAAACTGCTAACAACTAAATGTCTACTAAAGAGGGCAAAGTACTAAATCCTACTAATAATATTATAAATGTGAAAGTTTGTGAGGATGTATGGATGGATGGATGTTTGTTACTCTTTCACGCAAAAACTACGGAACGGATTTCGATGAAATTTGGTATGGTAGTAGTTTAGGCTCTGGATTAAAATATAGGATACATTTTATCCCGAAAAAATACACCGTTCCCGAGGGATACTATATTTAGGCGGGCGGAGCCGCGGGCAACAGCTAGTTTAGTTGTAAACCTACTAAGTTGGCAACACTGCTGCAGAAGTGACGTCGACGGATGCGAAACGCGATACAAATGATACAATGTCAGAACAAGAGCGGCGTTATCTATTCCGCTGGAAATGAACTTGACTTAACTACGCATTCTTTTATCTAGTAGTAGAAGTAACTTTTATCGCATAATAGGAGTTACTTTTTATCGCCTAGTAGGAGTAATTGCCACTTTATCGCTTAGGAGTATTGCTAAGTTGCTAACCTATTTCTTTATCTCCTAGTGGGAGGTATTGCAACGTATTTCTAGGTTAAAGATTTCATCGCCTAAGTGAGTAAGTAATTGCTATTTACTACTCTATTTTAATGGCCCAGTGTACACAATTTCAATAATCGAAAAATCGTAGGAAATGTTAGAGCAGAGGTCAACAGCCGTCGAATTTTACAATATTCTGGGTAGTAAGTACTAGGCTTACTAAATCAACACACATTTTTTAAACCTAAACAAAAACTACTAATCCTCACTTAAATCGTTAGCTGATGGTATTATCAAAAACAAATGAGATAAAAAAAAACTTACATCTTTCTGTTTGGTAGCGAACATGTAGTCCCCTTTGATTTGGAAGTCTTTGGCGTCACTGAACAGTTCCAGTACGGTGGGTTGGGCTGGATCGAAGAAGGCCAACACTGAACTATTGCCCCCTGGCTTCCATCGTTCCACATAGAACATCTTGGCGAAACCAGCCCCGGAGCTCCAGTAGAAGGCTTTGATGTAGCTACCGATCTGCTTGAAGGTCTTCCCGCCGTCCAATGTTATGAATAGCTGTAAGGAATAGTTGGTTTCTCATTGCCATTTTGGTTTTTAGGAATAATTCAATAAACGCTGTTGAACAGCTAAAGCATCGTTTCTCAACCTGAGGGTCGCGACCATTGGGTGAGTCGAGTTTGTTTTTAAAGGGGGTCGCAGTCTGTGAAAAATAAACAAAACAAACTACATATAGGTACAAAAGATTCGGTTTTTCGAATGAATCTTTTGTATCGAACGTCGAAAAAATTGTTCGAACGTTCGAACCAGTGACGGCTAATATAACGTATAGCTGGTAAAAGTAGCGCGCTATGTGCATATTATTATAATTTTATAATGACAGGGTCGCAAGACCTTTTAATTAACTTTTCGGCTTTTTCGTGGGTCGCTAGTCGCGACATAAAAAAGGTTGAGAAACGATGACCTAAAGAATAGAGAGACACTTTTAGATCTGTCTAAATAGAATTATATGAATAAACTTAAAACATTCTTGTTTGTAACATTATATGAACGCGATTAACATGAACGATTTCACTTGGTTGAAATGATATCCCTTAGTATCTGTCTGACACGCGAATAATTCTCGCCAAAATAACTAGTGAGTACTGAGTATATTAAAAGTAGGTGTTGGTTCTACCCTGACTCTGATATTGAATATTATGTAACAGGGTTGATAAAAATCATATTTTTTTATTAAAAAATCAGATTAATTTGATTTAAATCAGATTTTTTTTTATTTTATTACTTTCTCGTCTTTTTAAATTTATTTATTAGTCAGTTTATTTATTAAAATAATAAGAACGTATTTTGGTCCTTTTTTTAAATCACTTGATTAAAATAACTGGATTTAAATCACTGATTTAAATCCAGTTATGTATTGATCATATATGTAATTATTTTTGCATAATATTATTATGATTATTTCAGATGCATTACATATAAATTCCATGACTCCGACTTCAATGTCCTTTGATCATTGTTTTTCATATCTACATCGCCTGTCGTTTACATAGAGAAACGACGATTGCCGAGGAGCATTAGCATCAAGCAATGGGGTTTTACTGTACAGGGATATTTTTAATGTTCTTAAAATAATTGAGAACAAAATTCCGATAGTAATAATACCAAAACAGGAAAAGTATAATGATGATAATATCTATGGACGCTTCACACCACATCAATCTGGCCCCATGCTAAATATCCGAAGAACTTGTGTTACAGGTACCAGAAAACGGGAAGTATATTTATTACTTTTAAACTATACATATATTTAAGATTTTTATTACATTATACCTACACATATTTAATACATAACATCCTTGACCCAGGAACACTTTTTCACAGGTCGAACCCGCGACCCCAGGCTTGAGCACCAACGCGTTGAACCACTGAGCTACAGAGGTCGTCAGTATGTAAAAATAATACTCACATCTCTTCCATTGTCGACCTTATCCAATATAACGTATTTGTCAGGGTAATCCTCGTCGAAAGCCAACTCGCTGGGGTGGAATGTCAGGTCAGATCGGAAGATCGTTTTACCATTGTCACGGGTGTAGTAGAGCTTTTTGTTCGTGGAGTCGATGAATACGCACTGAAATATAATGTTTGACTTAATTTGGAGTACATATTATCCAAGTGGGGGGGGGGGGGGGGATATTTACACAATGGATAAGATATACGTTTATGTTTTGTCCTTGTCTGATACATTGGAAAAGTATTTACACAGTCAAGGACAAAACACTGTGTAGCTTATCCACTATACTCATAATAATATATTCTTCGCGCGCCATAGGTTTCTCTGGTCTCATTGCTAATATGACGATTTTGATATGACAGGTTTATAAAACCCCAAAAAACCCTACTACTAATTACTAATAGCACGCTTTTTCCTTTAGGACTAAATTTTTTGCAAATGGAACCCTAACAGTGTATACCTAGCAGACTGATGTGGTGGACCAGTGGCGTGGGGTTCCTATAACTATCTTTCATTCTTATCGGCTTCACTCACCACTTACCTTTTGAAGATCCTCATCCAAATCTCTACCTATTGTACAGGCTAGCGCTTCCCTATGTAGGAGAATCAGCTTTCGCTAGTGGTGGACAGTGGACTTTACCCTATAATATTATATCATCATCATATCGAAAAGTTTCGTGCTTTAGTAATAGAGCAGAAAATGTGTTGTTGATGATGACAAATGGGGAAAATTTTAAGAAAAATTCCTTATAATATGTAATGGTAGCAAGTTTTTTCTAGACTTGTTATTTGATCGCTACGAGCTGGTATAAAATATATAAATAGAATATTGATTATTCATATAATAACAACAACAGCACCTGGCTTTTTCCTCAACCAAAATAGACAGTAAGGAAACTATCAACCTTGAAATGCGCAATTTTAATGCAGATTAAATTATGGGCTAAGCGAATGTGCATTATTTGACTAATGTCGTATCAAATACGCAAACTCGCAAGTGCATCCTAAACTATAATTATAAATGCGAATAAAGCTTTTTTCTTTTGTATAATATATTAGGTTTTCATAATTTCCTAAACCACAGAAGGGACACATGCCAGAATAAGGATATTAAATTGTGGTAATAGACGTAACTTTTGCACCAAAACAAAGGAAGCAGGCACAAGATTTTGTGTACAAAAAAATGAGTCACTTTGTTATCGAGTCTTTCTCATTGAAGGTTAATGACATTCACTTTTCCAATTCATTTCATACTTGACATTATCTACAGTTTAACAAGTAGGTAAATACCTGATCTTCCTTATATGTTGGTCATTGAACCTCTGTTATTGCACTTTGTGAATGAATATTTTTATTTTTTATCAAGGAATTTTACTCACCAACCTGTTGGAAACTGTGGCATTGGTGGAAACATTTTATAACAATTAAATACAGGTTGTAAATGGATTTAGAAAATAGAAATTAGTTTTCAAAAACTTTCAGTACAACTATAATATGCTTAATGTCCTTTGGGACATTAAAAAGAAGTTCTAGACTAGGTACTTCTATGATGTTCTATTAAAAAATAATAATATTAGTAAAACTGTGTTACTTACAAACTCTGGATACTTTGGATGATTGAAGAACTTATCCAGTTGTGCATAACCACTGTTAGCATCATCACCAAGTCGGAAACTCTCCGTTTTGTTGGTGAAGTTCTTGCCATAGTCATATGAGATGTACAGAGCTGACGGAGTGAGAGCTCCCTTATTTCTTGGACTGGAATCTCTTGCCAGGCAGATGATCACATTGGATCCCTCCCCAACCCAATGCACCATCAACTGTTGGTGACTATCATTGAGGTGGGTAGTCTACAAAAAAAATAAAGTATTGTATTTCTTTTAGAAATGTAAGTTCCTAAAAATAGTAAAGTGTATAGGTATACGAGTATAGAGAGAAATACACAACAATTTTTTTTTTTTCAATGTTAGTTTGGTTTCTTAATTACACAATTACCTACAAAGGGAGGTTCCATTCACTATCATTTTTGCACAAAACTCTATAATAGGTAATTTTTAACATGTTTCTTTTTGAGAAATAAAAAAGTATGGTAAGTACAGTACAAGAATGTTCTCAATGTCTTTCAACACTCGTTTTTCACTTCTAAAGAAAATCCTATTGATTGCCAAGAGACATTAAGACATTGTTTTACCTACTGTATTTATGTAGGTACAGTATTTTTTTAAATTAACTCATTATTATAATATTACAATTACAAATAACTCATTACAGTACAAAGAACTTAACTTTACTGTATTCTATTTAAATTAACAATAACAAATTAAAATAACCTATGACAGAATATTTTAATGCAAGTAAAGGACGATACCAGGGTTTCTATGGAAAATGGGCCCACCCTCCAATAGATATGTTCGATACATCAAAGGAAAGGTATTTTCGAGCTGAATAAAAGTTACCTTAGCGCTAAAAGCCAAATCTAAGTCCGTTCAGAGTTATTCTTAGTTAAGTATTTTTATTTTATTTTTACATTTTAACTATCGACGTCTACAATTATTTCATTTAAAAATAAGGCTGGGCCTATAAATCCCTAATAAACCAGCGCTCGCGCTCCCCGTCCCGCCCGTCCATACCATTAACCAGTTTCATTATCTTGAGCGACCGTAAGAATACATAGTGAGTGCTACAGCTAACCTCTGTGGTCTAGTGGTTCGACTCAGAGGTCGTGGGTTCGATTCCCGCATTGGAACAACAAAAAATTTTGTTTCCAAGTTTGGTTAGGACATTGCAGGCTGGCCACCTGATTGTCAGAAAAGAAAGATGATCCATGCGTCGGATGGGCATGTAAAAAGTCAGACCTGCGCCTGATCTGTCGTCAGTCGTGTCGGTTATCCGTCCCACTGGGTTATGAGAGTAAAAGAAGAGAGAGCTCTTGTGTACTGCGCACACACTTGGGCACTATAAAATTACTCCTGCGTAAGTGGCTTGGTTTCAACAAAACCGGCGATCGTCACCGAAATCGGTGTGGGGAGGTTTTACGCCCGCGGTGTGCGCGGTTGTTAGCGGATGCCGCTGCACCGGCGGGCAACTTGTAGAATAGCGCGGGCCGCGGTCACTCGCAGGCGTCGCAGCCTCGGCGGGTAGCGCCCGCGCGCTCTGCGTTCGGTTTGCGGGCGAAATTCAAGAATTCTATTGTAAATATGTTGCCTCTTTGCAACCGCGCGTCCTGCGATGATCGCGACGGCTGCGTGCCCGCGCAAATCACCGGTCTCGTGGGTTTAGAAATAGAAATAAAACCGCAGCTCCGCCATCGCGGCGGGCGCGGGTGAAAACCACTTCGTTTAGCCTTAATTTAATAACAAAACATGTGACATTTTGATCTTGAGTATACAAAATAATGTGACATAATATAAGTTACAAGTTTATCACAACTATAGAATTATTTTATCTCATAATCGATGACCATAATAAGTAAAATAATGTATGGTTTTCTTTTAATAATATAATAATATCTATGGACGCTTTACACCATGTTAATCTGAACCTGTGATAAGTTCTCAAAGAACTTGTGTTACGGGTACCAGACAAGGGAAATATATTTAATACTTTTATATTATACACATATTATTTAAGGTTTTTATTATAGTATACATATGTTTAATACACATCCATGACCCAGGAACACAGAAAAACTTTTTGTTTCTTCGGTGGGATTCGATCCCACGACCCCCAGCTTGAGCACCAATACGCTCAACCATTGAGCCACAGAGGTCATCAAGAATGGAATGTGTCTTAAATATTTGCAATTGTTATATAAACATCAGCTATATGGTTTTTGCAATTTGCATATAAAAATTCATTTTATAAGAGCATGAAGTTTTTTATGCTAGCACACAAATGAAGTAAATGTTAAGAATAACAATGCAAAAATGATTTCATATGTGATATAAATTTGGAAGAGAAACATTACACTTTGTTACACAAAACAATATTTTAATAAGTGTAGGTACTAAGGGTTGCCAGATGTCCTGTATTTCCCGGGATGTCCCGTATTTTAGGTATTATTTAAAATGTCCTGCCGGGACATGCACTATCCTGTAAATCGAGCGATCTAGGGTTAAAAGTACTGAGTACTCACTACTGACGCATGCTTGCAATATCCCATTCAATATCCCTTGCACCTTTGCAATATCTCTCTCGATCCTCAGAAAAACAAAATCTGGCAACCCTAGTAGGTACCAACATCTTTTATGCACATCATTGCCAAATTTTATTTGTTGCAAATTAAAGCAAGTCATTAGTATTTATTATTAGAAAGGTAAACAATGTCCTTCAGAACACATGTAAACACAGATATACGACCTATACTACCTAGTTTAAATAAAAATAGAAGAAATTTAAATGAGCCGATGTTTGTTACGGTTGTTGTTTATTTATAATTACGATTTAAACGGATAAGTAAAATGAGATTTATCGCGTAGGTGACGATAACGACGCCGGTAAATAATAGCTTATCAATAATATTTTGTCATGCTGATTTTAGAATGAAAACAACAAAGGAAAGTGATATTTTAACAACACTTACCCACGTAGAAATGTTTTTTTCTAACGGTGCTGGTGGTATCGCCGTGGCATCTCGCTTCTTTCTAGACAAATCTAGGCCTTCTTTCCCTTCGATATGCCTATTAATGATATGCGGTTTTTGGGCATCGCTCGGATCATCAGCGACGTACAGTGATTTTTCATTTAATCCATATTTTTCACACAAAACACAAGACACAAAAGTTAGTGTCAATAATAGAACGCACTTAGGCATTAATGCCGCCAACATTTTGACATCACTGCAATTATCAAAGCTGTAACTAACCGGTCTGAAGCACCTCTTAACGATTAATAATATTAAATATGTACCTATTTAAACAAAACTGCTGAGCAGCGTACACGACCTGTAGCTCACCCAAATCAATGACGAATGAAAATTGAAAACAATAATGACAACTCAGTGACAAGTTGACAACTGCAAAGTGACATAATCATTTTTTTTTTTTAATTAATTATTGGCAACCTGCCAAAATCGAAGACTTCAGCAATTCCTGCCAGTGTCTCGTGAAAAAAAAATTATTAAAAAAGTTAGCAATCTAACAGTAAAAAACTCAAAGTTCTTGTGGGGCCTGAAACAACACAAACACAAAATATGATTTTTAGTATTGGTTAGTAATATAACAAAAAAATTCAATAATATTATAATTTGTAGTAAGTAAGTTAATATTTATAACTTAATGTTGTTAGTAGAAATAAATTTAATAAAAGCAGAGACAATATGAGGGTTTGGGAAATAAGAGAGAAGATGTCTAATATTAAACGGTTTTTGAATTTTCAATTTAGAAATGGCTCTTTCCAAGGCATGAGGATTATTTAACTGGCAATTAAGAAATATGTGGTCCAAAGAGCCATCATCAAGGCCACATTCACACAGGGAGCTATCACGTACCCTAATTTTGTGAAGGAAGACCGGACTACAACAGTGACCAATACGAGTTCTACAAATGACAGATATTGCGGATTTAGGAGAGTTTTTAAATTTGTAAAACCAAGGTTTAGAAGGAACGGATGGTTGAATAGAAGCAAATATTTTGCCCTTAGCCATACTGGACTCAGACCAGCGGTATTGCCAAGACTTCATAAGGTCAGACTTGGTTTTATGACATAATCATTCTTTAGGCCGGGACTATACGGCAACGGAATCCGGAAGGCCGTGAAAAATTCTGAGCATTGAAATAGATCTCTGCACTAATACAATAGAGTTGAAAATCGAACATCCGAGTGTCGAGTCAAATGTCAATGTCATAGATGACAGCTCGACACTCGAAACCAAGGAATTTGTAAAGGCGTGACTCCTGTTCGAAACATTACACAGAAAACACGAAACATTGGGGCGTGGCTATACACATTTGTCTAGGAATAGACAATGTTTTTGTTTTCGGAGACGGACGGAAAACATTCCCGCGCGGGTAGAGAGGGGAAGAAATGTTTCATTTCTTACCTAGTGTTCACATCGTTCACATGACAGCTAGGTACAGGCTTTTTAGGGTTATAGTTTTGCTTGTTGTGTTTTTTGTGTTTGTTTTTGTGATCGCTCATAATATATGGCTGACTTAATTAAAAAACACCAATTTTGTCAGTTTTCAATAGAAATGCGTAAAATGGCGCACATATTTATGAGTTAAAAAAATACTTTTATGAAACACCTAAAGTGGCCTTTTCAGAACCCCTCTTTTCTCCTAGATTCTACACCTACAATCACTAAAACTGCGAGCGCTAATACGTCTTCCTCGTCGGAACTTAGATCGTGTCTGGACAAAATGTTTTGTTTCGATCAAAAACATTTTCTGTAGCTGGAGACAGCTTGTGTATGAAAACAAATGTTTTTGTTTCATGTTTTCTGTGTAATGTTTCGAACAGGAGTCACGCCTTAAGTAATATAATACTTACAAATTCCTTGCTCGAAACTTCCATTTTCAACTGACACAGAGTTCTATTTTCAGTGCTCATAATTCTCTACGGCCTACCGGATTCCGTTGCATATAGCATAGAGTATAAAGAGTAAAGGCTATTAGCAAGAGCAAAATTATATATCGTAACTTATCGTCAGTCAACCGAGATACTTGGGAGCGCGATAATCGTTCGTCAAAAATGTCGATAGATGAATAAAACTTATTGTATTCGTGGGCCAGTATCCGGAGACATAATAATATTATGACGTCCAGCATAAAAAGTAGGTACATGAACACTTCTATGAAAAAAAAACAACTTTGGAGTGAAACTGAGTGAAACGACCTCTGTGGCTCAATGGTTAGCGCGTCGGCGCTCAAGAAGCCCGGTCGCAGGTTCGAATCCCACCGGTAGACAAAAAGTTTTTTATGTTCCTGGGTCATGGATGTGCAGTAAATGTGTAATAAATAATAAAATTCTTAAATATATGTATAGTATAAAAGTATTAAATATATTTCCCTTGTCTGGTACCCGTATCACAAGTTCTTCGAGAACTTACCACGGGACCAGATTGACGTGGTGTAAAAGCGTCCATAGATAGATATTATTATTAAATAGTTCTGTGGATGGATGAACGACGACCTCTCCAATGTTAATTGGTTTGATAGTGAAAATTATAATAATAATAATAATATCTATGGACGCTTCACACCACGTCAGTCTGGCCCCGTGGTAAGTATCCGAAGAACTTGTGTTACGGATATAGGTCGCGTAACGGTTTATGAGCGCTCAGTGAAAGTGGAGGGGATCGTTCGCGCATGTGACCAATAGCAAAGAATATATAGTACTAACGAACCAATAGCGTGTCGGCAGTCACGTTCGGCATGCGTTCGGCGCATCCACACCTCGCCGCCCGAGCCCGCTACCGCCAACACACCCAAAAACTGACTTCTACGCATACCCCCTCTACTTTTGTCGAAAGATCTTAATTCGTTGCGCGACCTGTACCAGACAACGGAAATATATTTCGGTAATACTTTTTATACTTTACTTATATATAAGATTTGTATTATATTATACACACATTTAATACACATCCATGACCCAGGAACACAGAAAACTTTTTTGTTCCCTGGCGGGATTCGAACCCGCGACCTCCGGTTAAAGCGCCACTGCGCTCACCACTGAGCCACGGAGGTCGTATGTAAATTATTTAGATTGTAGGTATGTAGGTTCATATTTATCAAAAAAAAACCTTTTAAATTTCAATCGTCCATCTTGCTCGGAGGTTGCCTAGCTACTAAATATATTTTTGTAGCGCCGCTGCAGTTCAAGCGCGACTTAAGGTCCGGACGCACTAGGCGGAACTGAACTTCAGCGGAACTGAGCGACACGTTTTGGTAAGTCGCACTGCAACTGCAGCGGCGCTACAAAAATATATTTAGTAGCTAGGCAACCTCCGAGCAAGATGGACGAATGGACGATTGAAATTTAAAAGGTTTTTTTTAATAAATATGTACCTACCATGGACGAATAAAACTATAGACCTACAGATCCCATACATTAAAACGTACGACATTTTTTAATTTTCTTATTGACCGTTATAGCCCAAGAGCTACTGAGAAATTTAGAGTAGGTATTTGAGGCACGATGAAACCTTGTCCTACTCCTATTGTACCTCAACACGAGAATGCAGGCCTGGCTGGTCAGAAGCGGAACTTAGCCAAGTCACAAATTTTTGAAAAGTACATTTTTTAATGCCAAAAATACATGTTTGAGGCGCTTTGAAATATTGATATACAGTTAGTATAATGTATAATGTGTTGGGGGAAAAAAAGGCCATGTAATTTAGTTGGAACTTTAACCTAGCCATGTCAGTTTAAAAGTAAACAAACTGGCTTTCGATTCATGATTTTCTGACATCTATTGATCATTTTATGAACTGCAATATACGTATGGGCGAAAATGCGACATCTATGAAGTCCTCAAAGAACTACGTGGTCAAAAAATAAAATTGCGTATTGTGCAATAAAATTACTCGTCAAAATGTATTAATAAAACAAATAGGTATTAATGAAATAGAAATGGCATACGAACCAGCATAACCTACCATCTACATGTTTTAGATAATAGTTTAGTTAACTATAAACGTAAAAGCGACATCTAGGAAGAATCAAAGAACTACGTGGTCTTGATAATTTTCGCAAAGTCGATATGAGTCGTTTTTAATTGATTTTCCTATAAAAATCGAAGATATCCATTCGTTGTTTATACAATATTGTGTGCAATAAAATTATATATTGTGCAATAGTCTAATTTACTCGACAAATTGTATATAAAAACAAATCTAGACACGCGGTAGTGTGTCAAGCCAAGTTCAAGTAACAGAACTGGCGAGCGGCACCGTGTGTAATATTACACGAACCATTTGGAGCCCAAACGGTTATTTAGATATTAACATCCAAAAATCGTCATTTTGATCACTGACTAACCTATAGATCAAAACTTTAACCCAGTTCCAGATGTCCTAAAAATTAAATATTATGTTTGTTCGCAGATAACTTCGTCGTTTATGAACCGATTTTCAATTTTTTTTGTGATGTAAAGGGTATAATACCAAGTTAGTCCGGTTGTCAAAAAAGTGGTGACCTGATGTTGGAATCCATGAGGAATTGAGGGAACTCCTCGAAATTTATATGGACACATAATATGGTGATTTTGACTTTTTCTGAAGAAGTCTAAGCATGTGCTACCAAAAAGTAAGATTTTGCTCCAATGTATACCCTGGACCCAAAGGTACAGAACAGAACTCCTGATTCCTTATAGATACATGTTTGGGGATTTCGGCGTTGTTTAAAGAACTGCAAGCATATGCCACCATGTCAATAGGCATGTTGCCGAAAAAAAATTTTTTTAGACAACATGTTAATAAACAATCCAGAACCCATTTTTGTATATCTGAAAAAATAACTTAGATACAAACCATTGAAATTTACAATATGAAAGAGAGCGATATATTGGCCTGTGACGTCACAGCCTGCTACTGCCATACATTTCTCATAACAAAATTTATGGCGGTAGCAGGTTGTGACGTCACGAATCGTTTTGCGAGAAAGAGATGGACAATATTTTTTATTTGCTTATATTTTTAATCCCGTCACTCTAAATACCTATTTCTTTCAGATTTATGTATCTTTAATCAACAATTTTAAAATTTAATTTGTATAACTGTGAAATTCCACACTAGGCAACATCCCTATTAGAGTAATTTAATACATCATCACATTATTATGATATAAAAGGCTCTTCTCATAGTATTTTACACTAACTCGGAGATCTTTGAACATAACTCTGCCGTTTATGGACCTATTTGCAAAATTGTTTTGTTGTAAAGGGTTTAATTCGAAATTGGTCCTTTAGTCACTAAAGTGGAAACCTGATGATGCGATCCATGAGGAATCGAGGGAACTCCTCGAAATTTATATCGGTACATATAGAGATTTTGACTTTTACTCAAGTAACACAAGGCATATGCTACCAAAAAATAAGATGTTGCACCTTGGTGCTTTTGGGAACTCCTCTAAATTTATATCGACACACATAGTGATTTTGACTTTTACTGAAGTAACATCAGCATATGCTACCAAATAATAAGATGTTGCACCAGAGGCGGCTCGTCCTAAAGAGCACTGGTGCATTGCACTCCCACTTATATAATAAATAGTAAATAAGTACATAATAAAAATGTATTTTTTAATCTGCTACCCACTTATATATTTTTAACCATACACATGCACACATAATAGTATTTATTAATTACTAGAATTAATTAACTACCTACGTAAGAAGTTAAAATGTTTTCAAGCATATTTCAAGATTTGCTAAGTCGTTACTCACGGGAGCGCTCGCGATTGCGCTCCTATGAGAAAAATTTCAATACAACGCCTAGTACTGAAATCAATGAGTGCGAAAGAGAAACATCGACACGGCCCGGTACGTGAAACAAAAGATTTCGTATGAGAAATTAGCCTAAATTGGAGCGGCGCTCCTACAAAGCGACGTTGCCGTGTGGCTAATTATGCGCTGTTGCCTATCTTATGTAAACAAACATTGCGTCTCATCGTCACCGGTCACTAGTGTCACTACACTAGGTTCTCGCGCGAATACGGCAGTTTTGTGATATTCCGCTATTAAAAAAATAGTTTATGTGCGTTATTTGTAAAAATGCAACAATACAATGTATATTTTATTAAATACTGTGAAAAGACTATAGAAAAGCGTCTCGAACTAAAAGCAAAAGGTCCAAAATGTGCTAAAAACTAAAACTTTTAGCGTGTGTTTAAACCCGAACAGTATTTATAAACACCTTGGATGTGTGGTTGTGAAGAAACCAATAAATTGTTTGCATGCATTGTGTATGATAAATTGATAAGCATAGAAAAACGCTAGATAAACTCCATATCCGATTTTTACGAAAAAGTGATAGAGGTCTCAGGTCTTCGCTCACGAAAAAGACCGGCGAATGGATTTTTTATACAAATAAATGGTAAGCAACCCTTTTTCTTTGTGAACACCCAAAAAATAAGGTCACGAGCCGCCTCTGTGTTGCACCTTGGTGCTTTTGGATCTTTTGTATAACCTGGATCCAAAAGCAGTGAACAAAACTCCTCAGTCTTTAAAGATATGTGTTTGGAAATTTCGGTATTGTTTAAAGAACTGCAAGCATATGCCAGTTTGTATCTTACAGTAATCATCATCATCTTATTAACAAATTATTGAAAACTTAGCGCGTATTCAGTTATACATTCGATCGTTTATTTTAGACGTTCTTAAGATGTATTAATAATAACTTAACAAAATATATCACAAAAAAGTATGAAATTATTATTTTTAAACAAAAAATTAAACCGACTTCCAAAGTAAAAATACACAAAATAAAAGGAAATAAAACTTACTTTCTAAATTATTTCCCTTTTAAATTGGGCTAAAACTTTAACTATTTCTCTACTCAATCTTATTAATTTTGAAGTCGGCCGGAATTACCAGCAAATATGAACGTAAATTCTATAAAATATTGTAGAATATTGTTTGGGCTGGTACCGATTTCAAAATTAAGAAGATTGAGTAGACAAATAGTAAAAATTTTAGCCGAATTTGAAAGGGGAATTATTTAGAGATTAAGTTTTATTTCATACTTTTTTGAGTATTTTTACTTTGGAAGTCGGTTTAATTTTTTGTTTAAAAATAATATGCTCCAGAATCCGAAACACCGGATTAAAATTCAGAGAATTAATTAATTAAAAATAGAACTCTGTGCTAATACAATAGAGTTGAAAATCGAACACATGAGTGTCGAGTCAAATGTCAGTGTCATTAGTCATATAATATGACACACGAAATCCTTTTTCATCTCTTTTGTTACACAGACTACCAGCAGGCTTAGCATACACATTGGATGTGCATGCATGCTAAGCCTGCAAGAAATACCGAAGAATCGACAAAATGAGAGATTGAAGAAACGTTAATACCATTCGGAATTCAGAATTGGTCTTATTGTAAGGAAGCACGGTTGATGCTTCGTCGTTATGAGAAAAAATATTTCTTTTCTTCCCGAGCATGAGGTCCAAAAATGTCCTCTTTTGACAGCTAAAGTAGAAACTTTTTCTTAATTTAACGTCAAATACTCTATACTAATATAATAAAGAGGAAAAGTTTGTTTGTTTGTTTGTATGTTTGTTTATTTGCATTGAATAGGCTCCGAAACTACTGGACCGATTTTGATGAAATTTGGTGCAAATATAGATGAGACCACGGGGAAGGACATAGGCTCCTTTTTATCGCGGCAAAATGTACGGTTACCGCAGGATTTCCTTTTGCGCGTACGAAGTCGCGTGCAACATCTAGTCTTACAATAATGTCAACTACTCCACATCATGGCGCTCCTAGACAATTAGTTTCAGTCTTTATATATAGAATATTTCTTCTTTAAATTTATTTCTTCGGCTCGCGTCGCCGCGTCATGCTAAGCCTGCTAGTACGAGGAAAAACTTTGGAAAAACTTAAAACACTCTTATGCGAAAGCATAGAGCGTGCGGACAGATACGGTGTATCATTTTCAACCTTATACCTTAGCAATAAGGTTCAAAATAAAGTTCACCTGATCTGTCCGCGACTGCAAAATTACTTGTCAATCGTAATTTCAAACATTTTTGATTTTCATTGTGGTTACTTATCGTTTAATTCAATATTCTAATTAAGTTACACTTTGATTTCGTGTAGTTTTCTATTTAAATAGGTAGGTATTTTAAGCAAAATACGATTTCTTGGTATTTTAAAGAGTTGTATTATTTTTTATGATAGGTAGGTAGGTACATATTTAGTTTTGTTTTCATAATAATTAAGGTTGTCTTTTTATCCAACCGCGATAACCCATATTCACGCGAAGGAAGTCGCGGACATCACCAAGCTACAATAATTATTATGATCAATATCTACATTATACAACATTGTATTGTACCTGTTTATATAAGTAGGTACCTACTTTTATTCGATGCTTTTGCGCGCCATCTCGTGATCACATGTGGTACCCTAATACTACGCCATCTACCATAATTGTCTAAAAACAAGCTTCTGAGGTCATTTTTTGGATTTAGAGACAATTATGAAATATCCGCCTATGAACTTTAAAATCACACTGGAAAGAGACGGAAAAATATTTTTTCTTGTTTAAAAGAGAACTTCATTGATTTACTTCGCTAATTTGTGCAATTTATTGATTTTCGTGCTATAGCTCTACCAGAATCTGATGGCATTTTAAAAAAAATAAAAAATGTGATTTTCATATGGCAATGTCAAGTATGGCCCGTCAAATCAAAGTACGTGATCTGTTAACCGCTGCTAAAATTTTGTGATTATGTTCTTGGAATTTGTTGTTTTTGTGAAAATATCCAAAAAGGCAATTCGATCTCAAGCGAGAAATATTGTTTTCTATGTCTATAGTAAAATACAGAAAGAAGAAGGTGTAAATCGAACTCAATCTTATAATTTAAAGTTCGTGGTAGAGTTGACCGGTAAGTTAGAGTGAGTTGTTTTGATACTTTTAGTTTTTTTATATTTTCTTAGGTAATTATTGTGACTTCTTTAAATGTGTTTCCAGTACTACTATAAGGTGAATCGTAGCTGATGGCACATCGAATGATGGTTTGTTTTCCATGCCTGGTAAAAGGAGGAGAGGAGGAAAAAAGAAAATCAACATAAGACAGTTTCGATTTATAGTTGATTAGGAATAAAGTAAACGAGTTCTATACAGTTCGGAAGGAAATTCCAACATTAAATAAACTGTTGCCAATTTAATTGTATGTTATTCGTAACAAATCTATATATATAAAAGAAAGTCGTGTTAGTTACACTATTTATAACTCAAGAACGGCTGAACCGATTTGGCTGAAAATTGGTAGGGAGGTAGCTTAGAATCAGGAAAAGGACATAGGATACTATTTATCGTGGGAAAATGTACGGTTCCCGTGGAATACTGTATTTACGCCTTTACGTAAAAACTACTTAACCGATCATCATAAGATTTGGCATAGATATAAAGTAGACTACGAGGAAGAACATAGGTTACTCTTTATTGCATAAAAATGTACGGTTCCCGTGGAATACTGTATTTACGCTTTTACGTAACTACTTACCCAATCATCATGAAAGTTGCTATAGATACAAAGTAGACCACGAGGAAGGACATAGGCTACTTTTTATTGCAAGAAAATGTACGGTTCCCGTGGAATACTGTATTAACGCTTTTACGTAAAAACTACTTAACCGATCATCATGAAATTTGGCACAGATATAATGTAGACCACTGGGAAGGACATAGGCTACTTTTTTTTTTCGCAGAAAAATATGTTTGGAGATTTAGTAATTAACGGATTTAGAGATTTACAAATAATGTGATTTACGCGACGATACTCAAAGGAAAATTCAAAGGTGAGGAAGTTCTCATTCCGAAGATCCCGATGATCCCTACCGAATACCGATATGCCGTTTGAGTTGAAACTACTTCAATTTCCGATCCGTCTTGCATTCGCCATGACCATTAATAAGTCACAAGGTCAATCCTTGACAGTTTGTGGTCTGAATCTACAAAATCCATGTTTTTCAATTGGTCAATTATATGTGGCATATTCACGGATCGGAAGACCATCTGCGTTATTTATTCTTGCGCCTGATAATAAAACGAAAAATGTCGTCTATTACAAGATGCTTTACTGAAGATTGCAACCCATGCAACAAAATACATGGCCCATTTTAACAATCATTAAAATAATTGATTTCTTTTTAATTATATCTAATATCCTAATGAAAAATTGCACTTAATGAAATCCAAAATCTGCTCATTTATTGCCTCTAAGGTAGAACAAAGTTTGCCGGGTCAGCTAGTAAGTATATAAAGTAATTCACGATTGATTTATTTTTCATGAAATATCATTATATTACATAGTATAAAACAAAGTCCCTTTTTTGTCTGTCCTCTATAATATGCTTAAATCTTTAAAACTACGCAACGGATTTTGATGCGAGTTTTTAAAATAATAGTCTTTATGTATTTAATAGTCTTTAAGATATTATAAGATTATGGTAAAATTTATATTCAAGTACTTATTATGTAAGTATATTATCAAGTGGTCGCGCATGTCGTATCGAGGTGATAGGGTCCCATTTTTAACAATTTGCATTGGGCAAACCTAAAAACATGTTCAATATTGTATCAGTAGTATATTGCTATAAGTAGGTAGAGAATTATTCGCCGAAGTAGTTTTTTCTCCAAGAACACTATTCCACACGGGCGAAGCCGCGGGCAAAAGCTAGTTTTCTATATTATACACCGAACATTCTTCATACACTTATTTTTCCTATCCTTGACTATGCTGACTCCTGCTACTTGGACATCACCGAAGAGCTGTTAACAAAACTGGAACGCTTGCAGAATCTCTGTATTCGTTTTGTGTTTGGATTGAGAAAATTCGATCACATATCAGCTTTTCGGTTGAAGCTCAAGTGGCTCCCTATCCGACTTCGACGTAACTCCCACATCCTCTGTCTACTTTATAATATTTTGTATAATCCCCTCTCTCCTTCCTATCTTCTCGATCGATTTAACTTTGCTCGACCCATCGATATCCCTTGTAGGTCTAATGTGAGAACAAATCTTTCCCTCCCATCCCATCGCTCTAACTTTTACTCCTACTCCTTCACTGTTCACGCAGTCAGATTGTGGAACTCGCTTCCCCACACCGTTCGTGACAGTCCCACCATTATTGTATTTAAAAGACGCTTGAAAGAGCACTACCTCGAAATTCAATCCATATAAATAATATTATTATATATACATATAGTATTTATCTATTATAGGTATAATAATATTATATTATTTTATCGTATCATATCAATTATGTGTTGTATTTTATATTTATTATGTAGGTATGTAGGTATATTTTGATAGTATACACTACACATTATGTTCTCAATCTTAGTAAGGATATAATAATATGTAAGTAGTGTATATTTTGTAATCGTGCACGTCCTATCTGCTGTCTTTTACCATCTCTCTTCGTAGGGCTGCTGTAAGAAATTTCTTTTTAGAAATAAGCAGTACCTTTGTGTCGTCTTTCTCTGTTAAATTGTGATGTACTTTTTCTTGTGTGCAATAAATTGTTAAATAAAAAAAAATAAAAAAATACAGTCTTATTATAATTCATGTTCAATAATACTAGACATAATTAAATATTAACCAGTATCAAGATCGTTTAATCCAATTTCCCCAGTATTGCACACTACAAAATTTTTTTTCCCTATTTGCCATGAGATTCTGGTACACCTATAGTAACTAACACCATCTAGAGCTAAGCAGAATCCGGACCTTTATTTTGTGAATGTTTTAATGTATGGGATCTGTCAGTCTATACTTTTTTATTCGTCCATGGTACCTACATACCTACAATCTAAATAATTTACATACGACCTCCGTGGCTCAGTGGTGAGCGCAGTGGCGCTTTAACCGGAGGTCGCGGGTTCGAATACCGCCAGGAAACAAAAAAATTTTCTGTGTTCCTGGGTCATGGATGTGTATTAAATGTGTGTATAATAAAAATCTTATATTAAAGTAAAGTATAAAAAGTATTAAATATATTTCCGTTGTCTGGTACCCGTAACACAAGTTCTTCGGATACTTACCACGGGGCCAGACTGACGTAGTGTGAAGCGTCCATAGATATTATAATTATTATAATTTTCACTATGAAACCAATTAACATTGGAGAGGTCGTCGTTCAACCACAGGAAAAAGAAATAAAAAAATTAACTTACCATTTATTCCCATTTCTTGAACTATTTAATAATAATATCTATCTATGGACGCTTTTACACCACGTCAATCTGGTCCCGTGGTAAGTTCTCGAAGAACTTGTGATACGGGTACCAGACAACGGAAATATATTTAATACTTTTATACTATACATATATTTAAGATTTTTATTATATAATACACATTTATTGCACATCCATGACCCAGGAACATAAAAAACTTTTTGTCTCCCGGTGGGATTCGAACCCGCGACCGGGCTTCTTGAGCGCCGACGCGCAAACCATTGAGCCACAGAGGTCGTTTCACTCCAAAGTTAGTTTTTTTTTCATAGAAGTGTTCATGTACCTACTTTTTATGCTGGACGTCATAATATTATTATGTCTCCGGATACTGGCCCATGAGTACAATAAATTTTATTCATCTATCGACATTTTTGACGAACGATTATCGCGCTCCCAAGTATCACGGTTGACTGACTATGAAAATGAAGTTGGCCAAACCGAACTGCAGTTCGCGACACTTTTTGTCAGTTGATCAAGTTTGTCTTGCAGTTCGCTGCAGTGTAGTTCCGTTACCGCTTAGTGCGTGTTATCTCATATAATTTCATATAAAGAATATTTTGACGCGACGTGTCGCTCAGTTCCGCCGAAGTGCAGTTCCGCCTAGTGCGTCCGGACCTTTACCAAAACGTGTCGCTCAGTTCCGCCTAGTGCGTCCGGACCTTTACCAAAACGTGTCGCTCAGTTCCGCTGAAGTTCAGTTCCGCCTAGTGCGGCCGGACCTTAACTGAGGAATAAATATGTAACTTTTGACAGATTTTGTATGAAAAATCTGTAAATGTCACATATTTATTCCTCAGATAAGAGTTATCTGACGATTGAAAAATCAGCCCTAAGTAATCCTAAGTTATAAGGAGTAGTTTTACAATATTTTGTTATAAATAAATTTTAGGGCTAATCATTGAACTTGGCTCTCATTTCACATTTGTTTTGATGGGATTGTCTATTCCATAGAGAGAAACCAGTTCTACCATGATTATGTTAAGTGTGCAGCCTGCAGGTATTCATTTGCATGAATAGCACAAATAGCTAAAAGCTACAGGAACGTGGATTAGGAAGTTCCCAGCTCATTATTCTGAACACCTATTTAAAACCAAACAACAATCTAAAACTTTTTTGAGGTAAAGCCTTTGTTTGGGACATTTAAAACAGCAGATTACTTTTTTTACATTTTTATTTAAAGTAAAATTACAGAACAATTACGCTCTGCTTTGCTGCTTGTTTAGCCTTTAGACGGACTTGAGCGGCAATTCTGTCAAGATCACGCCTGCCCCTTGTGGTGAGGATGCGGCCACCGTCGGGTACCCTCTCAACGAGGTTCAAAGCCTCCAAAGCTTGTAGAGCTTTGCGAGCTATGCTTCCCGATGATCTACAAGAAAAAAAAAATTACAGAAAATTCATTATAGATCTAAAATAAGTAGGTAAGTATTATTCCTATTTATGTTTACTGTTTAAATGTTTTTTATTATAAAGTAATTTAACTTAAATAAAAACAAAGTCTATAAAAATTGGTTAAAATTACTTGCACACTTAGGATGATTTTTTTTTTTAAATTAAGTTCAATGTGATCACCATAGGCATAAGCTTTCTCCATGAAAGAATTGACAAAAGGACAGATTGATAAAGAAATTCTGCAATTTAATAGAAAAAGGTCATTCTTACGTTGTTCATAATACACTACTGCAGAAAAAAATGTCCTTTGGTTTTCAGTTATTTAATAAAATATAGGTAAATTTCAAACAATTGGTCTATACAATACCAAGTTACAAACTTTTGCTTATCAATGAAGAAGTGTAAATAGTATAATATTATACATGTGCCCCCTTACTAATAAAAATATTTATCCAGTAGATAAGCAATACAATGTTATGTCCTTGTCTGTCAAGCGACTTTTCCAAAGCATAAGACAAGGACAAAACATTGTACTGCTTATCTACTGTATAATTTTTATTAGTAAAGGGGGTGATGTTTAGTTAAGGGTAATTTAAACTCAAGCATACCTGCAGAAGTGTGAGGGTGCGACTCCATTGCGTTTGCGGCCACCAAAGATCTTTGTCACGGTATTGACACCAACTGGTGAGCGGATGTAGATGTGACGGAGCACAGCGGCACAACGTACATAGAACCAGTCGGGGTCATAGGGAGCCAGCTCCTTGAAACGGGCAGTTTTAACCAGATCCATGTGTTCGGGGACCTTCACTTTGCCCACTCTGAAATAGAAGTATATTTTAATTTACATCAACATAATCAATTGATTATTTTAGTATAGACCAGATTACAATAATTGGTAGTTAACTTACTTCTTCAAGTGAGCTGCGACGGTCTTTACGACCTTGTCTTGTTCAACGTCTTTCAGAGTTACGGAACGCATCTAAAAAATAAATTTCATGTTAGTTTCTATAAAAATAAGTAACCACGACTAATTTTGAATTTTAATAGTAACAATAAATTGAGATACTCCTTCAAAACGATAATTATTTAGTTGTAATGAATATATTATTGGTGTACCAAATGCAAAGCAATCATTTCGTGTAGGGCTAAATAGTAAATTATTACTATTAAGATTTTAGAGGTTAAGTTTGAACTTAAGAATAGCCCAACACACTAGCATATTTAAACATTCTGAAATAAAATTTTAACAAAATTATTATTTCCTACATTTGATTCAGCCAATGTATAAGTTAATAATTTAAATGCAAAAATAAGGTTAATCCATTTTAAGGTTGTGTTCTGTGTAAGGCAGACATTTTGCTTCTATCATTTGTTATTTTATGGTATACTGAAATAAAATTATATCCACAAATTACTACCTTTGGAAGGAAATGGTCACAAAAGCCACAATTTTTTACAATTTCAATTAAAATTAATAAATAACCATGCGGTTCACATAAAACGCTCACCTTGCCTTGTGTTGGCAACCGGAAGAAAGAAGGAGACAGCTAACGTCAAATCGCCATTATGATATTCTCCTTCTTTCGAATGCTTCTACCAAATTACTAAGCCAAGACATAAATCCATAACAAACATAATATTATACATATCACACGCGACTTTTAACAAATCTATACAATACAGTGCACACTGCATAGTGATCACAGTAAACATTCAAAACATCTTCCCCCATAGGACAGGCTTCGCCTAGTTTGGGGGACAGAAAAGATAATGTTTGTAAAGTTTCTTGAAAATAAACTATTTATTTATTTATTTATTTATTTATTTAAATGTAATTTTAAAATACGAAATTAATATTTTGCTAGTAAAAAATACTCTATCACTGTGATAATTTATTAAAGATTTTTATCGCAAAACGGTATTTTGTTTGTATGACTTCGTTCAAAATGGGCACTTCGTTCTCACACACGATAAGAACTCAATAATAACTAACCAACAAACAAGACATCATGTCATAACAGATGTGATGTCTTGGCCCAGAACCTGAACTAAATAAAAAGAAAATAGTTAATTGTCGATTGCAGAGTGTTGTTTATGGTTGTTTTGGAATTTGAAGATTGTTGTCAATATTTAGAAAATGGCCGCGAAACAAAATTCTATCATAGATGAAGGTTTATTTAAGTTTTGTGTATATTTCTTTTTATTTAACTATAACATAACAATCACTCTGTTCTAAAATTTATTTTCTAAATGTTTTTTCTAATGAAAGTGTCTAAATCTATAACAAATTTGTTCTTTACAAACAGGACAGACATCGGACGATATTCCACTGCCATCCTTGGATGAAAGCTTAATGAGCTTGGAAAAGCTGGACCGTGCTTCACCTGAGCTGTGGCCTGAGCCAAGTAAGCAAATTAACAACATTTCGTCTTTAAACTATAGCCATGTTTTATAAAATCACAACCTATGTTTTTTAAAAATGGCGCGAATCGTAAAGGTTGTCATTTTATTCGTAGGAATTTTTGATTCTATTTATGTATGTAGGTACTTTAGCCTCGTAGACGTTAGACGAAATTTCAGTTAGTAACGACATAAATTTAAATGTTTATATACAATGGGTGAAAGTAGCACTAATTTTCCTAACGAGGATAACTCACAGTGCTCAAATGATTCTTTGGTAGTTCCTGGAGTGTCGGAATACGCACCACAGCAAAATAACAACCAGTCCCCACCGTCATGGACCGGGGGATTCACCAAAGACGACTATAAACACATGCAACGTAAGTTATTTTTAAAGTAATTATTAAATCTGAAGTGTTTACCTTCTTGGGCAACAAGTTTATTATGTATGGGGTCTTAATTTACATTAATGTACAAGTGTAATATTATCAACTTTTGTGATTTTACATGACTGTGTTTAGATAGGATTGATAGATAAATAAAAAAATAGCCTCTAAGTTTGTAGATAAGTATTTGTTTTAAATTATTCATTCAATCATAAAGAAGCAATTAAATGTATGAATTGGAAAGATGTTGGTCAGAGTAAAGCGAAGGCTGTGGAAAGTAACAGGTTGTGTGCTGTACTAAAAAAGTTTGGTAACTATTATTTTTTCGTTAATTTATATTTTGTGTTGGGTAACACTATAAATATTCCTTAGTTTAAGGATATTACTTCTTGTTCACATAAAGATTAGTTCTACTTATACAAAATATGATGAGGGGATGTGTTGTACATATTTTATTAATTATTTGTCTTATTTTCCCCCCTTGATGGTATAGTAAGACTAGCTGGTGCCTGCAATTTTTTTTTGCATAGAACTAACGGAAGCAGAACCTATTTTTTTTAAACAGAACCCTAAGATAAAGTAGATTATGTTCCACCTTATAACATCAGTTATCTACCACTAACAGAAACAGAATCTATTCTCCCTAACAGAACCCTAAGGTTAAGGTGTCTATGTTCCACCTTATAACATTCCTGCAGCAGGTCTAGCATGCGCACCCTAAAAACACCGAAGAAACAACGAAATGACAGATTGAAGAAACATTAAGCCTTATTAAAGTGGAAATAGTGCAAGAAGTATTGTGTATTATTACTGTGATTAAGCCTTTGAACGCCACGTAGGTCACCGGTGACCGGAATACGGAACAAATTATTTTGCGTGGCGGACAAAGGGTTAATACTATTCGGGGCAAAATAAGTCTTATTGTAAGGCAGCAAGGTCGATGATAGCATCTTTGTTTGTGTATAATGTAATTCTAATAAAATATGTACAACACATATAATAAACGACTTTAACAGTCAAAAGAGGGCAATGAGAAACAACATTATTTTCTTCCCGAGCATGAGCTCACAAAATGCCCTCTTTTGACTGTTAAAGTCGTTTATTATGGTCCAATATTTGGAGTTAAACGCTAGTTTCCTCTGAGGGAGTTTATTCACTGCAAATTTCTACACCAACACAGGTCTAGTCTTTCAACACTTCGAAATGTCCAAATCGTAAGCCTTCGTGATCGTAATTCGTACCTGGAGTCGCAGAGAGTATCGCACTAGTCACTTTAGGTATCGCTCGAAATTAACTGGAAACCATAGGCCATATAACCTACTCGAACACTCGTTGTTAACTGATCCGCCGCAGCTTCTTTATATACCGACGACACGGGTACTAGAACATTATATTTGTTTTTGTTTATTAAAAATTGTACTGTGAACACCGCAACATACTAGAATGTTCTATACATCAAAGCGCTGTAACAATATTAAAGATTTTATTACATGTAGTCGTCTCCCCTGTTACACAATATAATCTTATCAATTTATATTGTAACAATAACATACTTTATACTGTATGTTTTCTTTTCCAGAATTGGGCACACTCACTACAGCCAGTCTTATAATGGAAGTGAAAAAGTTGCATGATATAGCATACCAACTTGGTTTGGAAGAAGCTAAAGAAATGACGAGGGGGACTTACTTGAATATATTCTCTTCAAGTAGGCCGAGGTAGTTTATAGGAAGACTACAAGTATGTAGGCATATAATATAATTTCCATAGCATGTAATAAAATTATAAAATAAATAATAATATAGAAAATAATTTAAAAACATTTTATTTTTAACATTTACTGTATTGACATTTACAAAAATGTATTATTACAAAACTTAATTAACAAATTAAATAAATTAAAAAGGTCTGTATAGACACACATATTTTGTAACACAAATATTTACTCCTAATATAACAAGTTTTCAAGTTGAGGAATTTTGTTATTAAATTCTGTCTATAAACCTTATCTTGAGTGGTTTCTTAGGTCGAGCTATAAATTCTCTTGTAGGCAGCACATCTCCATAATGATATTCCAGTTTATACTTTTGTAAAATCTAAAATTAATATTTTAAAGAAAAATACTTAAATTACATACTTAGATAAATGTATAAGGATTATGGAATAATAACATTAACTGTCAGGATTTGTTATAAACATAATATTTTGTAAGGAAATGTCAGTCTGCACTCTGTTGCTATCGTGTCCATAAAGTGATTTTATTGGCACTAGTATTGTTGTGGAATTGTAAGCTACTTATCTCAAAAAAAAATCCTACTAGGTATTTTAATAAATGTGAAAGTTTGTGAGGACAAATGGATGGACGTCTGTTACTCTTTCACGCAAAAACAACTGGAAGGATTTTAATGAAATATCCTATGGTACTTGCTTAGGTTTTAGATTAATGCATACATTTTAATCCGGAAAAAGTAGTGTTCCTGTGAGATACTCTGTTATATACCAACGGAGCTCTTAGTGCCGTTGCACACGACCCGGTTGCTAGGTAGCCGGTCGCAAGTGTATGGCCATGTACGATAGCATTCACACGTACCGGCCATACAACATGTTTTTGCCCGCGGCTCCGCTCGCAAAAATTAAGAAGTATCCAACGGGAACATTGTACTCTTCGGGATAAAAAGTAGCCTATGTTTTAATCCACAGCCTTAACTACCACTATAACAAATTTAATTAAAATCTGTACCCCAAGCAGGAACATTTTGCGGTATCGTATACGTGTACGTAAGCGAGAAATATTGTATGAAAAGTAGTGTCCGACCGAAAGTTCGGTTTCGGTTTCGGTTTCGGCAGAGTTTCGGCCAAAAATCAAGTTTCGGCGGCAGTTTCGGTTTCGGCCAAAAGTGGCCGAAACCGAAACTGATTTCGGAAGTTGTCGTGCACGCTCGCCTAACTTCGTTTCTTGCGGCAACGCTTTGGCGGACGCTGGCGGCCCTGTTCGGGAATTGTCGTGCGCCGTTCGGATAGCTCTGTAGCAACACAACTTAGTCAGTGCGTTATCGCCCGACGCAAACATTCTTTAGAGGTTGTTTTGATGGAACTGATTACATATAAGTTTTTGTTTCGTTTCTGTACTTGAATGATTTATATAGTTAAATATTGAGTCGTTGACGTTGGGCTGCAACTAAATGGGAAGCACAAGTTGATAGGGTACGCCGACGATCTGGCCTAACTAGGTGAAACTCCAAAAGAAGTGGCCAGCACCGCTGCAGTCTTGGAAACCGAAGCGTTGAAAGTAGGCCTAAGTATTAACCGCGAGAAAACCGAATACCTCCACATAAAACTTTATAAAAACGCCCGTGCAAAAAGAGAAAACCTGAACGTGGGAGGTACTGTTTATAAAGGGACGGACAAATTCAAATACTTAGGCTGCACCATTACCGACACCAATACGAGACAGGAGGAGATAAACATCCGCATCCAAAACACCTTACGATGCAGCGATGCAGATGCAGGTCGATACTAATGTACGGATGCGAGACTTGGACACTAACACTCGAAGAAGAAAATAAACTCCTGGTAGCCGAAAGAAAAATCCTCCGCAAGATCTTGGGCCAGGTGAAGACAGCAGCCCCCCGATGGTTGCACGCCTTGTCGTGGCGGTGGGGCTTAGTAACCGTGGACTGGTCACCCACGGTGAAGCTAAGAGGCAACCGGGGCCGGGCTGTTTGCCGCCGGCTGGCCCGAGGCGGGCGCTCCCAGCGGGCTGAACATGCCCGCAGAGGACGCGCGTGGAGGTGGGACCGCAGAAGAAGAGTGCCGGTATTACGGTGCGCCGTTCTCCCTATCTTCTGCGGCCGTGGAGGGATCGCAGGGGGAGAGGCGTGATGGTATTACGGTACGCCACTCTCCCCTCTCTCACTCTCCCCCTGCGAGCTGGCGGGGCCGTTCCGTTGAAACGGCGTTGGTGGGGCCGCAGAGGAAGAGGCATGTCGGTATTGCGGTGCGCCGCTTGCCCTATCCTCTGCGACCGAGGTGTGGTCGGTGGCAGAACCATAGACCTGATCTGCCACCGGGTACCAGTTTATCTGGTACCCATGGCCTCCTAGTAGCAGACTCGGGGAAGTCTGCTACAGTACTGGTGGAGGCCGAGGAGGGAGGCGCACCTTACCATCTGGTGCACCCATGGTGGAGGGCCTTCGGGCTTCCGTGATGGAGCCGCTGGTAGGCGGCTGCCGCCGGCGGGGTCGCGGATGTGTGTATCGTTCCCGTGGCCCCGTCAGAGGGCGGCGAGGAGGAAGATGGGGGAGTTTTTAGTGGGTATACCGTGGGTCTCATTAGCCTATACGGGAGTCCCACATCACCACTTGGGTGCCCCCTGCACCTGGGTGGTATGCGTAATGCATTTTCCCCCCCGGAAACAAAAAAAAGGTGAAGACAGCAGAGAGAGGAACTAAAGACCGAACAAACGCCGAAGTCGAAAACCTCATGGCTGAGCCTAACATTATCGGTGTAACGAAAGCCCAACGACTCCGATGGCTTGGCCATGTGGCAAGATTGGAAGAAGATCGTGCCACTAAAAAGGCGTTCGAGGGGCGTCCGGTCGGGCGACGACCTATCGGCCGTCCACGGTACCGCTGGAGGGATGTCGTAGAGTCTGACCTGTGTGGTCTTCAAGCCACAGAATGGCGAGAATCGGCACTAGACCGGGACAAATGGCGTAAACTTGTGTCGGAGGCCAAGATCCACTTTGGGTCGCTGAGCCATCGTAGTAAGCAAGTAAGTAAGTAAATATTGAGTCAGTAACTTTGTTTTGTTGTTACTAACAAATCAAGTCACATGTAAAATCTTTTTTACATGTGACTTGATTTGTAGACAGACATTATTCATTGTAAATGAAAAATGTAAAGTGTTTAAAATAAAATTAATATTTTTTTAATATTATATTAAATAAATGATTACAACCATAGATATATAATATTAAAAAGAGGTAGATATGTTATAAACGCGTAAAAATGAAGACTCGAATTGGCCCGAGTCGGGCCAATTTTGGTTTTAGTGTGCTCCGCGAGTAATAGCGTGTTTTGTTTTACTATGCGACGTTGACACATTGACACGCGTCCCATGTCAATGTGTGTCGTGGCACAGAAATATTGTCAGTTTTGTAAGGATATAACGTATGATCTATGTAATAATTAATCAAAAATTACAACAAAATTAATATACCGCGTTTCCATTTCATGTCCTAATTAATACAGAATAATGGATAAAATGCACCAAATTTCAGTATTTTAAGGAATTTTCTACTTGACCACGTGAGTTTCGGTTTCGGTTTCGGCCGAAACTGAAGCCACGGCCGAATATTCGGTTTCAGTTTCGGTTTCGGCCGGAAAACCAGTTTCGGTCGGACTCTAATGAAAAGTGAAAACCATGAGAGCGCCTCTAGCGGACGTAAAAGTAACTAAAATTTTCATACGATATTCCTCATAATTCTCGTTTACGTTCACGTAACGATACCGCAAAATGTTCCTGCTTGGGGTACTGTTCAGTAGTTTTTGCGTGAAAGAGTAACAAAGATCCATCCATACATCCATCCTCACAAACTTTCACATTTATAGAAGTAGTAAGTAGTACCTTAATCGTCAGCAAAGAGAGCATAGCCTCAGCCATATTTTGGCCAAGACATTTTCTCATACCAAACCCAAATGGTATAGACGCAAACTGTTGATTTTCCAACGCATCGTGTTTCAACCACCTTTCCGGGTGGAACTTAGATGCGTCATCGAAATTACTTTCCCTTAATGATGCGTTTTGAGCAGCCATAATAATCATTGTACCTCGAGGTATACTGAAAAATATTATGTGCGAACTAAACAATAGCAATGTTGTCACCGTAAAATTGTAAACCGTTAGATTCTAAAATACCTGACGAGATTGTAAAAATATGTCGAAAGATTCATAACTATATATTTATAATTAATCTAAGGAAAAATAATGTGTTAAATTATAGGAAGCATATTCGCGTCCGAATTCTATCAATATTTTACAATTATCACTAATTATATTATAATCTAACGGTTTTTGCAATTTTACGGTGTACTATATAATAATTATATTCTTACAAGGTAATAATAATTATATCTATGGACGTTTTCGCACCACGTCAATCTGGTCCCGAGGTAAGTTCTCGGAGGACTGACTACAGGTACCAGACAAGTGAAATATACATTTAATACTTACTAAGTAACTATATATAATATTAACTTAAGATTTTTATTAAATTATAGGTACACATATTTAATACACATCCATGACCCAAAAATACAGAAAACCTTTTGTTCCTTCGGCGGGATTCGAACCCGCGACCTAAGGCTTGAGCACCGGCCGACGCGCTCTGTATAATCTATGGACGCGCTAAACACTGAGCCACAGAGGTCATCGAGGTTAAATAATAGTTATAACTTACTTGTAGTGGTCCAGTATGATATTCTTTGGAAGAATTCTCGTTATTATTGGTATAGGAGGTACAAGCCTGCAAGTAAAATAGTTGTAATATCATGTAATGCGGGAAAAGCGATATATGTGTCGGTATGAGGGTGACGCATTACTCGCCACGTGAGTAGTTTTAAATCAATTATCAATTCAAGTTACTTTATTCAATGGAGGGTAAAATGTTATTTTAATTCCATTTGGCGACACTAGCGCCAAGTGCCAACCTTTAACGGTCGCTCAAATTTAAATAAACGTCATAAGAAGTTATGAACTACTTTTATGCTTTATACCTTAACGTCTCCTTAATACAGGCTTGTAGATACGGTGCTTGGTTCTTAAGCACAGCTGTATCAACTGTGTCATGAAGTAAATTCTTAATTTCATTGTAAAGGGTTTTCTGGACTCTCTGGTGTTTCGATAGGTAAAATAGCAGAAAAGACATGGAAGAAGCCACCTTAAATGTTTCAATCGAAATACTTTTAAAATATTTATTAGGTAGTAGGTACTTAAAATTACTAATTTTGACAGAAAATTCTCGTCATTTTATGTACGACAGAACCTCGTTATATAAACAAAAATAAAGAATAATACCAACCGTGTTAACACCTATGAGCATCATATCCATTACAATAGTGGCTACATCTCCAGTATTTAAGTTTTTATCGGCTAACAATATAGAGCCAGTTAGGGAACTTGAATCTGTATCTAAAAGTCATTTATTATTTATGGATTATTGTTAATGTCGCGTTAAAAAAGTATACCTAATATCGGCAAATAGAATTTACTAAAGCTGCGCGTCCACTGCATCGGAATCGGACCGTACGGAGCGTACGGATTTGTTGCTTTGTATGGATTTCTATGGTACTGCGTCCACTGGATCGGCATTTCTGCGCCTGCGACCGGTATTTATGCCGATGACGTCATCGGCAGTGAACCCGTCATTCGGATTCCGAACGTTTCAAGTTCTGACGTGTTTGCGACGACGCGACGGCTATACATAAATACTTATTCACGATGAATGACGATATTTTAATTACTTTAGTGGAAAAATATGAAGAACTTTACAATCTAAAACATCAACATTATCATAACCAACTGAGGAGAGACGATATTTGGGATGAAATTAGGCAAATAATAAATAAAAATTGTATAATATAGTGAAGTTCAAAAAACTTTTTTCGAGTCATATGAATGTACCCAAAAAATCTATTTTCATCTTCTAATAAATCAGAATATATTATAATGTATGAAATTCTCCGAAAATTAATATTTTTGAGTTTATATTATGAACCCATATCTTTCGTTTCCTCTTGTTTCTCTTTTCCTCTTCTGATAAAATACAGCTAATTACAACAATATCCTCGTCACTATCCTCCATAATGCAAATGCACGTTGACGGACTAAAAATAACTAAATTGCCGATGATGAATCCGAATGCAGTGGACGCACCCCATCGGCATTTTGTAAATGACGACGCTCCGTACGCTGCGTACACTCCGATTCCGATGCAGTGGAGGCGCAGCTGAAAGGGCCTTTATACGTGCGAAGACGAACGACGTCCTCTGTAATCGAAATAGCAATATATTTTAGTACGAGAGAGAAATAGATAACAAAAGGTCAATGTCACATAATACTAAAGATGATATTCCCTCAACTTCTTACCGTAAACTTCTTGTAAAATATTTTGTTCCGTCTCCAACACGAACTTCCCAATCAAACTGAAATAAGAAGATTCACTATGAATACAAAACATTAACAATATAGGTAGGTACCGGTTACGTTTTTTGTTAGATAAAACATTATTACTTTCACATCTGCTTTTACATAAATGTAAGGGTTGTATTACATCTATTAAAGATCTTTGTCCAATGTGAAGTCGAAGACACATCCAGTGTACAACTTTTCGACCGTAAAAGTAACTAGGCAATAAAGCGGTAGAGCGGATCTGCCGTCAACTATAGGTAGGTAGTTATATAGTGTCATCCAAGAAGTTGGACATATCTACATTTTATACTAGTCATCAAATGAACAAGGAAAGAAGATACAGATACAAACGAAAGGGAAAGTGAAAACATATTGGGTAATTTCTTGTCTCTCTTTCCTTTATATCTGTATCTCCTTTCCCTGTTTATTTGACAAAGATAGTCATCCAATTTCTTTGATCAATTAATGCTTAATAGATAGGTCTTTGATACATGTAATAACTATTTTATGCTGCTCAACTCCTATCCCAATAATTATGCGAAACGCTATTATTATCTAGGTGGGCGAGATTCATTTACCTGTCCAAATCATCGCAGTGTTTCACAAGACTGTACCAAGCTGGTGTACTGAACAATTTCCAGAGATGAAGACCTCCTTCGCATTTTAGAATCGCATCAGTGGTATTCACGAGGCTATGATACATCCAGGAAACATCGCATTGGCTGCTTATTACGTCCGTATCCAGCATCATGAATTGTTTCGAGAACATAATCAGACCTACGTAAAAATATTATATGGGTAGTTTTAAACAGCAGACGTGAATATTTTACAAGCCTTGGTAAACGTTAGAACAAGCCCTTGACCTTGGTTACCGTTAGAACAAGCCTTGGACCATGGTAACCTTTAAAAAAGTACTTATTTTGGGATTCTTCCCTGCGTTAAATACATACAATTTTGGAATTCGAGTACTACAAAGAAAATTGGAAACTATCTACCAATAGTGTCAAAAGCCCATTTTCGGATTTCCTCGTACAGGTCCTTGGTTACTTCGTCTTGGTAGTTCTTGATGCTGTACACCTTGTTGGTGAACTTGTGGCAGATTTCCGATATGCCGCGAGTTTGCTTCACCATCGCTGTTTTAGATGGTAACTGCAGATCTAGCTTTCGGCGACTCAATTCATGACTTTGGCTTTAAAATTAAAAATATAGAATCCCCATAAAATATATGTATAGGAAGAAAATTTATTCTAATCAGTAGGCAAAGACACGAAGAAGCTCACGTAAATGGACTCTTTCGGTAAGTATTTGTGGGTACCTATAATATATTATATTATTTTCATTTCAATATAAGTACGTAATAATCCTTGAAATACTTACTCGTTGTAAATACCACTATAAGAATGCGATCTGCGCTCCGTCCTAAACTTTTCCAACGACTCTAGTGTCGATCGAATAGGATAATCCCCTTCCAAGCTAAATACTTTTTGAATATGAGCAGGATGGTTGAGTAAAACTATGTCAGTACCAACAGGGTTTACAATTCTCACTACAGGACCATAGTCATCAAAGAGCGATGAAAACTTGTAAATATTATTGTCCTTTTTAAAGTAAGAACCTGAGGAAAAGAAGAATAAATTACTAATATGGGCAACAGAGTTAGGGAAAGGACACGCTATTTTTTATGGAATAGGGGACAATCAAACAATCGCATATCATGGTAAGCGATTACCATCACCGTCCACCCATGGACAAGTTACAAGGTATAGCTGAAACATGACTTTACAAGAAATATATTTTTACCGATGTTAAGTAATAATGTCAAGGCTCCTGCAGTTAATTGCGTGCCTAATTCTGATAAATAATATCGACAGGCAGCTACATATTTTAAAGCTTTTGGACCAGGCACTTCATCAAATGACAACACGGTAGCGTCCTTTTCATCCACAATTATAGGAAGAATACGCGCAGAAGGTAAAATATCTCTTTTTATTCGTTCTGTTTCAATCAAGTCAGTGTTATCCGATATTTGTGAAGTATTTTTGTTTACATTTATATCTTTTTCCTCGATTTCCTTAGTGGTCTGGTATCGTTTTAGGTTTATCGCATTATTAATTTTCCCATAACTTGAATACTTAGAATTTCTCCTGAAAATATGCCTTTGGAATAAAAGCATTTTTTTTCTTATTTTTAGGAATTCAATAGCTTTATTGTTTTTTCCTCAGTTTTTCTATTGACAACGCTTGAGAACAGTCATAGAATTCTTTTAAATTTTGCGCCAAGATTCATTTTTATATACCTATATTTTTTTATAAATTCATTTTTTTTAAACTTGGAAGTATATCGAGCCATTTTCTAGAATAAAATACATTTATGACTAAAATAATTGCTATATTTTGTTTGTTTACTTGTATATTATATACTTGTATTTTCTATAATTTATTATATTTGGGTGCTAATTTTTACTATATTTTTCTTACGCGATCGCTGTTCACTAGGTGATCATTACTTCAAATCAAAACTTATATAAAAAAAAACAAAAGTTATAAATAGCAACACCATTTTGTAGTTGTCAAATAAAAATGGTCGTAAAATTTTAGGCTCTTCCTTCTTGTGCGATTATGGTAGATGGCGGGAGTGATCCCGTGTGATATAACTGTGAATTAGTTTTAAATTTTAGTGATAATTAAATTATAGTAACTAAAAATGACTAGGTAATTACATGTGCATTGAGTTCAAGATATGTCAAGTTTGCTTTAACGTTTTAACAAAGTGGTTTCGTTGCGTTTGTTACTAAGGACGTTTGTCCATGATCGCTTGAATTTGTGTGTAAAAGAACATTTCCTATTCCAGAGCTAAAATAGAACTCGGCGACGTGACCCCGCATAATATAAAACAACTAAAGAAACTAAACACAGTCGTGTTCCCAGTGTCTTATAATGACAAGTTCTACAAAGATGTATTAGAGGCTGGTGAACTAGCGAAACTAGCCTATTACAATGACATCGTAGTGGGAGCGGTGTGCTGTAGAATAGACACATCAGAGAATACGAGAAGATTGTATATTATGACCCTAGGGTGCCTGTACCCCTACAGAAGACTGGGCATAGGCACACTGATGGTTGAACATGTGCTCAAGTATGTGGAGCAAGACGGAAATTTTGATAGCATTTTCCTGTAAGTATCGCTAATTTTCATTCAATTTGTTATCAAAGGTACTTTGTGAGCTATAAGTAACATTTCTACCCACTATACTACCCACTTAATATCCTAAAAATAATATCAATACATTGTAACCTAAAGAAATAGATAATTATATTGTTTATCTTCTACAGTGTATGATTTTTAAAAATACTTTAGTGAAATTACACAATTTTGTTGTAATTTGTAACCTAACAAACAAAGATTCATCAATTATTATTTGTTTCTTAACTTGTTCAATTGTAGATTATGTTAATTACTTAATATGGTTCATGAAATATGTGGTACAAATTTAATTATTTTAAAGTCTAATACAGTCTATAAAATTCATAAAGCTCAAATAAGACTAATAATGTAATTATTGTAATTCTGAAATTGACTTAAAGACCCATCACACCTTTTTGAGGTGGAAAGTGGAAGGAACTCTATAAAGAATTTTTGCTTGTTGATAAAGTACTTAGTCCCCAGGGAGCTTATTATTAAGTTTTGTGCCATTGCGTTTTCAGATATTCGGTTATTTTTGTTTTTTTTAATGTTTATAAAAGTGGTAAAATTGATTTTAAGTTTTAAAATATAAATGGTATCATATATGGGTCAGCATTTTTGTCCAGTACTAAATGACCCATGGTCATTTTTCACACCCGCATTTGCTCCATATTCGACTACTTCACTTACTTCAAGTCCCTATTATAATAGGGATTTGTTACTAAAATGTTAGTGAAGTGCACACATTAAAACTTTTATGTAAATGTTAAATAGGTTGCTTCATTAAAAAATTTACAGACAATTAAAATGTGCACAAAGCAATTCTTTTCTTAATAGTTGATGTTTTGTTTATCATAAAGTTTGGACTAACAGTAAATATAAAGTTTCGACCACAAATATATGATACGATATTTATTATAAACTAGTTGTCCTGACACACATTGTTCTTTCTTAACTATAAACTGGAATAAATAAATAACTAGTTACCAAAAAAAAATATTTGCAACATTTCTCACCTAAACCTTCCAAGAACAACCACAATAATTTTAAGACCGAAATCAGACTAAAATGTCCAGCTATATTCAAGTTCTTGCAAGACAATTAAACTGCAATCCATTTTTAATTATACTTATGAAGATAATTTTGTAATTAGTTTTATTAAAATTAAAATAAACCTGTTATTATTTGTATGTTATTTCAGGCATGTGCAAGTTAACAATGAGGGGGCAATAGACTTCTACAAAAAGTTTGGCTTCGAAATTGTAGAGACAAAAGAACATTACTACAAACGGATAGAGCCCGCTGACGCTCATGTACTACAGAAAACAATACGACAACCGCAACCACTAAATCTAGTTAATGGGACCGTTCCCCATGCAAAACTTAATGGACACGATTGAATACAAGACGTTCAAGCTCACTAACTTGTTACTGTGGAAGTGATAACCAAATTGAGTCACTCGCTGATATAACGATAATTATGTGAAACGGTAATGAAATAGAATTATGGTTGTGGACTTTTTGAGGCCATAATAAAGGTGTATGACTGATACTTGTCTAATGTCAACGTTTTTTATGTAATATATACTGCTGAGGTTACATGTGTTCGTGACATTGCGATTTTAAATCTGGTCTATTAAACAAAAATATGCAATACCAATCCATCATCTAGAGTGTAATTGATAATTTTAATATCTGTATAATAATGATACATTTAGGCATTCTTTTAACTTCATGGCATAAATTCTAAGTCCGTTTTCTACTGTACTTGTGACGTAATGTAAGGTTAATATAAGTATAGGTTTTCTAGTTTTTTGTTTAACACGAAGTGTATGTATATTAAACATATGACACCTCGCAATTATTTGGTGTATTGTTTTTAATTTTTCTAAGTTTTAAACTGTTAATGTTCCTTCTGTCATTTTGTTTCATCTCATTAATAAATTCTTTGTTAACTTTTTAACAAATTTTATTTTCTTCATAGTATAACATGTTACCAAAACTTCTTCATTTGGATTCAAATATTTCATTGGTCACTGTTTAATTGGAACTTCTAATTCATGAAATAAAGATGATGAATTTTTAAATTACTATTTATTCATTAATTCCCGAGTAAAAGTTTATTCTGAATGTGTAATACGTATAAATATGCTATTGACTCATATTTAATTTCATACATTGAAGGAGTATTTCGTTTAGTACCTACTTGGCTTAGGAAAACATTCAAGCAATATCATAACTTAAAAACTTAAGATTGATAAATAAAGTTGACAACTTCTGGAAAGAAGTTACTGAACACATACGTAGTAGGGAAACAGAACATGTTACTGTAAATTGTTTATTAAAATTAATAGTTCATGACATTATATGAAGTCATTATTTATGTATTTTGTTTCCTCTAATTCCACGCTATATTGAATTAGCTCAAAATGGTTTTCCTGTATTCTTTTCCATGTTTGTTCTAAAATTCTAAATTTTTTATATATTTATGTCAAAACGTCAAACGGAAGAACGTCACACCGCCATTTTACTACTACCTACGGACTATAACATTGATTACAAATAGTATTAGTATGACATCACAGCAAAGATATAATCTATCAACCACATGGAGCTAATACTAAGAGGAGTAATGACTCATTACAGCTAGCAAACTAAAAGCTCATTACTAATGAGCTTTTAGTTTGAAACTAAGCGTGATAATTTGCGGGGTGAGGGGGGTGTCAGACTCCGCTCACTTCGGTTGTTATTGGTTGGTTATTGGCCTTCCTACATAGTTTCGCTATCTCACACTAGATGGCAACAACCAAGCATGACATTTTGCGGGATCAGTTTCCGCCAGGCGTCAACTATTGTTATCGACCTTGCTACGTAGTTTTGCTATCTTACACTAGATGGCACTGAACGCCTGCTTTTGACGTTTTTATACTTGACGATAGATGGCGTTTAATAAATTATAAGAATGATAAGAATAAATTAAAAAATAATAATAATAAATTATAAGAAAGAAGTCTTTAGGAAATACTGTAAAAAAACTTTAATATACCTATATCTATCGGCTAGTAGAATAATTTCTAATATAACCGACGCCAAAAGACTTCTAGAATAATTAATTTGGTTTTTAATAAAATATAATGCCCTTTCATTTAATTGCACAAGAACGCCTATCCGAGTAATTTTTATTCCGATTCTTCTCGGAGGACCGCGTCCCTCGGCAGACGGTGGCGGTCGGGCGGGCGGGCGTGCCACGGCGCCAGGTCTGTCAGTTCGACCAGCGAGCGAGGCATCTGCACGTGCGAAGAGATTTTGCGAGAGGCGGGCTGCGAAAGCCTACACCCTCTCCACTCGCAGATCCCTTGCGATGGAGTCATTTCTCACGTACCAGGGGGCACCCGCGATTCGGCGCAGCACACAGTTCTGCGTTCTCTGCATCGATCTTTTAAAGTTAAGGGACGCAGAGAGCAGGTGGTGCCACGCAGGTGCCGCGTACGTGAGGCGCAATCGGACGTAGGTTTTGTAAAGGGCGATGTGCATGCTAAGGGGCATCTGCGGGGACGAGTAGGCTGAGCGCAGCTGGGCTACTGCTGCTCTGGCCTTGGCCACCGCTGACCTGCATTGGGCGTTTATAGGACAAGAGGATTTGCAGGAGCCTCCTGCCGACCAGAACGGCGAGGCCTCTGCACACACGGTCTCCCCCCAGGAAATCCTGGCGGTACACGTGGTACCCAGGAACACTGAAGCGGTCCTTTGGGGACAGGAGGTTTTCGCACAGAACGAATACAGACAGTACACTAATTTAAGCCACGCACATTGTGATGACACAGTGGGCCAACTAAAAATCACAGTGCACATTTGCTTATGCCCTCTCCTCTTAGTATTTTCCGTATTTTAGGTTTCAAAATAATGTTATATTTTTTGTGTAATGAAACAATTATGAAGCATCTAAGGTCTTAAGGATATAAATAAAAACAAGGTCAAGTATCCTTTTGTTGGCCCCGGATTGCAAAAAAGTAAGTTTAACAACCTGTGTTACCACTCAAATTTGTTGTTAGAAGCACTTAAGTATCTAAGGATGCCTAAGTCGGTAAAAAAGTATTTAAGGAATTCCGTGTTCTTTATTTAAATAATAAAACTGTAATACAACACAAAACATTTATTATAATATTCGTGCATTAAATACTGTTACGCTTTTCAAAAGCTTCAATTCACTATCACAGACTATAAAATTGCAATAAGACAAGTACAATATATCTTTAAACAAAATATAAAATTAGTAATCACCTATTATTTGTAGAAGATGCAATAACATTCGTGTTCATCTGTAAAACAATTCGAAATTTGGATCATAGCAATCTGTTGGCTAACAAACGCAAACTAAACACGACTTTGCGCAATGAAATGAAGTTACATGTTTTAAGTTTTATACGTATTTTATAACCAATTAAATTGACTTGAAAAAAAAAATATATGTATGAACAAAAATCCTGAAAAAAAATTGCATGATAAGTAGAACTTTGTACATTCCGAACACAAGTGTTATTGCAAACCTCTGGTCACAATGTAAAAAGGAACAAAACAATCTTTAGAAACTACATAGTAGGAAAATAAAAAGTAACCCATGAATCATAACTAAGTAAATTAAAATATTGTAATAAAACGATCACAATCTAGGTTTATTTAGAAAGTAGCAATTTATTAATTAAAGTGACACCAAAACATAATTACAACTAGAAAAAATAGTAAATTATTCATGACAGTTGAGATATTAAATTAAAATATACTTCTCAATGGACATCTTAGTAAGTAAAAGTTTAAACCACCTATAGTAAATGTGTAAAAAATCACAGCATTTTAATAATCAACAAAATGGCCATCGCCTGCAGAAGACAACTGTAGCCTAGCCTCGAATATCACAATTATACAAATTTAATTTAAATACTGTTGAATGGAAATACATAAATGTAAAAGAAAAAGATAATTATTTAGATTGACGCGATTTAAAAATTAGTATAAGCAAATAAAAAATTGCCCATCTCTTTCTCTCAGAATGATTTCCATAGATTTATAACGCCAAAATCGTTATTCTTCATATAAACCAAATACGTGGTTATAGTCTTTGCCAAATACAAACACATTATACAAAGTGAAGCAGAAGGAAGCAAGTGATTTGACAAACTTGACATTTTAACACAATTTTAACATTTAAAATTGTGTTTTCAAAATTGAATTTAAAAAGTGATCATAATGAAGCCCATTCCCAGTTGAAGTCCATAATATTAGGTAATGTAGCAGATATGCGTCGCTGCCTCGTGTCGTGTATCGTCGCCGTGAGAACTGACCAGTTTAAAAAAAAACAGAAAAGGTAAAGGCTACAGTTTAGTCTCCGGCTGGCGCTAAGCCTAATTATTAAAAAAGTGCCACTCTGTAAATGTAAAATAATACAATATATCATATTCTATTCATTTACTACTATGTATATTCATTTATTTAAAGTGTATTTAAATTAAAACATTACAAACTAATTATTATTCTACCCTTCTTAACCTAAAAATGCATTAAAATATAAAATCATTCAACATTTCACATTATATTAAACAGTTAATTGCAGTTATATAAAAATAAGAATTATTATATCATACCAAATAACACAAAACGCTTAAAATATTCAAATACGTAATTTAGTAAATTATTTCAATTGTTGTAAATACTTCAATGCATCCGGACGAATATGGCAATAATAAGTATTATATTATATATGGACAATATGTCATTTTAATATTATATCTATTTTAATATGATATAATAATTCAGGCGGACTACTTTTAAAACATTAATAGTATTTTATTCATATATGTATTTAATAAGCGTTGCGTTTAGAAGTTGTGATTTGTAATTAATAAAGTGGGTAATTGTAATAAAATTTGCAGACTAAGGTTGGATTACGCACGGAAAATATTTTAATGATGTCAACTACAGGTTACATAAATTGGAGCTCTCTTGCACATTTCGGTATTGGCAGTTTTAATAAAAGTTAGTAAAAGTACCTTGATATGCAGAAACGAAGTTTTGTTTTGATCCTTCACACAAGTATTTTATTTAGACGAAACAATTCTTAATCACAGTCATGTCTAATTTTGTTTAATTGCGTTAGAAAAATTCTGAAAAATACGTACATATTTTAAGTATCAAACAATAAATAATATAGTCTTTGCATCTGGATTTTAAAAAATCCTATTTATTTTCAACATAACAAGCTTTCTATGTAATACTCCACTGACCTATTTGTTCCTTGTTTTGGATTTTTAAGTAAGCAATTTAAAAATGAAACTTCGCATGCGCAACTTATATTATTTGGAATCAAATACCAACAACTTCTGAAGCCAGTCAAACTTCCATTCTTTGCAAGTACCAAAAATAATTTCATACGATGATAATAATGATAATGTTGTCATTAAAATTAAATATTCACAAGCAGTATGCATGTAAAATATATATATATATATTTTAAATATTTATTTATAGCCGTAAGGACGGTTCAATTTCACCTGAGTGATTAGACTGATTGCCTCATACCGAGAAGCCTCCAGGAACCATGGAGAATAGAGTAAAGGAGTGCCAAGGCAGAAAAGCTGTCCGATAAAAGTAATTATATTAGGTTGGGGAAAAAGTTTCTTCGCATTTTATATAAAAATTCAAAAGGTTTTTTTATAAAGTTTATTTACAAGTGACTAAAGTATATAGGTGCCATTTTGTTCGATGACTTTTTGCCATCTTGTTGGTAGGTACATGATCCCATTGCTATAAAATTTTGGGGCTTCTGATGAAAAATCAGCGACAAGTGGTTTTGGCAGTCCTCTTGTGATGTCAACCTGACACTGCAGCGACCGAAACAGGTGGAAATCTGAAGGTGCAAGGTCAGGACTATACGGCGGATGCATTAACACCTCCCAGCCAAACTCCCGTAATTTTTTCTGAGTGGCTAAAGATGTGTGAGGTCTAGCGTTATCATGGTGAAAAACCACACCCCTTCTGTTGATTAATTCCGGCCGCTTTCTCTCAACTTCTTGCTTTAATCTCATCAGTTGTTCGCAGTACAGTTCAGAATTGATGGTCCTGCCTGCCGGTAACAGCTCATAATGAATAATGCCCTTCCAATCCCACCACACACACAGCATCACCTTGTTGCGAGTTAACCCGGGTTTCGCCACAGTCTGTGAAGCCTGACCGGCCTTTGACCACGATCTTTTTCGCACGTTCTTGTCGTACGTGATCCACTTTTCATCACCAGTTATCAGCTTCTTCAAAAATGGTTCGGTTTCATTACGTCGTAATAAAGAATCACAAATGAGTACACGGTTCATTAGGTTTCTTTCAGTGAGCTCATGAGGCACCCAAATATCGAGCTTTTTTGTGTACTCAGCTTTTTTCAAATGCGCCAAAACCGTTTTGTGGTCAATCCCCAGTTCTTCAGCTACATCGAAACTACTAATATGCCGATCTTGCTCCACTTTTTCAAAAATGGCAACAGTTTTGTCCGTAACAGGGCGACCAGAGCGACGTGCATCTTTGATATCAAAATTTCCGGATTGAAAACGCTTTAAAAACCAAATTTGCGCTACTCTCACAGATACTGCATTAGGTCCATAAACATCACAAATTTTTTTCGCGGCTTGTGTTGCATTTTTACCTTTTTTGTAATAAAATTTTAAAATGTATCGAAATTCTTCATAAGAATCACTCATTTTAACAATAAGAAAAACAAATGAAAATCTCAAATTTACCTAATTTGAATTTGGAATTGTCTTCTGTAAAATTAAAACTTATTATTGATACCAAAATCAGCCAGATACAATTGGTATAGCCCAAGATATTTTATGACAAGTTCATACATACTATAATGCTAAAAGACTTTTTCCCCAACCTATTATAAAGTTCGGTAAAATCAATTACGGATATTTTGGGTGTATGATCTACTGCGTATGTACACTACGGCCGCTGTATCTTGACGGGTCTGAACATAGGCTCTGCGAACTTTAGCGCATGTACAACTCGTGAAGGAAACTGTTATTGTATTATTTTTATATACCTATGTACTAATAAAATTTCCCTAATACAGTTGACCAATTAATACAAATAAAATAAATACGAAAACACTTAGAAACAGCTAATGCGCAACCTTCTGCGCGAAGTTCAGACTCGCCAAGATACATTGGCCGTATTGTAAAGACGTTTAAGCAGAAAAATAAGTGTCACACTCGAAAAAAATTTTTATCTTTATGTGGGCGAGTTTGCGTTTTGCGGAGAGTCACCCATACATTAGATGATTTTTTACTTTGAGTATTACAATTTATTTTTTTGCCTTGACGTCTTTACACAAGCAGTGAATAATGTGCACGAAGTATCCGTAATTGATTTTCGAAGACGTTATATAATAGTTTTAAACGTGGACAGTGTCTCACTAGTCATTCTAATTCTTGAGGCTTTTTGGAGACTTCTCGTCGTGATTCTGAATATAGAATATATTATATAACTGGTAAGTTGTTCGGTTTTCGATCCTTTTAAATAGCCATAACAAATAGATAATACAACTTATGTTTATATTCTGTACATTTACGTACTTACTAGGAAAATTACATATTTTATTTTATAATATCATATTTTTGGTAACACTTTGTAGTAAGTAAATAATTTAAAGTAATTATATAAATTAAATATTATGTAATTCATTAAAAAGTGATGTTATATATAATATTGCTAAGTGATGTTATAAATTAATTGATTAAAATTACATATTATTTGGTATTATTGATCGTGCGAATTTTTTGAATACTTGCTTCTTGTTCAAGTTACTAAATTTCATATTCGTTAGTAAATATTAAAAAATAAAAGACCAAAGTAAACATAACAACAATATTTACAGGACTCAGCACTGCGTAGTGCGTACAGCATAGTGCACATCTTTAAAAATAATTTATGTCCATAGAATAAAAACCAATGTCTGTGTTCCAGAAAATAGCGCTTGTTAGCGCTTGCTAGCGCTAAAGAAAAATAACAGATTACCGGCCAGGACACGTTTGTTAACTTCAATACTGCTAACACAATCTGCCATTTTGCTTATATAACGCCAGCGATCGGCATTTTGCTTACGTTTTTTTGTTAGCGCTATTTTCCGGGGAACACAGCCAAAGAACCAATCTAGTGTTAAAATTTAAAACCATCTTAAATATTTTCCACCGCCGCTTAAGTTAAAATAGAAAAGTATGTACAGTATCAATTTTTAAATTTATTTTATTAGTAACATCATAATAATAGTTTTAATTAGAAATCTCTTATTATTATTAATGCATATGCCAACCATTGGACATCAAGAAACCTTTTACACACTTAGGCGCTATACTTACAGTCCAGCCTGATAATTCAGCACCGGTCGGTCAGCTGCAAGACCGCGGCCTTGAAGCTAACTTGTAGGCAATAATTAAAAATGATTGAAACTAATGACGGCCATTAGTACCAGTGCTGGATTGGCAGGCTGTACGGCCGTCAGTATGGCCTTTTATTAAACGGATTCTGATACAGATTATAAGTATCTTGTGAAGCCAAAAATATGGTGTAAAATATGTTCCCAGGATTTTATGCATGCGTTTTATTTTTATTTCTGGCAACTTGAAATCGCTGAGCACCATAGACAAGAATAAATTGACACTTTACTTTCTAACAACAGAAACAGGTAAAGGAAATATACTCTTTACATAATACATATTATTTAAGTTATATTTATTAGTTATATTACAGGCACAGCATACTAAAGCCCTACATACCTAAAACTGATACCACATGCTCATAACTTAGTGGTATCTAAGTCGAACAATTGTTTTATTCTTTCAACGCACAACTTTGATCCTTCATTCGCTTCATTGGCCATCTAAGGAGGAAAATAAAATCATAACTAACATAAACTTTGCTTCGAATATTAATATGAAACAGGAAAAATAATAAAGATATTAATTCACGTTGTCTGAGGGTCAATCTCCCAAGAAAATTTATTTTGTAACGGATAGTGACGGTAGGTTTTTTGTGCATCACACGGAATTTTGTGGAAGGAAAAGAGAACCAACGAAGAAGTGCTACAGATGATAGGAGAAAAGAGAAACATATTAAAAACTCTAGAAAATAGAAGAGGAAAGATGATTGGGCATCTTATAAGATATGACACATTCATGAGGAAAATATTACAAGGAAAGATAAAAGGAAAGAGGGGTAGGGCCGGCCGGCCGTAGGGACGGCAGTAGTGCCCTCAAATTAAAGAAGACACGGAATTTTATCGTCCGGCAGCCATTTCTTTTATAATGTCCTATTTATACTTAGTAATAAGTCATTATCCGTACCAAAATAAATTTCCTTGGAGATTGTTCCATGATAGATGTAACGTCGCCAATAGACAAATTAATGTTCTTCATAGACAAGCCATTTTAATCCAGGTCGTTTAACTTTAGCCTTCACGATATTTGGATGAAATAACTTGTCTATGCCAACCATTCTAATATAATAATTATTTGAATATCTGACTGTTAATTGTATAGAATATTTTCTTCACTTCGCGATTTATTTGTTTCCAAAGGTTGCAAATTATATCATAAACTAGCTGTTGCATGCGACTTTGTGCGCGCAAAAGGAAATCCCGCTGTAACCGTACATTTGCCGCGATAAAAAGTAGCCTATGTCCTTCCCCATGGTCTAATTTATATCTGTACCAAATTTCATCAAAATCGGTCCTGTAGTCTCGGAGCCTATTCAATACAAACAAACAAATCAAACTATTCCTCTTTATTATATTAGTATAGATATACTCACAAGAGAGAAGTTGAGGAACCCATGCGGCAGGCCCTCTAGCACGTCAATGCCGACCGTATTACCCAGACCCTTGAGCTTCTTGGCAAACATGACGCAGTCGTCGAGACACGGGTCCAAGTGTACCGTCTGTAATGATAAAACATATACTTTTGATGTGAATTCTACTTTGAAATTGCTTCCAGGGGTCATGTAAAAAATACCAAAATTGTCAAAAGCTTGGAAAAAAATGTTGCGCGTAAAAGGAGGAGAAGAAGAAGGAGAAACGTCTACCATTTTAAGGTTATTTTGTTACGATTTATGTAGGCCGTACTTGATTGACTGAAATACAAAAAACGATGATAAATGAAACGTAAGTAATGTATTTTTCATTTAATAATAAAATTGATAAATTAATTGACAACTTACCAATATTCTAACCGGCGGGAATCGTTTCAACAACTCGTCATCGGCGTAATATGGCGAGAGGAACGGATCGCGAGGCACGGAGAAAATGAACTCGTCGGACGGACTGCGGGCTATCAGCGCGTCGAGGTTCGTGCGCGCCGCCAATCTGCATTGAACAAACAAATACACCATTTATATCAATTCAAATATTTTTGTACTAGCTGTTGCCCTCGGCTTCGCCCGCGTAAGTATAGTATCCCTCGGGAACTCTGTACTTTTTCGGGATAAAAAGTAGCCTATGTTTTAATCCAGATCCTAAACTACTAAGTACTATACCAAATTTCATCGAAATCCGTTTGTTTTTGCGTGAAATAGTAACAAACATCCATCCATCCATCCATCCTCACAAACTTTCACATTTATAATACTAGCTGTTGCCCGCGGCTCCGGACCCGCCCGCGTAAATACAGTATCCCTCGGGAACACTATTTTTACGGGATAAAAAGTAGCCTATGTTTTAGTCCAGATCCTAAATTGCTACCATACCGAATTTTATCAAAATCCGTTCAGTAGTTTTTGCGTGAAAGAGTAACAAACATCCATCCATCCATACATGCTCACAAACTTTCACATTTATAATATTAGTAGGATAATTAGTAACGCCATTTGTAAGCATCAATATAAAAATAAAATACAGCTTTTGGATAAAGTCTGACTAGGAATTAAAAAAAACTCCACTGAGGGAGCTTAATTTAACTGGGATGTCCTCTTTAACTGGGATGGGATGACGTTGGTTAAATATTAAGATACGACATTACTGAAATTGAAATTCAGACAAGGCCTTTTTTTGAAGTAAAACTTCTTTACGCACGCTTGATTTGGGAAGTAAGCTGGTAAATGCGTGACTAGAGCTTTACGAAAAGTGTGATCGAGCGAGGCGAACGGAAGTTGAGAGGGAGATATAAGTTAGTGAAGACGAAAAGGAGAGAGGGAGCTACGTTTCGTACATTACTATAGGAGCAAGAGAGAGCAGTGCGCGTGCACATGTTTTTTCTTTCTCTCATAGCCAGCGCATAAAATATAATATAGACTTCAGTCGAAGTAAAACTCGCAAACGAACTACTCGTTTGTGAGTTTTACTTCAATCGTGTGGTCTAACTCTAAACTCTAAAGCACACTGTTTTTTTTTGGTCAGTCTATAACGCCATCGGTTGAATTATAGATAATAAGAATTAGTACGAAGTACCGATCCTGCCAATTAAAACTTTTAAATGGTGAAATATCATTAGGGCTGCATTTTCTTGAAACATTACGTTGAAAATATAAGCTAATACATAATTTAAATGTTTCCCTTTAAGACTGCGCCGTGCGAAAATGCCGAAAAAGGCACTCACCGTTAAGTTGATAAAATCAAAAGTATTCGTTCAATATATTTATAAAAAATACAGTTACAATGACTAAGAATATGTTAACAATTACTCCGTGGAAAAAACTGAAAATAATAAATATTTAGGCCTACAGAATTACGTAAAGTTAGTCGAAAACTGTAAAAACATAAGCTGCCGTTAAGTGATATTTTATATCATAACAGTCAAAATCTAACATAATTTTTTGATGAAACAAAACATGAAAGGGTATATTACAGTTTATCCGTCTTAAATATTTAAATATTGTCAGACAATATAAGATACATATTTATCAATAAGTGCAATAAATTCCCCATACATTTTTACTATGGCGGCCGCGAGTCGATTTAAATACGCGTCGCACGGGCTCAGCAATTCAGTCGTCCCCGTGTGTCCAGAGCGGGCGCACGTCACTTTGCAGAGCGAACCATCGGCACGCCGTCTCGTAAAAGCCGCGCCGCGGTAAAATGAGGTAATTCTTTTTTTGAGAATTTTATATTTATTAGTAACTATTACTTCTATTATACGAGATGTTTTTTTCAATATTTTCTTATTGCAGTGAAATGAGAAAACGTAAACAAAGATATTATAAAGCTCTCAGCAGCTCCAGATTCAAGAAAAAAATGGATAAATAACGTGTATGTATAAAATAAAGTACTAATTACCAAATGTCTAAATAGGATTGCCAGTAGTAGATTCCACGTAGAAAGCCTAATTTTTACACGACTGCCCATATAAGGAGTGTAATGTGTTAAGACTACATGTACGTATGTAAGTAGGTATGCACGAAAAAAAACATTTGACACGGTTAGTACGGTCTACACTAATGATATTAATACCACAGATTTATTTGTTCTTTCAACGATTTGATAAATTTTTAATACTATGTACTTACTAACCGTGAGAGTTGTCACAAATATCACTGTAAAAATCGTTAAGGGTAAGATTTTTTCCGTGTGTAAGTATGTATGTGAGTATCATTATTTCAACATAGCTTCTAAATATGTATCCTTGTCTAGTTGTAGCATAACTATAGTTTGTATGAAACATCGTGGAATCGTTAAAGATGATACCACTATGCTACTAATAACAGCCCTAATACTGCTACATTAACAAATACTACAATATACCATATACTATATACTATATTACATATAATTCTGTTTCAGGATTAAAAATCATGATCATGAAGATGGCGAATCATCAAAAATGCTATTGAATGAAAATATACTACTTTGGAATGATACGGAAGAAGAATTAAAGAAGTTCTATTTTAATTGTATTCTTCCAGAACTAATTGATTCAAGATTAGATAGACAGATGGGAATTAAGAAACCGGAGTTTATTCTAAAAGCAATCAATAACAGAAATACAAATGAAATCAAGTGTAAATTAGATGACAGAACTAGAGAAACAAAACCGAAACGAAAACAAAAATAACGTTGATACAATTATAACAAACTAACTTTATACTAGAAGGAAATAAAATTACTTTTGCAATACGCATTTCTGTCGTTTGAATTCAATAGGCGATCGGACTTTTTTTTTAAATTGTATACATTAATAGTACTCTTAAATATTAGTAACTTCTCAGAAGAAACCCTATATCAAAATTCAATATTTTCAAAGATACAGTGATTTGTATATGTCACCGTAAAATTGTAAAATCCGTTAGATTGTAATATAACTAGTTAAATTGTAAAATGTTGATAGACTTCCGACGCGAATATGCTGCCTATAATTTAACACATTATTTTTCGTTAAATTGTAAATAGCTATATAGTTATGAATCTTTTGACATATTTTTACAATCTCGTTAGTTATTTTAAAATTTAACGGTGACATATATACAAAACTTCGCAAGTCTCGTGAAAACGCTCCATACTAAAGTCGGCCCACGAATGACGTCATTCATTGGTTGAAGTGTATGAAGTATGCGGCCGCAGGAACATATTTGTAAATATATTCGATATTTGTGCATTTAAGTTCATAGTTACCATAATTAGCAAAAAAAAACTGGACTGAACTTTTTTTGGACTTTTTAGGTGTATTTAATTAATAAATTACACATAAAATAATATATTTTTTTATATTTACTAAGTAGTAATGCCTCAATATTTCTTAGTATATTAATGAAGCTAATTATTTTAGATGTAGTCCGATCCCCTATTATGGAAAACTTAACTGATGCCCGCTACTTCGTTCGCGTGGACTTTATGTCTTCGTCAGGTGTTCCAAATCTTCGATTTTTATACCTCAATAAGAAATGCTCATCAGGCTGAACAACTTTTGCTAAGGTGTCATTTTTATATTTCTTACTAGCTGATGCCCGCGGCTCCGCCCGCGTAAGTGCAGTAACCCACGGGAACCGTATATGTCCCGCGATATAAAGTAGCCTATGTCCTTTCTCGTGGTCTACTTTATATCTGTGCCAAATTTCATGATAATCGGTTTGGTGGTTTGTACGTGAAACTGTAAATAAACTATCTCACGGGAACCGTATATTTCCCCGCGATAAAAAGTAGCCTATGTCCTTTGTTAGGCTCTAGACTATCTGTGTTGTATTGATCGAAGCTATCTGTGTACCAAATTTCATTTTAATCGGTTCAGTAGTTTTGGCGTGAAATACGGACAAACATACACACTCATTCCCATTTATAATATTAGTATGGATAGTTTAGCTGGACCATTAGTTCTGCATTAGGTGTTCCATTTTCCAAGATCAATTATTATACACTATTGTTGCCCAGCTGCATAACAAAAAAAGTTTCATTAGAATCCGTCCAGTATTTCTGAATTAGCATGTAAAAACAGACAAACGGACATACGTTTTTTTACTGTTTTATTATATGTAATAGATATAGATAGATTACTTATTTTTAATTAACAAAATATATTGTGTTATCATTGAATACTCAAAAATGTAAAAACTATGAGTTGTGTCCTTTTTCGATCGGTCGTTCCATTAGAAACACACGCACACTAACTGTTGTGTGCGTTCACGCACACGTCTAGAGAAATAGCCAAACAGCGCCCGCGAGTTACGCACGGCGCAGTCTTAACTAACTAGTAGTATAACTTCTTCTGTAGTACAACTAGGACAGCACTAGTTAGAAAACAAATGCAATAAATGGTGTGGAAAAATCAGTAGTGTGACAAACAAGTTTTTATTTTCTTGTTTGTCACACTGGTGTGACGACGAGTCGGGAAGGGATTTTTGGTACTTATATTTTACTATATTGTTCTTTAAAGTGCTTAATTTATTTATAAGAAATAGGATAACGAACGTGTTAAAATATAGAAAACTTACGTCCAAATGACGTCCCTTTACGATGAAGACATCAAATCTTAGTATAATTACCATGAACGTAAAAAAAAGGCGGACACCGCTTCAGTAATGTATACCGCTTCAATAGTGAAGCAATCAAAGTAAGATGGCCGTATCGTAGCGACACGTGCCGCACGCACACATTCGCAGCAAAGTAAGACGATCGGCCGCCAGTACGCCAATGGCAATTATCCGTAAATCTCACACAAACGTAAGTCGCCGCCATTGTTGGGCTTCACTCGATGCTTAGCTCACCTTCCGTCCGCCTTTTTTTTACGTCCATGATAATGACCTAAAATTATACTCACTCGTCTCGTGTCGGCCCCGCGATGTCATTTGACCCCGTGATATACGCCAGCCGCGACGACATAGCGCCCATTATACCTGTCGCCGCCTCGCTTATACTATAGTGAATAGAAAGAGAAAAAAAAACATTTCACAACCACAAACATAAAAATATAGTAAAAAAAAGTCAATAAAATAAAACACAAAACATAAATAAACAGGGTAACACACAGAAAAAACATCAAGCGAATGAAACCTTTCTATCTCTTTTTCGCATATTTTAGGTGTATTTGTGAAATGTTTCAAAATTTAAAAAATATACAGGTGTATTTTTCTCAGAAGGAAATATTTCATACAACATAGGTATAATATTAAGTCATGTAATTTACAGAAAAATAATATTTCCTAACAACTGCCATAAGGCATGGAAGGGTATCTGCGCACAGTGTTCTATTTGACTCAAAAAATTTCCCTATGCTGTTTATTGCATAAATCGATGAAGATATGCATTTTAAATGCAAGAGTAAAACACCCACGTGTCTATTTCAAATACTTTTTTTTATAAAAAATAATTTATGTTTCGTGACCTCGACGTAAAAAAAAGACTTAATAAATTCTGTAAGCGTGTCTGATCAATATATATATTTTTGATTAATATGGTTTAATGAAGGACCTTTAGGCGCATATTTTCCATGTTTTATTTTTTGAAGATCACTTCTGGTTACCGAGTTATTAATTTTTATTCAGTTTTTTGTTTGTATTTTTTTTCTCCCAAATAACTCAAAAGTGCGACTTGTGACTGACACTGAAAGATTGAACTTTAATGCGTCTATCATTGATAAAAAAATCAAATTGCACTATGGAAGCGTTTACGAGTAATCGAATTTCAAAATATTGAGTTAGGGGTGTCATTCAACTTGACCTTTCATTTTTGCTCAAATTAATGTTTTTTTTTTTTAACTACAAAATTGTATATGATTTACAATTATGACTATGGTAATAAATCTTTAGACATATTTTTTACAATCTCTTGAATTATTTTACAATTTTACGGTGACATAATATACAAACCTTTGAAAATATTGACTTTTGATATACTATTTCTTCAGAGAAATTACTCATATTTAAGAGTACTATACGTTTATACAATAAAAAAAAAGTCCGATCGCCTACTTTTTGACCTTAGTGATAACCCTAAAATGTACCATTTGACCTTTATTCTAACTCCCAAACGCTTCCATAGTGCAACTTGATTTTTTTATCAGTGATAGACGCATTAAAGGTCAATCTTTCAGTGTCAGTCACAAGTCGCACTTTTGAGTTATTTGGGAGAAAAAAAATAAAAACAAAAAACTGAATAAAAATTAATAACTCGGTAACCAGAAGTGATCTTCAAAAAATAAAACATGGAAAATATGCGTCTAAAGGTCCTTCATTAAACCATATTAATCAAAAAAAAAATATATATTGATCAGACACGCTTACAGAATTTATTAAGTCTTTTTTTTACGTCGAGGTCACGAAACATAATTTATTTTTTATAAAAAAAAGTATTTGAAATAGACACGTGGGTGTTTTACTCTTGCATTTAAAATGCATTTCTTCATCGATTTATGCAATAAACAGCATAGGGAAATTTTTTGAGTCAAATAGAACACTGTGCTGCGGTACTCCACGCCGGCTTTAAAGGTCACGCTACGCCGCGCAGTATCGGTAGCACGTTTTTGAATCGACGATAAATATTTTATGGGATATTCTGATCAAAATTTAATGTCACATGTATATATTTTTGGAATGAGAATTGAATACTGATCATGCTCCTTGAATATTTATTTTTGTTTTAAAGACATCCTGTATTTTTTATATCTTTTAGAGAAAAAATAGAACGTTTGAATGATATAACACGATGTGAGAACGGGTTAAGCAAATGGAAAAATGTTCCTATTAATTATGTTTATTTTAACAATAGTATTCTGTTTCAAAAAGCCCTCACATAAAGTATTGTTTTTCACAGTTTGTACTATCTTCTAAGTATAGTGTTTTAAACAAGTTCAGTACGCATGCAAAACAATATAGTAAAATCACGATTTTAGTACAGTTTTAATGTTATTAAAGCCTTTAAATATAAGAGTTTCTGGAATTTTCTTTAAATAACAATCCTTATTTTGATTTTGTGTCCCGTTTCTAAAGCAATTTTCATGCACAAAATGTGCATGAATAGAAGGAAAGTTTGGCACGCAAATTATATAAAAAAACATTTTTTAGCCTAAAACTTATAACGATAACAACAATAATTACCGTGTTTTAATTCTTTTCTTATCAGTTTGATCGGAATCTATAATAAGTGGCGGCTCTCCGACTAATGTACTCGAATTTTCCGAATCTGGTTCTCTGTAATAGATATTATTTTAGACATTTTTAAAAGAAAAAAAAGAATAAAATAGTATAGCAATACACAACTAAGCTATATCAGCTTATTATCGTATATAAATCATTTTGGCCAGGCATTGCAATTCAGTCGCAACTAATATTCCGTTTTTATTTTCTTTTGATATACACAAATGGAAAAGAGAAGTATTATTCCAATCATTCCGCAGATTCCAGTTTTTTTAAATATATATTTTCAATTTAATACAGTCTTCTACGTAAACCCAGGTTCTATGAAATATGTTAGTATACCTCATAAACATCTATTGACTAGATAACGTAAGTCTCATCGTTTATATAGAAACCAAGCTTGCCATTATTTTTCTGCCTGCTGTGACGTCACAAGAGCGATTTAGTGATGATCACTCCCCGTCCCCGAGTAAACGATTTAAAGGACGTCGCCAAGCGCCGCGCCGCGGCTTTGAGAATATTCGAGAGGAAATGGCGCTAAAGGAAGTAAATTTTACTCCTCTTTTACACGTAAAGCTACACGCGAAGTACATACACTTGCGTGGTCTAGTCAATAGATATCTGTGGTATATCTAATGAAACAAATCATGAAATCACAAGGATCGCACCACACTCACAAGCTCCGTTAATCAGCCACAAAGTATGCAACACAAGATGTTTCGAATCGCAGACTTAAATCACACACAAACAGAAAACACTTTCTTGCGAACAATTGCAGTGTCTCTCGGTAAGAAATGTAAGTGTTTGTCTCTGATTATACCGTGTAATGTAAAATTTCGTTTGAAATATTTTTGCGTGATGTTAAAAGTGCGTATAAGCCCCGACGTTTACAAATTGCGTGTGTGCACGCAAAGTAAGTACGCAAATGCGTGCATCGATATATTTATAACGGGGTCGCGTAAAAAGGTGTACAAGTATTCATGATAATTTTACCTTTTTCCGTCAAAATTTTTATGTATTAATGTGATGTGGTGCTTTTCCAACTGACTTATTATTATTTTTGAATGATTGTAACATTACATTTAGCTGTAGCCATGTTAGCGTGCTCGAAACTAGTAGTGGGTTCTGTTTATTCCAAAAGGAATTTTTTGGAACGTGTGTGTGTATCGGTGTGCACACAAATTAGCTCAAATCACAGAACAAACAGTGCTAGCGTGGTAGTACAACCATACGCGAGCGTGTGACTCGTTGATTTAGAGAAAGGAGCTGAGACAAAACATTATTATGTGTCAAAACACAGCGCCATTAACCAATAAAATGAATTATACAATAGACCAAGAAAATATATTTTATGAAAAAATTATTGGCGATAGATTATTATCTGTGCTGTGACATCATACCAGTAATATATTTTGTAGTCTGTGCTATAGTCCGCTCAGACAAAATGGCGGTGTGACGTTCCATTTGATGTTTTGACATAAATAAGATAAAAGGTGTCATGAACTATTTATTTAGCGAAAAATTTTCCGTTTCACTACTACGTATGACATACGTCGTATGTGTTTAGTGTTTTTGTGTCGTCACATCCTTGCCGGAAGTTACTTCGAGGTGTTTTCATCAGTAGAAATTAAAAAACAAAAAAACGTATTTTTAAATCAACTACATTTGACACTCTTAAGCTTTTTTATGGTATCGCTAGAATATCTTTTCCTAAGCTAAGTACTAAAGGAAACGCTCATTCAATGTATGAAATTAAATATGAGTCAAGTGGCCAATTGTGTTAAGACTTGGGCTGCCGTTTTGAGTTTTTAACACATCGTGTATCCGTCCCCTTCTCTAATCGAACGAGTCATTAGTCGTGAGCACACACAATCGTACACGGGGGTACACGGGGTTGACGGGGGTACCTGGTCTGCGGCCTAACGACGGGGTACCTCCGCCCTTCGGAGTCGGTGTCGCTGTCGAAAACGTACCGCTCTAGGAAATCTGATACGTACTGTTGTGACTTGTCCTCGGTCGGCGTTATGTCTGCAACAAATTGTATTAAAAGACTCTCTCTCGTTAGTTAATAGAATCAGGCGTTACTTTGCGGAAATCCATAGCATATAATTAATTAATATTATGATTTAAAGCAATTTTCCGCCAAATAATACCCACAACCTGCAAGCAAATGTGTGAGTGCACGCATAAGCATGAGTAAAGCACCTCCCTTCTCCCACACTGCTTATGCGTACACTCAGAAACAACATCGTGCAAACACTACACAAGCAACAATGTCGTCGAGATCGCGCAAAGCCCCACACCACCATGCAGGTTGCAAAACTCGACGCGCGTTTCGCCCCGAACCCGGAGCATCCTCAGGAAGTGGACCTGCGAACAAAGTTCGTTAGTTACTAACGAACTTTGTTCGCAGGTCAACTTTGTTGCTTGTGCGGTGGCGGTGTTTGCACGATCTTGTTTCTGAGTGTACGCAAAAGCAGTGTGGGAGGTGTTTTATGCATGCATAATTAAGCTTGCTTGTGCGTGCGCTCACACATTTGCTAGCAGGTTGTGGGTATTATTTGGCGGAAAATTGCTTTAAGTCATAATATTAATTAATTATATCTCTCTCGTTACACAGATCGGTTATCAAAAAAAAAGATGCATCGATTTAAATATGGTAATTACGCGCGATCTAGTGCGACGTTGCCGCTTCGCGTGCCGCTGCAATTTTCAGTCAAACTCAGATATGACACGTTGTATAGTCTATGGGTGCTGGCGTTACCAGAGCTCACCTGTGGGCGTGTGCTCGGTGCGCAGCGAAGCGGCGCTGGCGGTGGTGTCACCGGAGCGGCGGCGCTCGCTGCCCTGCTGCGACACCATCGCCTGAAGCTCCAGTAAATCTGACGGTGACACCTCCTCAAACGACGACGGACCTTCACTTATTCCTTCTGCAAAAAAAAGAAGGTTCTCTGTTAAATCGGTTTACGGACGATAATTTTACGCGATAACGTCATCACAAGCCGAGCGCTTAGGCCGATCGTGCTTCTCTATCGCTTGTTCCGCGCTCTCGCTTGCACGCTCGGCTCGGACGGAACGTGACAATTTTTCGTGCGTGCAGCCGGCGTTCATTTTATAAAACGTGACTCACCTCAAAAAAAAAACATAATTACACGGAAAAGCACGTAAGAACACCAGCGCGTTAAGCGACACAGAAGTATGAACATAAAGGTGGTCTTACCTTGTGACGGGCTAACTTTTAGAAAGCCGTTCCCTTCAATCGGCGTGGTAGCGTTGGATGACGTTAGCTCTTTGTTGGATTTCTTGTCATCGTTGCCTTTGCTGTTTGGACTGGCGTACGCTGAAAAAAGTGCAGATTCTTGACATAATAGATAGTTAAGTATCTAATTAATTATTATTTATTAGCTTTACCACAAACACTTCGTAAAAAGACTCGATGTCTTGCCAATTTCGGTAAATAAGACATAAAATGGACATTTCGAAGTCTTTAATAATAATTCAATTTTAATTTGTTTGCTTCTGCATACACAAATTATCCTACTAGTAGTATAAATGTGGATTGTGGAGTATTCGTGAGGATCGATGGATGTTTGTTAGTTTTTCACGCAAAAATACTGATTGCATTTGGATGAAATTTTGTATGGTAGTAGTTTAAACGTGTAAATTAACACAGTCTACTATTATACCGAAAAAGAACGGTGTGCTCGTTTTATATTGTTGTGGCGGACCAATCAGCGCAGTCCTGAATCGCGCTATCGAAGTTTTCACAGGTCAGCGCTATATATACGACAGCTGAAATTCATACAATATACGACAGCTGAAATGCATACAAGCGGGCTTCGGCCTGACCGATGATACAATCTCACTCGGTCGGAGATCTCCCTTTGGAGGCTTCCACTATCTTTCCCACACTGTATTTACGTGGGCGGTGAGCAAAAGGTAGTAATAAAATAAAATTTCCTACCTTTGAGGCACCTCATCATGAAACCAAACGGTAGTAGCGGGTCCATCAGACACAGCAGTCTTGCCGGGCTCGGTATAAACGAAATCAACAGCGGCGCGTACGCCATGAACAACCCGTCGGGGGGCCGCAAGTCTGACGTTAGTATCTTCAGCGTACAACCCGCTATGAGGTTCGCGCCCGCTGAGTCGCCGGCGAAAACAATACGCTTACCTGGAAATAAATTTATATTATTAACGGATAGACAGACAGACAGACAGATGGATGGACAGAGCGAAACTATAAGGGTTCCTTATGTATTACGGAACCCTTAAAACGACGAGTATCGAAAGTTATTGACATCGTTTCGAAGTGTTGCTTTATCATTGGTATTACTACCGCAACTTAATAGTGATATGCTAGAACGAAAGCAGCGAACACTCAATACCATATTCGCGTTAAGAATACAGGGAGTAATCTGTGCAAATATAAAATGTCTTACATTAATTGGTGAATGTCCACAAGGCTTAAGTCTGGGACTATATAACCCAGAATTCGGCGGGCCCGGGAAAATTCCGATTTCTGACAACTCGTGTTTTCAACTCTATTGTATTATAGTCCAGAGTTCTATTTTCAGTGCTCTGATTTTCACGGGTCTGTCGGTTTCCGGATTAGTCCCAGCCAATTTTGACATTTGCTCTGATGACTCACTTAACGGAATATATTATAGTCATAGACATATATCATAGACGAGGCATGTTGAGGCAAAAGTCACTTTTGAGATTTTTGGGGCCATTTTTACATTTGAAGTATGGTGAAAACAAGATGGCTGACACTTGAAGTATGGTGAAACCCAAGATGGCGTAACTTTTTCTTGTATGAAGATTTGTTCTGTCAAATGCACGTCGTAGCTTATCTTGAGTTTTGTAATCTTTGAATATATCTATTGAACTTACCAGTAGTCCCGATAAGTTTGAAGTTATTCATCATCCAGCAGTACGCATAATACACCTCTTCTAACGCCCTAGGGAAGGGCGCTTGCGGGGCCAGACTATAGTCGACAGACAGTATCGGCATATTCAACTTGGACGCCCAGTCCCGGAGGTATGTCTCGTGTGATTTGGAGCTTTGAGCGACAAAACCGCCGCCATGACAGTGGAATAACACGCCATCTGACGGTGGCAGATTTGAGGAGTCGCCGTTCTGAAATCAAAAATAATTAATTAAAAAAGTAAATAAATATAAAACTATAAATAATCTACAGACTACAGAGTGATTGAAATTTCACTTTGGTCATACGATATTCATGTTTGTATTTACTTTTTTTGCAATACACTTTTGCACTTAAAGTTTAAGTCCCCAACTAAATGTCATGGCTTTTTTTTTAACTCCTTAAACATTAAACTATAACATATCAAAATTTACAAATTGCCTCAAACATATTTTCTGTTTTTTTTTTTATTTGTATATTGACTTAGCCCCACTTCTGACCAGCCAGACCTGCAGTCTCATGTTGAGGTATGTTCGAGCCGCGCACATCACTAGCGGCACTGCCCCAACACTACAGCGGGGCGCGGGGAGCGTTCCCGTTTTCCGGCGCGGCCGCAGCGCTGGCATTATTCTCTCTGGCGACGCGCGCGGGCGCACACACCTCAACACCGCGATATTAACATATTGTATTCTTAATAATTGTTAATGTTAAATTATTTTTAAACAAAAAATTAAACCGACTTCCAAAGTAAAAATACACAAAAAAGTATGAAATAAAACTTAATCTCTAAATAATTCCCCTTTCAAATTCGGCTAAAATTTTTACTATTTCTCTACTCAATCTTCTTATTTTTGAAATCGGCACCAGCCCAAACAATATTCTACAATATTTTATACAACTTACGTTCATATTTGCTGGTACCGACTTCAAAATTAATAAGATTGAGTAGAGAAATAGTAAAAATTTTAGCCGAATTTGAAAGGGGAATTATTTAGAGATTAAGTTTTATTTCATACTTTTTTGTGTATTTTTACTTTGGAAGTCGGTTTAATTTTTTGTTTAAAAATAATAATTTCACCCTTTTTAGTGATATATTTTGTTAAGTTATTAACACGTCTTAAGAACGTCTAAACTAAACGATCGAATGTATAATTAAATACTCGCCAAGCTTCCATTAGGTATTGCTATTAAGATGATGATGATGATTACTGTAAGTTATAAAGTGGCATATGCTTGCAGTTCTTTAAACAATGCCGAAATTTCCAAATGCACATCTTTAAAGACTGAGGAGTTCTGTACAGTGCTTTTGGATCCAGGGTATACCTAGGTACAATATCTTATTTTTTTTGTAGTATATGCTTGTGTTACTTCAGTAAAAGTCAAAATCACTATATGTGTGGATATAAATTTTGAGGAGTTCCCTCGATTCCTCATGGTTCGCATCATCAGGTTTCCACTTTAGTGACTAAAGGACTAATTTCGAATTAAACCCTTTACAACAACAAAAGAATTTTGCAAATAGGTTCATAAACGGCAGAGTAATGTTCAATGATCTCCGTGTTAGTGTAAAATACTATGAGAAATACCTTTTATATCATCATAATCTGATGATGTATGGTGTGATAGTGGTGATGATGATGATGATTACTCTAACTGACAAGGTGGCATATGCTTGCAGTTCTTTAAACAACGCCGAAATCCCCAAACATGTATCTATAAGGAGTCAGGAGTTCTATTCTGTACTTTTGGATCCAGGGTATACCTTGGAGCAAAATCTTACTTTTTGGTAGCATATGCTTGAACTACTTCAGAAAAAGTCAAAATCACCATATGTGTCCATATAAATTTCGAGGAGTTCCCTCGATTCCTCATGGATCCCATCATCAGGTCACCACTTTGATATCAAAAGGACCAATTTGGGATTACACCCTATACATCACAGAAAATATTTTGAAAATCGGTCCACAGGCGGCGGAGTAATCGTTGAACATACAAAAAAAATAAAAAATAAAAAATATATACAGCCGAACGTATAACCGCCTCCTTTTTTGGGAAGTCGGTTAAAAACTAAGTAAATGTTTTAATTATTGCGATCATCTTTTAATCTATGTCCCGCTGACATAATTGGCGCCCCCGGGTGGGCTCGGATCTCTCCTAAAAGCCGATCGAGTCGCCGCCGCCATTTTGCTCTCCACGGACTTCGCCGCGTGCGCGTGGCTATCAACGGAGGAAGGCGCGTTTGGAGCTCAAGACCAACAACGCTTGCATGGGCAAGCAACCTGCTGCATCATAATGGCTACAAGGAGAGTGTCGTGAGCCTGCTTTTCCTATTCCTACTTTAACCTAACCTTTTTTCCGCAGCTTGGGCACGTGGTTCCGAACCTTTTTGTCATGTGTGCTATGCCCTAAGCTAGGCGGTGTGCCTGCGCATCCCTGCACCTTTATGTACGTAAAGTACCACATGCTTTAGGTACGATATTATGCTTTAATTAAATAGGTACTTAATTTTTCCTATCATGCATTGAGTTTGCATCTTTCATGCGCATTACGCATCTCAAAACGTCTGTATTGTCAGATACGTCTTAATATAATGCTTATCATCCTTTAAGTTACTAACGTCTGCATAGTCAGATACGTCTTGTATAATGACCATCATCTTTTAACGTCTGCACAGCCAGATACGTCTTTATATTATGGTCATTATTATTCTATAAAACGAAAATATATAGGGGACATGAGTGGCATTGTGTAGTTTTACAACCACACCCTTATTTTTTTCACTAAGAGAGTGTAGTTTAATGTTCTTCCTTACATAAGATAACCTATACTACACTGTTGCATCTTCATTTTGTGTCATGTGCTAATTATAGCATTTCACGCTGTGCACTTCTTTATTGCACGCTTGCTTACATATTACTTGCATCACAATTTCAGTGAGAATACATCTATCATCGTGTGAGTGCTGTCGAGTCTGCTCGAGCACACAGATCTTCATTCTTGCCTCTGCGTACCTCGGGTTACTTCCTCATCGCTGTCCACTGTGGGACAACAGGCGTTCAAGACATCATATACGAGGGGAGTAAGCCGGTTTAATTTTATTTGGAGCTTTTATTTCATTTTATTTATTCATTTGTGATCATCAAATATTTCATCATGTCTTATGATAGCAAAGTGTCAGATTTAAATACACTTAAGGTGAAACGCAGTTCAATTAAGGGGCAAATAACTAGATTTCAAAATTATTTATCAGATTTGCAAGACACTTCTCTTACTTCAATTCAAATTAGAGAATTACAAATTAAATTGGATAAATACTTGGTGATCTCTCAAAGTTTTGATGAGTTGCAAAATCAGATCGAGTCATTAAATTCTGAAGAACTCGCTGCAGAGCTTGAAACTAGGGAGAGTGTGGAGGACAGTCTTCACTATTGCCTGGCCCTCGCACAGGAGTTAATTGAAGTGCATAAGCCTAAAGAGGATTGCAAGTCGTCCCGCTCAGGGTCATCAAACAAACATACATGCTGCAGCAACGGTGAATTGATGGGACTCAAACTGCCACAGATTAAAATCAATAAATTTGGTGGTTCTTATTTTAAATGGCTAGAGTTCCGTGACATGTATGAGTCGCTTATTCATAACAGCGAGAGTTTGAGGCCCATCCACAAATTTCACTACTTGTGTTCCTATTTAGAAGGTGAAGCGGCGAGGGTTATTTCCAATTTAGAAATCTCTTCAGATAATTACTTAGCAGCATGGCGGCTTCTTTGTGACAGGTATAACAACAAACGTCAACTTGTCCACCATCATTTAAATTCATTGCTTAATATTGAACAGATACAACGGGAATCTGACAAGTGTTTGAGATTTTTAAGTGATAACATTACAAAGAATTTGCGAGCTCTTAAAACATTAGGCCAACCAGTAGATCAATGGGATACCTTGATTATATATTTAGCTTCTACTAAACTGGATTCAGGCACTAGCGTTAAATGGGAAGAATACAGGAATGGTTTGAAAAAAGATTTTCCCACTTTAGATGATTTTAGAGATTTTTTGAAGTCACGTGCTGATGTGTTAGAAATGTTGTATAGGTCTAAAAGAGACAAACAAGTAAACAAACCTTCATTGCATCTGGCACAGAATAAAGCTCCTCATAAACAATTTTATAATGATTCTCACATGAAATCTTTTGTGATTTCAGCTGGCAACAGCAACCAACCGCGTCCATGCGTCGTGTGCCAGGGCAAGCATAGAATCTTCGACTGCAATGTCTTCAGGGCTCTGACCACGGACGAGAAATGGGCTCAAGCGGTAAAGTTGAAGCTCTGCCTCAACTGCCTGCGGCCTGCGCACACTGCGACTCAATGCCGTCTGGGCGGCTGTCGCGTGTGTAAGAGGCGGCACAATACGGTATTACACAAACATAACTCTGACACTACACCCTCACGTAATACTGAGGCTTCTCTTTGTAGTCAAGTTACTAGTCAACAGGGCGAGGCTGAGGTCCAGGCTCCTGTCGTCATGTCTTCGTCTTCATCATGTTCTGAATCTCTTTTGTCTACTGCCTTGTTGGACATCATTAATCCTCATACTGACAAGGTTGAGAGTGTTAGGGCACTGTTGGATTGTGGAAGTCAGTCTTCTTTTATTACAACTAGTTTGAAACATCGTCTTCAATTGGCTTCTGAACCATCGGGCACTACAAATGTTCTAGGCATTGGAAATGCTTCGTTGAACATCATTCCAGAGCGATGCTCTGCAGTCATTCAATCGAAACAGGGTACTTACTCTCGTGAAATAGAGTTCTTAGTGCTACATCGTATTACGGATAAACTTCCTAAGCTTCATATTGACATATCTTCATGCAATTTGCCATCTTCTTTTATATTGGCGGATCCTTCATTCAATCAACCTTCACAGGTTGACATGCTCTTAGGAGCAGACATCTTCTGGGAACTTCTTAATTCCGAACGAATTTCTTTGGGACCAAGTTTACCTTTTCTGTGTAGCACAAAATTAGGATGGGTCATAGCTGGTAAAGCACCATCTCTTCATTACTCAAAGGAACTTCATTGTAATTTTGTATCAGTTGATAACATTCAGTCTGACTTGACACGTTTTTGGGAATATGAAGACTTCCTAACTGATCAACGTAAGGACATCGTTACAGAGAGCGAGAGTCACTTTATTGAAAAAACACATCGTCTTGAGGATGGTAGGTTCTGCGTCAAGCTACCTCTCATCGATTCACCAGATTGTCTAGGTGATTCATATCATCTCGCTAAAAAGTGCTTCTTCGGTTTGGAGAAAAGATTCAAACGGAATCCTTCTTTGAAAGAAAAATATGTTGACTTCATTAATGAATATCGAGATCTAGGTCATCTTTCAGAGGCACCTGTATAGAAACCTGGCGTGTCTTACTTCTTACCACATCATGCTGTTCTTAAAGAGAACAGTGAGTCCACAAAATTGTGTGTTGTCTTTGACGCCTCTGCGCGTACATCATCCGGCTTCTCTATCAACGACCTGCAAATGGTAGGCCCTAATATTCAGGACTCACTTTTCAATATTTTGCTTAGATTTCGTCATTACAAATATGTACTGTCTGGTGATATCGAGAAACAGTATAGATAAATCTCCTTAGCCGAATCAGACCGTGATCTTCAACTCATCTTATGGCGTGAGAGTCAGAGTAAGTCTTCCTATCAGGTCTCTTCAGCTACACACAGTGACGTATGGACTTGCTAGCGCCAGTTTTCTTGCTGCTAGGTGTTTGTGGCAGCTAGGTGAGGAATCACCTGACATCTTGGATGACCCCTCTGCGGATCATGGCCCCCAGGGTCAATGTACCTCTGCTGATTCTATCAAACATTCTTGGACTCTCAGGGCATCCTGAGAGTGGGGGGGAGGATACGTAAGTCAAATTTCGATTTTACTAAGATCCATCCTATACTTTTAAACTCAAGGCACACACTCACTAAATTCTTTCTTATTTACTCACGAACACAAACGCCTCTTACATGCGGGACCGCAGCTCATGCTGTCCTCTATCCGTGAGCAGTTCTGGCCGAACGGGGGTAGGGATCTGGCACGACGTACGGTACGCGGTTGTGTCACTTGTAATAGATTTAATGCTAAAGTAATGAAAAACATAATGGGCGACTTACCGCCACAACGACTTATTCCCGACTTCCCATTTTTCACTGTTGCTATGGACTTTGCGGGCCCCTTTTTAATCACGAACCGTAGAGGGCGTGGGTGTAAAATAACGAAGTGCTATTTGTGTCTCTTTATATGTTTCCGTTATAAATGTATCCATCTTGAGTGTGTTAGCGAATTATCTAAAGATTCTTTTATACTAGCCCTGCGCCGTTTCATATCTCGTAGGAGTATGCCTAAAGAAATTTTTTGCGACAATGGCAGAAATTTTGTGGCAGCTGCAAGGGAGCTCAGCGAGTTTTTTAGCAAGTATTCTGACTCTATTGTGGGTTTTGCAGCTGATCAGGGTATAAAGTTTAAATTCTCACCGGCTTACGCTCCTAACTTCAACGGCTACGCAGAGGCAGGCATAAAATCTGCCAAACATCTTTTAAAACGATCCTTGGGCAGCACACATATGACATTTGAGGAGCTCACTTCTTTGTTTGCCCAAGTGGAAGCTATCCTTAATTCTAGACCCATTTCCCCCCTCTCTTCTTGTCCTACTGACCATGCAGCGCTCACACCTGGACACTTTCTCCTCGGCAGGTCACTGACGTCGCTTCCGGCTCCAGCGCTAGAGGACATCAACCCCAGACGTCTGGACAGATACCAGTTGATCGAACAAACACGTCAAGTCTTCTGGAGGAGGTGGCAGGCGGAGTATGTCACTGAGCTGCAGTCCAGGTCAAAATGGAAAACCAGATGTCGAGACCTGAAGGAGGGAGATCTCGTCATAATCAAAGAAGACAACATCCCACCACTGGCCTGGAGGCTGGGACGAGTGATGAAGCTGCATCCTGGAGCTGACGGGGTGCCGCGAGTAGCGGACCTAACCACGGCGCGAGGAGTCATCCGGCGCGCTCTCAACCGGCTCTGTCTGCTGCTGGATAAAGACAATAAGTCTTGAAAGCAGGGCTTTCAAGGGCCCCCAGTATGTTCGAGCCGCGCACATCACTAGCGGCACTGCCCCAACACTACAGCGGGGCGCGGGGAGCGTTCCCGTTTTCCGGCGCGGCCGCAGCGCTGGCATTATTCTCTCTGGCGACGCGCGCGGGCGCACACACCTCAACACCGCGATATTAACATATTGTATTCTTAATAATTGTTAATGTTAAAAAACTAAGTAAATGTTTTAATTATTGCGATCATCTTTTAATCTATGTCCCGCTGACAAGGTAAAATAGGAGAAGTATATGACAAGGTTTCAGCTTGCCTCAAACACCTTCTCTTAAGTTTGCTAGTAGCTTTTGGACTAATAGTAAATCGCGGAAAATGACATAGGTTACTATTTGCACAAAATGAACGTCCCGGGAAATTTTCTTTAACGCGCAAAAGGTCGCGGTCAACATCTAGTATAAATAAGAAATAGGCTACTTGACTCATATTAAATTTCATACATATATATAATTCAGCGATATCATAAATTAAAAGCGAACGGAAATTGATAAATTTAAGTTGATTTTAAAATTTGTATTTTTGTTTTTTAATTTCTACTGATGGAAACGCCTCGAAGTAACTTCCGGCAAGGATATGACGACACAAATACACTAAACACCGTATGTGTTCAGTGTGTTTGTGTCGTCACATATTATTATTATTACGTGAAACGGAACGTGTTTCTCTAAATAAATAGTTCATGACATCTTTAAAAGTTATTTATGTCACACCTTCATTTTGTATGAGCGGACTATAGCACAGATTACAAATACTATAAAAAATACAAATAATATATACAAGGCGGTTTTTAAAAGTTTATTTTTATAATATTAATTGGGGTTTTAGGTTTCAAAATAATATAATACATATATTTTTTGTGTTATGGAACAATTATGAAGCGTTTTATAGAATATAAATAAAAACAAGGTCAAGTAGCCCTCTAACGAAACTTCCTGAGGATTGAAAAATCGGGCTCTTAGGTATAATAGGTACTCACCATGCCCTCCCTCTTACTAGCGCTAATCAGTCTCACATTCAGGCCCTGTAGCCCAATATGCACGGTCGGCGGCAGCACAGTCAGTTCCTTGCCCCCGTTGGTCGTCATGTGTATGGGCTCAGGCGGTATGGTGATGAGCTTGTTCACAGCGACGGTCGATGACATGATGCTTGGCACACGTTTCATTATTTCTAAAAAAAAAATGTATTTGATAGTACTTATTATCTATATTGTGGTCACCCATCCTAGTTGGAACCACGACCGGGGTTGCTAACATTAGTTAGCGCTACGACCACAAATCCCTTGAGCTTCTTACTCACTTACTTCATTGTGTATTATGCTTCAATGATTAGATAATATCTTTCAGCCAATTCAACTGATTGGTTATTCTATAGCATTTTATATTATGTTTTTCTTTAGATTGATATAACTTTTTTATTTATGAACCGATTGAAATTAAGCACTCTAGTGGAAACGGCAATGAAATCGGTTCAATCGTTTCTGAGAGTAACTAAAATAGTTGAAAGGAGAGCACTGAGTTGAATTAGCAAGCAGATACTTAAGACATAATATTATGTAAATAAATTATTATATTTTTACATAATATACTAAAAAGGAATTTACATTGTTCACAATGAAACAAGAAGCGGTCTAAACGTGACGGCCAGAAAAAAGCAAAAGTATTAATTTCATACCAGGAATAACAATACTATAGAAACGTAACTATATAGGTATAACTAACGTAACATTTACCTCTTTTTTTTTTAATCTTTATTTATTACAAGGGATTTTTGTACAAGAAATGACGATGTCAATCCCATCGAACCTTATTCTAAATATACTACCACGTCTTAATATTAAATAATAACCAAAACTAGAAATACCTAATCCCACCAAAAACATTCTGTAAAAAACTAGCCAAGTCTCGATAGGGCTGCTTGTTTATCTCTAAAAAGTAGTGAAATCTAGACAAAGTCGTGCCAAGTCTAAGGTTCCTTACTGCGATTTCTTTATTATTATAGTTAATGTTGTGTGACTTGGCCGTTGAAGGGTACACAATGGTACAAAAGGGGCTCCATGACACCATTGCTCCAATACATGTGTTCTACAATCAACAACAGCCTAAAATGAGACACTACTCACTAGCGTCCAATTACCAATACCAGTATGGGCTATTATCTCGCTTAACAAACATAGGTAGTTACAACAGATATACATTACGTGTAAAAAAATTGACTTGTACCCACTAACGTATAAATAATGTTCAACGGCCAAGTCACACAACATTAACTATAATAATAAAGAAATCGCAGTAAGGAACCTTAGACTTGGCACGACTTTGTCTAGATTTCACTACTTTTTAGAGATAAACAAGCAGCCCTATCGAGACTTGGCTAGTTTTTTACAGAATGTTTTTGGTGGGATTTCACTTCTTTTTGTAGAAACGTGGGCATATTGATTTATTTTACTAGATTTTAGTGTAATTTGTTTATTTAATTTGTGTAATGATCGAGTACAGTAAAGTTAATCGTTCGACTATTTCTTCTTGTAAACTTGTAAATATAAGTATAAAAGCCAGTCTAGTCTTATCCAGAGTTTTCCTTTAATTTTATTTATATGCGTATCAAAAGCAGAAGGGGAGGCATTCGCCCAGCAGTGGGATGCTACGGACTAGATTAAATTAGAAGATGTGTCCTACTTCGCTAGGTTTTTGCAATGACAGTCGATTTTTTTATGTACCGATAGTAGAAGGGGGGCATTACCATATCTCTAATCAGCTGAAACCAGCTGAGGATTCTTCATCAGATACTTCAAACCTTCGATTTTTGACATCAAATGAAGCGGCCCACCAAGTTGAATATTTTTTGTAAAGGCGGTATGTCGATCTCTAATAGTTTCGTTGGGCTCTTGTGTTTTCTAATCAGGGTCACCAGGTACTCCAGATGTTCGATTATCCTAGTTTTTATAGTTTTCCCTTTATGTGGCCATTAAACCCTAACTCTGTACCAAATTTCAGCTCTCTGAGTTCATGAGAAGTACTAGTTCTATTCTGATGATCATGAGTGAGTGACTGAGTGAGTGAGTGTCATAAATTCAAAACTTTGCTTTCGCTTAACTTCTTCTAAATGGGTATGGTCGCCAAAAATTGTACTTATAACATTCATGACATCGTAACACACGTTACATACATGACCGAATGTTACGTACATGACCATTATAAAGCTTAGTCCATAATAATATAATCCGTCGTCGCCAAATTTCATTCATATCGGCTTAAGTAGTTTTTGCGCGAAAGAGTAACAAACCCCAAACTCAAGACCCCCTCTACCCCCATCTAGACCCTTTTAACTAGTGTCCGACCGAAAGTTCGGTTTCGGTTTCGGCCGAGTTTCGGCCAAAAATCAAGTTTCGGCGGCAGTTTCGGTTTCGGCCAAAAGTGGCAGTTTATTATTACGTTAAATATATGATTACAACATAATTATAATAATATATAATAATAACATAATAACATAACATAACATAATTATAATAGGTTTAAAATATTATTTATTATTTTTTAGAGTTAATTTTTTGTGTCGGGGGGTTTTTTAAATTTTTAATTTTACTTTTATTTTATCCTTTTTAAAGTAGGTATAAATAATGGTTACCTTACCATATACATACTTTTAACATCATTGAAGTAACATGGTACCAAATTTCGAATCGATAGGACATGTGGACGATAGTCAGATCTCCTCATAAACTAATAAAGAAAAGATGATCTTCAAACGGCTAATCAGGTCATGGTTACCATACCATGCTCTTTAAATATCGTTGAAGTAACACGGTACCCAATTTCGAATCGATCGGACATAAGAAAGTTAGTCAGATCCCCTCATCAACTAGAAAATAGCTGATCATCTCTTAAACGGCTGATCAGGTCATGGTTACCTTACCATGTTCTTTGAATATCGTTGAAGTAACACAGTACCAAATTTTGAATCGATCGGACATTGGAAAGTTAGTTAGATCCCCTCATCAACTAGAAAAGAGCTGATCATCTTCAAACGGCTGATCTTCCCACCACCAATTTTCTCATCAAACGAAGCTACGAACACTCTCGTTTAAGTCATCAATATCTCTTCTTCTCTCTTCAGTGCGCTTTCATTTGAGACCTTACTCGAGTATATATTTTGCACATTCGGTTTTTGTTCCCCGCTTTCACCCCCCACAACTTTTAAACGGCTTAACCGATTTTCATCAAATATGTCTAAGAACACTCGCATGTAAGTCACCTTAATACAAAAGAAACTAAATTGAAATCGCTTCATCCATCCGGGAGCTATGATGCCACAGACAGACAGACAGACACGTCAAACTTATAACACCCCTCTTTTTGCGTCGGGGGTTAAAAATTAATATACCGTGTTTCCATTTCATGTCCTAATTAATGCAGCAAAAAAGATAAAATGCACCAAACAGTATTTTAAGGAATTTTCTACTTGACTACGTGAGTTTCGGTTTCGGCCGAAACTGAAGCCACGGCCGAATATTCGGTTTCAGTTTCGGTTTCGGTCGGAAAACCAGTTTCGGTCGGACTTTACTTTTAACCCCTCTACCCCCCCCCCTTTAGACCCGCTCTGGACCCCCCTCTAGATCCTCTCATGACCCCCTTTCAGAGCCCCCTTCCTGACTACCCTCTAGACCCCTCAAGACCGATGGGTCCGGGACGGATGGATGCTCCTGACTCTCCTCCAGATACCCCTCTCCTGACCCCTCTAGATCCCCTCTAACCCTCTCCCCCTCTCTAGCCTATGTAGCCTATGTCTTTTCTGATAGTATGTTCTTACCCTCTTCCAAATTTCATCAAAACCGGTTATGTGGTTTAGGCGTGAAAGCGTAACAGATAGACATACAGAGTGAAAGTAAGAAAGTAAAACTACCACCTGGCCCAACACATTGGCCAGGTTCAGTCAAACAAACTGCCGGCCGGCGCCGCGCAGTTTGAGTTTGTTCATTATTAACATACAAAAATACTTCTTATTGAACATTTTAGTAGGTATATAATTATATTTTTAAGTGTAGTCTCCGCCTTAGAACTGGTCATGACTGTAACGTTTTTTTTACTGTAACATTTCGTTACACATTGTAACATTCATGACGTATAAAAGCGTGCGACATAACCTAAAATCCAAATATCACTTCATTCCAATCAACTACAGATTTGGACGTATATTTACCGTATTCAGTAATAATGAATCTTTTAAATCTTGTTAACAAAAAAACACAATAAGCCGTACTTACCTTTGAATCAAACACTCAATAGACAATATTTTTTAGCGACAAATCTTCAAGTGAACACAAATCTTAATTTTACTTACGCAAACAAGTATAGCCGATGTTTCTTTATAAATGTTAGCATTTCGCTCGACAGGTATGCCATATGAAAATAGCAAAAACTGCCAAATTACTCAAAGAACTTATAGAAACAAACGTTATATTCATGACGTTACACACTCATATAAAAAGTGGACACATTTTTGAAATCGACTGAAATGGTAACTAAAGCGATATTTTTTATAAATTCGTTTAGGAAACGTAGAAAAAGTATCATAAAGCGTAATAACAATTTAAAAATACGAGAAACAAATTCAGTTTTGGAAATGTTATCAATTTTTCATACAAAAGCAGCAGTTGGACAAAACATTTTTATATGGGAGTAAAACCAGTACTTATAGAAAAATTATATTTAAAAAATAAATGTTTAGGCATACTGCATTTCGTGGACATTTAATCTACACATAAGAAGCTCGTTATTTAGAACAATGTACAAGAACTCAAATTTATCAAAAAACTATCAAATGATTAAACAAATAAAATTGGGACAAACGAAAAATAATATTTGTACAATTTTTGCCGACCATACTCAAATAACTAACTTTGGAACTAAATGACCTACAGACTTAAAATTTTGGATTTTAAGTATGTGATTATAGCTTACTGGATGACAAAAAATTTATGCGTTCTGGTCTTATCCAGAGCTCCTCAAATAGGGGCCTGAAAATGCGGCGAAATGGTTCCAGTAAAGAATGTTACGACAGTGTTTGCTTCGCGCTCGACTTGACGGGGGCACTGCCGTGCCCCCAGATCGACGTTCTGGTCTTATCCAGAGGTTCTCAAATAGGGGCCTGAAATGCGGCGAAATGGTTCCAGTAAATAATGGTACGGCAGTGTTTGCTTCGCGCTCGACTTGGCGGGGGCACTGCAGTGCCCCCAGATCGACGTTCTGGTCTTATCCAGAGGTTCTCAAATAGGGGCCTGAAATGCGGCGAAATGGTTCCAGTAAATAATGGTACGACAGTGTTTGCTTTGCGCTCGACTTGGCGGGGGCACTGCCGTGCCCCCAGATCGACGTTCTGGTCTTATCCAGAGGTTCTCAAATAGGGGCCTGAAAATGCGGCGAAATGGTTCCAGTAAAGAATGGTTCGGCAGTGTTTGCTTCGCGCTCGACTTGGCGGGGGCACTGCCGTGCCCCCAGATCGACGTTCTGGTCTTATCCAGAGGTTCTCAAATAGGGGCCTGAAAATGCGACGAAATGTTTCCAGTAAAGAATGGTACGGCAGTGTTTGCTTCGCGCTCGACTTGGCGGGGGCACTGCCGTGCCCCCAGATCGATTATCCTAGTTTTTATAGTTTTCCCTTTATGTGGCCATTAAACCCTAACTCTGTACCAAATTTCAGCTCTCTGAGTTTATGGGAAGTACTAGTTCTATTTTGATGATCATGAGTGAGTGAGTGTATAAGTGAGTGAGTGAGTGAGTGAGTGAGTGAGTGTCATAAATGCGAAACTTTGCTTTCGCTTAACTTCGGAACTAAATGACCTACAGACTTGAAATTTTGGATTTTAAGTATGTGATTATAGCTTACTGGATGACGAAAATTTCTGCGTTCTGGTCTTATCCAGAGGTTCTCAAATAGGGGCCTGAAATGAAAATGCGGCGAAATGGTTCCAGTAAAGGATGGTACGGCAGTGTTTGCTTCGCGCTCGACTTGGCGGGGGCACTGCCGTGCCCCCAGATTAAAATGCTTTACTCCTTTAATTTTAATTAGGTATTTCTAGTTTTGGTTATTATTTAATATTAAGACGTGGTAGTATATTTAGAATTATAGCTGCTTCAGAATTAGGTTCAGCTAGGATGTTGTGAAATACACCTAGGTTACATATATTTAATTGAAATGTAGTGATTAAAAGTTTTCTTAAATCCGCGTTCCGGGAACACTCAATCAATCGGTAATAAATATCATCCCGAGTACTACACTGTTCGCAATAGGGAATATGCATAAAATATAAAAATGGCTTAAAACATAATAATATGATACTAGACTGAAAAATTAAGGAAATGGCCAAAAAAAATTCAATATCTGTTGATAAATGAGCAAGATATGAGCGGTCAAAGTTTGTAATCTATCTCTTTCTAGCAAAACGAAATTTAGTATGAACTTTCTATGAAAGTCGTGTTATGTGACGTCACGATACACGTCCGATCTCTCTGTCTAATAGACTACTTTAAACGTTCATATCTTCGTTATTTTTAATGATATCAAAAAACTGATTTTACCATACGATTTACCAAACAAGATAGATCTATATAGAAAAATAATAAAAAAACGTGCATATTCCCTATTAGGTCATTCCGCCTTTCTCTTTAAAAATCCAAAGCTGTTGCAAGGGATGTGCCCGGATCGCAGTCTACAAGTACCATTTGTTGGCTATTTAATTTGGCAACCGAGAACCAAAGGATTCGAAGAGGCTCACATTGTATTACATTTACCTCTGATTCGGGTTTCATTTACGCACACAAACAAATAGCAATGACAACGAAACACACTCCCTCAGTGATTGCCTATTGCAATGCAAGCATGCATTGCAATAGGCAATCGGACAATTTTTTTTATTGCATAAATGAATAGTACTCTTAAATATAAGTAACTTCTCAGAAGAAACCGTATATCAAAAGTCAATATTTTCAAAGGTACAGCGATTTTTATACAAAATTTCGCGAGCCTCCTAAAAACGCTCCATACTAAAATCGCCACACAAATGACGTCACTATTGGATTAAAGTGTATTAAGTAGGTATAAAGTATACGGCCGCAGGAATATATTTGTAAATATCTCCGATATTTGTGCGTTTAAGTTCATACTTACCATAATGAATGTTTTTGTATATGATGTGAGTAAACTAATGATGTAGGTTTGGTTTACCAATTTCGCAAAAAAAAAAATTTTTTTTGGTATAAAGACTCGCGAAATTTTGTATACAAATCGCTGTACCTTTGAAAATATTGACTTTTGATATGCGGTTTCTTCTGAGAAGTTACTCATATTTAAGAGTACTATTCATTTATGCAATAAAAAAAAATCAGTCCGCTTGCCTATTGGTCGCGCCAAGGTCATTTCCCCGTCACGTGACATGATGATCGGCGAATCGGCGCGGAAATGTACGATTGTGTCGGGGAAAAATACAGGCAACACAAGATGAGCAGAAAGTAGACAAATTTACTTGCTCACAAAAGGTTGTAAAATAGCGTTAAAACCTTTAAAAAACAGAATAATATGTCCGATGGATTTCTGCGACGACGCGACGCAACCGCACTACGCGACGCGCGTTTTTATGGCTCAGTTACGCATCTGTAGTATCGTTATTCGTTGATTCCATAGTACATGACCATTTTTATTGAGTAAACTAGTTTCCCGCGGCTCCGTAAATATACTATCGGTTATCCCGCGGGAATACTCTACTTTTACGGGATAAAAAGTAGCCTATGTTTTAATTCAGAGCCTCAACATACCAAATTTCATCAAAATCCGTTCAGTAGTTTTTGTGTGAAAGAGTCACAAACATTCATCCATTTTATTTATAATATTAATTAGTAGGATATTTTTTTTATTTATTTATAGGAATTATAACATATGTAAATATATTTAATTTATGATACTATGTTCAATATTATTTAATGCAATTTGAATCACAAGTGATGTAAGTAATGACTCATTGTGGGTACAATGTACATTTTGTATTGTTCAGATAATGCTATTTTATTAATAATAATTTTCTGTTTCTGTGACATCAATGCCTAATCCATACAGCTTTCGACCTGTATTGTAGATATTTTGATACAAAAACGCGCGTTTTCTACTATATAAGTAGTTATAATGCTTTGAAGTTAGTTGCGAGTTTTCATGGAACCTTGATAGACACCAGCTAACTTCACGATGACGAGGCAATGTAAAAATGTTACTGTTATATTTTTTCCAAACGCGGCAAAAGAAGTATAACTTCAAAAGGTTTTAATAAAATGAGAACTTTCTACTATCAGGGATTTTAATCCATAAGTAGGTAGAGTGTTCTCATAATTTATTTATACTAAATACTGACGACATGCAGTCACAATACATTAACTGTCAGTATCATCATGTGTCAGTATGATATCATAATATTATGAACATAATGTGTTCCGCGGAAAACAGCGCTAACAAAAAAAGTAAGCAAAATGGCGACTGCTGGCATTAAATAAGCAAAATGGCGGATTATGTTAGCAGTTTTGAAGGTAGCAAACGTGTCCTGGCCGATAATCCTTTTTTTTTCTTTAGCGCTAGCAAGCGCTAACAAGCGTCTTTTTTCTGCGGAACACAGTCATTATGACAACGGTCAACTGCTTATGAATAAGATTCCCCGATAGAACTTACCACTCTCAGCCAGAAACCAGAACGCCTTACAGAACTCCACACTGGCGGAATGCGATATATTCACAATCCTCCGTGCCCTCATCTCTGGGTCTATGAGGTACTGTCCCCCCGTCCATACTGAGCTTATCAGGTTCCCGTGGCTATAGTAGGCCTCCGAGAAACCGGCCATGCAGATGGATATGCCTTTGAGTATACCACGCATTGAGGGTAGGAACTGAAAAAAAAAAAAAATAGTGTTATATGTCATTTGCAGCTTTAACTTTAAGTAATATTAGCATTCATTAAATTTTAAACTTTCATCCCCTATTTCACCCCCTTGAGGGTTGAATTTTAAAAAATCCTTCCTTATTGGATGCCTTCGTCATAATATGAGGAATACGTGTGCAAAATTTCAAATTTTTAAGCCCACGGAGCGTCGAAATCCCATACAACCGTAGTTTCGTTTAAATTTTAAAACGGTACAGCCAAACTTCACCAAACTTTGTAATTTGTTCACATAATTCAATGCATCATATGTGTAAGAATTTTGCTGATTTAAAACAAATGCATCTTCTCTATTTCATATACAAAGTGTTAAAAAATAAAAATATATTAATATCATTAAAAACTCAAGCTCCTGTTGATTTTGTAAAGTCGGACGGGTTACATTACATATTATTATTGACGCACAGAATACAGAACATCCAGAATGAGTGTTCGAGTACGCAGCGCACTGTAACCAAAACCATTGTGAAACACCGCCCCGCCCGCTTTTTACTTTACTATAAGAGATATACTTTACTAAAGAGTAAAGTAAAGAACAAATCGCGTTATTATATTATGACAATTAGGTACTCAATAAAAATTAATTGAAGAATAATTGTGTAAAATATTCCGTTACTCTGTGGCCAGTGACGGATTAAGACTACTTGATGCCCTAAGCAATCCACGCCTGTGGGCCCCCGTATGTCAACTTGAATCGATCTTTAAAAAGTACCGCCTTAAAACATTAGTTTTTAGGGTTCCGTAATCTATACTAATATTATAAAGCTGAAGAGTTAGCGCTAATCTCAGGAACTGCTGGTTCGAATTGAAAAATTATTTTTGTGTTGGATAGTCCATTTATCGAGGAAGGCTTAAGACCAGTGTTTTTCAACCTTTTTCATGATACGACCCCCCTTGTACGAAAAAATATTTCGCGACCCCCGACCCTTCGCTTTTTTATCATGTAGGTATGTATGTGTTACAAATATTCATTCCATACGACGTTTTTATGCGTCTCCATAATTAGTATTCGGATATCTACACTAATATTATAAAGAGGAAAACTTTGTTTGTATGTTTGATTGTTTGTTTGTTTGTTTGTTTGTTTGTTTGTTTGTTTGTTTGTAATGAATAGGCTCGAAAAGTACTGGACCGATTTCAAAAATTCTTTCACCATTCGAAAGCTACATTATCCACGAGTAACATAGGCTAAATTTTATTTTGGAAAAAAATAGGGTTCCGTAAGATATTTGGGGTTTTCGGACACAAGGTGTAAAAAATCAACCAGAAAAGTTACTTATTTTGCGTACGCTGCCTAAACTATAAAAGATAGAACCATAAAATGTTCTAATTAATTGTAGATCTTATAAATATCTACAAAAAAGTCCGCGACACACTATACCTATCTATGTCGAGTGAGGCACAACAACCATTTTTTTATTTAGAAATCTTGAATTTTTTTTGGACTACATTTAAACGCGTTTATTTTACTCATGTTATTAATCCTTATCAAAATAAATTATTTCATCACTAAGTACAGTTTATGTAGATAATATTTGGTCTTTGAATGATTAAAATTGGACGTTTGGTTTTGAAGTTATGGCGAAATTAAAATATGTATTACGATTTACGAAGATGCTGCACGGCCCGTTGCGAAGTGGGCGTCACCAAGGCGGGGTGCGCGTGCGGGTTAATGTTTAGTTTAGTTTAGTTAAATAGTTTAGTTATTTTATAAACATCAAATTGTTAATATCTTAAAATATAATACCTACATTATAATATCTATACATATATACAGTTAAATACAATTTAAGTGTCTGTTTGTAACTTCAAATTAACAGCTTTTTACATAATGAATCTGAAAGTATATTCGGTACTTACAATAAAATACATTTTTTTTTAAATTTTTGTCTGTCCGTCTGTCTGTCTGTCAGTCGGTCTGTCTGTCTGTTTGTTCCGACTAATCTCTGAAACGGCTGGACGGATTTTCACGGGACTTTCACTAGCAGATAGCTGATGTTATAGGGTCTAACATAGGCTACTTTTATTTTAGGGTTCCGTTTAAAAAAATAGGATTCCGCTTTCGTTAGTCATAAATAAAGTCGCGGGTAAATTTCAGCGATATCCCAAAGTATTGTTCCACGCGGACGAAGTCGCGGGCAAAAGCTATAAGTACATAAAATAGTACGTCAAACACATTATTTTACAATAGGCAATCGGACAATTTTTTTTTTATTGCATAAATGAATAGTAAGTATGAGTAACTTCTCAGAAGAAACCGTATATCAAAAGTCAATATTTTCAAAGGTACAGCGATTTGTATAAAAAATTTCGCGAGCCTCCTAAAAACGCTCCATACTAAAGTCGACCTAAAAATGACGTCACTTGTATATGAAGTAGTATGAAGTAGTATATATAAAGGGACCGTCCATTAATCACGTGATGTTTTTAACAACTTTTTAGACCCCGTCCCCTCCCCCTGGTGATACTTGGTGAGGTTTTATAATACCCCCCCTCCCCCACCTAAGATCACGTGTATTTTTTTTACATAGTAAGCAGGTGATGTTTAAGAAAAATTTTAACTTAAAAAACAATTTAATCGAATAATTTAAGCAATTTAAAACTATACGAGTCATTTGTCTTGTAAGCATTTAAACAACACTACGAATCTACGACCGATAATAATTTTGGTATGCATAGACTAGATTCGAAAATTAATACACGTGATGTCTCCTTATACCCCCTCCTCCCCTTGGTGATACTTGGTGATTTTTTTCGGACCCCCCCTCCCCCTTTAGGCATCACGTGATTAATGGACGATCCCAAAGTATATGGCCGCAGGAATATATTTGTAAATATCTCCGATATTTGTGCGTTTAAGTTCATACTTACCATAATGAATGTTTTTGTATATGATGTGAGTAAACTAATGATGTAGGTTTTGTTTACCAATTTTGCAAAAAAAAAAAAATTTGGTTTAAAGACTCGCGAAATTTTGTATACAAATCGCTGTACCTTTGAAAATATTGACTTTTGATATACGGTTTCTTCTGAAAAGTTACTCATATTTAAGAGTACTATTCATTTATGCAATAAAAAAAAATCAGTCCGCTTGCCTATTACATACATTATCGATGATATCAATGATTGATTTAGTATATTCTTTTGTTAAAATTCTCTTACTTAATAAATCAATCTTTTTAATCTTTATTGCTTTTTTCTAAAGTTCTCTCGACCTTCGGCGACCCCCCTACAGAAGCTTCGCGACCCCCCAGGGGGTCGCGACCCACAGGTTGAAAAACACTGCTTTAGACTATATAGCATCACGCTGCGACCAATAGGAGCGAAGAATCAGTGGAAAATGTGGAAAAAACGGGGAAAATTATTGATCTTTGAGGGCTTCCGTTGTTTGTTTGAAAGCGCTGATCTCAGAAACTGATATATTGAATTGAAAAAATATTTTTGTGTTGGATAGTCAATTTGTTGAGGAAGGCTTTAAGCTATATAACATTACGCTGCGACTAATAGAAGCAAAGCATTAGTGAAAAATGTTGCAAAAACGGGGAAAATTATTCATATTTTACGTTGAGTAGGTACGCTGCGTAAACGGTTCAAGTTATCCAAAAAATATGTATAAAATAATTATTCCCCTTTAAATGATCAAATAAATGTCCATGACAGTATATGTCTATTTTTTAAGATTGACTCACTATAACCTTTTTTAGGTAATAAAATTTGGTCGAAATTAATGCATTATTGCGCCATCAGTTGACGCGGACGAAATCGCGGGCAACAGCTATACATAATAAATTGATGAAATTTGGTCCCTGTGTTACGGGTACCACACAGCAGGTAGTTTTACGGGTACCACGCAGCAGGGGGGGGGGGGGGGGGGGGGGGTTTCAAGAAAATAAAACTAAAAGTACATTAAATACTAGTCTTTAACCTATTAGAAGCCATGACCTCATTAAAATCGGTTCAAACGTTAAACTATAACAATAAATAACGGTGAAATTCAGAAAAATACCATACAATCGACCAGCTAACACAGAACATCGGTACTAAATAATTTAATATATTTTTCATGTGAAACGCGAGCGAGCGAAGCGAGCGAGCAACATTTTTTCCTATTTAATAGATTCAATCTGTTCCAACTTTCATCCCTAAATAAAATACTGTAAAACTAGGATGATTTTGTAATTTCAATTACAGTAAAATTTGCGTAATTTTTGATGTTTCACAATAGATGACAAAATTAAGTTTGGTTAGTCATACAATACTTATTTCACACTTTTTCCGTCGTACATAATTACAAAATTTTGTGATCAGTGACGTGCCCAAAATATTGTGTCAAAATATTGTGCTATAGGTTTGAGGATTCGATGGCACGCGTGCCATAGGTTTACGATTCCTGTTTTAGGCTATTAATTTTATTGTTTTTTTTTTCTAAAGTACAACAGACTTTCAGGCTTTACAGTTTAAAAAGATTGAAAGGAGTAAAAAACATTTGCTCGCATTCTGAGCTTGAACTCAAATTTAGGGTTAATGGGGTGGCAAAATATGTTAAATGTCCTGGGGCACAAAATTTCTAAATACGCCTCTGTATACGGGTCAGATCTCTGTCATATATATACCAACCGGGGGGGCACCAGCGGGCAGCGAATAGGCAAGCGGGAGCGGGGTTATGACTTTATTTTTTTTTTGTGCTTCTTCTGGTGCCCCCCCCAGACGTGATGCCCTAGGCAATTGCTTAATTTGATTAAGGGTTAATCCGTCACTGTCTGTGGCAACATATTGTGTGGATGCCACTCCAATTTGGAGTAGTCGTGACGGCTTCACTTTCAAGTGCGTTGACGGTTTCTGAATGATTTCTGTATTCTGTGTATTGACAGTACCCAACGAAAACATTCAAAATTCTAGACCATGCTGTATTTGAACGCCACAAACTTTTACTTGCGCTACTTTTACTAGTACGAGCCAACTCTTACATTACCACCTATAAGACATGTTTAACATACCTGGAACCCAAGACATCTTCCATAGAAGCAATACTGGTTTATAGTGTCCGCCTGGGAGAACAGCTCCTCAGGCGAGTGGGGCTCGGTGGGGAACAACTCCCCTGGCGCACCCCAGGACAGCAGGGTCTGCAGGTGGTGTAGACACGTGCCCAGCGACGCGAGCAGCTGGCCGCAGGATTCCACCTCCCTGTTCACAAATGTGTAGGGTAGAGTATAAAATTTAAGAAACTAACCTAAAATTATTTATAGAAAAAAAAATAAGTAGCTAAGAACCATCTCGAAAATTTAAGCTTTCAATTTAAACCGGCCAGTTGCGAGTCGGACTCGTGAACGTAGGGTTTCGTACTATTATATACCAACATTTTAACAATAATAATTTTATACTGCGATTCAAATGAGAATATGATCGAGTCGGCGCCATATTGTTTCGAATTTAGACTGTTATGAATTATTATAGTTTTTATGTTTCGATAATTAATTACTATTTAACGTTTTTATTTAAATTCGATGCAAGACTATTAATATTTATATGCACATAACCGCGTGATAGTTAAACCGTTGAAATTTTCACAGGTGATGTAGGTATTTCTGTTACCAACATATAACAACAAATTCTAATAAACAGAAAATAAATATTTAAGGTGTCTCCCATAGCACAAACGTGATTTTTTGCCGTTTTTATAGATAAAATACTGACCCTTTGTGCGTGAGTCCGACTCGCACTTGGCCGATTTTTTTATATATTTTCATGCGACATATTTCGTTTCAAAATGAATAATTATAGTGATTTTTTATTGCACATCCGTAATAAAATATGTGTAATTTAAAATGCATGAATTTTTTACTTGCATTCGTTAAATATGGTAAGTACATCTGCATATTATTATGGCATATAATTATGGAGAGACTTTAAGATACAACCACAATCCCTATGTTATTTAATGCAATTATCGCCAATAATCGCGAAATCGATAAGCATTAGGTTGTGTTGCCACATAATAAATGAATATAGGTCAGATCCCGCTGTCGCCACAAGTGTTGTTTCTGTGGGGTATAACAATTTTCAATTGATCCTTGGCAAACGTTCAACGTTTATTATTATATCTTTTTCATTGTTTAATGGTCTTTTGATTTACGATAATTTTTCAGAAGCATTAGTGAAAAATATAGTATCTAGTACATCGTTTCTCAACCGGTGGGTCGCGAGTCGCGACCCTTGGGGGTGTCGAGTTTGTTTTAAAGGAGGTCGCAGTCCGTTGAAAAATATTAAATACAAACTAGATACAGGTACAAAATATTCCTTTTGCGAACGAATAGTTTGTTGGCGCAAGACTTTTTACTTAGCTTTTTCGTAGGTCGCGACATAATAAAGGTTGAGAAACAGGGCCGGATTTAATATTAGCGCCGCCCTGGGCACTGAAGGAAATGCCGCCCTATCAGTGTAATTTTACTTAAAATTGTAGTTTTTGTCTTATTTATTACGAATTCATCAAAACATCTGCAATCAACTATAGTTATTCTAACTAGGGGCCATCCACATATTACGTCACGCAAAATTTCGACTTTTTGACCCCCCTCCCCTGTCCCCCATGTCACGCTTTTCAGTATCCCTGTACCTGTATATAACATTTTCATTCTTACCACGCTGATAATAATTATTTAGTATGTCGACTATCATCAGGAGTGGGGTTTAACGTTACCATTATAAGAATTAATTATTAGTATATTGTCCAATGTTAAAAACTAGCCCCTAGTGTAAATCCACCACTGTTGAGAAACGATGATCTAGTGTCTATTAATCATCCAAATTAAGTAGGTATTTATATGTAAAAAAGAAAAGTTTTATGAACCCTTGAGGCGAATGGCGATACATTTATTTTGATAAGAATTATTCAACCATCTTACAATCTCACAAACTTTACCCCTTTATATTATTAGACATCTATACTAATAGAAGAGGAAAAGTTTGTTTGTTTGTTTGCATTGAATAGGCTCCGAAACTACTGGACCGATTTTGATGAAATTTGGCACAGATGTAGAGTAGTTTCTACGAAATTAACTTTTGCGCGCACAAAGTCGTGGGTAACATCTATTCTTTATGATGGGCTATGACGTGCATTCGACAGAACAATTAAAAAAGACAGAAACAACAGCAAGACAGAACAATAAAAAGTTACGCCATCTTTTAAGAATAAGAATCATTTATTCTAAGAAATTGGTTACATGTCACATTTTTATAATTGGATTTTTTGGTTTTCATCATACTTCAAAATGTCAGCCATCTTGTTTTCACCATACTTTAAACATAAAAATGGCCCCAAGTGTCTCCAACACTTTTTGCCTCAACATGCCTCGTCTAATATACACGTCTATGATTTTAAATAAAAAACACACGCACATCTCATAACTTTATAAAATCTCTAAAATTCGTAGACGAAGAAAATGCTTCATTTTGTAGATATTGTATGAATTATTATGTATTTGACCTTTATTTATTTATGCGCGAATTGAATAGCCACATCTAGAGTTTTTCCTTGAGTTTTTAAGACGGGCGTGTTTTGTTTCGATGCGGTTGTGATAGTCGCATGACCTAGTTGGATTGTTTATCTACGTATTTGAATACGATTAAAAAGAGATGGATATAGAAAACTTAACAATAATAATTGTAGATAGTAAATTAACATGAGTAATTAGTAAATGATTAGCATTGTGTCGTCCTATTTTATATCTTCTTTAATGCCAGATATTGAATCATCTGGAAGGAAACCCCTTTTTAACCCCCGCCGAAAAAAGAGGGGTGTTGTAAGTTTGACGTGTCTGTCTGTGTGTCCGCCCGTGGCATCGTAGCTCCCAAACGGATGTATCGATTTTGATCTAGTTTGACGTGTCTGTCTGTGTGTCCGCCCGTGGCATCGTAGCTCCCAAACGGATGTATCGATTTTGATCTAGTTTGACGTGTCTGTCTGTGTGTCCGCCCGTGGCACAGTGTATTTTTTGTCCAAAAAAGTGGCCATGCCTTTTTTTTTGGAAATCTCATACAGAAATGTTATGTAAATAATTTATTAGTATTTACATGCGTTAATTTCTTATTATGAACAATAAAAAAACACTTTTTTTTTTTTCAATAAAATTAAAAATTGCCATAACTTTTTAAATATTTACTTAATTGTCTTCTTGATTATTCTGATCGACAATAATCAAAAAACACACAATTTAACCTGATTTACATATTTCTTAAATAAGTTTTTAAAGATTTATTTACGATTTAAGTTTTTTTTTCTTTAATTTTTTTATGAACGTATTTCTAATTATTTGAATTTTATTTTTATACAGAATTGTTACTCAAATGTACTAGAATTCGTGTAAAAAAAATTAGGTCCAAATAATAAAGGGCACCGAAGTTAGAGGCTTCTAAAGTTTTCTATGGTAACTATGGCTTTAGGGTTGTCAATATTTCTATACCAATTTTTTTTATTCATTTGAACTTTGTTTTTTTTTATTCCTGACTAATACTTAAACAGAAGATTAGATAAACTGCATTGAGTCACTAAAGTGACTCGATAAATCGAGAAAATATTTAATTAATGCCGTGAAATATTTTTGAGCAGAAACAAATAAACGATTACTTTTTATTTTAGTTTTTAATATAAGTAAAGCAATATGCTATTACAAAAGCAAATTTGCAGTTTTCATATTAATTTGACCTGTCAATCCTACAATAAATAAGTTTTTAAAGATTTGCTGACTTGGAATTTTTTTAACAAATTAATACATTTCTAATGTACACATGGTGACACATTTAAAATCTTTTATATATTTTCGGTATAAAATGGACTCGTATAGGTTTAACTATAACCGGAAATCTATTGTTTAATAGGTAGCCGGTGCACACCGGGTCCGGTTTCGGATTTTATTACCTGGTTTTAGCTGTAGCCTAACGAGGGCGGAACCCTTCCCTGTACCACATATTACCTTTCATTGGATTTTAAAAAGAATGCCCGTCTGTCTGTTTGTTTTGCTTTTGACTAATCTCTGAAATGGCTGCATGTATTTTTAACCGTGACTTTCACTGGCAGACCGAATTATCAGCATATTTGTTGTAAAAATATTAGGTATTTACATTGCCGGATAATAATTTGTATAGAAAATATTAAAAATTATCAGACTCTCATTGAACTTAAAATAAATCTTTAGTATTAAAAAAAGGGATATAATTAATCTAGCATACAAAAAATAAGTTGGCGGCTGCACGTGAGCATACTGTATTACTGAATTTGGCAGCAAATTAATATGTTGGCGACTAAATTACTAAACTGGCGAAATCACTCAGGTGACAAAAAATTCAAAAGTCGGCAGATAAAAAGAGGCGAAATTTAATCAAAATTAGCACCGACATTTATAAGTTGGTGACTTAATTTCCGAGTTGGTGACCATTATACCATATAAGCAGCTATAAAACCAGATTTGGTTTATAAATTAATGGCTGCTAAAAATTCAATTTGCAGGCTACGGAAAATCCTATTTTTGGATACTGTTGGAGTATGTTTTTCTTTGGCATGGGTGTCATTTTCTAGGTGTCTGGGGGTGCAGAATAATATGAAAATAAAATCTGTTTTGTAATTCCACAATGGCGTACATTTTTGTTATTAAAATTAATAAGGATGTCCTTTTCCAGGTTTCTGGAGGTTCTGATTACAAAATTGTCTTCCAATTTCATTTTCCAAAATGCAGAATATTCAATCTTCGTAAAATGAATATAAATACTAAATTAAAAGATCTTGGGGATTCTGATTAGGATTGATGATTATTATTACAGTATGTTATGTAGTTCAAAGTAACAGCTATGTATAGAAATTTTTCAAAATTCAGGATTCACGATTTTTTCTGCTATTCATGAAGAAAATATGTAATTTCCAGGTTGATAAGGGGGAGGAAATTTTCATTATTTTTCCAGTAGGATGCACCATTTCTGAGATAGAAGCGATTATAGAAAAAAAAATGGAAATGCTGTACTGAGATACGAGGGATGTATAAATCTATAGAAATGTTGGAAAATTCAGGATTTCCGAATTTTTTTCTCCCATCATTAAGAAAATATGATGTTGCGGAGTTTCTAAGGGGGACGAAATTTTCATTATTTTTTCAATAGGATGCACCGTTTCCGAGATAGAATCAATTTAAAAAAAATGTAAACGCTGTACATTGAGATACGAGAGATGTATTATATCTATAGAAATGTTGGAAAATTTCGGATTTTCGAATTTTTTTTTCGCCCATCATGAGGAAAATATGATGTTGCGGGGTTCCTAAGGGGGACGAAATTTTCATTATTTTTTCACTAGGATGCACCGTTTCCGAGATAGAAACAATTTTATAAAAAAAAATGTAAATGCTGCACATTGAGATACTAGGAATGTATAAAGCTATAGAAATGTTGGAAAATTCAGGATTTTCAAATTTCTTTTTCTCCCATCATGAAGAAAATATGAGGTTGCGGGGTTACTAAGGAAATTTAAAATGGATGACTTTTTTGTTATCAGCACCCCCAGAAACCAATAAAAGGATACCCATATTATTTTTATAAAATTAAGTATGTCCGCCATATTGGAATTTCAAAACGAATGTCATTTTCGTAATCCAGCACTCCCAAAAACCTGATAAACGATACCCATATCAATTTTACGAAAAATAAATATTAGCCATTTTTAAATTTCAAAATTAATCTACACAATATCTAATATTTTATGCTGAAATAAATCTGAACACTTAAATATTTAGATCGATACTTCTAACAAATATGAAACACGGCGGAGGTACATCATATAATATGCAGTATAATAAATATAAATAACCAAAAACAGAAAGGTGCAAACCAAATAGTGACCTTGAGCTTCTCAGTATCTCACTGACTTCAAAACTCAATATAAGAGTGGAACAGCAGTGAAGCAAAGGGGAGCAAAGGTATAACGCGAAAAAAATTTAAACTGTGGATAACATAATGAATTTCCACGCGGGCGGAGTCGCGGGCAGCAGCTAGTAAGTAAAAAAGACTATTACTATTTGTTTTGTTGAAGTTACGAACTTCATTAGAAAAATGAGCATATAAAAACCTACTTCAAATATTATTCAACTATGCGGTGATAACCCTATCCAAAATAATATAAAATTGAATAACTCCGATGCCCCGCCTCATTTGGATCCCATTTTTTTTTTGGTTATAAGTATCAATAAAAAGAATATTTCAGTCTTAGTTTCAAATCCAAATATGAAACGGCATGGCGTTAAAAAAAATTAAAACATAAATTTACAAAATCAGTCATAAATACGTTATCATGAACTAATAAAGCCTGGATGTTTTTCGCTATCGTAGGGCTTTTAAGACACTATTTAGACCAATTAATAAAATCTTAAAAGAATATCAAACTTTTGAGCTATAACTGTTTCTATGTTTTTTCTGGAAACCATAGAATTTTTTTTCAAGTATTAATTTACATTCTTCTATATGAAATCGGCAGTCGGGTGTTCTCGTCCTGCATTTATAATCACAAATCCTATAAAATTAAGTAATAAAAACGGCATGGCCAATTTTTTGGACAAAAAATACACTGTGCGTGGCATCGTAGCTCCCAAACGGATGTATCGATTTTGATCTAGTTTAACGTGTCTGTCTGTGTGTCCGCCCGTGGCATCGTAGCTCCCAAACGGATGGACCTATTTTGATCAAGTTTTTTGTTTGAAAGGTGACATGATCGAGTTTTCTCAGCTATAATTCATTAGCGTCAGGTCGCCCATTGCTTGACACTTAATTTTGTTTATGTTTCAAGGGATAGGCAAGTAAGCATTGCCTGTCATAGTTAATCATTATTATTCTAAGAATTCCTAAATTATATAAGTTTTCATGCAGCGAAATACAAGCATAAATTATGTACCTACTTGACTATAGTTTTAAGTTGTTTGAGTTATGCAAATGATGTTATAATGATTTTATGTATATTTTCAGAATTATTTGAAAAATGAAATTTAAAATATTTTTTAATTTATTTTTTAGCGTTTATTATGTAGTAACATATCATATTTTGTTGTTTCGCGAACCTATAACTATCTTCCTTTGAGAAACAATGCTCTTTTTTCTGGACCCTATTATATAGGCATCGAATATGCTCCTTGTCAATATTTTTACCCGACTGCGCGACGCAAAGGAGTGGTAATGTGTTTATCAGCCTATGTATGTATGTATGTATGTATGTTCCTTTGAAGCACTATACAGACCAAACGCCTGGGCCGATTTTTATGATTCACACGTCAATCGATTCCTCTTAGTCCGGCGAGTGTCACTAAAGACATGACGTTAGTGAAAATTCAATATGGCGACTACTGGACGCCATATTGTGAAAATGAAAAAAATGAAAGTCAACAAACTACATCAAGTGGGGTATCGTTGAATAGGTATTTAAAAATCATTGTTAGTTTTCTCTCAACATTTTTCGATTCGACTGACCGTTTAGGATCTATATCGATTTAAAGTTGCGTAACAACCATTCTCACATTCCAGTGATGTAGTACTGATGCTGATAGGAAATCCAGTCTGGTAAATAGCTAGCTAGGTACTCATAACTAAAAAGTATAAAATAAAAAATTATAATTTAAAAAAAATAAAAACCCGACTGCGTAAAAAGTGAACTAAACTAAGTAGGTACATAATTAAAACTGAAAAGAAAAAAACAAGCACTTAGATATCCGGTGGTCTAGAATTCTATAATATATTATTGAATGAATACTATTGGAACATAACAACTGAACAGTCGGGATCCATTATTCGACAGCCAATCTAATTTTTCAATGGATCCTGACTGTTTAGTTGTTATGTTCCAATAGTATTAATTCAATAATATATTATAGAATTCTAGACCACCGGATATCTAAGTGCTTGTTTTTTTCTTTTCAGTTTTAATTATGTACCTACTTAGTTTAGTTCACTTTTTACGCAGTCGGGTTTTTAAATTTTTTAAATTATAATTTTTTATTTATATCCATTACTGGCATACCTACCCAGTACCCAAGGTCGTATTCGCTTCATTAATTCATACCCATAAAGAAAACTAGTGACCCGTTATGTAAACACTCTAATTTGAGGGAGAATTTATTTTTAGTTCTCGATTACGTGAACCCCATTTTGAGATTTGTGTTTTATCAGGGCCCTAGCAGGAACATTTGATTTGTATAGGCGCTGACATCATTTTGACAGATTTTCATACGATTCTCATAAACTTAGGCCTACATAACTCTGTTTTACCTATGGGGTAAACTGCAGTTTGGACTTTTATGCCCATTTGCACTAAACTTAAGGATCGCCTAAGTTCTTTCCTAACTTGTTTAGGCTGCTCCTAGCAAAAAAAACTATTGCACTAACCTTAGGCCATTCCTAAGTCCACTTAGGATATTCATAACTTTATGAGCCCGATTAGGAAGTGCGCGGCGTAAGCGTAGGCAACACATAAGTCGGGAGTTTTATCTAGTCTTGTAGATTATTTGTAACTATTGATATCAGGGTTCGAGGATATATATCAATGGATATATATCATGATATATATCGGATATATATCCGATATATATCAAAAGACTTTTTATGATATATATCAATACAAAATTGGTTTTTAAAATTTTATACTATTAAGTAATTTTTGGCGTTTGTTACTGTATTTCTACTTCCTAAATGTACCTAGGTATATGGCGTTAGAGCTCTACTCCAAATTCATAACATATTCCCTACTAATAAGTTCTAATCCATAAATAGCAATAGCAACACTTCTGCCGGTATTAATGGTGTCAGTCATGTCAGAAAAATTTAAGTTTTTGTTTGTTGTATACTCTATTATTTTTACAAAGAAAGTAATTGACAAAGTACAGAAACGATTTTACTTCATTTGAAGCATTAAATAACTTTCGTATATATAGAATACTAGCTTTTGCGTATGGCTCCGCCCGCGTAAATGCATTATCCCGCGAGAACACTACTTTTTCGGGATAAAAAAATGTCCTAAGTCCTTTCCCGGGACCCAAAGTATATCTATACCAAATTTCATAAAAATCGGTTCAGCGGTTAAAGCGTGAAGAGGTAACAGACAGACAGACAGACACACTTTCGCATTTATAATATTAGTGACTAGTGTAAAGTATAGATATCTTGGCTTGGATAGGCTATGTCTTTATTTTAAACAGAAGCGTTATCAGAGCCAAGCTATGATGTGTTGAAAACGCCGGACCTCTTATATGAAGATTCGAGACTGATAGATTTTATGTAAAAATTTCGGATTTTTTTTGGATGATTTTAAGTACCTAAATAAATAAAACATTACAAAACATTTCAGTTTTTGAAGTAAATTATCACGTGTATTTTTTGTAAGTAGGTAATGTTTGAAGAAAAACTTTAACTTTTAAAACAATTTAATGGAATAATTTATGCAATTAAAAACTAAACGAGTTATTTGTCTTGTAAGTATTTAAACAACATTACAAATCTACAACCGATAAGAATTTCGATATGCATAGAAGAAGATTCGAAAATGAATACACGTGATGTCTCCTTAAACCCCATTCTCCCCTTGTGATACTTAGTGTTTTTTTTTCGAAACCTCCACCTTTATGCATCACGTGATTAATGGACGACCCCTAAACTCGCGCGACATTTCACGTGTCCTGATCGAAAATGCGTAAGATTCAACTTGCAATTGTTTGCTGTCTTGGTTTACGCGAGCATGAAACTATTTTAGTTCGTATAGACTTTTGACCCCAGCCTTCCCAAGACGACATTTGACCTTAACATTTGACCTTGCCCTTTGACCTTGACCCCAACCATCCCTATTACATTGACCTTTACACTGAGCTTTACCTCCAATCCTATATACTGATAATTAAAGCAATTCGTGCAAAATTATTCCCTAACCATTCCAAAATATCAAAAATGCACAACGTTAATATTCAAGTTTTTACTTCTGACGGCACTCCTGGAGTGCAACCCGTCATTTTTTTTAATAATTCACTATGTGTATAATATAACTCATAAGCAAATCTGGGGGCACGGCAGTGCCCCCGCCAAGTCGAGCGCGAAGCAAACACTGCCGTACCATCCTTTACTGGAACCATTTCGCCGCATTTTCAGGCCCCTATTTGAGAACCTCTGGATAAGACCAGAACGCAGAAATTTTCGTCATCCAATAAGCTATAATCACGTACTTAAAATACAAAATTTCAAGTCTGTAGGTCATTTAGTTCCGAAGTTAAGCGAAAGCAGTTTCGCATTTTCGACACTCACTCACTCACTCACTCACTCATGATCATCAAAATAGAACTAGTACTTCCCATAAACTTAGAGAGCTGAAATTTGGTACAGAGTTGGGGTTTAATGGCCACATAAAGGGAAAACTATAAAAACTAGGATAATCGATCTGGGGGCACGGCAGTGCCCCTGCCAAGTCGAGCGCGAAGCAAACACTGCCGTACCATTCTTTACTGGAACCATTTCGCTGCATTTTCAGGCCCCTATTTGAGAACCTCTAGATAAGACCAGAACGTCGATCTGGGGGCACGGCAATGCCCCCGCCAAGTCGAGTGCGAAGCAAACACTGCCGTACCATTCTTTACTGGAACCATTTCGCCGCATTTTCAGGCCCCTATTTGAGAACCTCTAGATAAGACCAGAACGTCGATCTGGGGGCACGGCAGTGCCCCCGCCAAGTCGAGTGCGATGCAAACACTGCCGTACCATTCTTTACTAGAACCATTTTGCCACATTTTCAGGCCCCTTTATTCTACTCGAACATTACACAAATTAAATAAACAAATTACACTAAAATCTAGGAAAATAAATCAATATGCCCACGTTTCTACAAAAAGAAGTGAAATCCCACCAAAAACATTCTGTAAAAAACTAGCCAAGTCTCGATGGAGCTGCTTGTTTATCTCTAAAAAGTTATGAAATCTAGACAAAATCGTGCCAAGTCTAAGGTTCCTTACTGCGGTTTCTTTATTATTATAGTTAATGTTGTGTGACTTGGCCGTTGAAGGGCACACAAGGGTACAAAAGGGGCTCCATGACACCATTGCTCCAATACGTGTGTTGTACAATCAACAACAGCCTAAAATGAGACACTAGCGTCCAATTACCAATACCAGTATGGGCTATTATCTCGCTTAACAAACATAGGTAGTAGTGATGCAACAGAAGTATCTTAACGGAAGCAGAAACGGAAACAGATGTCAAAAGTATTTTTTAGCAGAAGCGGAAGCGGAATCGGAAGCGGAAACGGAAGTGTGTGAATAAAGCAGCACAATTTTATTTTGAAGATTTTTATTAAATTTGTACTTCAGTACTCAAAATTAATTAAAGGTAAGTTATATTTAATAAAAAGTAATTTGGCCGCTTTTACACCTTTTAATCTATTTCGGTGCTCTTCGTAAATCAAACCAAAGCGCAGCCATTTCGGCTTAAACCGGCCCTTAAGAGTGCGCTAGTCAACGGCTCGAACTCAGTGCTGCGCGCGGGGAAAATGCTTGTTATTTCACCTAATATTTGGGAAAAAAGGATATACCCGTAAAATAGTAATCTATACTTATAAGAGAAGCTATACTACACACATTTATGCAGCTGTGTAAAGTATTTTAGAAAAGGCGTCTTCAAATTACGCAAATCGACACTCGGCTGTTGGTGTTTTATGAAAAAAACTATATAATATTTTTGCTGAAGTAAAATAATCTTAATTGCTGAATAATCGAACTGTGTCGGTATGTGCTTGCTTTTTTATCATCATTCTTCGTTTAATTTTAATTTACGTTCAAAGTTGCGCTAAAAATGCGATGTTTGGAACTTTGGAGGCTATTATCTTCTACACTTATTTGAATTTCAGAAATACCGACCTAGATAAGTGTCATAAAAATCGATATCACGCTAGAATTTGGGTCTACAATGTTTGACTTTTGAGTAAATCACCAACAGCGTTTGTTTGTATAGAGGAAAAACCGACTATCTCACTTAGACAAAGTTGATAAAGTTTTAAAGTAATAAATATTCACTGACCTTTTGTTTTTTCCTTTCCGATGAAAGTTTAACAGCATTATTTAAATTCTCATACTCTGCAAATTGTTCGGCATGAATAGATTTTAGGTGACTTTTTAAAGCGGTTGTTGTGCGGCCTTTTCGCGAATACACTTTTTCACATAGTTTGCATCTGGCACTTGAGTCACTAATCTCAACGAAAAAGTTCCAAATAGGACTTGTTTTTGGTTTCATAATTGCACTAAACACAAATCTATTATGTAACAAGACAAACAACAAAAGAAGATTCTCAACGTCACAAGGCACGGTGATGGTTTAATAAAAGAAAAAAATTTGTAGTAAACATAAACAAACTCGCTGAAACACGTTTGCCGTTTGTTTACCGCCCCACTCTCGAAATGCGGGGATACGTACATCGTTGGCACGTATTAATTATTATGCCTGATTGGTCCGTCGCGTCCAATCCGGTCACCGCGCGTCGTCCCGCCGGCCGCACTTCACCTCTCTTCCCGCTATAAACTTCCGTTTAGAGTTCTGTTAAAAAGTGTGCGGAAGCAGAAACGGAAACGAAAGTGAAAAAACATGCAGAACTTCCGCGGAAGCAGAAGCAGAGTTCTGTTGCATCACTAATAGGTAGTTACAAATGTAAACAAAATTGACTTGTACCCACAAAAGTATAAAGAATGTTCAACGGCCAAGTCACTCAACATTAATAATAAAGAAACCGCAGTAAGGAACCTTAGACTTGGCACGATTTTGTCTAGATTTCATAACTTTTTAGAGATAAACAAGCAGCTCCATCGAGACTTGGCTAGTTTTTTACAGAATGTTTTTGGTGGGATAGTACCTTTACATAAATAATACAATAAAATAATAATATGGCTTTCATACGAAATAGATATATATCAACATTTTGGATATATATCGGATATATATCATAAATATCCGATATTTTGATATTTATAATAAATATCGGATATTTTCGATCCCTGATTGATATACTATTGTCAGAGATCTGGCCTTAGATATGTATTACAATAAAAAGAGGTATATTTTTTAGCAGATTTTTTATTACAGTGGTTTTAAAAATTCAAAGCTTAAAATAGTCAGATCGCAATCACCATGGCAAGGGATTTAATAATTTTATTGAATTTCCTTGAATTTTTAGAATGAACGACACGCGAGAACTAGAATAACAAGATCACGACCAAACTGCTTCCAAAATTTCGATGAAATCGACTTCTTCAAGCGGTATAGGATGTGCAAAAGAATTATTTCTCTTTATTCGTCGTGGCATCGTGAGAAGTTACTTTCGATAGGATGCACGGGCTTTCGTCACACAACAATCGCACAAAATTTATTTTTTCCTCCGCCGCGCGCCGTAAAGTTTGCGGTTTTTACTTTTTCTTTTATTTTATTTTCCATAACAGGTATATTAATAACGATTCGAAATCAATCGTAATGTATAATTTTAGTCAACAGTAAACACTGTTTATTCTATGAAACACGCACCGAATTTGACACAATATGACAAGACAATTGACAGCCTTTTGGTGAATTTACGTTACCAAACAAAATAAACCAAGGTCTTATCTTTTGTCACTTTTTAACACACGACAGAATCAATGTAAAGAGAAGGCCAAAATATTTTCTATGGACTACATTACTTAGCCGGTTTATAAAACCATAAACAACCAATCTTCACATTCGTTCAATCATTCACATAACTAAGCAATGCCTAAGCTACGACCTATATAAGTTATCCCACCAAAAACATTCTGTAAGAAACTAGCCAAGTCTCGATAGAGCTGCTCGTTTATCTCTAAAAAGTAGTGAAATCTAGACAAAGTCGTTCCAAGTCTAAGGTTCCTTACTGCGATTTCTTTATTATTATAGTTGATGTCGTGTGACTTGGCCGTTGAACATTCTTTATACGTTAGTGGGTACAAGTCAATTTTGTTTACACGTAATGTATATCTGTTGTAACTACCTATGTTTGTTAAGCGAGATAATAGCCCATACTGGTATTGGTAATTGGATGCTAGTATCTCATTTTAGGCTGTTGTTGATTGTAGAACACATATATTGGAGCAGTGGTGTCATAGAGACCCTTTTGTACCCTTGTGTACCCTTCAACGGCCAAGTCACACAACATCAACTATAATAATAAAGAAATCGCAGTAAGGAACCTTAGACTTGGAACGACTTTGTCTAGATTTCACTACTTTTTAGAGATAAACGAGCAGCTCTATCGAGACTTGGCTAGTTTCTTACAGAATGTTTTTGGTGGGATTTCACTTCTTTTTGTAGAAACGTTGATATTGATTTATTTTACTAGATTTTAGTGTAATTTGTTTATTTAATTTGTATAATGTTCGAGTAGAATAAAGTTAATCGTTCGACTATTTCTTCTTGTAAACTTGTAAGTATAAGTATAAAAGCCAGTCTAGTCTTATCCAGAGTTTTCCTTTAATTTTATTTATATGCGTATCAAAAGCAGAAGGGGAAACATTCGTCCAGCAGTGGGACGCTACGGGCTAGATTTAATTAGAAGATGTGTCCCACTTCGCTAGGTTTTTGCAATAACAGTCGATTTTTTTATGTTTAAATTTCTGCGTTCTGGTCTTATCCAGAGCTCCTCAAATAGGGACCTGAAAATGCGGCGAAATGGTTCCAGTAAAGAATCGTACGGCAGTGTTTGCTTCGCGTTCGACTTGGCGGGGGCACTGCCGTGCCCCCAGATCGACGTTCTGGTCTTATCCATAGGTTCTCAAATAGGGGCCTGAAAATGCGGCGAAATGGTTCCAGTAAAGAATGGTACGGCAGTGTTTGCTTCGCGCTCGACTTGGTGGAGGCACTGCCGTGCCCCCAGATCGACGTTCTGGTCTTATCCAGAGGTTTTCAAATAGGGGCCTGAAAATGCGGCGAAATGGTTCCAGTAAAGAATGGTACGGCAGTGTTTGCTTCGCGCTCGACTTGGCGGGGGCATTGCCGTGCCCCCAGATCGACGTTCTGGTCTTATCCAGAGGTTCTCAAATAGGGACCTGAAAATGCGGCGAAATGGTTCCACTAAAGAATGGTACGGCAGTGTTTGCTTCGCGCTCGACTTGGCGGGGGCACTGCCGTGCCCCCAGATCGACGTTCTGGTCTTATCTAGAGGTTCTCAAATAGGGGCGTGAAAATGCGGCGAAATGGTTCCAGTAAAGAATGGTACGGCATTGTTTGCTTCGCGCTCGACTTGGCGGGGGCACTGCCGTGCCCCCAGATCGACGTTCTGGTCTTATCTAGAGGTTCTCAAATAGGGGCCTGAAAATGCGGCAAAATGGTTCTAGTAAAGAATGGTACGGCAGTGTTTGCTTCGCACTCGACTTGACGGGGGCACTGCCGTGCCCCCAAATCGACGTTCTGGTCTTATCTAGAGGTTCTCAAATAGGGGCCTGAAAATGCGGCGAAATGGTTCCAGTAAAGAATGGTACGGCAGTGTTTGCTTCGCGCTCGACTTAGCGGGGGCACTGCCGTGCCCCCAGTTCGACGTTCTGGTCTTATCTAGAGGTTCTCAAATAGGGGCCTGAAAATGCGGCGAAATGGTTCCAGTAAAGAATGGTACGGCAGTGTTTGCTTCGCGCTCGACTTGGCAGGGGCACTGCCGTGCCCCCAGATCGATTATCCTAGTTTTTATAGTTTTTCCTTTATGTGGCCATTAAACCCCAACTCTGTACCAAATTTCAGCTCTCTAAGTTTATGGGAAGTACTAGTTCTATTTTGATGATCATGAGTGAGTGAGTGAGTGAGTGAGTGAGTGTCGAAAATGCGAAACTTTGCTTTCGCTTAACTTCGGAACTAAATGACCTACAGACTTGAAATTTTGGATTTTAAGTACGTGATTATAGCTTATTGGATGACGAAAATTTCTGCGTTCTGGTCTTATCCAGAGGTTCTCAAATAGGGGCCTGAAAATGCGGCGAAATGGTTCCAGTAAAGGATGGTACGGCAGTGTTTGCTTCGCGCTCGACTTGGCGGGAGCACTGCCGTGCCCCCAGATATCTGTTAGTGCAAACAAAATGTTTAGCTAGGCTGTTCTTATGTTTAAGTGTATCTTAACTAGGACAAGCCTAACTTGCGTTTAGTGCAAATGGGTATTAGTCTCTACCTATCTAGCTATCGCACAAAAAACCTCGATTTTTCTATAAACTACGTCTAAGTCTGTGCCATAAAATGCCTGTGCTTAAGGAGGACGCAAAAATTTCAATGAAGCTTGGGCCCACTCAATAATTATGGGGGTTGATCAAGCGTTGAATAGATACTTAATACGTAGTTTATAGAAAAGTCAAGTCTTTTTATGAAACTAGTCTATTAGCCAGACAATTCTTATTGGCGCGAACGATGTCGCGGACAACTCTACTTCTAAGCTTCGCTCTAATGTGGCCTTAATCAAGACATTACGAATGCATTAATTGTCATAGAAAGTAGAGTATGTTTGGGATGCGAAACGCGTATGTTTTTGTGCCAAGCAGAGCTGGCATGTTAATTAGTATCTATGGAGACGTAAGCGTTAATTAGGTATCCTCCGGTCTGTGTATGTGCGTAAATAAACGAATAACAATAATAATTCTTGACATTAGAACTGTTTGTGTTAACGTAAAGTCCACGTATGACGTACCTATTACGTACTGCGTACGTGATGTTCATAACGTTTCGGCGAGTGCAGTTCTGTTGAGTTTGTCATAGAAGCATATCATCATCTCTATTCATCTTTTGCTTAGGTAGAGCATCGTTTCTCAACAATTTTTATGTCGCGACCCAGGAAAAAGCCAAAAAGTTAAGTAAAGTCTTGCGACCCCGTCACTATAAAATTATAATATGACCCTCTTTAAAAACAAACTCGACCCACCATAAGCGTCGCGACCACCACCACCACCACCGGTTGAGAAACGATGGCTTAGAGGCTAATACACGTTAGTAATATATATTCTTTGCTAATACTATAGTTGGCAGATAGAAGCAATAATGCATAGAATATGAACCACAGATAGAGACCACACTCCATTGCTTAATATGAATACTGGAACTATAGTTAAACTAACTGTTGCCCGCGGCTCCGCTCGTGTAAATATAGTATCCCTCGGGAACACTGCTTTTTCGGGATAAAAAGTAGCCTATGTTTTAATCCAGGGCCTTAACTACTACCATACCTAATTTCATCGAAATCCGTTAAGTAGTTTTTGCGTGAAAGAGGAACAAACACATCCTCACAAACTTTCTCATTTATAAAATTAGTAGAAAGTAGGATTAAGTGACGCTCAAGTCATGTGCTGTGATGCTGTCCTTGTTATTTCAGCTAGCAGAGACGACAGCCTGTGCATAGGAGGGCCTAGAGAGGAGCCTGTGCATTTTAATAAGCGGTTCAGTACTCGGACGTAAGACTCCATCTAATGAGATACAAATAATGATGCAATCATTAAATTTTGAATGCAATAACACTTCAGTCTTAAACTTCCCAAACAAGTAAATTCTTACTTACTTGACAAAATATCCTTTGCGAAAAAGTAATGCATCTCGCCTTGTGCAAACCTGTCGACTCAGCTTCAACCCATGGAGAATACAGCTGTCAACCACGGACACGAAGCTTCTGTACCCATTGCCAGGAGATTTGCTATCAAAATCATACAGTGGGGCAACCTGAAAATAATTTAAATGTTACTATAAAAAACTAGATGTTGCGCACGACAAAAGGAAATCCCGCAGTAACCGTACATTTTGCCACGATAAAAAGTAGCCTATATCCTTCCCCGTGGTCTATTCTATATCTGTGTCAAATTTCATCAAAATCGGTCCAGTAGTTTCAGAGCCAATTCGATGCAAACAAACAAACTTTTTTTCTTTATTATATTAGTATAGATTATTGGCCAATATTTTTAGTTTCTCAATTGAGTCTCTCTATCTCAGAATAAAAGATTATTCTTTTAAATTATTATAACAAGAGTTATGTAATGTCTAACAAGTTCTATTAAATCACAGATAACACACTAACGATAATTATAATTGAATACAATTAAATTCATATCTATGTAACCTCATTGCTTATTGTCTATTATCTATAGTCTATACTATTATTAATACAAAGGTATGTTCTCAGAAATGTTTAATTTGAAATCTTTAATAAAAAAATGGTCTGTTGGTTTGTGTACGCTTCAAAAACTCAAAAAGTTCTGCACCAATCGAGCTGAAATTTTAGCATGATATATAATCCGCATCAAGGATTGTTTTTATCTATTTTTTGCATCAGTCACATATACACATACATACATACATATAATCACGCCTCTTTCCCGTAGGGGTAGGAAGAGACCGCCTCTTTTCCGTAGGGGTAGGCAGAGACCACTTCTTTCCACTTGCTACGATCCTTATATACTTATTTTGCTTCATCCACTTTTATTCTTACCATCCATTCCTCCTCTTACATTCAACGTAGCGAAGCGGCTCTCCATGGGCCAATTTTCGCCTACGCGAGAACGAGACGTGATGGGTGGCGAACCACATCGCCGCCATTTTAGATAATTAAATTATTTTTATAATTATCCATTGCGTTCCCACGGATTTGCGGAGAGGATAGGAATAGGAAAAGGGAAGGATAGGTGGTGTGGAAAGGAAGATTGGTAAGTTAGAGTGGGAAATAGGAAATGTAGGATATTACCACCCAGGAGGGCAAGGGATAGGACAGTAATAGCTAGGGAAGCTGGGGTCACATACCCGTATACTATACCACAACTACCGGACAGGTATGTTGGGATGAGTATTCCATGACATCCACATATCCACGACCGCGAAAAAAAATCTATGCGGGCAACAGCTAGTGTATAATATATCCATTGTACCCGTAATATTTTTTACCCGACTATGGCAAAGCAAAGAGGAAGGGCTGATTTTGGCAGTCTATGTATGTACTATTTATGTATGTTTGTTCCACCGTAGTGCCTAAGCTACCGGACAGATTTTTATAAATGATCAAGTCAATGTGAAAATCAAAATTAGTGTCAATAGATTCATAATAATAGCCTGGTTAACAAGCTACATAATTAACATAGTCAGGTTATAGTTTAATACAAAAATTGTGGTTATTTTATGAAGTTGCAGGCAACAGCCAGTCTTCATTATAACTTCCATCTTCATTTATCTTCGTTAAATAGATGACTTATAGCAATAAATTGTATGTGATAGAGAATGCACAATGAACTTGTTAATTAACCAGCTGTTCATAACTCCCGATAAATGTCAACAAAAATCTATGTAATCACTTATCAGTTATATCATTATAGACTACTGTCTCTTTATTACACATGTGTCAAATTAAATACTCATCGTTATACATAGTAGAGATATTTATATGTAAACAATAAACTTTAAATCAAGTATCTAAGTCTTAATAATAACTTTAAATTTACTCTCATAATCCAGTGGGACGGATTACCAATACAACTGACGAGAGATCAAGTGCAGGTCCGACTTTTTACATGCCCATCCGACGCATGGATCATCTTTCTTGCCAGACAATCAGGTGATTGTTCAGCCTGCATTGTCCTAACCAAACTTGGAAACAACATTTTTTTGTTGTTCCAATGTGGGAATTGAACCCACGACCTAAGCCTTACACAGAATACAAAAGCTATGAACTATTAACATATAGTTTTTAAGTGAAATTAAATCAAAGTATTTGAGAATCAGTGTAACAGTGGCACAATATGCTGGTGTTTAATTAATAAAACATTTACTCCTGGCACTGCACAACAACTGAGCAACTATCATAATTTCACTTCTGTACGGTTCGTACACCTTGAGATGCTGCTGCTATAGATGATGCTGTATGCTGAATGAAACTAAGTTGCTGCTGCTAATATGTATAATGCTAAAAGATAAAATGCTAATGCTATATTATGCTAATGAGTTACACTTAGTCCGCAATGCGCGATGGTTTTGCATGAACTGACTTAAAACTAAAATATATCTAAAATGAGCGTGCGCGTGAAATATACAAAAATGCTGATGATGCTCTGTACGGTTGTTGCACCGTACAACTTCCTTCCTTTTTCACCTGTTTCAAATATTTCAAGCTCTTTAGTAAACAATAGTAGTAATTTGACCCTATACTGTGACTAAAGGGGGGGTTTCCTAAAAAAACCAACCTTGGATTTGGGGTCTACCCCTCCCCGCCCCCCTAAGGGGGCACTTATTTTAAGATATTTACCTACTACTTGAATGAATACTACTTGAGAGCTGATAATTTATTGATACTACAAATAAAAAATGTAGATTACCTTTCTGACATGATCCACAAGTGGCCATACTGAATCTATGTGGTCTATAAGTGTCATGAACCCTTGATACAGTCGCTGGCCATTTTCACTCTCATCAGGTTGGAAATATGATGCATTGTTTTGGCACGAGTCCTTTAAAGCCTCATACATTGCATATGTTGGCGGTGAACCCTCGGCATCTTCACAGCACAACCCTGCTTTGGCGGGAGTCTCACCCACCGACATATTTTTGGATAAAAATCTCGCCGTAGAACGAAAACCACGATTTACTATTCTAAGAGACATCTGCAAAGCATCGATATATTTGGCATCTAAAGATTATTTATAAATGTAAATTGCTAGACAATGTATTTACAAAATTCTCCGCGACGAATCATCGATATTTCTTTCAATCCGTCGCAAAAATTCAAAAGTTTTTAGAGTTATTACGTGAACTAATATTACTTATATTTTACGCTCATGTATTTCAGGCTAATGAAGATCTTGCTAATAAAAACACACATTTAATAATGCTAATATTCATTACTGTATCTCAGACATTGTTTAATTGAAAAGAAATAGTGAATATGTTTATAATTTAAGATAATTTCTAGGCAGTAACTCAAGTCCAAAACTACAATCACAATTTGAGCAAAAAAATCGAATGAACAAAATTTTACTGAAATGTCAATGTCAACCGTCAATGTCAAAATTCTTTTTTTTATGATGGCGTTACGGCTTTTGCCACCATTTGCCAGTGTCAAGTTAAAAAGGCAGGATTAGAATTTTCGTTTATGTTTGCAACACTGTATTTCTAGATCGTCAAATCAAAAGTCTAGTCAAAGTCCAAATAGATCGTCAGTAAAGTCAATGAGTCAAGTCAGAGGTAGAAGCATTACTGAAAGTTCCTAGAGAGTTTTGAAGGGAACACGAAATAGCACGATAGCACTTTTTGAAGTTAATACCACTTACCCACACTTGTGTCCGACGAATATAAATTTGGAATAGTAACCAATAAATTTATTGGTTACTATTCTAAATTTCTACCAATATTACGCAACATAATCACTAATGAACCGAAATAAAATAATACTGTCAACAATGTCACACATTGTTCATATCTTTGAGTTTTGGTTCATATCTATGGTTTGAAGAAATGACATTGTGAAAAAAAATACATGTCACCACTCACTAGTGATGTAACGAATGTCTCTTTTTTAGCATTCGCGAATGCGAATATCTGCTACCGACATTCGCGAATGCGAATGCGAATATTCAGTTTTTGTTCATATTTGGCGCCAATTTGTCGCGCAGTCGCGTTCGGACAAGGTTCGTTATGGGTTCGTTACGTTCGTATCTTCCGAGTATTGCCGAGTTCATATGAACTCATCTATGATCTAAATAAAGCGTCATTCATTCCGCTCCGCTCACTCAAACTCAAATTTTTTATTTCCATGTAGGTTATGATATATAACGCTTAAAGAATTGTCCTAAATGATGCCTACCACCGGTTCGGAAACTAGCCCGGCAAGAAGAACCGGCGTAAGAAACTCGCACATATGCTTTTGTTTTCTGATATTCATATTCGCAAAACATTCGCAAAAATTTTGCGAATGCGAATGCGAATATACAAAAATGTGCGAATATTCGCGAATGCGAATGCGAATATTCGTTACATCACTACCACTCACCACATACCTAGCGTTTCACTAGCACGGTCAGAACGAATATTTCGATAATTTCATTCACATTCTGTTTCTTTAGCGCCACTATGAAATCACTGTTCGTTCGTAACTGTTTTCACCCCTGTTCCACACGCAACTGTCATCTGTCAAAAACTGTTACAAACGCTAAGAATGATCACAACATTTCGCTAATTTTTACCCAGCTCTTTACTTTACTTGTACTTTACTTGGGTTAAAATTAGCACTTTTTGACGTTTTCAACATCAGCTGTGATAAGCTGTCAGTTGTTCCACTAGTCACAAAAATTGCTAAAAACGACATTTTCGAAATTTTCAATAATAACGTTATTTCGCTAAAGAAACACCATTTTGTGGTAAAAATTATCGTATCGTTTTGGACAAAATTAGTGCCGTGTGGAACACACTATTGGAATGGCGAAGACGAAGAAGTAGCGGTATTTATTAGCGTGTTATTACCGTATAGCATGTAAACATTTTTTAAAATTTCGATTAATTTATACGAAAATGGAAGTAAGTGATATATTAGAACACATGGAAATCGATAACCATCAAATTGAAATTCACGATAACCAAATATCAGTGGTTAGCGATGAAACAATTAATTTATCACAGGTGAATGATACAATCTTACAAAGCGATGTAAATGAAGAATATTTACCGCAGCATATCCCTTTGTTTGTCAACAAAACACTTGTAGAACTATGCAACTCCTCGTGGTCTCTTTCGAACAAAAAAGCGAATAGTGAACTTCAGCCTTACTTGCGGGGTTGTAAATGGTCACCAGACGGTACATGCTGCTTGACTGTGGTCAATAATGACGGAGTACACGTGCAGGAGCTCCCGAGGGACCTGTACTCGGGCAATGTATCCAATGAACGCACTATTGATATACTAGACTCAATCATTCATGTGAAGGAAGGAGGCCTAGTTTATGATTTCTGTTGGTTTCCTAACATGAATAGTAATGTCAAAGAAAGTTGTTGGTAAGCACTGCTCAATATATTTAAAGCTAAACAGTAACTTGTAAATACTTAAGTGTAGCCATACCAGAAACAAGACTATTTATATTATATTTTAATATTATTTTATATTATATTTTAATATTATAACAGCGATAACTTTTTTCTGAAAACACTTATTATTTTAACTATTTAATAGCAACTTTTATCCCTTACAGCTGGCTTACAACCAGACAGAATGCACCAGTGCAGATGTGGGATGCTTTTGACGGATCTCTCAGATGCTCATACCGTGGTTTCAATGCTGTTGACGAGATGGAGCCGGCTTTGTCTGTAACATTCAACACTGACGGCACAAGAATCATTGCAGGATATAAAAAAGTATTACGAACATTTGATGTTGAAAGGTATTATAATTAATGAAATATCTTTGTCAATAATAATTGATAGCTTATTGCAAAGTTGGAAACAAATCATTATCATTATCACAATTACATTATGTTTAAAGTAACAACTCTAAAACATAGACTTTCTGCCCTTTGAAAAACGAGGAAAAAAAAAAGTTTATTCAGTATCTTTACAAAAATTATATTGCAAAATACAAATTGATAGGGTCTCCTTATAAGTATAAACCTGTGTTAGGAGGCCCCACTCTTTCTGTAAACAAATAAAAGATACATTAATTTACTTAATAATAACATAATACATAATAACATATTATTATGAAAATTGAACAGTACCTTGCCTCTAAATAACAATCAAAGTAAATTTGGAGTAGGTAAATATCTGTTCAAGACATATCTTATATAGCTTAAGTAACTTAACATAGTGCTGTACAATAGGAACTTTTTAGGGTTCCGTAATACTTAAGGAACCCTTATAGTTTCGCTCTGTCCGTCTGTCTGTCTGTCTGTCTGTCTGTCCACGCCTCTAGCTCCTGTAATTATGAATATAAATTGATGAAATTTGGTGTAGTTATAGATTGTGTATTAGATCGCGATTTCGGGATCATAAAAAAATAATAATTTTAAATTTTAGGGGTGGCTCTCTCCATACATGTGAAGTGGGGATAAAAAATATTTTTTCACTCTACCTCATCGTGTGGGGTATCGTAGAATAGGTCTTTTAAAATAAAGGTAAGGTTTCATACGTTACTTTTTTATGAAGTTGACCATTTTAGAGTAATCGGCCTCCAAAGTAGTTTGTAAGTTGGTCCCCCCCCCTAGCGTTTTTAAACTATAGGAGATAGAAACTTGCAAATTTCCATGCTGATAGATCATGCTAAAAAATTTTTAGGAAAATTATTCTGAACCAAATCGGACAGTAACTTTTGGAGTAATTAAAAAAAAAGCATAATACGCGTTTATAGTTACGGAACCCTCCTTAGACATGTCCTGACATGCTCTTGGTTAGGTTATTTATTTTATCGTCTCCATTTTGTTTTCAGACCAGGCAGAGACTTTGTTGAGCATAAAACTAATTCACCGGCGTCCTGTTTTGCAACAGACAGGAATTTAGTGGCCATGGGCTCATGGAACACAACTATTACTTTGTATAATATCAATGAGATGGGCACTTATAAGAGCATTGGGAAAATGCATGGACACTCAGGTTAGCCTTATAACAAAAGACAGAGTTCTGCAAACCACACAGTGAGGCCAGTCTAAACTACGTCTCGCTGTGTAATTACACATATACTTTGTTTGACAAACTTCTTTATATTTTACCTGAGGGCCAATTCTCTTAATTAATTTAGACTTTCAACTTACCATCAATTCATTATAAATTTATCATCCTGTTATCATAAATTGACCGAAAGTCGGTATTCTACTACACTATTTTCGTAAATTTAAAATCCCAACACAGTCATTTTGCAATGATATTGACTACAATTTATAAATAAAGCGAGCACAAAGCATGTATAAAGACAGCTGTTACTTGACGTTTGTACAATCCAGTGTTGCCAATTATTGTCAGTTAAGGCGCGTCTCCTGCTTGTGTTTTTTGAAACATTACATATAATCATCGAATTTGGGGCATGGCTATGCACATTTGTATACGCATACACGATTTTATCCTCTTCTGAGACGGAGGGAAAATTATTTCCCGCGTGGTTAGAGACGGGAAGGCAAAAAGAGATTTTTGCGTAAAATAAATATTTTTATGTCATGGCATCCCCACATGTCAAAGTGAAAAAAATATCCGGCTGACGGATCGGTTCGAGTAGTCAAATTGGAGTTAAGTTTATAAACATACGAGAATACCATTTTCTATGGTTAAGTGGTTCGCTCAGTCTATAATCAAGCTGTGATACAATGATAATCGCATCGCGGTGTAATTCGTCGTTTGACGTTTGTTTGAAGTTTAGTTGAATACCATTTTGCTGTTTGATAGGTTCCGGACTGGAGGGCTAGACAAGATGCAATAAATAATATCGACGGCGAACTTCGTGAATAAAAAATGTATGGGATTGACATAAGCGTGCGTTAAATGACATATTCAGTCGTATCGTTAAAAAAATTGGTAGCCAAGCAGCCACTTTGAACGAATACGCTAACGATGCACTCATATAACGAATTGCTCTAACGCGTTTCTCCATACAATGCCTAGACAAGCGGCCGTAAGTGACATTTAGCAGATCGTGATCTTTATCTTTATCGACCTAACGATAAAGACATCCAGGAAGCTACCTTTATCGCCTCAACGAACAATATGGCGGATTTTTATTGATCAGCTGTTATATGTAAATAATAATGATTTGCCTAAAGTTAGGCCTAAAGGGTCTATACAAAGCCTTCTGCTAGTAGTCTATATTGCATAATGTCAAAAGAAATTAATCTAAAGTATTCAATAAATCACAATTATTGTCAATACCTAATATTTAATTCATTGTATTCAAGTATAATTCTACACTTTGTTAAAATATAAATTTCTTAATTTGTAGCTTACTTGCAGTTTGTAGCCTTTACACGCTACTATACCAGCTGAAAGCAATCTTTAGGTGTACCTATAGTAGGTACCTACCTAAATTATAGTAGGTAACAAATGGAGTTCTTAAAAAACTTGCTTAGAAATAAAGATTTCTATTTAGTAGATAAAATTTATAAGTTTTTCAATGTAATGATATTTTATTGTATTGTATATATCGATGCTCAACACCTTCGCCTTATAAATGGTATGTAAGCACACAAACACCTCATAATAGTTTTGAAATATTTGCTATTATAAACAGTCAAGTAGTGTTAACCAATTAAATACATAATATTTAATCTCTATAGTATATTTGTGACTAAATAATAGAAATATTCTTTGCAATTTTAAAGAACTATAACTTTAAAGGAAGTGTTATTAGCTGGAGGTACTATTGCCAGAAAAAACCTAACAGTTACTACATATTGTATACAAAATATTACAAGCGGCCATAACACTTTGAATTTGTTATAGGCATTGTCTTGCTAGAATTATTCATTCATTCTAATTTAAGAGCTTCGCTCTTGTCGGTGGAGCTTTAGCCTGCTCTAGCCTGATACGACACAATTATTTTACTTTTTTAACTAAGTTTTAGTAAGAAAATAAACTTAAAATGTAAAAAATACTTTTATTTCTTGCAAAGGAATTACATAAGTCATGGCTATAGCCAATAATAACATTATACAATTTAAAAATCAACACAGTTAATAATTATTATTATTTACATGCACTAGTTTGAGCCTGTCACAGAATGAATACAAATTAACTTAGGTTGGTAGCGGTTAGTAGCGGTCTGAACATAGGCTCTGCGAACTGAAAAGAAAACTGTTATTGTATTATTTTTATATACCTATGTACTAATAAAATTCCCTAATACAGTTGACCAATTAGTACAAATAAAATAAATACGAAAACACTTAGAAACAGATATTGCGCAACCTTCTGCGCAAAGTTCAGACTCGCCAAGATACATCGGCCGTATTGTACATTATGAAGATTTTATATCACTATGGTTAAACTACTTAACGAACAACATTATTGTATACCTACAATTCCTACAAATTATAAAGATTTAAAACACATTTTACTTATGTTATATTATGTATAAGGTAATGGTAATGTTTTAGTAGTCAAAAATCCTACTAATATTATAAATATAAAAGTATGTGAGTATGGATGGTGGAATGGTTATTACTCTTTCACACTAACCCCCTTACTAATAAACGCTGTCATAAGCTTTGAATAGTTATACAGTGTTTTGTTCCCGTCACACAAGTGACATTTTTAATTCGATAGAAGAAGACAAAACACGGTATAACTATTCCAAGCTTATGACAGCGTTTATTAGTAAGGGGGAAAAAGTTTAGGCTCTGGATTAAAATGCTACTTTTTAGACGACGTGAGGCACGCTTTGTTTCATTTCCTTGAAATCTTCGGTAGAACACGTCCGTCGGCTAGAACTCCTCCACCTCGAAGGTCGGTAGAAGATGCGTCGGTACTCTCACCGCAAAGAAACTGAAGTTGACGTTGTAGCGAGACTCCAAACGCTTGACCCTAAAAGTGAAAGACGTCTTCTTTAGGATGTACTTAGTCCACAACGTCCTCAACCTTCATGGACCAGTGCAGATGGAGGTGGACTAGGCTCTACTCGAGTTCGCTGGGCGCGGTGCTGCTTCGCGGCGAGCTTCCTCGTTTCACCTCTCCACCAATATGAAGACTTGAAGCCAACTTATTTAGGTTGTTTATTCTCATCTGTGTTTACCTCATAGACTTAGGGATAATAGTTAACGTAAATTGTTAATTTGTTATCAATAATCAAACAAAAGTTATTGTACTTCATCTTCTTCTTTTTCTACCCAGTGTTACCAGGATCATTACCTACACTATTTATTTGTAAAAGGTCATCCAGCCTGCAAGCTCAAGGCCGCGGATTTGTAGGCAAAAATTTTAAATGATTGACACTAATGAATGGATCTACTTGTTATTCCTAAATCCTATTTATTATTATTAGTACCGGTGCTGGATTTGCTAGATGCATCATGCACCGTGAGTATATTATAATAGCCATAGATATAGAATGTCAATGTGTGTCGTGGCACAGAAATATTGTCAGTTTTGTAAGGATATAACGTATCTATGTAATAATTATTCAAAGATAATAGCCCTTTATTAGTACCGGTGCTGGATTTGCTGGACGCGCCGTGAGTATGGCCCTTTAGTGTAACATGTTAATATCTGTATAATGTTAATATGTGTTTCCTATGACCATTTGGCAAGCAATCCGTATACAGTCTGACAAGGATCTTTTGGCACGTGAACAAAAACAGAACTAACATCGCCGTCTTGAAAAATGTCACTTTTAGTATTATGTATTGTTTTGTAGTTGCGACACTTACCTTTTGGCACGTGGATAAAATCAGTACTATAATAACATCGCCGTCTTGTAAAATTTCACTTTTAGTAATAAATATTGTTCTTATTTACGACACTCACGCCGTCATCCAAGTGCCAAAAGATCATTGTCCGACTGTAAAATCTGTATTATCAATGAAAAATAGAAGATAATTAATTAAATAATGTATTTTAATAGAATATAATTCTAAATAGAACTCTGGAGTCAAACAATAGAGTTGAAAATCGTACACACGAGTGGTCAGTCACATGTCAATGTCAAATAATAAACAGTTGTCAAATTGTGTGTCTGATTTAGAATGCAATAATAATCGCCTGTGTTAATTATGTACCTACTTAATTCTTATTGTAAACACTCTAGGAACTTTCAGTAAAACTACTAGGTACCGTTTTACTGAATCGACTGACTTGCACTGACTATCTGTATTTTGGACTTTGACTAGACATTTCACATTAGACTTGAAAATAATACGGTGTTGAAATCATATACAGGCTACAATAAATCTATTTCTCTGCCTTTTAAACTTGACACTGGCAAATAGTTTTAAGCCGTAACGCCATCATTAAAAAAAATTAATTAAGTATGACATTTGACAACTTCACAACTGACGGAAAAATTCTTATAAATTGTAGACAACTAACGTTTGAGCAATTCGTTGTTGCGATTCGAACAACAGCGTGCATTTGGCTAGGGACAAAATGTCGTGATCTCAAAAGAGAAGTCGATACGACAGATCTTTCCGAATTTTAACGAAGGTAATTTGTCTAGGCGCCCTGTATCGAAACAGTAACGAAGTTGCATTATTGTTGGATTAAAATAGCAGAATCGACCTTCGTCTTAGACAGTAAGGACAGTTACAGACGAGCAACTGCATACAAGTGACAATGATGGCCGACGATAGTTGACTCTGTTGCAGTGGTGAAGGCTGGTTCTCCTTTATAGGGAAGCCCTAGCTTATATAATAGGTAGGTATTTGGATGAGGGTCTTCTAAAGGTAAGTGGTAAGTGAAGCCGATTGGAATGCAGTTAACCCCACACCACAGCTCTGTTGTTTATCTGTAATAGCCCTAAACAAAACAAAAGCAGAAAAGTAATTGTCTGTAATATTATAATAGAATATTATTTAATTTTTGTGTTCTATTTTTATTACAGGTGGTGTAACTCACATGAAGTTCACACCAGATGGCTTAAAATTAGTGTCTGGTGCGAGGAAAGACGACAAACTTTTAATATGGGACATAAGATACTATAGACGGCCACTGAATATACTATCGAGGGTAGTGGATACAAACCAAAGAATCTATTTCGATATTTCACCATGTGGAAAGTATTTAGTGTCTGGAGGTACTGATGGGGTGGTTAAGGTGTGGGATGAAAATGTTGTTAGTTGGAAAGACAGCTTAGATGTTACAGATGTTGATAAAGACAATGTTACTTTTAAGGTAAATTTTTTATTTTATTTATGAAAAAACTGGAAACGAGCAGGTAGATCGCCTGACAGTAAGCGATTACCAACTCCCATGGGCACACAACACCAGATAAGTTACACTCGTAACCTAAGTACCTTATGTTAATTATTGACTCATTTTATTATTAAGATTTTTTTATAAACTACTTACTCAAAGTAAATTTTTTTCTTTTTTAGTTTCCTCTTCATACAGATTGTTGCAATAGCATATCAATACATCCATTAAGACCTATACTAGCCACAGGTTCAGGCCAATACCACTTTGTAGATCACCAGGCCATAGTAGAAGACGACATAAAGAAAGAACCAACGGAGATTGCTAGCGATGAAAATGTGAAAGACTTGAATATGAAATACTCTAGTGATAGTGAAAATAGTTTAGTGTTTTGGTGGTTAGGAGATGTGGAAGACAATACATAGAAATAAATCAATTGACTGCATAACTACTTTTAATTAAAAAGAATTTAGGTATAGGTACCTGTGATCAGACTAAGCAAAGTAAGTAAATCTTTTAAAGGTCAATATATACCCCTATACAATAGAATTCTAGAAAACGTAAAAAAATCTTCCCATTAATAAATAAAAAAAAAGGTGTTAGAGAAGGCTAGCTTATAAGGTCAATGATTTTATTAACGATTGCACACCTTGGGAATAAGATGGCTCCCTGCAAAGCTGCTTCTATGCAAGTGCTTCTATGAGACAAAAGTCAAGATACATAGGTATGTATCTTGACTTTTGTCTCATAGATTAAGTTACTAACTACAATGTGAAAAAAAATCTTGTAATTTTTCCTATCTTTTTACTAAAAGGTGCGAGTTTGTTACACCGGTTCTTCTTGCGGGCTAGTTTCTGAACCGGTGGTAGGCATCATGTAGGACTATTCTCTAAGTGTTATTTAAAAACCTATATGGAGAAAAAAGTTTTTGTGTTTTGACACTGGACCCACTACAATTTAATTAAAACCAAAGGAGATAATTTTTGTATTCTGTTTTGTAATTTACGTTACCAATTAGAATATCATTGAATAAAAAACATTAAACTTACACGATAAATTTATTGTGTAATACTTATGCTCGCGACTTAGTGCACTCAAAAGAAAATCTTGCGAGAATCGCACGTTTACCGCGATAAAAAGTAACCTATGTCTTTCCCTGTGGTCTACTTTAGACATATCTGTGCCTAATCTGTTCGATTCAAACAAACAAACAAATCTTTCCTGCTTATAATATAGCATAGAAGCACAGCGTAATAAAACAAATACAGTGGGCCAACGCGTTTGAAGTCGCGCGAAATGCCGCTTTTGTGTAGGTATTCGCTTAGATTATATACTACAAGATAAGGCACGCGAGGAAATTTTCAAACAAAACTTTCTGCCAATTTTGGTGCGGGGAGGGTAACTCCCACAATGAAAACAAAATCACACATTCACAAAAATATTGTAATCGTTACAAACTCACACATTTATAAAACTGCAACACTAGCTTATTTATTTCACACAAATAAGACTCGCGCTAATATAACAGTGTAGCGTACGCACTAATACACTGACATGTTAAGTGATGTTACCAATACAAATTATATCGATATATTGTCGATATGAATTTGTATTGGTCACATCTTCGTTATTTGAAAATAATGTATTTTGTTGAAATAAAACCATTCCGAATAATTCCGATATACATATTATATTATATTACACGTAAAAGTTATGGCAGCAATAGAAAACTTCACATACATAAGTAGTAAATACAGTCTATTCACGTTAAGTTTGCAATGAGTCGTCAGTACAAATTACAAATGTTAAACTGGCTTACCTTTATTGTCAAAAGTGAACACGAGCTAAGCGTCATTGCTTTCTAGACATTTGCACTGATGACTCACTGCAAACTTAACGCGTACCTATAGGCTGTATTTACCACTTATCTATGTGAAGCTTTTTAAAACCGCCATACCTTCTACGTATACTATAGACTGCATATACGCACATACATACGCTAATACTCACATACGTAGATATTATTATGAACACTAAATATACAACTCTCCTTTTTTGCAAACATCAAAGAAAAAATAACCTAACCTAATCAAGAATATATCAGGACACGTCTAAGGAGGGTTCCGTAACTATAAACGAGTAATATTTTGTCAAATTACTTCAAAAGTTACTGTCTGATTTGGTTCAAAATATTTTTCCTAGAGAGTTATTAGCATAATCTATCAGCATAGAAAATTGTAAGTTTTTAAGTCTTATAGTTTAGAAATGCTAGGGGGGACCAACTTATAAATCACTTTGGAGGCCGATTACTCGAAAATGGTTGACTTTATAAAAAAGTTATGTATGAAACCTTGCCTTTATTTTAAAATACCTATTAAACGATACCCCACACGATGGGATAGAAATAAAAAAAAGTTCATCCCCACACCTAGAATATCTTATACGTTTAAACGAGCAATTCTTGTATATTTATGTATATGTATATAACCATGATCTTGGAAACGGCTCTTAACGATTTCGCTGAAATTTGGTATATGGGGGTTTTCGGAGGTAAACAATCGATCTAGATTAGTCTTATGTTTGGGAAAATGCGTGTTCGTGTTTTAATGCGTTTTTCTTTCCACGCAGAATATGGTCGCTAATTTCGTCCTGCCGGCCACTGTCCTTTTGGTCCAGCGGGTTAAGACGCGAATGGCAAGAAACGAGTGTTACGGGTTCGAAACCTGCTCGATGCCTTACTTTTGTTTTTTTTATATGTTCAAGTATATAATTATATTTTTTTTATTTTTTATAGTTTTTAGACAAGTTTAAAAAAATGTAGTTAATGTTTGAGATTAAACACATAATCTACACAGAAGTCGATTGTAAATAATAATAATTATCAGTTCACATTTTACTTTTTAAGTTTATGTAGATTATCACCTAAACACCACCCACCATATTACAATAAATAGTCACCCAGGTACTAAAATTATTATTATTTTATGATGCCAAATCCGAGATCTATACACAATCTATGATCTAGCTACATAATACTAATCTGTGATCTATGACTGTACCAAATTTCATCCATTTATATTCATAATTAGGCTAACGGTAGAAGCGCGGACAGACAGACAGACGGATGGACAGAGCGAAACTATAAGCGTTCCTCAAGTATTACGGAACCCTAAAAATGAACTGCGCTTCAAACAAGGAAAACTTGTGTCCCTCTGGCTGGGAACATCTTGATTTTATAACGATACCCCATAGTCCATATTTCAAACATCCAAATAAACTGTTCAGCCTTTCAAGTTTCAAAGTTGCGGTAGGGTAAATAATAAACATCACATACATACATGCACACTTTATACTCCTTGCTTGATCTGTCGTATAAAGTGTAAAAGCAATCCAATATTTTTACATCACAAAATATAAAATTAGTTTACCAAGAAAAAAATTAATTTTTATCGACATCGTTATTCTAGTGATTGTCACGTCACTCAAAAAGTAATAAAAAAGTTCCGCCATGTTTCGAGAATTAAGTGCCATAGTAAAATTCGAATCTATTGCATAGGAAATAAAGACTAAAATTCTATATCTAACAACAATAGTCTCGTGGGGAGTACGATCGAATATTCTACGATTATCTGTCTCGTGTACACCGCTATTCGATACATCGTCGATTTTTACGAAATTACATTTAAATAGAAATATACAATAATTAAATAAAAAAATACTCATAAATGAAAGGTTATTCCATCTTTTTTAAGATTCGACGTGTTGGACTTGTTTTTACAGGACATAAGAGCACAAATCGGCATTTTTAGCGGAGCATTTCGGACGTCCTTTCGATGCTATACCGATGCACATAATGATTAAAATCGATTACGCAAATAGTTTTTATGAACGCATTAGATTCAAAAATCTTATACCTCGGCAGAGGGGAAAGCTCATGTAAGGCGTATCCCGTAGTATAAGATCTAAGGGTATTCGTCATTGCTTCAGACTGCGCCGTGCGTAACTCGCGGGCGCTGTTTGGCTATTTCTCTAGACGTGTGCGTGAACGCACACAACAGTTAGTGTGCGTGTGTTTCTGATGGAACGACCGATCGAAAAAGGACACAACTCCATAGTTTTTACATTTTTGAGTATTAAATGATAATTGATAACACAATATATTTTGTTAATTAAAAATAAGTAATCTATCTATATCTATTACATATAATAAAACAGTAAAAAAAACGTATGTCTGTCTGTCTGTTTTTACATGCTAATTTAGAAATACTGAACGGATTCTAATGAAACTTTTTTTGTTATGCAGCTGGGCAACAATAGGGTATAATTGATCTTGGAAAATGGAATGCCTGATGCAGAACTAATGGTCCAGCTAAACTATCCATACTAATATTATAAATGGGAATGAGTATGTATGTTTGTCCGTATTTCACGCCAAAACTACTGAGCCGATTAAAATGAAATTTGGTACTTCGATCAATACAACACAGATAGTCTAGAGCCTAACAAAGGACATAGGCTACTTTTTATCGCGGGGAAATGTACGTTTCCCGTGGGATACTTTATTTACAGTTTCATGTAAAAACCACCAAACAGATTATCATGAAATTTGGCACAGATATAAAGTAGACCACGAGAAAGGACATAGGCTACTTTTTATCGCGGGACATATACGGTTCCCGTGGGTTACTGCACTTACGCGGACGGAGCCGCGGGCATCAGCTAGTAAGAAATATAAAAATGACACCTTAGCAAAAGTTGTTCAGCCTGATGAGCATTTCTTATTGAGGTATAATAACCTAACCAAGAGCATGTCAGGACATGTCTAAGGAGGGTTCCGTAACTATAAACGGGTAATATGCTTTTTTTTAATTACTCCAAAAGTTACTGTCCGATTTGGTGCACAATAATTTTCCTAAAGAGTTTTTAGCATTATCTATCAGCATTGAAATTTGCAAGTTTCTATCTCCTATAGTTTATAAATGCTAGGGGGGGGACCAACTTACAAACTACTTTGGAGGCCGATTACTCGAAAATGGTCAACTTTATAAAAAAGTAACGTATGAAACCTTACCTTTATTTTAAAAGACCCCACACGATGGGGTAGAGTGAAAAAATATTTTTCATCCCCGCTTCACATGTATGGATAACCACCCCTAAAATATAAAATTATTATTTTTTTATGATCCCGAAACCGTGATCTATACACAATCTATAACTATACCAAATTTCATCAATTTATATTCATAATTACAGGAGCTAGAGGCGCGGACAGACAGACAGACAGACAGACGGACAGAGCGAAACTATAAGGGTTCCTTAAGTATTACGGAACCCTAAAAATCGAAGATTTGGAACACCTGACGAAGACATAAAGTCCACGCGAATGAAGTAGCGGGCATCAGTTAAGTTTTCCATAATAGGGGATCGGACTACATCTAAAATAATTAGCTTCATTAATATCCTCAGAAATATTGAGGCATTACTACTTAGTAAATATAAAAAAATATATATTATTTTATGTGTAGTTTATTAATTAAATACACCTAAAAAGTCCAAAAAAAGCTTTTTTTTTGCTAATTATGGTAACTATGAACTTAAACGCACAAATATCGAAGATATTTACAAATATGTTCCGGCGGCCGCATACTTCATACACTTCAACCCATGAATGACGTCATTCGTGGGCCGACTTTAGTATGGAGCGTTTTCACGAGACTTGCGAAGTTTTGTATATATGTCACCGTTAAATTTTAAAATAACTAACGAGATTGTAAAAATATGTCAAAAGATTCATAACTATATACCTATTTACAATTTAACGAAAAATAATGTGTTAAATTATAGGCAGCATATTCGCGTCGGAAGTCTATCAACATTTTACAATTTAACTAGTTATATTACAATCTAACGGATTTTACAATTTTACGGTGACATATACAAATCACTGTATCTTTGAAAATATTGAATTTTGATATAGGGTTTCTTCTGAGAAGTTACTAATATTTAGGAGTACTGTTAATTTATACAATTTAAAAAAAAAAGTCCGATCGCCTATTGGATTCAAACGACAGAAATGCGTATTGCGAAAGTAATTACTAATTTTATTTTCTTCTAGTATAAAGTTAGTTTGTTATAATTTATCAACGTTATTTTTGTTTTCGTTTCGGTTTTGTTTCTCTAGTTCTGTCATCTAATTTACACTTGATTTCATTTGTATTTCTGTTATTGATTGCTTTTTGAATAAACTCCGGTTTCTTAATTCCCATCTGTCTATCTAATCTTGAATCAATTAGTTCTGGAAGAATATTAAAATAGAACTTCTTTAATTCTTCTTCCATATCATTCCAAAGTAGTATATTTTCATTCAATTGCATTTTTTGATGATTCGCCATCATGATCATGATTTTTAATCCTGAAACAGAATTATATGTAATATAGTATATGGTATATCATACAAACTATAGTTATGCTACAACTAGACAAGGATACATATTTAGAAGCTATGTTGAAATAATGATACTCACATACATACTTACACACGGAAAAAATCTTACCCTTAACAATTTTTAAAGTGATATTTGTGACAACCCTCACGGTTAGTAAGTACATAGTATTAAAAATTTATCAAATCGTTGAAGGAACAATAAATCTGCGGTATTAATATCATTAGTATAGACCGTACTAACCGTGTCAAATGTTTTTTTTTTCGTGCATACCTACTTACATACGTACATGTAGTCTAAACACATTACACTCCTTATATGGGCAGTCGTGTAAAACTAGGGTTTTTACGTGGAATCTATTACTGGCAATCCCATTTAGACATTTGGTAAATAGTACTTTATTTTATACATACACGTTATTTATCCATTTTTTCTTGAATCTGGAGCTGCTGAGAGCTTTATAATATCTTTGTTTACGTTTTCTCATTTCACTGAAATAAGAAAATATTGAAAAAAACATCTCGTATAATAGAAGTAATAGTTACTAATAAATATAAAATTCTGAAAAAAAGAATTACCTCATTTTACCGCGGCGCGGCATTTACGAGACGGCGTGTCGATGGTTCGCTCTGCAAAGTGACGTGCGCCCGCTCTGGACACACGGGGACGCAGGGGGGTGAAACTCTCATACATGCACAAATTAACAGAGAACAGAGACATCTAAAAATGAATATCCGGTACTAACAGTTTGAAAGTTTTCGGATAGTCACAACAGATGCCACTAAGCGACTTCTACATCGCGCTATCGCTAACACAAGGCGTATGTATAAGGGCTCGCGAACATTTTACTATGCAGCAACCATATCTCACTATTAAAGAGGAACTTGGTCGTTGTTGTATCTACGACTTTCGATAAAACTTAATTTCTGTCCATATTTCAGTTCAATAAAAATTATCAGGCGGTAGTGGTGGGTCGTCGACGCTTTTTCGATCAACGAAACGAGACCGTTTATCGTTCATCGTAAACTAGTTGAAAAAACAGTTTTTTTTTTCGACTAGTTTACGTGTTCGACGAATACTGAACTGAGCAATAAACTATGACAAACAAAGTAGTTTTGTTGAATGAACGACTTTCAGCATTAACTGTTTTGACAAACTTGTTGTCGTTTGCTGATCGACGCGACTAGTGATGACGACGAACGACGAGACGGTTTAATCTGTGAGCGGTGGAAATTAACTTCCCTTCATACTTTTTCCAGACTTACAAATTGCATATCCGTTAACATTTAAGTTTTAACCTTGAATCCTTGACCTACGCAAATCGCATTCCAATCAAGATTCAAGACTGTTTGATTGTCATCATGTCATAGGTAAAATTACGTAAACAAAGTTCAAAGATTTATTTATTTCAGAATTTGTCATTAGAATTACGTCTTTGTTAGCTTACTTTAAAGTTCATTTTATTAAAACACCGCCCACTCAACGAATGTAATTATTACATAGACTAGAGCACGTCGTCGGTTATGAAGAACAGAGATAGACGTATTGCTCGTGCCGAGTCGTCGACCGTCGTGCCCCGCGCCCGTCCGTCGATCGTGTCGTTGCGTCGCGACGAACGGTCTCTGTCGCACGCACCGTTTCGGCATATGGCAACCGTTCACGCATAGACTAGTTTATCAGTAGGCGCTAAACTAGTTTACCCGTTCATGACAAATAAACAGTTTAATAAAACAGTTCGTTCATTCAACGCCCATCCCTATCAGGCGGTACTACTTCCATCTAGCGGGTTTGATAGTAACTAAAACGGTACAACGCCATCTAAAAACGACATTCCGAAACTTTTGCAAGACTCAGTTTCAATTTTAGAGTTGCGCATCTATACTAATATATATCTGTATTATCTATGCGGGGACGACTGAATTCATAGATTATACAGATATATACTAATAATTTTTATTGAACTGAATTATGGACAGAAATTAAGTTTTAAGGCCCCCACAGACGAGAGGCCGATCGTTTCAGCTGGAACTGACGTCAGTTCGGCCTGAACGGATTCGAGCACACACACGGAAAAAATCGCATCCAATCCAATTTACGTCAGTCCATTCTGGTTTGCCGCGCGCTACGGTCGTGTTTATCAATTTTGTATTTAAACACCGCGAAAACTCATACAACGCTTGTACAAGATACACGCCCGCACGGCAGCGGGTCGGGCAAGAACTGAAGCGATTTGTCCACACACGGTCAGGACAGGCCGCGCGTTCAGGCCGATCGGTCAGGCCAGAATTAATGTTGCCAACTTAGTTATTTTACAAAATTTTACTAAATTGAGTATTTTATTCCCTCCTTGGTAGAAATTTAGTTATTAGTAGTGTTTAAGTAGGAAAGAGCCAGACAGTAATGATATGCAAAATAGCTACTAAATACGTAATATTTCCTAGTATATTTTAATTTAATGGTAAAATTTATAATCAAATTCAATTAATGAAAAAAAATTAATATAATAAAACCTAAAATGCAGTGGGTTTTGGGGGGCTTCAGGAATTCCTAAGTTAAGTAGCCTCTTTAGTAGTTTTTTAGTAGTTTTAGTAGAAATCGATACGAGTTTAGTAGTTTCACAAAAAAAGAGCTGGCAACACTGGAACGAATCGCTTCAGTCCGTACGGCCGCCTGATGCGATCTCGAAATTGCACACACACGATACGATTTTGCATCCGTTCAGGCCGAACTGAAGGTAGACCGGACCATGTATGGGGCCCCTTATCGAAAGTCGTAGACACAACAACGACCAAGTTTCTCTTTAATAGTGGAATATGGTCACTGCATAGTAAAATGTTCGCGAGCTCTTATACATACGCCTTGTGTTTTCGATAGCGCGATGTAGAAATCGCTTAGTGGCATCTGTTGTGACTATTCGAAAACTTTCAAACTGTTAGTACCGGATAGTCATTTTTAGATGTCTCTGTTCTCTGTTAATTTGTGCATGTATGAGAGTTTCACCCCCCTGACTGAATTGCTGAGCCCGTGCGACGCGTATTTAAATCGACTCGCGGCCGCCATAGAAAAAATGTATGGGGAATTTAATGCACTTATTGATAAATATGTATCTTATATTGTCTGACAATATTTAAATATTTAAGACGGACAAACTGTAATATACCCTTTCATGTTTTGTTTCATCAAAAACTTATGTTAGATTTTGACTGTTATGATATAAAATATCACTTAACGGCAGCTTATGTTTTTACAGTTTTCGACTAACTTTACTATTCTTAGTCATTGTAACTGTATTTTTTATAAATATATTGAACGAATACTTTTGATTTTATCAACTTAACGGTGAGTGCCTTTTTCGGTATTTTCGCACGGCGCAGTCTTAAGGGTTGTCACAATAATGTGTTTTATTATAATCTGTTATATATTTTGTGTATTCGTAGTATGTGTATGTAAAGTACTAGGAATAAAACAAAAAAAAAATATATATAGAAGTATTAATGAAGAGTTTTATTATAAAAAATACAAATGCGTATACAAAAGCTCAGGGTTCGCATGATATATTATTATATCAATTGATATATTTTATGCTTGATATATATCGAAATTGATATTTAGGTTTTAGGTTTAAAGATTTTTTATTTCTCAAAAGATTACAATAATCACTTACGAGAAATACAATTCATAACTTATTACTAAGTATTGCATTAACTATGTTAACAGCGAGCGCTTCCTTAGTTCATAGTTACTAGTTAAAGTCTATACCTACACAGTTGTTACTTAAATATTATTACAATAATATTATCATTAACACATGACATATTAATAAATAAATATATTTATTTGATACGTGAGGTAAAAACTTTGTGCTCAGTTTCACAAAAGCTTTAGCACACAGATGAGCGTGAAATCTGACACAGTTAAAGCATATTATATTTTTTATTTATTTATTAAATTAGTTTAAGTGGTTTGTGTGAAAGAAGGAAGGTGTGTGTATATGTGTGTGAGTGTGTATGTGCGTGTATGAGTGAGTGTGTGTGTGTGTGTGTGTGTGTGTGTGCGTGTGTGTGTGTATGTGTGGTGTGTTGAATAGTAGTATTTCATAAAAATATTTTATTATTTAATTTTACCCTACTTCGTTAAATATTAATTATATGACTCATTAATAGGGACTTAAATTTTTTAAAAGTTTTACAGCCTTTAATACTTTCTGGGAGTGAGTTGTATAGTTTGGCTCCTTCAAAAAGTATGCTTCTTTTTCCATAATCTGATTTTATGCTTTCAATATGTAAGTTATTTGCTCTTCTTAGGTTACGCTTGTTGATATCTATATTTCTTTTTTTTTGAAAACTATTTGTGAGCGAGTTTTATCATTTAGTATTTTATATATAAGTAGGTATGCAAGTATTAAGTTTGTATAGATTTATTATATTTAGTAGTTTAGTTTCTCTGTAGATAACGTTAGTGGAAGTGAGATAATCGTATTTAAATAATGTTTTAATTATTTTATTTTGTGTTGTCTGTATTTTACTAATGTTTGTCTTATGTGCAGATCCCCATACTTCAATAAGATAATTTATTTGCGATTTAACCAGAGAATTATATATAATATACCGTATATTACGTGGAAGACAACCTACTATACTTTTTAAACAACCCAATATTGACATTAATTTTGAATTAATTTTATCTAGGTGTGGTTTCCATGATATTTTATCATCCAAAATTATTCCTAAATATTTTTCTGAATACACTTTTTTGATTTCTGTGCCGTTTATGTTAGGCGGCTGATATTCTCCTATCTTTTTATTTTTAGCAGCAAAAATTATATAATTTGTTTTAGCGGTATTTATTGTAAGTAAGTTTTTCGCAAACCATTCTTGGAGTATGTTGAGGTCATTCTGTATATTTAAAAATGTAAAATAATGTTTTAAATGTAAAAAAATCTTACATCAAGTCATAGTCTAAATATGTGGGTCTTATTTTCCGAGAGTTTCACAAGCCTAGGTCATCAAGGACTTGCTATTTGACACGACATTAACTGAACATACCCATGACAGACATGCAGTCTCTCACAGCACATGTAGTATGAAGTTGAACCATTGTAAATAAGTACCTACATACAACTCAAACGAAACACTGTCGCAAACCACTTAAACAATCATATTAAAAAGCGTCAACCCCGGCTGACGTGTTCCAAGCGAGTGTATGGCAGCTTGGGCTCGCTACCGCCCCTCTCTCACCCCGCACGCCCCGCACGATTGCTCTGTCTAGACGTGTCCGTTGGACGACTGTAGGTAAGTTCCATAGGCTGTGCATCCATCCATACATCCTCACAAACTTTCACATTTATAATATTATTAGGAAATAGAATATTTTGTTAAACTGTTAATGAAACAAAATGAAAATGACAAAATTAGAAACATTGTTATAAGCTGACCGTGCTGACCCGCATGTGTCGTGTTTTAACTTTAAGTTTCATATATTTATTACTTCTTTTTATGGAACTCTAGGTTATTACGTTTCCTAATTATGTATTACCTAAGTACTTATAAAATTATTTTCTATTACCTAAATTACTGTTTGTTTCTAAATAAATAAAAAAGAAACTAACTAAAACGGCGAGTAGTGAAAGCTTTGAGTGAAAGCTCTTGAGTGCTTAGTGTGAGTTTTTCTATTCGCAGTCGATTGTGACTACGTTTGTCGTTTACTAAGAAAATTTGTGATTGAAAGTATTCCCGTAAGGGTAAAGGCACAACTTCTTTAAAAATCATTTACAACGAAAACATCCTCAAGAATATTATTGTCAGTTGCTACCTTAATCAGTAATCACCTATTTAAATAATTAATCTATAGTTTTAAAATTAATAAGGTAAATAGATCCGTAAAAGATCCGCCAAACAGTAACGGATACGGATCTTTCTTCTGCCTCGAATTTCCGCGGTTACGGATACGGATATCCGGCACAATGCACATCACTATTATATACCTACAAATTACATATCGTTACATATGGTTACATAGTTATCCTAGCGTGTGGGATCAGCATTGGACTCAGGGCCATAAAATGAGCTTATAATAATTATATCCTCTTACTGCGAAAGTTTGACAGCTTCCAGTTTCCTGTTGACGCGGCAGTTCGGTTATTTATTGCCCTGCAGATATTACAATGTAGGACAGATCCAATTTTTACAAGCGAGCGCTTTTATTTATGGCGTTTTAGGATGAAGTTGAATTCGGTGAATTATTAGCCGACCCGACGACCCGGGCATTGGAGTTATGGTCTTTTGTAATCGCTCCGAGCTGACTAAATTTTACTTTATTTTGTGTCTGTTGGATATTTAAAAAGATTTATGAGCTACGTTTTAAATGTTAGATGTTATTAACTTCTTATACTCGTATTCTCGCGAATATTATAACAAAATTATTGTAAATAATACTACTTTGGCCGTTTTTATTGCCAATTATTTTCATTATTATAACGCGTTTCAAATGAGAATAGGAACGTCAATGACCTTTTCTGTCATATGTCACTTGAAAAGTGCGATTTTCAGAAAAACTTATGTGCATATAAATATTAATAGTCTTGCAACCATAGACGTATATTATAGACGAGGCATGTTGAGGCAAAAAGTGTCTCCAAAAAAATGGCCCCAATTTTTAAATTTTGGGGCCATTTTGACAGTTGAGGTTTGGCACTTGTGATCTTACCATTTCTACATTTGCTATGTATGCAGTTTATCCAGTCCGCATATAATTCATAAAATGCCGAGTAGTTGCTTAATTAAAGGCTGTAAAAACTATGACAAACGTGTAAAAAATATAGACGGGATATCTTATCACAGGTAATTATCACAATATTTTTTGTTACAATTAAAATACTTATGGAATTTTAAATAAATATTCAAAAAATGGCGGCCAACTATGAAATATAACACTGGTTATTGTATGCGCAACAGTGAAAAGGTAACTTTGTAGGGACGTCATTTTTATTATTGTAAATTACAGAAATAAGAGATTCAGTTTTTTTTTATTTCAGTACCTAACCAAACCTAACCTTACCCGTCAGTATTCACATTTTTGATTAATTTAAATAAAATGAAACTAAGGCTTACTATTTATTTGATTTTTAGGGTTCCGTAATACTTAAGGAACCCTTATAGTTTCGCTCTGTCCGTCTGTCTGTCTGTCTGTCTGTCCGCGCCTCTAGCTCCTGTAATTATGAATATAAATTGATGAAATTTGGTGCAGTTATAGATTGTGCATAGGTCACGGTTTCGGGATCATAAAAAAATAATAATGTTATATTTTAGGGGTGGCTCTCCATACATGTGTAGTGGGGATGAAAAATATTTTTTCACTCTACCCCATCGTGTGGGGTATTGTAGAATAGGTCTTTTAAAATAAAGGCAAGGTTTCATACGTAACTTTTTTATATAGTTGACCATTTTCGAGTAATCAGCCTCCAAAGTAGTTTGTAAGTTGGTCCCCCCCCTAACATTTTTAAACTATAGGAGATAGAAACTTGTAAATTTCCATGCTGATAGATCATGCTAAAAACTCTTTAGGAAAATTATTGTGAACCAAATCGGACAGTAACTTTTGGAGTAATTAAAAAAAAAGCATATTACGCGTTCATAGTTACGGAACCCTCCTTAGACATGTCCTGACATGCTCTTGGTTAGGTTATTACATATTATATTTAAAAATATTATTTACTATCTGGCCTGACAGACGTTGTTCTGTGAATTATGAAATTGAATAAAAAATGCTCGGGAGAATTTTCTTTCTACGGGAGAACTACACTTGAAGGTTGTAAGCGTAGGTTGCTACACCCATAAGTCATACCATACACCTACAACCTACATCTAGACCTACTACATACCTATAGTTGGTAGGTGATAGGTTGGTAGGTAAACAGTAGTTACCCCACTAAAAACCTACAAGCTAGGTACATCTACTAGATGTAGATCACCTATAACCTGCACCTACTGTCTATTCTACTCCTAAACAACCACCTACAATGTTCAGGGGCCAGCCGATTTATTATTATGCACTTTTGGAGAAAAAAAAGAAATATTTCTGAAATATTACTATGTTACTGGAAGCACCTTTATACCGATATTATTATTTTTTAATCCGTTTCAAGAGAAACAGTGTATAATAGTTACACAAAATAGAGTACTTTGGCATACTTAGTTTATTATTTTATTCTTTTGTCTAATTTAGTGAACATTTGTTGTAAACATCGCAGAAATTTATAGTATTTAAATTACAGATTTCCCAATAATCCAGAGCGCAAAGAGATTTGGACTCGCCTTATTCGAGAACAACGAAATGAGCCTAACAAAAAAGTTACTCATAGATCTAAACTCCCCTCCCGCTCGCGCCTTGGTGACACCCACTTCGCAACGGGCCGTGCAGCAGAAATCGTAATATTTTTTAATTTCGCCATACCTTCAAAACCAAACATCCAATTTGAATAATTCAAAGACCAAAATATATTATCTACATAAACTGTACTTAGTGATGAAATAATTTATTTTGATAAGGATTAATAGCATGAGTAAAATAAATGGGTTTAAATATAGTCCAAAAAAAATTAAAAATTATTAAATAACTTTTCTGGTTGATTTTTACACCTTGTGTCCGAAAAACCCAAATATCTTAAGGAACCCTATTTTTTCCAAAATAAAATTTAGCCTATGTTCCTCGTGGATAATGTAGCTTTCGAAAGGTGAAAAAATTTTTGAAATCGGTCCAGTACTTTTTGAGCCTATTCATTACAAACAAACAAACATACAAACAAAGTTTTCCTCTTTATAATATTAGTGTAGATGTAGATTATTACTTTCAAACTGAATTAGATTATGTATAAGTTTTTATAAATTATAATTCAATATTCTTTTTATGGTACTTAATATAATTAGTTTTGTTTTTAATGAGTCTTGTTTTATTTATCTAGGTAATAAAGGAATATTAAGTGCTGTTGCGCTAGGATTTGTATGTAATTTTTGCTGCAGCGCTGGCTGTGAAACGTCACAGCTCCTACGGCTCCGCCCCTTCTGTGGCGCCGCTGGAGCTACGGCACATGTGTAAAAACAAATTTGTTGTCTGGTCTAGGTCCATACGCCGTATAGAAGAAAAAAATTGGTTTTCTTGTAAAATCCTTTAAAATATCTTGCTTAGGTTAAAATATCTAGTATCCATACACCATAATAGCCATTGCACTAATCTATTACACCGATATAATATATGTATAATATTCTAGTATGTAATTATCGTCAGCTATGGGTACTAATCACCAGAGGAGTTAAAAGTGCGTTCCTGATCTTTGGCATACATTTGACAAATAATGTAGGTATAAGAAAAAGTTACGCCATCTTGATTTCAGAAGATTTATTCAAATAAATGTGGACTGAAAAATCTGCGGAAAGCAAATGTTGAAATGTCAAGATGACAAAATATGAAACCTCGACTGCCCCAAAAAACCCCAAAAGTGGGGCAGTTTAAGTGTGGACACTTTTTGCCTCAACACGCCTCGTCTATGCTTTATGATAATGAGAGTAATGTAATAAGAAATATGAAATATTTAAATTACATTACGTACCTGTAAAATTTATATTTGTTTGTAAGCCTTATTGATTTATTGTTGCTAATATTTTAGTAATTCCAGTATTAATGCGAGCTAAACTTATATTAAATACGCCGGACAATTTTATTAACATTTCTTTAGTCAAGATATGTATTTAAAAAAAATGTATGCGTTGTACGCCCTTACAAAGTTATATCATACGACTAGCGACTGTTCCATCGGAATGGTAAAATCGTAAAATCAAAGGAACATCGAAGTTCCGTTGATTTTACATAGATGGCGTAATTTTTTCTTGTATGAAAATTTTTTCGGCTAAATGTACGTGATAGCCTATCTTGAGTTGAAATCTTTGCTTGCAACGTTAAATAGTAGTCAATTATTATCTAAACATAAATTTAATTAACATAACAGTCTAAATTCGAAACAATATGGCGCCGACACGATCCTATTCTCATTTGAATCGCACTATACCTACTGGTTGTTTTTTTATTCCGATTCGAGAGATGCATGTTTTGTATCAAAAGTGGAATAACTTGGAAAAGCATTTGTGTTAAAGCTTAAGTATTTGAAAGTTAGAACATCTTGAAAAGATCATTAATTTTGGTCAACCTACTGCGCCGCGCCGCCCGCCCCACGAGCCGCGCACCATTGTTGGCTTTAATCAGTCAACAGAGGTCAGTGACAATTATTTGTAACTAGCTGTTGCCCGCGGCTTCACCCGCGTAAATACATTATCCCTCGGGAACACTGTACTTTTTCGGGATAAAAAGTATCCAAATTTCATCAAAATTGGTTCAGCGGTTAAAGCGTGAAGAGGTAACAGACAGACAGACAGACAGACACACTTTCACATTTATAATATTATAGTATAGAAGTATAGATTTCAAAATTAATTTATATTTCTGAAATACTTTTTAAATGTAAAATTTAGTAAAATATAATGATTTTAAATTCTAATTTAAGTGCTATGATGTTGTACAACAAATTTTCACCAAGTTAGGGAAGAGAAAAAAAGTAAACTAAGTTTGCCATAATATTCTATTTCATGTACCTTATTGTTGTGAGTCTAATGTGTATCTTATTATTATTTATAGACACTAAAAGTCTCACGAGTGGTTAGAATCATTTATTTTTATTATTATAACTAGGTAGTTTACATTTGTATGGAAGGAATCTTCACTGCAGTCGATGTGACAACTACCAATGTCAAATATAAAAAATAATACGTCTACATTTAAAAAAAAAACAAATCTTTTTATAAAACGTGTGGACAAATCCACCACACTTATTTATATACCCTGTTTCTCTAAACACAGATGTATAATATTAAAAACTTTCTAAACACAATAAAAAATCACCCAGTGTTTACCTCATACATAGGTACCTACCTACCCATAGATATTATATAATAGTAATAATTAATCAAAGTACCTACCTAATATTAAATTGAAACTATACCTAACCTACTAGATGCTCTGGACTTTCTGCGTTGATCGGAACACAAATAATAATTATATAATTATTAATTAAATTTAAATATTAAAATAAAATAAAAAATATTAAAAATATTAAAATTTAAATATTAATATAATTATATAATAATAATTATAGCGGGTAGTTCGTATTTAAACTTTAACACATTCCTGGGTAACACAATGGTAACACTTGTTACCGCAGTCCTCCCGTGAGAATACAGAACATGCAGAATGAGTGTTCGATCACATTTGTATGCAGCGCACTGTCCAAAACCATGGCGAAATACCGCCCGCCCGCTCTTTTTAATCTTAACTCTTTAAACTTACAAAACAAATCACGTTATATGTTACGGCATTTAGGTATTCAATAAAAATTAATTGAAAAAAAGTTGGGTAAAATATTCCGTTATTCTGCGGCAACATATTATTATGTGTGGAACTATTCCAATTTGGAGTAGTTGTGACGACCCCACTTTCAAGCGTGGCTTCTGAATGATTTCTGTATTCTGTAATCAAAGTACCGAAAAGTCGAGATAAAATTCCAAGATAAAGACAATCTTCGTTCGTATTTTTTTGAAGTGGGAAGTGTTAGTTTTTAACACCTGACACAAACAGGAGTGTTTTATGTTTGACGTGTCTGTCTCTGTGTGTGTCTGTCCGTAGCATTGTATCTCCCGAACGTATGAACCGATTTTGATCTAAGTAGTTTTGTTTTCAAGCTGACGTGATCGAGAGTGTTCTAAGATATATAATTTGTAATCGTCGGCTTGTTTACCGCTTAACAATGACTTAATTATGTGACTTTTGTGTGAAGTGTCGTCCACAGATTAATACTAAGTAGTTACTAAAGTAAAAAAAATACAGCTGCAATTAGACACCCAAGTACATCAAGATTGGTATTTGATAGGAAGATAAGCAGGTAAATTACGCACATAGGTATGGTAAATTTATCACAAAACAATAGGTAACTACTAAAAACATTCAATAAATTGAGAACTAAGACCATTTTAAAGGACATCATTCACGTTTCATACATTTTTGGACCAAAAAATGAAAGTGCCGGCCAGAAAGAAAAAAATATATATTCGGATAGAATACACAATTCCTAACATTTTTTACTATGACGTCCAATCTGTGCGCCCAATGGTTACGTCGTAATAAAATAATTTAAAAATAATCCTTTTGTGATAAAAAGGTTGGAGTGTCACTATTAAAAGCATGGATATCTTACGTTATGATATAATACTTGATAGTAAAACACAGTGGTAAGGTTGATAAATAGTATTGGAAAAAAATATTTAGTCATAAAATAAAAATAAAAAATATGTATCAAGTACTAGCTGTCCCGGTGAACTTCGTGTCACTTTAAAACCTTCCCTGGACTTCTACGAATATTTTGAGACTAAAATCAGCCCAACCAGTTCAGCCGTTTTCGAGTTTTAGCGCGACTAACACATTTGAAAATCCATTTTTATATATAAGAAGAAGACTAACTGTCCCGGTGAACTATATGATACAACAACCAAAGATATACAAAAAAAAATTGGCAATGCCTGGAAAAGATTCTGGTCCTTTAAAGAAATAGTAAAATGCATAAGTATAAACATGAGCACCAAAAGAAAACTATTTAATACATGGATTCCACCCATTCTAACATAAGGGTGCCAAACTTGGGCACTAACAAAAGCTCATACAAGTATGCTGGAAGTTGGGCCGAAGGCTATGGAGAGGAGTATGTTTGGAAAGAAAAGGATAGACAAAATAGAAAACAAGGAGTTGAGAAAAATGACACGTGAACTGATGTAACATATAAAACTAAAAAATTGAAATGAAACAACAAACAATCAAAACATGTCCGGCCCGGACATGTTTTGATTTTGATAGGGCCAGACAAATGGACAAAAATAAAACCACATTAAAACAGAAGTTTTAGATTTTGAGCATTATGAATTGATCAATAACAAAGAGTTCCACGATTGGACTGGTCTTACTGCTGAACAATTCTCTGATTTATTGGCCAACACTCCGAGCTTAAATCAAAAAAGAAACAAAAAAACTATTTTAGCAGCTTTACTTGCAAAGATCCGAACTGGAGACTCAAATGCTAGGCTCGCAACGATATTTAAAACGAGCGAATCCACATTCGGGCGAATGCTTGAGACTGGCCGAGAAGCACTTTTGCGAGACTTTGTTCCAATGCATTTGGGGTTTGACCATATGACTCGGGAAGATGTCACACGTAGGAATCTTCTTATCCCAGAAAGTCTTTTTGGAAATATTGAAAGTCCTCCCGAAGAAAGAAAAGCTATTACAATTGTGGACGGCACATACATCTACATCCAAAAAAGCTCAAACTACTTTTTTCAACGAAAATCTTATAGTAGTCACAAGTTCCGGAACTTAGTAAAACCATTTTTATTTGTCTGCTGCAACGGTCACATAATAGAAGTTTCAGGTCCACACGCTGCTACTTCTTCAGATGCGCAGATAATGCAGAATATTGCTGAAAATGAAAGTGATCATGGCGATGGATTATTCCAATGGTTCTACCAAAGCGGGGACGTATTTATTTTGGACCGTGGGTTCAGAGATGCAGTTCCCATTCTTGAAGGAAATGGTTACACTGTGAAAATGCCGGAGACAAAGCATCCTGGAGCGACGCAACTAACCACGGAACAAGCAAACAAGTCACGCCTTGTTACTATTTGCCGTTGGGTTGTGGAAGTAGTAAATGGCCGATTTAAACGAGATTTCCGCCTGTTGAGAAACGTTCATATTAATATAACATTGCACTATATGTTTGAATATTTTAGAATCGCAGCAGCATTAATAAATGCTTATCACGTGTTGATAGTAGATAATGTCCATGCTTCTGATTTTTTACAAATAATCCGGGAAAGGATAAACATGCCCAATACACTGGCAGATCTTGTCGCCAGACGTAACTTGAACAGAATGAGAGCACAGTTCCAGCCCATGTCTGCAGATATGGCTGAGTTTAATGACTTTCCTACGCTGACCGAAGAAGAATTAATATTATTTAGCCTCGGTATATATCAGCTGAGACAAGCGAGAAGTTACTATGGAGAGCATGTTCAACCAGATGGAGTTTTTAGCATTGAGCTAAGTGGTGGAATTCCTCTAGAGCTTGTAAGGGAATTGGAGGGAGAGGACTTGTGGTTGATTCGAGGGCGAATACAATCCCGACACATCCGATCTAAAACATACTATCTGTATATTGCTCTGGATAGAACAGCAACCGGGCGTCGAGCAATAAAACATTACTATTGCACATGCCATATAGGAATGAGAACCATCGGATGTTTCTCCCATACTATGTGCATAGTCTGGTACATGGGTTATGCTAGACATGACCCTTACCTCAGCCCACCCGCAATAAGTTTAGATGACGTATTTGTAAGACTAGAAAATGTTTAATTGTACGTCATTAACTTATTATTGTTATTAGCCTTTATTCAGAAGAACAATACATTTATTTTATATACATTACAAAATATTCAAATCAATAATTGATTTTTCCGTTGCGCGGTCTCTGCTTCTGAGTGCCTCTTGGCAATGGCCTCCCCCAACAGCTTCCACTCACATCTCTGACATGCCACTCCACATACACTAGTCCACATTTTGCCAGCCATTTGTACCATTTCATCTTCCCATCTTTTTAGAGATCTGCCCTCTTTTCTTTTAGCCCTTCTGGGATACAAAGATGTTATTATTTTTGTCCATTTGTCTGGCCCTATCAAAATCAAAACATGTCCGGGCCGGACATGTTTTGATTGTTTGTTGTTTCATTTCAATTTTTTAGTTTTATATGTTACATCAGTTACCATTGTCATTTTTCTCAACTCCTTGTTTTCTATTTTGTCTATCCTTTTCTTTCCAAACATACTCCTCTCCATAGCCTTCGGCCCAACTTCCAGCATACTTGTATGAGCTTTTGTTAGTGCCCAAGTTTGGCACCCTTATGTTAGAATGGGTGGAATCCATGTATTAAATAGTTTTCTTTTGGTGCTCATGTTTATACTTATGCATTTTACTATTTCTTTAAAGGACCAGAATCTTTTCCAGGCATTGCCAATTTTTTTTTTGTATATCTTTGGTTGTTGTATCATATAGTTCACCGGGACAGTTAGTCTTCTTCTTATATATAAAAATGGATTTTCAAATGTGTTAGTCGCGCTAAAACTCGAAAACGGCTGAACTGGTTGGGCTGATTTTAGTCTCAAAATATTCGTAGAAGTCCAGGGAAGGTTTTATAAGGAATACATATTTTTTATTTTTATTTTATGACTAAATATTTTTTCCAATACTATTTATCAACCTTACCACTGTGTTTTACTATCAAGTATTATATCATAACGTAAGATATCCATGCTTTTAATAGTGACACTCCAACCTTTTTATCACAAAAGGATTATTTTTAAATTATTTTATTACGACGTAACCATTGGGCGCACAGATTGGACGTCATAGTAAAAAATGTTAGGAATTGTGTATTCTATCCGAATATATATTTTTTTCTTTCTGGCCGGCACTTTCATTTTTTGGTCCAAAATGAATGATGTCCTTTAATTACTTTAGTTTGAAAGCAATAGAAAACTTCTTTGGCACTTAACAAACACTTTCTTGTTTTCTTTACGCGCCTCTAAAAACGATTTTCATTTGTTTGTTTTGGGGATTACATACAAATAGCAGAGGTCGACGTCTTCACTTTGTTTATCAGAATTCGATTCCCCGAAAATGGAACTGAAATTCCGAAAGGAAAAAGAAAAATGTTGAGGATCAATATTTTCGTTACAGGCCCAGTGTTTGGCGGTGGCTGTTTCTGCGAACTAAAGGTTATTTAAGGCGTAAATTTTGTTGACGGAATTATCGAACGAAGGATGACTCCCCCCACAGGAGTCATCAGCCCCGCAAGGTTGGCTTGCTTCGGCTTGCCGGCCAAGCCTATGTGTTTTAGTCTTTTGGGGCCTAGCAAAACACAGGGCGACCGGGCGGGTTCGGGTTAGCACCCCGTTCCTGCCCTTTTATACTCCTTGCTTATGACTCGAATAAAGAAAACAGTCTACCGGGTCTCCCACAGGAGCCCGGTTCAAGGACTATAAGTTCTCCTGAAGCGGAGAGGGGCGACTCCGAACTGAGGCAGGAATCATCTGGTTGGGCGTGTTTGGTCTGTGCACGCACTTTCACAACCAAGACTGGGTTGGGAGTCCATAAAAGAAGGGCCCACCCGGTCTTAGCCAACACGGAAGCTGCTCCAAATATGGTGAAGCGGCGATGGAGCGACGAGGAACTGGCACTGCTAGCCAGTACCGAGGCGCAGCTAGTCGCGGAAAAGGGCAAGTGTACGAACGTAGACTTGGTCGCAAGGTTGCCTCACTTGAATCGAACGTTGGAGGCTATCAAAGGGCAGAGGAGGGGCCAAAAGTACAGGAGTCTGGTACAGATGTACCTGGCGAATGTGCCGGAGGCTTCACCGAACCCGGAGATACTTGCGGCTGAGGGTTTGTCACTACCCGGACACGCGGCAGCGCAGCCTGCGGACTCGCTTGGCGACCCCGGTGACTCCATGGCTCGTCCCGCTGATGAACCGTCCGTGGCCGTAGTGGTGCCCCCGGGCGTGGCGGAGACTGTGTCGGAACTACTTGCGAGGGCCGACCAGAGGAAGTCGCGCTATGGGTTATCCGCGAAAGCTGCGAGGCGGCTTCCCAAAACTGGAACTGGATTTGACGGAAGGGCACGTAGTGCCAAGGTATCCAAGCGGACGCTCAGGAGAATTGAGTACGCACGGGTACAGGAACTCTACAAAAAGAACCGAGGGCGCGCGGCCGCAGAAGTGATTGATGGCCAATGCAGGGTAGTCGAGCATAGCCTAGAGGACTTGGAAGCCTACTGGCGACCAATATTCGAAGCTGTGTCCGGTGCCCCAGGACCCACACCGGAAGTCTTGGAAGCTGCGAGGCGGAAGGGACAGTACGGGGGTGCCGAGGCTAGATCACGCCTGTGGGATCCCGTCACAATAGAGGAAGTGAGGGACACGCGGTTAGACCCAGGTACCGCTCCAGGTCCGGATGGCATTCGGGCCGAAGAGTGGGGTAAGGTTCCTGCGGACCGGAAGGCGGAAATTTTCAACTGTTGGATGAACACAGGCGAAACACCGGAGCCACTGCGACAGTGTCGGACGGTCTTCGTGCCTAAAAAGGACTCGCCGGGGGGGCCGGGTGACTATCGACCGATTTCCATCGCGTCGATACCGCTCAGGCAACTTCACGCGATCCTGGCGCGGAGACTTCTGGCTTGTTGCCCCCCGGATCCGCGACAGCGCGGCTTTATCCGTGCCGATGGCACGCTCGAAAACACAGCTGTGCTGGACGCGGTGATGGGGGATTGCAGGAAAAAGTTGAAGGAGTGTCACGTGGCGACTCTCGATTTCTCGAAGGCGTTCGACACAGTGTCCCATAAAGCACTGCTAGAGCTCCTTAGGGCGAGAGGGTTGCCCAAGGCCTTCGTCGACTATGTCGCTCGATTGTACGACTCGGCAACCACCATCTTAGCCGCACACGGAAAATCGAGCGAACCTGTGAGAGTGGGCAAAGGGGTACGCCAGGGCGACCCGCTGTCTCCCATGCTGTTCAACATTGCGATGGACAGTATCCTTGATTCTCTGCCTTCGTACGTCGGCTACAGGCTGGAAGGGGATTTGATCTCCGCACTGGCCTATGCTGACGATGTAGTCCTAGTGACGGGCTCAAAGGCGGGGATGCAAGAGGTCCTGAGCAGGGTTGAGCGGTGTGCCGAACAGTTGGGATTGCGCATCAACCACAGCAAGAGCTCCGTACTCTCGATGGTGCCTGACGGCCACAGGAAGAAGTTGCACTACCTGACGGAGAAATCCTTTACGGTAGGGCGGAGGAAACTTCGCCAAGCGACTTGTGTGGAAAGATGGCGATACCTGGGGGTGGATTACCAGGCCACTGGATGCGTAACGTTAGAGCATGACATTACACAAGCCTTAACCAACATCTCTAAGGCTCCCCTTAAGCCACAGCAGAGGCTGGAAATGGTGAGAGGGCATCTGGTCCAAAGGTTTATGCACGGGTTCGTCCTGGGCAAAATCGCGGATGACAGATTGAGAATGCTCGACGTTCAGATCCGGAGTGCAGTGCGGAAATGGCTTAGGCTCCCTAAGGACGTTCCGAAGGCTTACTTCCACGCGGAGGTTAAGGACGGGGGTTTGGGTCTGCCATCACTGAGGGCGGTCGTACCGGATCTCATTGTTAGGAGATACGGGGCACTCGATCGCTCAACGTGGGAAGCAGCCCGGGCCGCCGCCAGATCTGATAAGATCCGTAAAAAACTTAGCTGGGCAAGAAAGCAACTTGGAAAGTTCACCAATGGCACCACAGGGGGTAGTAGCACTAGCGAGGCCTCCTCTACGGCAGATTACTGGCGTGAGAGCTTGTATAGCTCAGTCGACGGATTCGAGTTGAGAGAATCCTCCAATACCGCAGCGTCAACCAAATGGTTACGTGAGCGAAGTGGGCGATACACCGGCCGGGACTTCGTGCAGTTTGTGCACACTCATATCAACGCGCTCCCGTCCAGGGTTCGGACGACGAGAGGGCGAAGGGAGGGCATCGGGTCGGAGTTGAACTGCCGTGCAGGTTGCATGGTCAGGGAGACGACGGCTCATGTCATCCAGCAGTGTCACAGAACTCACGGCGGTCGGATCGAGCGACATAATCTTGTCGTGCGGGTCGTTTCGGAAGAGATGGCCCGCCTAGGGTGGCATGTGGAGGTTGAGCCGAGGATAGCAACCGCACTGGGGGTTCGTAAGCCAGATATCATCGCGGTTAAAGGAGGGGACGGAGTGATTTGGGACGCCCAGATAGTCTCGGGTCAGCGACCTCTCGACGATGCACACCGTGCGAAACGAAGTAAATACGGGACGCACAAGGAGCTAGTTGAGAAAGTCGCCGATAAACTAGGACTTCCGATAGGCTGCGTCCAAGCCACATCTTGTACGCTCTCCTGGCGTGGTATCTGGAGTCGGGCGTCGCTGAATGAGCAGCGCCGGCTCCTGGGGCTGGAGCCTTCCCTGTTAAATACAATTCCAGAGTTGGTGTTGAGGGGGTCTCACATGAACTGGACCCGCTTCAATCAGATGACGACTGTCAAGGGGAGGGGACAAACCTGACCGTGGAGGGAGATCCTGTGGGTAAGGCCGCTGCAGAGCCTGCGGTGGTACTAGCCCATAATACTCGCTGTATTCGAACACGCCCTAGTACCGCACTCTACCATCTAATCTGCACAATGCCTCTGGCACATGAACCTGTAGGGAGGTAGGGACGTGGGGACCTCCGGTTCGTCCATAATGATTAAGCTCCTTTAATCTACCCTGTAGAAAGGAAGGCACTAAGACGGCGGCATGTGACCAAAGGCTCAAATAGGTATGTATTTACCTACCTACTTAATCTGGGGGCACGGTAGTGCCCCGCCAAGACGAGCTAAGCGAAGCGCAAGGGCACTACCAGACCACCTTTTCTCGAAGCGTTTCGTCGATTTTTTAACCCTCATAACTTGGGTTTGGATTATTCCACATAAACGAAATTTTCAGGATATGTTCTCAGTCGCGGACTTATTAATTACAGTGCGAGTCATTCGGTATCGTCTTGGCATCACTTATCGTTTTTGGTGCGATATGTACCTAATTCTGTGGCTTATTCGCTAGAGCTAAAATGTAATAAAGTTGATATTACCATGAAATTATATAACGTTTTGCAAAATTCATTATACTTATATCTATGTAAAGTCGTTTAAGCAGGAACGAAAATAATTGTGAAGTAATAAAATTACATTGCACTCAGTATTTTGATTTTTGCTTTAAAAGGCTACTTCAGTTGAGTTGATATTATTAAAATTATTTTGAAAGTAGCTGCGAAGTCAATGACCTCAGTCTCAGAGAACAATGTATGTTTTTTTCTAGTTTTCTAGTTTTATAATTACTTTTCTGCCTAAATGTCTTTACATAATATTAAGTAAGCAGTAAATTTCGCAAAACGTATATTATTCGGACGTTCTTAAATTAAATCCTATTAAAATAAAAGTTTAATTATTATTTATTACAAAATAGGTACATAAAATTACGTATCGGAAGTTAAAGCTTTTATTTTGCCTGAGCTAAATAAGAGAAAATAATTCGTGATTTATCATTTAGTATTAGAAACTAACTATGTATATTTAATGTTAAATCGAGTAGGTATAATATATACCTAAAGAACTGAATAGTTAGGTGATAATGAATAATGAGTTACCTACCCTGCACTACACCGTATTAACGTCATGAGAAATGACTCAATATTGTTTAGACTTGCAATAATATAGCAATGGAACGGTAGCAACGTGATAACGACCAATACATTTGAATGGAAACCAGTAAAGAAGTGGTCAATGAACCTAGGTTTTTTATGGAAAACTCTGGAAAATAGATGACAGATGAATTGCCCGCTAGGAGGCGTTTATAACCCAACTAGCAAAATTAATCGTATAAAAATCTGCAGCACGTTTCTATTTCAGCTATTGGCGGCGAGAGAAATGTCGAGTGAGCGATCTGTCCACGTTCTCTCGACGCGATTTGGGCGCACTTCTCTCAGCTTTAAATGCTATGAATATTGTTAAATCATCGTTTGAACAACCAAATAGTCGAAAGAATACCGAATAATCGCAACTCGAATGTAATTAGTGCTGTATATTGACATCAGAATGCCATCATTCCACACATTAGCTGCTTACAATTCGGTAGAACTTCTTTCATTCGACTAATTTATAGTAAAATAGCAGCCCGGTTACTATCACTCGACTGTTCAATCGCGTAAAAGTAATCAAGCGATTTTATTAGTCCGTGTTGTACAAGTTCATGAAAAGAACAAAAATGGCATATTACTAGTATTCTGCCATTTATAAATTATGCCACAATTTTATACTTATATGTGAAAGTAAGTTATCTGAAGTGAATTTCATATGCGGATTTAATTTTTTCGTCTGTATGCCTCACATTTTAAGTAATATTTTCATGGGCCGCAAAATTTCTTGGTAAAAACTGATTCATTTATAATATTTATTTAATTATTAAAATTGACTCGCCATTATTAGCACTTACTTTACCATCACAAAGCATTCACTCTGCTTTTAGCCGAGAGATAGATTCGGGGATTCCATTTTACAACTTCTCAGAGCGCCATTACAGCTTGTTTAGGGTTCCTTGTGTGAAATGTTAAATCACTGTTATTCGTCATCACACTGTACCTCGTAAAAAATATATTTATCTAAGTCCGATGGTTTTTCTTGACCTATATAATATATTCCGTCAACTAGTTGAGAAGGTGTCGGGTATTTCTACTATTTTACACATTATTGGCCAAAATTGAAGTTTCGAGCTATTATATACTGGTAGACCGTCAATTTTTATGAGAAGACTTAACACATCAGAATCGTAACCAATAATTTCTAAACATTTTTGTAAAGGTTCAGTTAATCCGTTATGCATAACCAACGGCAAATAAATTCATTTTTGATGTATCCGTTTTTAAAATAGTACTAGGATCTTTTGGCAGTATATACGGTAGTCTTCTGTTTAAAATTGTCGTCAATTTTCTTAAGGCATCATGAGAAAAGGCCTATGATAGAGTGGTGAGGAATGAATTGTGGTCAGCATTGCCCCTGAACGGGGTGAGCAGTATCCTCATACGAGCATTACAATCTCTTTATAGGCATTCTAGTGCTTAAGTTAAGTAAGGATAAACGGGGCATACACTGAATGGTTCAATATCGAAAAAGGTATTAGACAGGGATGTGTAGCGTCACCGTGGCTGCTTAATCTGTTCATGAAAAATTGCTTGACAGATTTATGAGAATGAAAGTGCGTTGAGAATGAATGAGTTACTCGTCAAATGTTTCCTCTATGCTGATGACCAAGTATTACTTGCGTCTTCGGCCGAGGAGTTGCAGGAAATGATAACTGCGATGAATGGAGCTTTTGTTAGAAAGGGAATGAAGATGATTGTAAAGAAGATGAAAGTGATGGTGTTAAAAAGAGATGAGGCAGTGATAGACTGCAATATCGTGATTGGAGATGAACAAATGATTTTGTGTGCCTAGGTTCAAAGTTTACGAGAGATGAAAAGTGTGAGAATGATATTGAAAGAAGAGTGAATGTAGGAAACAGGGTGAATAGAGCTTTGAACTCCTTTATGAATAGTCGGAAGTTGTCTAACAAGGCTCGTTTGGCTGTGCATGAGGGGGTGTTGATTCCGACACTCATGTACGGAAGTGAAAGTTGTGTATGGCAAAAGAAACATGAAAGCAGAATAAATTCATGCAGACCTGATGATGACGTTGTCGAAACCGGTCGTGTAACATATTAAAATTAATGTAAAATACTTATTAAAGTGGAAATAGTGCAAGAAATTTTGTGTATTATTACTGTGAAACATGAATTTCCACCAAGAACCTACAGTACAATCAATAACATATCTAGAATAAATGCAGTTAAGATGAGAGCGTTAAGAAGTATGATAGAAATTAAACTGAGTGACATGATAAGAAATAGTCAGATAAGGAAACGTTGTGGTCTGAGAGAAGATGTAGTGACAAAAATTTGGAAAGGTATGCTGAGATGGTTTGGCCATGTCGAGAGAATGAATGAAGAACGATTGACGAAAAAAGTGTATAAGGCGAGTGTGAATGGAAGTGTTGGAAGGAGTAGACCTAGGCGGACGTTTCAAGACCAAATCAGAGACATCTTGAAAAAAGGCCAGGTCAAGAGTACCCTACATCGAAGAGCATGTATGAACAGAATAATGAAAGTGGACGAAGCGAAACAAGTATGTAAGGATCGTAGCAAGTGGAAAGATGTGGTCTCTGCCTACTCCAACGGGAATGTTTATATGTATGTATGTATGTATGTATGTATGTATGTATGTATGTATGTATGTATGTATGTACTATGTATCATGAGAAATATTAAATCGGAGTGCCCACTCTTTAAAATTAGACTGAAACTCATAATTTAAAGATTCCTTGTCTTCGGAGTTTGAACTATCACTAGCCTCATACTCAGATCTATACATAATTGTCATTATCATCACTGCTATTACAATCAGATTTACCATCACACTCAGAGTCTTGATTACATGACATTTTTCGGTACGAGAATTCTCTTTACTAGAATTCGGTCCACAGATTTTATTATTGGGTGTGTAAATATTTCCTACTGAACCCGCACTAATATTAAACGATTGTTCTTTGCCATCTGTTACTGTCAATGAAGATGACTGTTTTTACTAAAATGGCGTTCATAGTGCTGTAAAAGATTTCATTTAACTCTTACGCTGTATATTGACTTTCAAATAATGTTTAGACCACCTCCGACGCTGTAATAGATAATTTCAAAGCGTTTTCTCAACTTCAAAATTTAGGTCAAATGAAAGCCTTCCAGAAAGCTATCATATAACATTGAGTGCTGAAATAGCAACTGCCATGCTATTTTGTTGAATGAATTGCCTTTACTCTACAATATTGTTTTCAGATTTAATTATCAGATAATAGTGCTGTAAAAGGCGATTTGACGATAATTCGGCAATTCAATTGCTTTCAAAGAACTGCCATAAGAATTAAGGTGCTATGAACGTCACTGGAAGATATCTTTATAGAATTATCGAGTGAATGCAATATAAATCTGCCGAGTAAACATTTACTACACATGTTTACACAGCCAAAATGCGTTCAATGCAATAAAATCTAGAAAGATGCGTTTATACGCCTTTTTGAAATAATAGGATCTTTCATACGAGTGTTTTCCGATCCATAATCGGGAGAGTAATCGCTTATACGATCTTTTTGCTAGTTGGGAAACCAAAAATACTGAAAGTTCGTTGCCGGTTTTTTAAATCCCTCTTATTTTAAATTTTTAAATTTAAAATTTTAGGTTTTTTAAAATTTAATGGTCTACCGGTACTCTTATTCAATGGACGTAACACAACACAAGAACTATTTCAAGCCAGTAGTCCAAGTTTTAAGCTGAGTGGAGATAAACTTGTACCCCCTTACTAATAAACGCTGTATAAGCTTTGAATAGTTACACAGTGTTTTGTCTCCTTCTATCGAATTAAACATGTCACTTGTGTGATGTGAACAAAACACTGTTTAACTATTCAAAGCTTATACAGCGTTTATTAGTAAGGGGATAGGTGTTTTGTCTCCTTCTATCGAATTCAAAATGTCACTTGTGTGACATGAACAAAACATTGTATAATTATTCAAAGCTTATACAGCGTTTATTAGTAAGGGGGATACAGTGTAAGTAGATGTACCTGTTTTAATGAAGTTACATTAGTTCTCTCAAAGTTTATTTATAGATAAAACCAACAGGCTATTCATTTTCCATGTCAACGAACCGTCAGGAAAATTTTCAGTAACAAAATGCGAATATTTTTGAAATATAAGGGTGAGAAGGGTGAGAATCTCGTCTGACGTCGACACTCGATATTATTTGTTTAGTTCAAGTGGCATCGAAGCAGAAGCCATTTTAAAAGGTCATACAGAAAACCGAAAGAAATAATGTACAAACAAAAATCTTCAACAAACACTCTCCGTGAAAGATCGAAAAAAGTAAATAGTTTTTAAAAACGTTTTCAAATGTTTGTGCTTTTTACCTAAGTTTAAGGTGTAGAAACTTTTTGATTAAGTGCATACTTCGTTCATTTTAATTGCTAAAATAACCGCCTCCTTTTTAGAAGTCTATTAAAAGTAAAAAACGGTTGATATAGTGTAATAAATGAACTAAAAGTTCGAAGTTAATTTCGTAAAAATGAAACTCCGTAATATTTGTAGAAAACAAAAATAACTGGAAAAAGTTGCTATAAAATAACTGAAAAAACTATCAAGACTAAGAATAACTTTGTAGGTATTTAAAAATTAAAGTTATTGGTCGATCTTCGATTGCAATTAATTTATGTTATAAACTTCATTAGCTTTGGCCACTAGGGAAAAAATGTCTCCGACATTAAACCTTTTTCTTCTTCATCATATACCTACCTATATACCTAATTATTATTTTTAAATCATTTCATAGTAAAATGCACCAATGATATTATAATTCTTATTTTCTAAATAATTCCCCTGTTAAACTCAGCTAAAATTTTAACTAGGTATTTCTCTACCTCAATCTTCATAATTTTGTCTTGTAATGTAAAGTCGGCACCAAACAGTAGGTATCTTAATAAAAACAATATTTTATAAAACTCACGTTCAAGTTGGTTCTTGGCTGGTACCGATTCCAAAATTATGAAGACCCACCTAGAGCAGCCGATACATAGAGTAGATTACAGTAGTTATTTTCTACCTACTACCTATATATTAAACTTATATACTTACATATATACTTATATTATTATATACTTACATAGCAAACAAAGGATAAAATATAATTTTATGATACAATCGTTGCATTCCAGATGCGATATTTTACGTGTGTGATTTACCCACGTGTCATAAATAACCGTTTATCTGACAAGGATATCCAGAGTCCTGAGGGATTTTATATTGGATACGCCATTACCTACCCGGTCAAGCACTTGAGAGCTCTCAGAAACATTATCTACGAGTATGTCACATAATGACATAACGTATTAAGGCTCGACCGAGATCTCGGTCTCGGTTCTCGGTCTCGGCATTCTCGGCTAAAAATCTGGCCGAGAATCCGGTTTCGCTTCTCGGTCAAAATTGAATAATAATAATAATATAATTACCAATTCCTATTTCTCCCGATTATATAATAATTCATTATTAATTATAATTATTATATAATATTAATTAATATAATATTAATTAAAATTATATAATAATAATAATTCATTTATTACCATATAATAAAACGCAGAGCCGTACACACAACCGAATCCTTTTTGAAAGTCGGTTAAAAAGGGACCATGTAGAGTCCAAAGTCCAGACTCTAGAAATCTCAGAGCCATGACTATCGAAAGTAGAGACGCAGAAATAAGCATAATCTAACATCTACTTATATCAATACAGATAAATAAAATTGATGAGTCTGTTTGTAATTTCAAATTAACAGCTTTTCACTTAGTGCATATAAAATATGGAGGGTAGAGATAAGGACACTTTTCATATATGGAGTACCAACTCCATATATGAAAAGTGTCCGTAAAAAGCGTTAAATACGGGGGCTCTGAAGACTTATCGGGGTATAAAGCGGCAAAATTTAAACAGATAACTAAATCTTAGCATCTTCTCCAGATATCTATATTCTATATACAGGTATATAGAATATAGATAAATAAAATTGAAGTGTCTGTTTGTAATTTCAAGTTAACAGTTTTTCACTCAGTACATAATATGAAAGTATATTCGGTACAATAAAATATTAAATTAAAATTTTTGATAACCACTGAATCATAATATCATTGTGAGTCGATACTTTAATTTTTCAGTGCCCTTGACTTATCATTGTACTTCAAAGTTCATTTGTGCGCTGTTCTTGTAGAGTGTAGACCCTCGAAAACTCTTGCTTATTTTGTAAAGAGCTATCAAATGACACTCAAGTGTCGATGTACTCATCTTTTTTTGATTTTATAAGTGAGAATCTTGGTAATGAACTCTATAGTGCTCTTGTTGGTGCTAAATGCTAATTTAATACTAAGTAGTAAGTTATAGGTATAAAAAAAGTTGTCAAAGGTTATACTTAACTATTAAAACTTATACTATAATACTTTTATACTATACAAATATATAAGATTTTTATCTTTTAAATATATAAAAGGCAAACCTGACTGACTCATCTTAGGGATGTCGAAAATGAAAGAAAATATCGATATATCGATACATCGATATTTAAAAAAATATCAATATCGGTCTCGATATATCGCGAAAAAAATATCGATATATCGATATATCGGTCAAATTTTTCGACCAATTTGCAACAGATTTTTATGTAATTCTCTGCCTTACTTTAACACTATTGAGCCATTTTTGTCGCATTTCTTCATTGTTGAGAAATCTATACCTATAATATTATCATACTCGACTACACACGTTTTTTTCTCAGTACTTACTACGATTCTAGCCGAGTCGCTACTGACTAGTTTATAACAAAACGTAGTACAGCTGTTATAACTCATAATAACGTCAGTTGCTTTAATGTTAACACTTTTATACTAGAATCTAGACTAACATTATATTTAACTTAGTAATGTTACTAATAAACGAAATATTGCAACCAGCATAACTTTCACTTCGACAAGAATATAATATACAACATTTTTTCACCATTTTGACTGTTAAATCATCAAATAAATAATAAAAACATATTCACGGAGATTTCTCTACTATTTTCAGTTTTAATATTACCCGGTGTTCAGCATAAAATATATATGTGTAATGGCGTATCTATTGTCTTGCGAATGATACCATCTAATAAAAAAGAAGGAAAAGGATTTAATGCATTTTTATTTAGTATTAAATTACTATTTCTAACTTTTTAAATTAGAATTTAATATAGTTATAAATATTTGTTAAAATAATAATAAAGTACACTCGTTTTACCTAAGATTTTTCAAGTTACTTTTTATAAATACCAACATTTTTCTGGTTGGCAACATGCAAGAACGAGACACACGGCCTCCCTTCTGGCTATCTCGCTCAGCTCGGATTTGCCTCTATGATACGTGCATTGTGAAATACACTCTATTGCCAAAGTAATACAGTTCTTTTTAGCAAATACAAAATTCGGAGTCTTCTATCCATAGTTACTAGATCCATTCAGCCGACAGGGCAGTTAGTTACGCACTCACTACCACAGATTAGATTAATGGAATTCTGCACAACACTAACTTTTTTTTCAATATTTTACGGCTTTGAATTCTAGCGAATTTAGTTAGATCGTCATGAGATGATAAATAAAAAAAAAATCTATTTTGATACGAATTTCGATATTTGTTTTTTTGTATCGATGTATCGATATATCGGATCAAAAAATATCGGCTAAAAATATCGATATATCGAACACAAAATATCGATATATCGATATATCGATATTTTTTCAACAACCCTAACTCATCTATCAACGCACAGCCGAAATTACTGAACGGATTTTGCTGAAATTTGGCATACAGATAGTTGTAATGACGTAGGCATCCGCTAAGTAAGGATTTTTGAAAATTCGCCCCCTAAGGGGTGAAAGGGGGGTTCAAATTTTGTATGAAAACCGAACTCCACGCGGACGAAGTCGCGGGCAAAAGCTAGTTACCCTATACATAATATGTATATTTAATGTCCATGACCCTGCAGGAACACAGATAAACTTTTTGTCCCTTCGGCGGGGTTCCAACCCGCGACCTCAGGCTTAAGCGCTGATGCGCTGACCACTGAGCCACAGAGGTCGTCAAAAATATATATCTAGTGTTTCCATATTTACGCTGGCAGAGCCGCCGGCAAAAGCTTGTATTTTATTAAAGCTCATACCGTTGTTGTTACTTGTCTGATATAATTAAACTATGGTTCTGTCATAATAATTAATAATTACGTATCTGATAGTTCTCTGTTAACACTGCACACAATAATCTAATTAATTTATTATTAGATTATAACAATAGATGTGATCATTAACGCACGAATAATTTTATTTATTATGTGTTCAATTGAACACGAAAACACTAAACTAGCTTTTACCCGCAGCTCCGCCCACGTAAATACAAAATGAAATATCCTCTACCTTTTCGGTATAAAATGTAGCCTAGTTTTTATTTAATCCAGAGCCTAAACTGCTATACCATACCAAACATTAAAATTCGTTAAATTGTTTTTTTGCGTGAAAGACTCGCAAACATCCATCCATTCATTCATTATTATTATATTAAATGTCGCTCACGACTTCGTGCGCGCAAAAGTTTATTTCGCAGAAACCGTACATTTTTCCGCGATAAAAAGTAGCCTGTTCTTCCCCGTGGTCTACTCTACATCTGTGCCAAATTTCATCAAAATCGGTCCAGTAATTTCGGAGCCTACTTTTCCTCTTTATTATATTAGTATAGACTAGCTTTTTCCCGCGGCTTCGCCCGGGTAAATCACTATCTATCCCACGTGAACACTGTACTTTTACACTGTACAAAGTAGGTAGCCTATGTTTTATTCATGAGTCCTGACCATAAACTAAACTCATACAACAAACACAACTTTCATATTTATAACTAGCTGTTGCTCGCGGCACTGTATATTTTCGGGATAAAAAGTAGCCTATGTTTTAATCCAGACCATAAACTAGTAGCATACCAAATATCATCAAAATCTGTTCAGTAGTTTTTGCGTGAAAGAGTAACAAACATCCATCCATACAGCCTCACAAACTTTCACATTTATAATATTAGTAGGAAGCAGGATAGTAGTAGAATAATTAATTCCTAGTATTTTCTAAGATCATTGCTTGCGAATTTGGGAGTATAAAATGTGGTAACAAGTTACAACTTAAAACCACATAATATGTACCAACCTATTTAAAACGATGAGGTGTATGTAACAAAAGATTTGGTTTACAAAATGATGATGATGATGATGGAAATAGATATGGAATAAACTTATATAGTTCTATATAAGTTTATTCCATATCTATTCCATATCTAAGCGTCGACACTAGCTCCCTTATTAATAAAATTATTTACACCACGGATTAGCTAATCCAACATGGCTGTCTCTGTCAGATACTTTGGAACTTGATAGACAAAGAGAGCGATTTGGATTTGCTTATCCATGGTGTAAATATTTTTTCATACCACCTGCTCGACAATGTCCGATTATATATCATGCAATATCAACGTAAAGCAAGCCATTGACTTCCAAGGGAGATAATGTTGTATGAAACTCCCAAGGGATTAAAGTGATTTGAATTTGGAACGTTAAAATTCCTATGAAAACTCCTAATAGATACGTATCTATCATAGAGTTTTTTTAATAATAATATGACATTGCTGAGAGTTTATTCGAAAATCGAACTGGCCACCTATAACAAAGTAAAAACGCGATTGAAAAAATTCAAAACAAAAGGAATGTTTTCTTTAAGTACTGCAGTGCTATTCTCTAAGGACATTTTGCTATCTCGACAGCTGAAACCGCGATGAGATTTCAAATTTGTATTCTTTAAACTTCGAACGTGCTGGTGGCGCGTCACATTCGAGCGCGGAAATGAGGCGAACCCTCGCGTGTGATTATTTTGACATTAGAACTATGAACTTGGTATTCTGTAAGCAAATTACCGCCTCGCAAGGCGGGAATTTGAAACTTTCGAAGCTCATTCCACTTGTCATTTTGTAAGTTCCTCAAGAGGTGTCGAGATGGCGAGTGACTTTGTAATAAAACAATCAAGATGGTCAATTTTAGTTTTAGAAAATAACTTAACGTATGGATAAATAGTGCTAAGTAACTAAAATACTTATTTAAAAGGAATTTTGGGATAGGCAATCCCAAAATTCCTCTTAAATAAGTATTAACTTATACCTTTTATAATAGGTATTAGTTGGATTAGTAAGAAGTATCTTACTAACCCAACTAATATCTACCTATTATAAATGTGAAAGTTTGTGAGGATGGATGGATGTTTGTTACACTTTCACGCAAAAACTAGTAAGTATTATAAATGTGAAAGTTTGTGAGGATGTATGGATGGATGTTTGTTACTCTTTCACGCAAAAACTACTGAACGGATTTCGATGCAATTTGGTATGGTAGTAGTTTAGGCTCTGGATTAAAACAAGCTAGGTACTTTTTATCTCGAAAAAGTACAGTGTTCCTGCGGGATACTCGATAATATATGTACGCGGGCGGATCCGCGGGAAACAGCTAGTAGATACTATTAAAAATCTGAAAGTTTGTGAGGATGAATGGATGTTTGTTACTCTTCTACGCAAAAGCTCCTGAACGGATTACGATGAAATTTGGCATGGTAGTAGTTTAGGCTCTGGATTAAAAACATAGACTAAATTTTATCCCGAAAAAGTACAGTGGGATACCCAATATTATACCTATTTACGTTGGCGGAGATGCAGGAAAAATCTGGCTCCGCACACCGATGACGGTGGCCGGTTTCATTGAAACGCAGGAGTAATTTTATAGTGCCCAAGTGTGTGCGCAGTACACAAGAGCACTCTATCTTCCTTTACTCTCATAACCTAGTGGGACGGATAGCCGACACGACTGGCGAGAGATCAGACACAGGTCGGACTTTTTACATGCCCATCCGACGCATGGCTCATCTTTCTTGTCAGACAATCAGGTGATCCTGCCTGCCTGCATTGCATTGTCCTACCCAAACTTGGAAACAACATTTTTTGTTGTTCCAATGCGGGAATCGAACCCATGACCTCCGAGTCGAGAGCCAAGCTCTTACCACTAGACCACGGAGGCTGTAATAATAAAACAGATAATAATATTATTATTTTGAAACAAAAAATTAAACCGACTTCCAAAGTAAAAATACACAAAAAAGTATGAAATAAAACTTATTCTCTAATTTCTAAATAATTCCCCTTTCAAATTTGGCTCAAATTTTTACTATTTCTCTACTCAATATTCTTTATTTTGTAATCGGTACCACTACCAGCCCAAACAATATTCTACAATATTTTGTAGAACTCACGTTCATATTAGCTGGTAACTACCGACTTCAAAATTAAGTAGATTGAGGTAAAGAAATAGTTAAAAATTTTAGCCGAATTTGAAAGGGGAATTATTAAGAAATTAGAGAATAAGTTTTATTTCATACTTTTTTCTGGTAGCATAATGCATATGCTTCAGAAAAAGCCAAAACCACTTTGTGTCCATATAAATTTCGAGGAGTTCCCTCGATTTCTCATGGATCCCATCATCAGGTTTCCACTTTAGTTACTGCAGGACCAATTACGAAGTATACCCCTGACAACGACACAAGAATTTTGGAAATATGTCCACAAACAGCATAGTAATGTGATGATGGTGGTGATGATGATGAATACTCTAATTGACATAGTGGCATATGTTTGCAGTTCTTTAAACAACGCCGAAATCCCCAAACATGTATATATAAGGTGTCAGGAGTTCTTTCTGTTCAGTACTTTTGGACTCAGGGTATACCTTGAAGCAAAATCTTACTTTTTGGTAGCATATGCTTGAACTACTTCAGAAAAAGTCGAAATCACCATATGTGTCCATATAAATTTCGATGAGTTCCCTCGATTCCTCATGGATCCCATCATCAGGTCACCACTTTGATATCAAAATGACCATTTTGGATTACACCCTATACATCACAGAATTTTTTTTTTAAATCGGTCCACAGGCAATACAGCCAAACGTATAACCGCCTCCTTTTTTTGGAAGTCGGTTAATTAAATGAAAAGAATTTGCAAGTATTTAAACATGTTTTATTATAATATAACAATAACAAAAAGGAATTCCTATAAGTCTTAATATCATCACAAGGTCTCGTTGGCATTTGGGGTCGCACCGGGGGCCTCTGGTACTGGCGGAGATACCTGTAATGGAGATGAAATACCAATTAATATTTAACTTTTTATAAGCAAAATTATATTATGAACAATATTATAATTGATTAATATCTCACTTGACTATAAAAAAGGAAAAGCAGTAGGTATGCAATAATATGACCAACACTACCTAGGTATTGACGGTCGGTTTGATGTTCCCGGTAAACACTCCTTTTTATAATAAATATTAATTACTTTGAGACCACATTTTTACTTTTTTAAATTAGGTATATTCTTAATTAATACAACTAGAGGAAAAATGTATCTTACATAACATTATGAACTCGTATGTTGTTATTTCTTAAATCTAAATATATATAAAAGGCAAACCTGACTGACACATCTATCAACGCACAGCCAAAACGACTGAACTGATAGTTGTAATGATGTAGGCATCCGCCAAGAAAGGATTTTTGAAAAAAAAAATGCCCACTAAGGGAGTGAAAAAGGGATTAAAATTTTGTATGGAAACTGAACTCCACGTGGATGAAGTCGCAGGGCAAAAGCTAGTAGAATTATAAAATTAAACATACCTCCAGAGTATTAGCACACTCATACTTGGAAATTGGAATAATATCATCATGAGTGGGACTGGTCACATCCGGTGTTGCAAATTGGTGAATCTAAAATAAATTTTACCAAGCTTTAACTTTTACCGTTACTTTTTAATATTGTCATCAATCTGATATTATGAAATTGTGTTTTATGTAAAATCACAGAATAAATATTAGTCTAACAAGTAAAATAAAAGTAAATATGATTCATTTAGACAACAAAATACAAGATATGACAGAAAGTAAGTTTTATCTATATTAATATAATAAAGAGAAAAAGTTTTTTGTTTGTTTGTTTGCATCAAATAGGCTCCGAAACTACTATTACGATTTTGATGAAATTTGGCACAGATACAGCGTAGAGCACAGGGAAGGACACATCCTACTTTTTATTGCAGCAAAGATGTACAGTTTCCACCAGTTTCCTTTAGCGCGCACAAATTCACGGGCAATATCTAGTTAGGTATATAATACTGAGAAAAGCTCAATAATTTCGTCACCACCTGATACAGGGAAATAGCAGCTTAAACCGTGAAGCTGTTTTTCGCTTTTATCTGCCCAAAACTAACCAATATTTATAATATTTTATACTTTCTTGTATAATGATCACAGTAAAAAGGCACTTTTATTATAACAAACCTCTTTGTCCGTCATTTCCAAGTTTTTATGCAGCTTCTGTTATTGGAGGTAAAGTTGTTCCCAGCTGTCTTCTTGGGCTTGGAACTTTCAGAAATCCTTTAGCCAGGTTAGATATGAGGGTTGAGGTGTAGCCTTAGGGGCGATATGGAGCGAGGACTTAGAAAAAGCTCTAAATGGATGAGATCATGAGACTCTCTTTCTGTGGAGTTATAATACAAAACATTTAATAAAGGTAGGTTACATATTATTGGACAAGAGCATCAGGGACTAATAAAAAGAAAAATGGGTTACTTACTCCATGTTTATTGTTGTAAATCCAGATTTCATATTAACATGATCTCATGGACAGCACTAGGAATTTCCGTGATTTCAAGCGTTTTTGCCACGATTTTATTATTGGAAACACTCAACACAAAAAATTCAGAATAAAAGAGAAAACTTATCTTTCGCTTATTATGACATAATAATCTTTATTCCCGTGGTGATTTCCCTTTAGTTCTTTGACTTTTTGGTCATTGCAACTATGTCCTGTCTCCCGCTTTGCTTGGGGAGGGAACTAGGAATTCTTCCTACTGATATTTAGCATGTCCCTCCGGGCACCCCTGAGATCATATCAAAGGGCTTTTGTGGATGGTTACCGCTGTCGATCCTGGCTCACAGGAGTTGCAGTGGTGTGAATATGTGGTGGGCCAATGTCCGTTTTAATTCATGTTTTCTTTCGCACATTATTAAAATGTTCAACCATATTCAATATGTAACATGGATCTAAATTCCAAAGACGCAATATGCTGCTTTGTTTTGTTTAGCAATGGCGCGTAACATAAACCAAATAAATAGGATAAAAACAATGCTAATATTACCTACAAACTTGAAACTACTCTGAGACAACAACAAACTTTGATTTGACATTTACACTTCTCCATTATCCATAGTCTATGGAATTGCGCAATACCATAAAGCATAATCATTGTACTTTTCAGTTTTACGTGTTTTAAAATTAAGATAATGTTTATAAAATGTTAACTTATAGATTAGCAGCTATAAAATACTTAGTTTTGTACACAATATGGCTTATTTAAATAATTAAACCATAATAAAGAAATATTGCTTATGTTGCCCAACATGAGTACAACTCTAGTCATTCGACCTTCATCTCGAAGCTCACTTCACTTCGCAAGTGCTTAGGTTGTGTTTACAGAATATGAAAGTAAAGTGAGATGAGTTTGCCTGCGAAGGGAGTTCGTTCATCTGAGTGAGTCTCGAAGGCTGTGGTGCGTGTTACAGAATTGCACGGCTGCTCAAATAAACTCCACCATAACTTCCATAAATGTTCCTAATAAAAATATTACTCTGTCCCTCCTTAACTGGACAAATGTGTCCAATATCAATATTAACTTTGAACAAAATAAATGTTTTATTTATGTAGCCCTGGGTTTTTATTGCCTCGCAGTAGGTATGAAAAGTAGAGTATGCACCTCTGGGATAAAGCCTGTCTTCGTCTTGGGCAGCTTGAACCCCTTGCTTCACTCAGGACTCTACATAACTCCCTCGCTTCACTCGGGAGTTAAGTATTAACTCCCTCGCTACGCTCGGGAGTTAACTCTAGAGTCCCTCGTTACGCTCAGGGTCCAATATGCTGCCCGTGACGTAAGACACTGCTTTATCCCCTTGGTGCATAATCTACTATTTCATCCCGCCTGCTCGACAATGTATCGGATATATATCACGCAATCTCAACGTAAAGCATGCCATTGTCTCCCAAGGGAGATAATGTTGTATGAAACTCCCAAGGGATTAAAGTGATTTGAATTTGGAACGTTAAAATTCGTATGAAAATTCCTAATAGATACGTATCTATCATAGAGTTTTTCAATAATAATATGGTATTGCTGAGAGTTTATTCGAAAATCGAACTGGCCACCTATAACAAAAGAAAAATGCGATTCAAAAAATTCAGAGCAAAAGCCAGTGTTTGGTGTTATTTTCAGAAATTAAAATAGGTACCTACTACGTTATTTTAACAGTTCCGTGTTTTAACATTCTCCCTAATAAAAATATTACTCTGTCCCTCCATAACTGGACAAATGTGTCCAATATCAATATTAACTTTTAACAAAATAAATGTTTTATTTATGTAGCCCTGGGTTTTTATTGCCTCGCAGTAGGTATGAAAAGTAGAGTATGCACCTCTGGGATAAAGCCTGTCTTCGTCTTGGGCAGCTTGAACCCCTCGCTTCACTCAGGACTCTACATAACTCCCTCGCTTCACTCGGGAGTTAAGTTTTAACTCCCTCGCTGCGCTCGGGAGTTAACTCTAGAGTTCTTGTTACGCTCAGGATCCAATATGCTGCCCGTGACATAAGACACTGCTTTATCCCCTTGGTGCATAATCTACTATTACTAATAAGGATGTTTGAGTATACGTCGACATCTGATATTGACAGACTTTCGTGGTCGTTTTTCAAGTGATTTTATTACGGCAAATAGCATGAGGAAATGAATTCGTTAAAAATATTTTTTCATTCGATTTATTTTCACTTGATAATCTGCTTGTCATTTTTTAGTAAAATTGCCTAGCTAGCTAGTCGAATAGCCACTAAGATGGTTATTTTTGCCCTGCGGCTTAAACTCGGATGACTAAAGGTCATCATAAAAGCTATCACTCCGTAAAGGGCCCTATACATGATCCGGTCTGCCTTCAGTTCGGCCTGAACGGATGCAAAATCGTATCGTCTGTGTGCAATTTCGAGATCGATGCGATCGGCCGTACGGACTGAAGCGATTCGTTCCAGTGTTGCCAGCTCTGTTTTTGTGAAACTACTAAACTCGTATTGAATTCTACTAAAAAGTACTAAAAAACTACTATGGTAAAATTTATAGTAAAATTCAATGAATGAAAAAAAAATTAATATAACAAAACCTAAAATGCAATAGTTTTTGGGGGGCTTCAGGAATTCCTAAGTAGTTTCTTACTACTTAGGAATTCCTGAAGCCCCCCAAAAACTATTGCATTTTAGGTTTTGTTATATGAATTTTTTTCATTCATTGAATTTTACTATAAATTTTACCATTAAATTAAAATATACTAGCAAATATTACGTATATAGTAATTAAACGGGTAGTTTTATGAAAATTACGGACGAATGTATTTTTATGATAAGATGTATTTTTTGTGCTTAACCCAGGCCATTTTGCATATGATTACTGTCTGGCTCTTTCCTACTAAAACACTACTAATAACTAAATTTCTACTAAGGAGGGAATATAATACTCAATTTAGTAAAATTTTGTAAAATAACTAAGTTGGCAACATTAATTCTGGCCTGACCTGGCGGCCTGAACGCGCGGCCTGTCCGGACCGTGTGTGGACAATTGACAAATCGCTTCAGTTCTTGCCCGAGCCGCGGCCGAGCGGGCGTGCATCGTGTACAATAGGGAATATGCATAAAATATAAAAATAGCTTAAAATATAATAATATGATACTAGACAGAAAAATAAAGAAAATGGCGAGAAAATTTTCAATATCATTGAGCAAGATATGAGCGGTCAAAGTTTGTAATCTATCTCTTTCTAGCAAAACGAAATTTAGTATGAACTTTCTATGAAAGTCGTGTTATGTGACGTCACGATACACGTCGGATCTCTCTGTCTAATAGACCACTTTAAACGTTCATATCTTCGTTATTTTTAATGATATCAAAAAACTGATTTTACCATACGGCTTACCAAACAAGATAGATCTATATAAATAAATAAAAAAAATACGTGCATATTCCCTATTAGTGTTGTATGAGTTTTCGCGGTGTTTAAACTTTAAATACAAAATTGATAAACACGACCGTAGCGCGCGGCAAACCAGAATGGACTGATGCGATTGTTCCGTGTGTGGGCCCGAATCAGTTCAGGCCGAACTGACGTAAATTGGGTTGGATGCGATTTTTTCCGTGTGGGTGCTCGAATCCGTTCAGGCCGAACTGACGTCAGTTCTAACTGAAACGATCGGCCTCTCATCTGTGGGGGCCTTAATGCGAGATTTACACGGAAGACTACTAAGGCGAAAATGGACCGAAAATCTACCGTCCACTTAAGGCGTACGTACCTAAGGCGTAGACACGCGCTCTAAGGGGTCGTCCAATAATCACGCCATGCCTAAAGGCCCCCCCCCCCCTTTTTTTTTGGGACCCCCCGGTCCAAAAAGGGGTCCGAAAAAAAATCACCAAGTATCACCAAGGGGAGGAGGGGGTATAAGGCGACATCACGTGTATTAATTTTCGAATCTAGTCTATTACCGAAATTATTATCGGTTGTAGATTCGTAGTGTTGTTTAAATACTTACAAGACAAATGACTCGTATAGTTAATTGCTTAAATTATTCGATTAAATTGTTTTTTAAGTTAAAGTTTTTCTTCAAACATGACCTGCTATGTACTATGTAAAAAAAGAATACACGTGATCTTAGGTGGGGGAGGGGGGGGGTAGTATAAAACCTCACCACGTATCACCAGAGGGAGGGGATGGGTCTAAATAGTTGGTAAAAACATCACGTGATTAATGGACGGCCCCTAAGTCCAAGTAGATCGAAAATTTAGACAGTCGATTTTCGCCGTGTGGCTGTAGTTTTTCGTTTAAATCTCGCATTATTAGGTGATAGCTTTTATGATGGCTTAATGTGGGATTTGCTCAGATGACTAAAGCCGCACGGCGAAAATCCACCTAAATGGCCATTCGGCTAGGTCGCTTGGCAATTTTACTAATTAATTTTGCAGTGCTTTATTCATTTGTGTAAATTCTGCATTAGGAAGTTATTTTTTATATTAGACCGCGACTTCGTGCGCGCGAAAGGAAATCACGCGGGAACTGTACATTTTGCCACGATGGAAAGTAGCCTATGTGATATGTCCTTCCCCGTGTGGACCACGTACACATGTGTCAAATTTCATCGGTCCAGTAGTTTAGTCAATAGTCAATAGTCAAATTATTTATTCAAAATGGGTTTTACAACACTTTTTGACGTCAATTTACAATTTTGCTTTAGAACACTTTCTTATTATTATTGTAATATTAACATGGTCATTATTCTAATTATATTTTCGTACATATTATTATATGTCATTTTCTTATTTAATTTACATAATATTATATTAGCATATTATATCATATCAGGTAGCCAGTGCCACCAGTGTGCAGAAGCAGGGTGCAGATTTTACACCCATACATCTTTGTCATCAATATAATCTTGTACCTTATAATAAGCCCATGATATTAGAACTCCTTTAAAATGCTGCCTAAACTTAGTTTCAGTAAGGTTAGTTACACTCGCTGGTATTTTATTATAAAACCTAACACAGTTACCCATAAATGATTTTTTAGTTTTGCTAAGTCTATAAGTTGGAATCTGAAGCTTATTCTTATTTCTAGTGTTACGATCATGACTGTCGCATTTCTTATTAAAAAGAGTTATGTTCTTTCTGGTGTACATAATAACCTCGTATATGTACAATGATGGTAGGGTGAGTATCTTTACTTCTTTAAATTGTTCTCTAAGAGATTCGCCAGTTTTCATTTTAAATATTGCTCGCACTGCCCTTTTTTGCAGAATAAATATTGAACCAAAAATTGAAGCTGATCCCCATAATAAGAGCCCATAAGACATTACACTATGAAAATATGAGCCATAAACTACTCTGGCTGTGTCAACATCTGTGAGTTGACGAATTTTCCGAACGGCATAAGCAGCGGAACTAAATTTTTCAGACAGAATCTCAATATGCACACCCCACTGCAACCTAGCATCCAATTTAATTCCCAGAAAAGTTGTCATATTTTCTAATTTAATTCTAACATTATCTATATTTACTATAGAATTAACTTGCATAACATTAGGTGACGAGAATCTTATACATTTAGTTTTGTTTGCATTTAAAACTAGATTATTAGTATTAAACCACTCATGAACTTTGCTCAATGTGTTATTGACCTGTACTAGTTTACTATCCTTTCGACCAACATTGAACAACAGTGATGTATCGTCAGCGAATAAGACAGCCTCAGCATACCTATCTATCATATATGGTAGGTCGTTAATATATACGAGAAATAGGAAAGGGCCTAGAATTGAACCTTGTGGTACTCCGATTTCAACGTACGATCCGGATGACATTACACCATCGATTGATACTTTCTGAATTCTTTTAGACAGATATGACTTAATGAGGCCTAATGCCTGACCACAAATACCATAGTATTTTAGCTTCATTATAAGAATATTATGATCAACACAATCGAATGCTTTTGAGAGGTCACAAAATATTCCTATAACATCTTGTGATCTCTCCCAAGCGCCAAGTATTAGTGATATTAATTTAGCACCTGCAGAAGTTGTTGATTTTCCTTTGGTAAATCCATATTGACGACCATGAAATATTTGAAGCTTATTAAAATGTACTTGTAATTGAATAAGTATTACTTTTTCAAAAACTTTACTTAATGATGGTAAAATAGAGATAGGTCTGTAATTATTAGGATTTGTCTTACATCCTGACCTAAACAAAGGTATTATTTTACTGAATTTCATTAATTCTGGAAAAGTTCCATTTTCAATACAATAATTATATACGGTTGCTAACATTGGTGCAATGGTATCTATAATGGATGCTAGTACTTGTACTGATATACCCCACGTGTCTTCTGTCTTCTTTATTTGTATCATCTTAAACGCCTTTTTTATATCACTATCGTTAATCGTCTTAAACCTAAATTCTTCATCTATCGTTATGTTTACATTACTTTTTAAGTAATTAAATGCTTTTCTAGTTGATGGTGCGAGCCCTTTAGTAATATCTTGTGTAACATGGGCAAAGTAATTTTCGAAATGCTGAGCTACTTCAAATTTGTCAGATACCAGTGCATCATTGATTTTTAATGCTATTATATGATTATTGTATTTATTTCTGCCAGTTTCTGTATTTATTGCCTTCCAAGTTGCTTTGATTTTGATTTTTGATTTTAATATATTATTTCGAATTTTATTAGATTTAGCTTGAATTGAGCATTGTTTGAAGATTTTAGAGTATAATCTGACATAATTAATGAATGATCCATCTTTACAATAAGATTTTCTATTGTAAAGTTCATAGAGCGTGTCTCTACTTTTCCTAAGCCCTGTAGTAGCCCAGTCATTAAAAACGGGCTTACCTATTGTTATTTGACGTTTTGTAAATATATCGTTAAAATGTTTTAAAATATTATCAAAAAGATTACTTAGCAATATATCTGGGTCGTTGTCAAGTTTTATAATATATGGTAGAATGCTATCTATTTTTTCTTTAAAAAGCATCATTCTAGACTCTGTTATATGCCTTACTTAAAGCTTTACAGGTTTATTTTGCAATTTTCTCTCTAGATTTACAATAAGTCCTTTGTGGTCAGATAGCACACCACTTATAATATTCTTATTTTTCGGAGCCTATTCAATGCAAACAAACAAATATTTCCTCTTTACAATATGATATTAATCATATTCATAATATATTATGCTATGAATATATTATGATATGAAAATATCAATAGTTATACATATATTTGACTTACAAAAATAAATAAATATTAGTTAATAGGATGGTCAGCAACTCACGAGTCACGAGCCTTGCTTTACATAAATTAACATCCAGGAGTAGCAAGCAGGAGGCAAATGATTATTGTTTTTGAATTCTATAAATTCCTATTTCCTATTTCTAAAGTTTTATGGAATCATAATACATTCATAACATGCTATTTGGTAGGCCATAGATAAAATATCGGTATCGCGTACATTATCCAAGTATAACGGCTTGTAAACCCATTTGCTTATCAGCCACATTATGTTTACTGATGCGAGAGGTAATGGAATAAATATATTATTATACATTTTTAAAATTGTAGTATCATTACCATTAGCTAATCGTCGTCTTCTGCTGAACTTAGATCTTCACCAATGAACACTAACCATTGTTATTTTGGGCAGCCCAAATTTTCCAATCGTCAGTTCACCGATCTGCTTGGCGTTCTACGGACGTTTGCCAAAGCACGGTTCTCCACAAGGTAGACTTTCGAAGCGAGCGTCTATAGCGCCAGTGCCGCCCCGTCAGTGCAACACCTACTGTTTAATATATATTCTCTTATACCGTCGGTATTGGTCAATGACACCTCGACAGAGCGACAGATCAATGTACTTATATTGTAATATTTACCGTGCCGATTGGTTTAACGGCAAGTGCCCCCAGCCGCTAAATTATTTGTTTGCTTTTTCATAATAAGAATTATAACGAAAAATAATGCGTACAATAGTAAGGAGAAAATTTTATTTGACAATCTGTCGACATTTTATAATATCTCTAGTAATATTACAATCTAACGGTTTTTACAATTTTACGGTGACATCTACAAAGCGCGTTGCACTAGCTTCGTGCTACGCGCATTTTATCACCGCTTCATCAACGCGCGTTTGAAATAAGCGATTAGCAATACCATACAATTATTTTAGTTCAATATTATTAATTTTAAACAAAAAATTAAACCGACTTCCAAAGTAAAAATGCACAAAAAAGTATGAAACGAAACTTATTTTCTGAATAATTCCCCTTTTAAATTTGGCTCAAATTTTTACTATTTCTCTACTTAATCTTCACAATTTTGAAGTTGGTACGTATAACCACCTTTTTATGGAAGTCGGTTAAAATAGTTTAATTTATACGAAGTTACACTAGTGTAAATTATGACTTCACTCCTCCATCGGTAAGAATGCACGATAACACAATTCATACTTATAAAGTAATGAAATATGACTCTACTATGAATTAGTTAGTAGAGAAAAGAATCTTTGCAATAATGTTTGTACTTTACTTTCTACACATTATTATATTCTTCGAGAACATTTGGCCATAACGTAACTAATATTTATTCTGTGCCTTATCTAAGTATCCTATTTTTTAATAAATGTAACAAACCAATTGTACAGGTTGATTATTATTATTATTTGAACCACTTACTTTATTCCACAAAAAGAACGAATGATAATATAATCCGTAAAATGTTAAGCATTAGAATGATGTGATAATTTCATTTATAATGCTAAGCATTTTACGGAGTTTATATCTACACCGCTGTAATAAAACGTTTAAAAGGCACTTGAATGGAGGAAAACCTCCAAACCTCGGCTTGTAGTATTTGAGGTTAGAATTAAAATACTCAATCTCGGGACTCGGAACGCGTAAAAAGGCTTATTAACTTCAATATTTTCATAAGTCTTTACAGGCTCCATTGGTTTTATGTCGTAAAAATGGCGGCATATTTTCTGACAATAAAAACGGGTTCAGCTTTGGTGTCAGGGCCTTTTATGTTGGTAGCATATTGACATATCCCTTCCTCCTCGTTACATTTCAAAATAACTTATATTATTACCCGAACATATTATTTGAGAATGCTCTATACATAATCTAGTAAGTAATTCATACCAAGGACGATATCTCTCAGAGTCATCGTTGGCAACTATTTAGTACCTAATCTGTGTCGTTAGTGTCAATACTCAATAATTATAAAAATCAAATCTATACTTAATTTTATAATTGCGCAAGTGTGACTGTCTGTCTGTTACCTCTTCACGCTTTAACCGATTTTTATGAAAATTGGTATAGACAGTACTTTGGGTCCCGGGAAAGGACATATTATAATATTTTTTATCCCGAAAAAGTAGTGTTCCCACGGGATAATGTATTTACGCGGGCGGAGTCGCGGGAAAAAGCTAGTAGGAAATAATAATAATAAAAACATTTATTTATTCAATTTGGGCATTATGATGTGTCCAGTAAACAGGGAATACCGTAAATTTACGCATTAGGTAGGTACCTCATATTCAAGAGGTCCTGCCCCTCTACCACAATAGAGAACATGCATTTGTTTTAAATTAGCAAAAAAACCGAAAGAAAACAAATATGGACCAAAAAATGCAAAAAGTACAGTAATCAGTTGCTAAATTAAAAAGTTGCAGGACTAAGTTTTTTTGCTTTAATAAAAAAACGAAAATTATCGTTCAAATCCGTATGTTAATTGTTTATTTTTTTATTAAAACAATCATATACATAAACCCAGTAGTTAAGTTAATTAAATCAATTTTGTAATAATCTCCATACATTTTCAACTGCAGTTGTGACCAGTGACGTCATTTGTCATGCATTTTTTGTAGGACGAGAACGTGTAAAACACGTTCTCCAAGTTCCAACGATCTCATTTTGTGGTGACTGTATTTCAACAAGGGTTAATCTTAGATATGCCATTGCAAGGAAAATATTTCCCAGCTTATTATGTACTTTTCAAAAGCCAATAAAAAAACTATGCATATTCCCCATTGTCGACAAACTTTTTGCGCACCAAAAAATCTATCGGCATTATCAACGGCGCGCGACATCTTTACCCTCCCCCCCCATTATTATCCCCGGGCCCCGAGTCCCGACGCAAAAAGAGGGGTGTTCCAAGTTTAATGAGTCTGTCCGTGGCATCGTAACTTCTAAACGAAAGGTCCGATTTTGATGCGGTTTTCTCGTTTAAAAGCTCGCGTGATCCAGTATTCTTAGTATTTATTATTCTCATTGCTTGACAATTTAGTGGTTATTTTTAAATTTTGTTTATATCTACTGTCGCGTTTCGGTCTACTAAAGGGGAACATGTATATAATAGGTAGGGATTTGGATGAAGGTCTTCAAAAGGTGAGTGGTGAGTGACGCCGATAAGAATAGAGTTATAGGAACCGCACACGATTACAAAATATGTTGTAGGCGCCAACTAACGGCCTATACCCCCAAGCTGCATCTTACTATTACTAGAGTCCGACCGAAACTGGTTTTCCGGCCGAAACCGAAACCGAAACCGAATGTTCGGCCGTGGCTTCAGTTTCGGCCGAAACCGAAACTCACGTGGTCAAGTAGAAAATTCTTTCAAATACTGAAATTTGGTGCATTTTATCAATTATTCTGCATTAATTAGGACATGAAATGGAAACACGGTATATTAATTTTGTTGTAATCATTTATTTAATATACCTACTATTAAAAATATTAATTAGGGTCCAATATTTTGTAAATTCCAATTTATCAGCACTAGTGGTCTACTATGGAACAAATGAATGTCATATCAATGTTTATACTCTTTTAAGTTGCATAGTATTTTTATAGAGGATCAAGTTTCCTTTATATGGGGACTTAAGAGTGCGCTAGTCAACGGTTTGAACTCAGTGCGGCGCGTGGGGAAAATGCTTGTTATTTCACATAATATCGGGGAAAAAAAGATATAGGCATAAAATAAGCGTTTGTATGGAGAAAGAACCGACTAGCGCAGCCCTAAGTAAAAAAAACAAATACGTGTCTTGAGTTTTAGCAGGTAAATTAATACTTATTTTGACTGATATTTTGTAGATAAACTCCACGTCTTTCAATACCACTTTTTAGGGTTCTGTAGCCAAATGGCAAAAAATGGAACCCTTATGGATTCATGTCTGTCTGTCCGTCCGTATGTCACAGCCACTTTTTTCCGTAACTATAAGAACTATAGTATTGTTGAAGTTTGGTAAGTAGATGTATTCTATGAACCGCATTAAGATTTTCACACAAAAATAGAAAAAAAATTGGGGGATCCCCATACTTAGAACTGAAACTCAATTTTTTTTTCACGTGTGGGGTTTTATAATTTACCTAAATTTTTGAAGACCTATCCAGTCTTCAAAAATTTAGGTTTCTAATATCATTTTTTTCTAAAGCGAGAGAGAATAGTTTGCGCGAGAGACACTTCCAAAGTGGTAAAATGTGTGTGTCCCCCTGTAACTTCTAAAATAAGAGAATGATAATACTAAAAAGAATATATTATGATGTACATCAGTACGCAAATTTCCACCGAAAATTGGTTTGAACGAGATCTAGTAAGAAGTTTTTTTAATACGTCATAAATCGTAAACTGCAATTTACCTTTCATTCAATCAACTCTCTACAAGAACTTTTATGTTATGTTACTTGCTGCTACGGAATCCTTCATGGGCGAGTCCGACTCGCACTTAGTCGCTTTGAATTATTTTAAATAGGATCCATATTATGTAGGAAATAAGGGGAAAAACAAAAGGGGGGGTCAAGTCTCTCCAGTTTCCTGTACTATAAACTATAACTCAATAGTAATTTTACCATAGTCATTTACTAATTTATTTTGATGCTTCATTAAGTCTTAAGAATATAGTGAAATAAAAATTTAATTAAAAATACTACACTTAAACTTGGAATAACTATATAATAAGGTTAATGAGAAAGACTTTACTGTTTAATAAGAATTAATGTGATATTTTTTAAAGACAAATTTTTATAAAACTGATTATCAGGCAAGGTATAAAAAAAGATTATTCTCTCATCGTTATTTTATTTCATAATGTTGCCCGCGGCTCCCCTCGCGTAAATACAGTATCCTATGGGAACAAACTGTGCTTTTTATCCTTTGTTTTAATCCAGAGTTAAAACTACTACCATACAAAATTTCATCGAAATCCGTTCAGTATTTTTTGCGTGAAAGAGTAACAAATATCCATCCATCCATAAATGTATCCATCCATCCTCACAAACACTCACATTATAATATTAGTAGAATTAACTACCGGATTTTATCACCACTATCACAGGGCTGATAATTTGGTGACGAGGGTGCTAATAATTGGCGACAGGGTAATTTTTTAGTTATGATTATTTTTATAAAATGTTAATGAAGGTAAACTATATTGTGAAGTAAAAATCAGTCATTTATTAAATAATGGACCCAGAAAACTCATCAATGTGGGTAAAAAAGTATTTTCCTCTGTAATAATCGGGTTTAAATTTGAACTATCTCTTAAAGTGCTGATAATTGGTACGTTCACCCTATATTTTAATTATGTTTTCAAATTCAGTTGCGTTGTCAAAGCGTTGCCGCAAGAAACGAAGTTAGGCGAGCGTGCACGAAAACTTCCGAAATCAGTTTCGGTTTCGGCAAAAGTTTCGGCCACTTTTGGCCGAAACCGAAACTGCCGCCGAAACTTGATTTTTGGCCGAAACTCGGCCGAAACCGAAACCGAAACCGAACTTTCGGTCGGACACTAACTATTACCTCAATGTGAAGAGTATATTAATAATTATACCTACTGTACACGCTAGTCTTCTGCGGAGCAAACAGTTTCATAATAAAATTTTACCTCGTTAGTTACCTACATAATCCAGGAGCAATTAATAAGTTGTACCGTGTACGTCTCATCGATGCAAATTGTTGTGAAACTTGCTTAATTGGCTTTCTTGTTGAGTTTTAAAGTTAATAATGAACGGTCTTGTATAGGTTCGATAATTTTATTGCTGCGAAGTTGCATAGATTAAGGGATCTTTTTCTTAAAAATAATTCATTAATTTAATATGTGCCATTACTACATGAGCAAGATAATTTTGTTACTACCATATTAATAGTAAAACACATTTAAATAAATAAAGGGACTTAATATGACGATTACATATTATATATACTTTCAAATAAATTATTGTCATTATTAATTATGAAACCATACATTTATATTCGATGCTGAACAAAATCATCACGGGGCCTCACACCATTTACCGAGTAATAGAGATGATGATATCGTTTCCGCGCGGAAAATCAAAATTTTCACATAACATAGGTACCAACTAAATATCTAACATCCCTCACACACGCACAAATAGTATACCAATATTTGGTACTAGATCAAACTATGTATTTGAGCGTGTGTGAGCACACACACATATTATGCTCACGCCCACTTTTCACAATAGGAGTATCTAGGCAGACAGTGACCTCCGAGCTCTATAGGCTGAGATCACCGAGCTCAAGAGAGAGTCCACACAAGAAGTCTCTAGGGTCATTTATCTATGACTTCTCACGAGACTTCTTTTCTTGTGACAAGTAGGTACCTATTATACCTGTACGCTGCGGGTATAATATGAAGGCATACAAAGCCTGAAATTTGGCTTCTTATGTAGGTGTATAAACTGAAACCTCCGTGTTCCAGTGGTATAGAGCTTGGCTCTCCGAAGGTCGTGGGTTCGATCCCAGCGTTGTAACAGCAAAAATATTGTTTTCATTATGTTTTGTTAGGACTTAGGACAATGCAAGCTGATCTAACGAGACAGATGATCCATGCATCCGGGCATGTAAAAACATTCATCCGTCCCACTAGGGATACACATCCGTGCAATACACAAGAGTACAAGAATGCTCTTGTGTATTGCAAACATACTTGGGCACTATGAAAATACTCCTTCGGTCCGGTTTCAAGGTAACCGGCCACCGTTCGTGTATATAAAAAAAGATTATAATAATATAAGCTATTATTATAACCTTTTTTTATATACTTAGGTACAAAATCTGTACCTACCTTATACCAAAATATATTCATTGGAGTTCCCCAAAATACACATGAGTGATTTTTGCTGGATGTAAAAATAAACAGAGAAATCAAAGGATTTGCGAGACATCGACCAATAACATTTGTATGAATAGTTTTGTTACGATCAAAAAATGATTGTACTCGTATACAGAAACCCCGCTGAGAAATTCCATTTGATGGATAAAAAGTAATTTTGGATTTTCTATTTCTGACTTCTAATTTTCGGATTGAATTTGTATGAATCCATTTTTTATTTGTTGGTTTATTTTTCCAAAATGAGATTATAAAATTAAGACATGTTAAGTGGGGATCATCGCTAAAAGCTGTACAAGGAAATAAAATATTATGCTGATTAAAATCAAATCAAATAGCTTTATTACACAGATACACACACGATAATAATCACTAGAACAATGAATATTATGTAAATAATAAGTATAATGTAATATACATTAAGTCAATCTAATCCCGAGTTATGACTGAGGTAAGGAGGTAGTTAGGTACTTACCTCAGGGCTCAGGTAATACCTATGTATAAGTATGTAATAGTTTGAAAAAAAAAAAAAACATAACATAAATTATGAATTAATTATTAATTGAATATGGATGAAGTATTGGGCGTAACTTCCCTGACGAAAAGCAGATGTCGTCGACAGGTTGCTGCGGATGTTCTGCTGCTGAAAGTAGATGTCGCTTGCTGGGCCGCTGCTGTTAACGATTTGGGGGGTTCAGCGGCCCAGCAACAAGCGGAGAGGAGGCACCTTGGACTTTTAGTGCGGTATCCCCGGGAGCGTTAATCGCGCTCCCGGGAGAGTCCCACATACCCCGACCGACCCAATCAGCTGGGGATCCACAAAGAATTTCTCTAAGTAAAAAAAGGCTATTATGTAACTCGTATAAAAAATTCAAGCTACAGACAAATCATTGGTCCCGCTGGGATCGAGCGCCCAGCGAGACCAATGATTTATCTATGGCTACATATATAATTTTTTTAATCTCAACAATAATTACTTTATTATTATAATACCTACTTGGATTTTGCGCGTGGCCCGCCCCATCCGGTTAAAACAGTATCCCACGGGAACACTGTAGGTACTTTATCTGAAAATAATGTAGCCAATGTGTTAATTCAGAGATTAAGCTACTGCTTAGGCTTACGTAGTAACTATTTATTAACCTGTGCAACTACCTAGGACTAGATGTTTTTTTTACAATTTTTAGGGTTCCGTACCTCGAAAAGGAAAAACCGAACGCTTATAGGATCACTTTGTTGTTCGTCCGTCTGTCTGTCAAGACCCTTTTTCTCAGGAAAGCGTGGACCTCCACGCTTTTCAAGCTGCAATTTATATCAAATATTTATGTCTATTGACCCTTGGAGCTGTGAAAAAATCAAACTTATAAGCCAACGCAATCAAAAGATACAACCGTTTATGCCGCAAATGTATGCAAATTTTCGACACTTCTAAACTCAAAACCTACAGGGTACTTCCCGTGAACTCAGAATCTTGAAATTTGGTACGAAGCAACACGGTAGCACAGATAAAGGAAAAATTGCGAAAACCGTAAATTTTTTATTACATCATAATTACAATAAAAATATTTTTAATAATTTTAAACTTACTACCCCTTTCTTCATGAACGCGTAGAGATATTAAATTGAAATTCATATCAAATACTCAGGTCTATAATACCTTTAAGCTGTAACAAAATCACTACAGGTTTGTACGGAACCCTAGGTGCGCGAGTCAGACTCGCAATTGGCCGTTTTTTTTTTCACATAATCGTGGACACATCATAAGCTTGTAGGAGTGTAATCAAATCGATAGCTATGTTGCTGTTTATCTGTACGCCTTTCTTTAATCTGTGGGATTAGATGCAGCGGTCTTACTTAAATAATAATGACCTAAATATTAACTTAACTTTATTTACATAAAACATGTTTTGACTTTAATTTTATGTATTTCTAGCAAAACTAGGGCAATTATGTTTGAACTAATTAAGCGTTGCGTGTGTAATGCTAGAGATTTCAGACTCGATTTATATATTATTATACACGCCAATATTTTAAAGAGCATTTAATTTTTATAATATTATATAGGGATATGAATATAGATGATACGAAAAAGCTACATAGACAACAATTATTAATTATGTTTAATTTTATTTTTCAGTGTACTTTTATGTATACTGACGACATGACCGTATGTTAAGTAAAATAAGGTTTTAAACCTACTTTTTTATTAAAATAACCTAACCAAGAGCATGTCAGGACATATCTAAGGAGGGTTCCGTAACTATAAACGCGTAATAAGGTTTTTTTATAATTACTCCAAAAGTTACTATCCGATTTGGTTCACAATAATTTTCCTAAAGAGTTTTTAGCATGATCTATCAGCATGGAAATTTGCAAGTTTCTATCTCCTATAGTTTAAAAATGCTAGGGGGGGGACCAACTTACAAACTACTTTGGAGGCCGATTACTCGAAAACGGTCAACTTTATAAAAAAGTAACGTATGAAACCTTGCCTTTATTTTAAAAGACCTATTCTACGATACCCCACACGATGGGGTAGAGTGAAAAAATATTTTTCATCCCCACTTCACATGTATGGAGAGCCACCCCTAAAATATAAAATTATTATTTTTTTATGATCCCGAAACCGTGATCTATACACAATCTATAACTGTACAAAATTTCATTAATTTATATTCATAATTGCAGGAGCTAGAGGCGCGGACAGACAGACAGACAGACAGACAGACAGACAGACAGACAGACAGACAGACAGACAGACAGACAGACAGACGGACAGAGCGAAACTATAAGGGTTCCTTAAGTATTACGGAACCCTAAAAATGGCGTCTGCCTAACCATTTGCCAGTTTCAAGTTAAAAACGCGGGAAATAGATTTCGTTCAAATTTTCATCACTGTATTTCTAAATAGTCAAGTCCATAGTCTCACTTTCAAGCGTGTTGACGACTTCTGGATGATTTCTGTATTCTGTGCCTTTAACCTACTTTCTCATTTTAAAATCAACTACGAAACGAACGACCCTTAAAATTCAACACGACTAATTTAAAGAGTCTGTCGTTTCGTTTTGATCTATTTTTAAACACCATAACGACCTGCGTCGAATTAAGAAGATTATTAGAAAAAAATCTTTTTGCAATTACAAGGGAATAATTACAAAGGTGTCCTTAATTTGTTTTTAATCCGAAAAGACACGGTCCAGCGTTCAGCAATTTATTATGATCCTAATTACGTTGGTCCCTTGACCTGTGGATTATTAACACATTTTTAACACTTTCCAATTAACATTTTTAACACTAAAACTTTATATTACCTATTCTAGAACTTTAAACAAAGAAACCAGCTGATAATAAAAGTCTATCTCTAAAAGAAAACAAATAAGATCTACGATACGCGTTAAAGTGACGTTGATTTCCCCTTAAACCCCCTTCATCACACGCTCTCTGTGCAGGGGTATCCAACGAAGGGCCACTCGAATTGTAGACTGCCATAGTATTTCAGCCTATTTGAAAGATGTAGCATCGCTCTGCATCCTCTATCGGTTATATTACGGGGAGTGCTCTGAGGAATTGTTCGGACTTATACCTGCTGCACCGTGCGTTTTACCCGAAGCTTTCTGCCGCGCACTGTAAAAATCTGGAATACTGTCGCCAGCAGTATTTCCGGACAATTACGACCTGAAAACCTTCAAGAAAGGAGCGTATTCCCTCGCGTATTCTCCTGAAAGGCTGGCAATAATATCTGAAAGAATAATAATTATAATTCTGTTTTGACAAAATGTTGAATGTGTGCGTCTACCCTTACGTCTGAACAATCGCGTAATCTATCAAGTGAGTGACGCGCGAAAATTGCTCGATGTTGCCAGACCAGACGCTACGTCAGGTCGGGTGTTGTGAATCAATCAGATGCTACGTCAGATCGGGTGTTACCGACTGAAACTTGTGTGATAAATAGGGTTTAAACTACCGTGTGAGGGGTTAATATTTTTAGAGAATACACCTGCATTGTCTGGTTTTGTTTTTAGATTAAATTGTAGTGTAACCTCAGATCAAATAAAAAACCAAGATAGCGCGTGGCGTTTGTTTGAAGTGAAGCCTAAAAAACTACGCTACTTCAATTTTACACACGCGCTCACGCACACACAAGGCTTAGGCTTCACTTCAAACAAACGCCACGCGCTATCTTGGTTTTTTATTTGATCTGAGAGTGTAACTATATTAGTATGTGGTGACTGGTGAGAAAAGAAACAAAATAGTTTACAATTATTGTAAGTAACCCCCGAATTGTCAAGCAGCTGATGACGATGATTTATAGCTAAGAACACTCTCGATCACGTTAGCTTTCAAACAAAAAAACCACATCTAAATCGGACAGACACAGACAGGCAAATCAATCTTATAACGCCCGCTTTTCGCGTTGTTGGTTAAAAAATTGTCTCAATGTAGCATAGTGAAGCATCACTATGCTACATTGAGATGGTTTCGAGTTTGCTCTTACTTTTTTTATAACCAAAACTAAATGTAAAAAAAAGTCAAGTTCCTCACCAGAGGGTCAATTCTGCTAAATAAAACCTGCATTAATATAATTACAGTCAAGTCCCGAAACGCTAAAACTGAACGTTAAAGCAGCGTGAAACGCGCTCTGATTGGTCGCAACTTCACAAAATCAGTTCATGAGAACATGTCGCTTCACTTATAATACAATCAAAGTAAAATAAAAGTATACTTTAAATACGAGAATTGAGGTTCTGGAATCTTACATACATACATATAATCACGCCTGTTTCCCGTAGGGGTAGGCAGAGACCACTTCTTTCCACTTGCTACGATCCTTACATACTTGTTTTGCTTCATCCACTTTCATTATTCCCTTCATACATGCTCTTCGGTTTAGGGTACTCTTGACCTGGCATTTTTCAAGACGTCCCCGATTTGGTCTTGGAACGTCCGCCTAGGTCTACCCCTTCCAACACTTCCATTCACACTCGCATTATACACTTTTTTCGTCAATCGTTCTTCATTTATTCTCTCAACATGGCCAAACCATCTCAGCATACCTTTCTCAATTTTTGTCACTACATCTTCTTTTAGACCACAACGTTTCCTTATCTCACTATTTCTTATCCTGTCACCCAGTTTAACTCCTATCATGCTTCTTAATGCTCTCATCTCAACTGCATTTATTCTGCTTTCATGTTTCTTCTGCCATACCCAACTTTCACTTCCGTACATGAGTGTCGGAACCAACACCCCCGCATGCACAGCCAAACGAGCCTTGTTAGACACCTTCCGACTGTTCATAAAGGAGTGCAAAGCTCCATTCACCATGTTTCCTGCATTCACTCTTCTTTCAATATCACTCTCACACTTTCCATCTCTTGTAAACTTTGAACCCATCTAGGTTCACATCACAAAATCATTCACCTGTTCAATTTGTTCATCTCCAATCACGATATTGCAGTCTGTCACTGCCTCATCTCTTTCAAACACCATCACTTTCGTCTTCTTTACATTCATCTTCATTCCCTTTCTAGTTAGATCTCCACTTATCGCAGTTACCATCTCCTGCAACTCCTCGGCCGAAGACGCAAGTAATACTTGGTCATCAGCATAGAGAAGACATTTGACGAGTAACTCATTCATTCTCAGCCCACTTTCACTCTCTTTTAAATCTGTCAAGCAATTGTCCATGAACAGATTGAACAGCCACGGTGACGCTACACATCCCTGTCTAACACCTTTTTCGATATTGAACCATTCAGTGTATGCCCCGTTTATCCTTACACAAGCACTAGAATCCCTATAAAGAGATTGTAATGCTCGTATGAGGATACTGCTCACGCCGTTCACGGACAAAGCTGACCACAATTCATTCCTCACCACTCTATCATAGGCCTTTAGATCCACGAACGCGCAGTAGACCTTCTTGTTTTTAGCCAAACACTTTTCGGCTATGCACCGCAAGAAAAAGACCTGATCCGTACATCCCATTCCCTTTCTGAATCCCGCTTGTGCATCCCATACTTTTTCATCTGTTTCATTCACAACTCTTTCAATCAACACTTTCGCATATAATTTACCGACGACGCTGAGAAGGCTTATACCGCGGTAATTTATGCAGTCCTGCCGCGCGATTCTGGAATCTTCACATTTATTATCTAGGTACTAGATGTTGCCCACGACTTTGTGCGCGCAAAAGTTAATTTCGCAGAAACCGTACATTCTTCGCGATAAAAAGTAGCCTGTGTCCTTCCCCATGGTCTACATCTGTGCTAAATTTCATTAAAATCGGTCCAATAGTTTCGGAGCCTATTCAATGCAAACAAACAAACAAAAAACAAACTTCCTCTTTATTATATTAGTATAGATATTATTTTTATATATACATATTACCAAATCTTCGTTCACTTGCGTGAAGTAAATCTCGTAGGAACCGTACATGTTTCCGCGAAAAAAAAAATGGTTTATGTCCTTCCTCGTGGTCTGCTCTTTATTTGTGCCAAATTTCATCGAAATCGGTCCACAAACAAACCATTAAATCGTATAATATAAATAATATAAGTAAAGACAAGCTAGAGTAATGCACGGATCATCTTCTTTATTCCTATAAAATTGTAGACCTATGATTCTTCTCATCTGTAATTTACCTAACCAAGAACATGTCACGACATGTCCTAAGGAAGGTTCCGTAACTTATATCAACGCGCAAAATAGGTTTTCTTTGATTTAATTCAAAAGTTATTTTCCGATTTCGCTCAAAATAATTTTCGTTCCAAATAAGTTTTTAGCATGGTATATCAGCATGAAAACATACTACTTTCTATCTCCTATAGCTCAGAAGCGCTGGGGGGGGGGGGGGGGGGCAACTTACAAACTACTTTGGGGGCCGATTACTCAAAATATCATCCCCATTTCACATAATATTGTATGGAGAGCCACCCTTAAAATGTAAAATTATTGTTATTTTATGGTGGCGAAACCGAGATCTATACACAGTCTTTAACTATACTAAAATTATTCCATTTATATTCATAATTACTGTATCTAGAAGCGCGGTCAGACAGACGGATGGACAGATCGAATATCAGGGTTCCTCAAGAATTACGGAACCCTAAAAATGCATTGCAATACCAATGTCTCGCTATAACTCGATATCGGCTAACGGTAACGGAAAAATTGCGGAAAAAACAAAACAACGTAAGTACGAGCCCCGATGCAAAATAGTTCGTCTAGTATGGAAAGTAGTGCAAAGCGTAAAATATAGAAAGTAAATATTGGTAAAATAAATAAGAATGTTTAATAAAAAGTAAACCACAATTTGAGGAACATTGTAAAGTTTATTTTACCATAACTGAAATTCTTTCATGACTTTACATAACATAAAAAAATTAAAAAATATTCTAAAAAACATAACGCAAAAGTATTCGTCTACCCTTGTCACTCACGCAAAATAGTTCGTCTACCACTTAGTTGTATCGCCTTTGCTCTCAATGACAGCTTTAATACGAAGAGGCATGGTTGCAACCATCGCTGCACACTCTTCAGGTGTAATTGACTCCCAGACAGCCAAGAGTTTAGCCTTTAAGTCGCTCTTCGTTCTTGATGGATTTTTACGGAGACCTTTTTCATTTTCCACCATAGGGTTTCGATCGGCGACAAGTCCGGGCTGTTAGATGGCCATTCGATTGTAGGGATGCTTTTCGGCAGTAGCCACGTCTTTGTTGTCCTTGCAGTATGGCAGGAAGCACCATCCTGTTAAAAATTAATGAATCTTGATGCTTAAGTGACGGAATAGAGGGCAGTAAATTCTCTTCTAAAAGGTTTTGATACCTTGCAGCATTGATAGAACCATCCACAAACTGTATACCACCAACACCTTGTGCAGACATGCAGCCCCATATCATAAGAGACGCCGGAAACTTCACCTTGGGTTTGAGATAATCAGTATGAAATGCCTCATTTTTGTTCCGAATCACTTTTTTCCTTTCATCGCCGACTGTCTCTTAAAATTTGTACTCGTCACTCCAAATGATACTACGCCTCTGATCGGAAGTCCAATTTAAATGATCACGAGCAAACTTCAACCTCTTTTTCTTTTGTACAGCAGTCAACAGTGGTTTCTCCTTAGCGGTGTAAAATCCGTAACCCATTTTTTTAGGACTCTTTTGCAAGTATCAACTGAGACGTCTTTGTGAATCATGTCCTTCGATTGCACCGTGAGTTCTCCAGCTCGAGCACGACGATTATTTTTGATAATTTTTCTTCAGGATTATGTTTTCTACTGCACTTGTGATGCGTGGTCGATCAGTTTTCTTCAAACAAGAAGTCGTTCTTTTCTTTTGTATAGTGCTGAATGATAGATTGGACTGTAGACCTGGGAAGTATCAAGTCTTTAGATATTTGGTAACTTGATTTGCCAACATCGACCCCACAAACTATTCGCTTTCGAAGCTCTTCACACACGGGTTTGCCACGACCATTGTTATTTGAAAACTAATGAAAATAACTGAAATTTTCAGAATTTATACTGTCTCACTTCACAAATGACACAGAATTACTTTTACAAATTTAAATTATGCAACATAATTGAACAACAAAGAAGGAATAATGGAAATGAAGGAATAATCTTGCGCAGTTGTCAATCTGTCAAAACAAACTTTTGACATAAACACATTAAAAGTTTTGGAAAAGGGCTTAAATTTTGCAATAACGCCGCGAAAAATACCTTTTGAAGAAATTATCTGCAGTGTCGAGGATTGTTTATCGAATAATAACATAAACAAGGATGATTCGGAGGCCATACGACAGGATATATCGTCATTTTTACGACGAAGCTCGACGCCTAAACCAAATCTTCCTCGGGAACAAATGAAAGCGTTGCAAAACTTACGCACCAGATCTGATTTGACGATTCTCCGCGCAGATAAAGGTAATGCCACGGTGATTATGGACACCTCAGATTACAGTGATTAAATACAACATTTATTATCGGACGAAAACACATACAAAAAAGTCAGAACCGACCCGACTAACACCGTTTTAAAGACTACTCAGAGTCTCATAAAGAAATACTCCGATTCACTGAATCTAGATGCCAAGTCTTTGTTGCCTTCGTGCCCTAAACCCCCTAAGTTGTATGGTTTGTCAAAAATACATAAACCTAATGCTCCACTTCACCCAATTGTAAGCCAAATTGACTCACCAATCTATAAATTGGCTCAACTAGTGGCTAATGTTCTTTCACCACTACGTGGACACACTAGAGCTCATGTAAAGGATTCTTACCACTTTGTTGATGAGATTAAACATCTATGTCTCACAGACAATGAACAGTTGGTCAGTTTTGATATACAATCCTTATTCACTTGCTTACCATTACAGGAATGTATTGAAATTGTAACAAGAAGGCTTAGAGATAAGAACTTACCTGTTGAATATGCGGAATTATTGGAACACTGCCTTACATCTGGCTATATGTTGTGGAATTATGAATTTTACAAGCAAGTAGATGGTGTAGCGATGGGCTCCCCAGTTTCTCCCGTTGTTGCCGATATATTCATGGAAGACTTCGAGGAGACTGCTCTTGAGACCTCACCTATAAAACCCAGGTTCTACAAGCGGTACGTGGATGATACTTTCACAATATTACCATCAGACAAAGTAACCATATTCCTAAATCACCTGAACAGTCTCAACCCCAAAATACAATTCACTATGGAATTAGAGACCAATAACTCTTTAGCCTTCTTGGATGTGTTGGTAATAAGGAATCCCAATGGCACCTTAGGTCATACTGTGTATCGCAAACCTACACATACTAATAGATATTTAAATGGTAGTCCCACCACCATCCTTCACAGTTATCTACCGTTGGCAAAACTTTTTTTTTTTTTTTTTTTTTTTTTTTAACATAAAACATACAATAATGATCTTTGTACGCTCCATAAGCCACTTAGACTTGTCCGGAGGGTAAGTTAGCAACAAGAATTACATAAAGTACCTAACCAAAATTAAATACTTCTATATACCTATTATAACTTAATATGCAAGAATTACATAAAGTAACCAAGATTGAATACTTATTATTATTATTATATTATTAAATAAACATATTATAACTTTTAAACTTAAAATACCTACCTAACAAATATGTCTCAATCCTATTCATTTAATATCTTATCTAAATACAGAGCCTTTAACTTATTTTTAATATTTTGTTTATTTATTTTGTCTGCTAATGAACTGTCTAATTGGTTAATTAGTCGAGGTACAATGTATTCGGTAGTTCTTTCTCCATATGCATTATTTGCCCTTTGTTATTGTTAATTTATTTTTTGTGTTTTGTCGCGTTTGAATATTGTGAGTTATTTTTTTACGAAGGTTTTCATCGAAGTAGTGCTCTTTTAAAATACAATAGTTGAGTTTGAGTGTAATTGGGAGAACCTTACAATATTTAAATAATTCATTCTCGTTATTTTTACATTTTTCTTTTATATTGTGGGGTACAATATTTTTCAGTATTCTGATTTGAAGGTCTTTTATTTTATTGAGGTATGTCTTGTAAGTCCTACCGTAGCTGGTTATTCCGTATCCGATGATAGAGTCAGCGAGGGCATTGTACAGCATTATTCTAATTTTAAACGGTATTTTATTTTTAATTAAATATATGTTGGAGAGAAAGGCTTTAAGTTTATTGCATATTCGGGTGATTTGGGGTAACCAAGAGAATTTGTTATCAACTATTATGCCTAAGTAAGTGTGTTTATCTACTATTTCTATTTCTGGACAATTACAGCTTCTGTTAATATTGTTATGGAGGCATTGGTGGTCATGGCTCAGTAAAATTCCTTTGGTTGTAGGATTTTTGTTATTATATGGCGAACAAATGTGAACTAGTTTTGTTTTGTCCGAATTTAGGATAAGTCCGTTGTCGTGACACCACATGATGATATTATTGAAGTCTTCTTGCAATTTTGCCGTTGCTGAGAGAGGATCCGCATCGGATATCAAAAGACAGGTGTCATCCGCGAACTGAAATGATGTACAGTGTCTTAGTACATTATGCATATCGTTAACATAAGCTATGAAATGTAGTGGTCCTACTACGGAGCCTTGAGCCGTGCCCTCATCCACAGAGACCACGTCACTAAGGTCATCGTTGATGCTTACACGAAACGATCTATTCTGTAAATAGTCTTTACACCAATTGAGCAGCGCACCGCGTATTCCAGTATTTTTTAGTTTTCTAATTAATCTTTTATGATTTAAAGTGTCAAATGCGCGGGAAAAATCGACGAAATTTCAAAGAGCACGAGGAATCTGTGACCAGCAGCATTTGGATACCGAGCTTCATCATGTCACACAAGTTCTACGTGACAATAAGCTTCGAGTCCCACGCCTGCATCACAAAGACCGAGTGAAACCAGCCACTGTTGAACGAATACCTGCAGTTCTGCCATACATGAAAGGAGTCACTGATAAAGTTGGCTATATTCTAAGGAAAGCTTCTATAAAAACATATTTCAAGCCGCCCAAAAAGATAAGTCAATTTTTACCAACAGTGAAATGCAACATTCCTCTTCAAGATGCAGGAGTCTACAAGCTCGACTGTGACTGTGGTCTATCCTATATTGGGCAAACAAAAAGATCAATTAAAACCCGCGTTAAGGAACACATCGCAGATGTTAAACACCGCCGCAACAACAAATCTGCAATTTGCGAACACACACTGGATCAACCTCGCCATTACATAAGATTTGATAAGCCACATATACTGGCAAAGGAACAACGTTATCGCCCTAGAATGATACGCGAGGCTATAGAAATTAAAAAGTACCCTAATTTTAACCGAGAAGATGGCTGGGTGCTGCCATTTAGTTGGGATCCAGTGATAAATAAAATAAAATTCAGGTCAAAAACACCGCGGCTTCAAGATACTGTTAGTATGTTTTGCGTGGATCGGAACACAAATAACAATTGAAGAATCTTCGGGTAGTTTGAACAACTTCAACAAATAGGACAACTGACACCTCAGTCCTCCCGTGACCACGGCTGCTGGAAAGTAGCCGAAACGTCGGGTAAAAGAAAAGTGCACCGCGACAAAATCCGTAAGTGTTTAAAACAAAGAAGGAATAATTTTATTTAACTCACCGATAGACGAAGTCTTTTGCATCGATTAACAATTAAACGAACTATTTTGCTTATAACTTCTTCGAATTTAAAACAGGATATGTATAAATTTAAAAAGCTAAAATAGTTTATTGGTTCATAATTAAAAAATAGCATAAGTAACGCGACATGTGATAGTAGAACAGCTTAATATTTTATATAGATATACAAAAATAATGAAGTTAGAAAAAATCTCACAGAGAAAATTTCACACTAGACGAACTATTTTGCATCGGGGCTCGTATAACGGGATAGCTAGTAGCTATAGTAGAAAATAGAAATATATCAAAATGAATTAAAGACAACGAACGAACGTGACGTATTAAGCTAAGGCAATACGTTTAATCTTCGTGATCCGCGATACTGAAGCGCCCACTTTTATTCAGCCATCTCTGCGAACAAATTTTATGTTTTACAGCCAAACAAAACTAGTGACGGGACTATTTCAATGTTAAATGGATATTGAGTATTAATTTTATTTGTTTCCAATATAAAAAAAAATACATCGTATCAGATTCAAGCAAAAAATGCTCCTATTAAAGACTAGCATTATATTTTGCCCGTGGCTTCACCCGCGTGAAATTAGGTTTTAAACTTTCACCCCCTATTTTACTCCTTAGGGGTTTAATTTTTAAAAATCCTGCCGTAGTGGATGCCTACGTCATTGAGAACTACGTGTGAAAATTTCAAATTTCTAGCCTTAAAAAGTGTGGCCTGTGCGTTGATATATCGGTCAATCTTATAATACATATAGATAGATGAGTCCTTTAAAGTAATGTAGAAAACCCAAGGTCTAACAAATGACTTAGTTTTTTTTTTATATTCTAAAACTACAATTATAGGTAGGTACTGTAACATGTAAAACGTAAGTGACGTGCAAAGGTTGATAAGGCATTAATATAAGGTTTGGTAAGTACGGATATATGATCTACTTTAAAGACAGTGAGGCAAAAAATGATTGTCATACTCAAAGTAAAAAAATCATCTCATAAATCATAATGGGTGAATCTCCGGTCAACGCAAACTCGCCCATATAAACAAAGATTTTTTTCGAGTACAACAATTATTTTTCTGCATAAAGATCATAATATGACCAAAATATCCGTAATTGATTTTACCGAACCTTATATTATGTATATGACGCGAGTCAAGTAAAATTATTACTCGACTCGCGTCACAAGATTACATCACTAAAATGCCGAAAATAAATCCTTTAAACCTTTTAATCTGTGTACGGTTTTATGGACGATCACTTTAAAGTCTGCGATATTTTATTCTGGACATTTGTCTAACCCCTATGACATTATTAACTTAAAATTTGAGTTGAATTCACAGAAAAGTCCTGCGAATTTATGAACGTCGTGTCAGCTTATTTTTCAATGAATAGAAGTATGTTTAACCATGCAAAATGCAAACAATAAATAATCTTTTTTTTCGTTGGTCGTTTAAATATTTTGTAAGGCTAGTAAACATATTTCAGTCTAATTAAAGTAGCTTTCTGAGTTTTAATATTTTTCTAATCAACAAAAACAGCAGGTACAGCATCGTGATGTAGATTTTACGCTCTATGCCGCTAATTTACATGAAATGTTCCTGTAATTCACCGCATTCAAAGATAATTTAAATGCAAAAACAGCATTTAAAATCAGAAGTAAACGTGTTTAAATTAAGATGTAACCAACGTGGCTTAAACCAGTCACAGTTAGAAAGTAACGTTTGAATTAAAATCTAAGCTAGTAATCATTAATAAGGGACGAATAAAGAAATGTAAATAGGCAAGCGGACTGATTTTTTTATTACATAAATGAATAGTACCCTTAAATATGAGTAACTTCTCAGAAGAAACCGTATATATCAAAAGTCAATATTTTCAAAGGTACAGCGATTTGTATACAAAATTTCGCAAGTCTCGTAAAAACGCTCCATACTAAACTTAACCTACAAGTGACGTCACTTGTAGGTTATGGTGTATAAAGTATACGGCCACAGGAAATATTTGTAAATATCTCCGATATTTGTGCGTTTAAGTTCATACTTACCAAATGAATGTTTTTGTATATGATTTATGTAAACTAATGATGTAGGTTTTGTTTACCAATTTCGCAAAAAAAAAAATTTTTTTTGGCACTTTTTAAATCTATCTAATTAGTAAACTACACATAAAGTAATATTTTTTTTTACATTTACCAAGTAGTGATGCCTCAATATTTCTGAATAATGTAATGGAACTAAATATTTCAGAAGTAGTCCGATCCTATATTGTTGTAAGAAATGTAAATGATTTTTTTTTACCAAAATCTCACTATGATAATCCAAGACCCTAATTTCTGGGGTTCTAATTTGGTTTAACTTAGAAATTAATTAAAAATGTGAAAGCGTTCAGACCATAAACTATTATGTATGTAGTTTTATAGATACAAGAAATAATTCACTGTGTACCGCTAACATTTCTTTAAAATATCCTTCAATTATTTAAGAAATGTTAGCCATACACATTACGTTATTAACATGCATGAATGCGTACATAATGATCATATTTTCATACAAATATTTTTTACATTTTATTACATTTGTTTACATTTTACTAACGGATTGTGCCGTGTATACTTCTATGAATACCTAATATTTAAATATTTTGTGCTCATCACTGTTCATTGTTTCTTATGAGCTTCAGATTTGTCAGAAATTAATAATTTCCAAAGTCGGACCCTTTTTTTTTTGTTCAATAAGCTTATAAATAATTTATTCAACGCTCATAATGCCATTTTCATTACATTCACACATTGTATACGTCCCCCAAAATACTTTTTAAGAGTCAGACGTACGGAAGAACGATTTAAAAACCCATAACGCTTCAACGACCTCCGAGCTGATTACAACAAAAGTAAAATTAAAAATTTTAAAAACCCTCCGACACAAAAAATAAACTCTAAAAATTAATAAATAATATTTTAAACCTATTATAATTATATTATCACATATAATATTATGTAAGTTGAAATAATTTTATTTTCCAATCGTCGCCTCGTCGGGGGACCGCTAAAGTTTATAAAGTATTTTTACAACAACAGCTAATTAATTATTACGAATTACATTTAGGTATGAGCAAATTTTTTTCGGAGTAAATTCTTTTGTTCATTCTGCGACTACACCTGTTTTTTTCACATAGCGGTCCCCCGACGAGACGACGATTGGAAAATAAAATTATTTCAACTTACATAATATTATATGTGATAATATAATTATAATAGGTTTAAAATATTATTTATTAATTTTTAGAGTTTATTTTTTGTGTCGGGGGGTTTTTAAAATTTTTAATTTTACTTTTATTTTATCCTTTTTAAAGTAGGTATAAATATACATACTTCCAACATCATTGAAGTAACATGGTACCAAATTTCGAATCGATAGGACATGTGGACGATAGTCAGATCCCCTCATCAACTAATAAAGAAAAGATGATCTTCAAACGGCTAATCAGGTCATGGTTACCTTACCATGTTCTTTAAATATCGTTGAAGTAACACGGTACCAAATTTCGAATCGATCGGACATAAGAAAGTTAGTCAGGTCCCCTCATCAACTAGAAAAGAGCTGATCATCTTCAAACGGCTGATCAGGTCATGGTTACCTTACCATGTTCTTTGAATATCGTTGAAGTAACACAGTACCAAATTTTGAATCGATCGGACATTGGAAAGTTAGTCAGATCCCCTCATCAACTAGAAAAGAGCTGATCATCTTCAAACGGCTGATCTTCCCACCACCAATTTTCTCATCAAACGAAGCTACGAACACTCTCGATTATGTCATCAATATTCTCTTTTAGTGCGCTTGCATTTGAGACTTCTTCCCCGCTTTCACCCCCCACAACTTTTAAACGGCTCAACCGATTTTCATCAAACATGTCTAAGAACACTCGTATGTAAGTCACCCTTAATACAAAAGAAACTAAATTGAAATCGCTTCATCCGTTCGGGAGTTATGATGCCACAGACAGATAGACAGACACACCCACAGACAGACAGACAGACAGACAGACACGTCAAACTTATAACACCCCTCTTTTTGCGTCGGGGGTTAAAAAATATACGTCATTCATACGTTATTAGTACGAAGAAAATGGGGAGCATTTCTTCCTTTGTGATCGCGAAGTATGGAATATGACACGAATAAAGTTCAGCTGAGAATTAGGAACGAAGTTCAAAATACCTTCTTTACCAAAAACAGGTTGAATTTAGATGTAAAATAAGTTAGAATCGATTATCCTTAATGATTAAGGACGCGTTTACGAAAAGTTGTTTGATAGGTTTGCGAGTATGGAGATCAAAGATATTAAGAGCCACCGCGCACTTACGATTTTTAGTCGTCCGACAGTTGGATCGTTATGGGAATCAGTATGGGGATGTATTTTTTATTTTATTTATATTTTGTTTCAATTTTCAATTTACATCCCCATACTGATTCCCATAACGATGAAACTGTCGGACGACTAAAAATCGTAAGTGCGCGGTGGCTCTTATAATGTTTTGTGTAATAAATTCAGACAGTGACGAAATAAAATAAACCTTATTATCACGCATTAAGATTAATAATATATAGTAGCAAAACACGTGAAAATGACGAGGAGACTTTATTAGGTATGCTTTTCCAACAATTTTTTAGATTGTTGGATAGTTTTTAAAAGAATTAACGTGATTATATTCGCTATCTTTGGGTATTAAAAAAGAAAACGAAATAAGCAACTTATGAGCAGAAAAATGATACTAAACAACGTACCTTTTTTGTAAATGGTGGGTGAAGAGGTTCTGGAAAATTGGTAGTAATTTTTATAATATTTTCAACCGATTTTTAGATAAAGAAGTACTCTGTAACAATTATTACATTTGTAGGATTTGGTCGCAAAATCTTCCGAAAAACAGCCAATTTATGACAAATTTGTAAACGCGTAGCTTCGTAGTTGTATTATATCTGTATTAAAAAGAGCTTGATAAAATGACGATAGTGACAATATATATCGCTATAAATATTGTCCCCTTCTTCATAAAAACTATGTATAGGTAATTCAGCTAATCAATGCTTCTGTCTTTGTCCGATACTTTCGCAACTTCACGAACCGAAAGCAACAAGGAAAGCGTGTCAATCGTTTAAATAATTCCTATACATAAGGTATACTTGTAAAAGTTTATGAGGATGAATGCGTACGATTCATCGGCGCTGTTAAACGCTTTTGATCTTATTTTTTTTGGGTTGGATTTTATAACGAGTCGCCTGAATTTGAGAGTATTGGTGGTGTAGGGGGCTTAAGGGAGTTAGTCTTAAACCCCCCAAAGAAATTTTGGCTGCCGGAGTTGCGTCTAAATATTTTTAAACAATTTTCAAAAATTCTTAAATATTATTGCAATTATGCAAAACGGAACGTAATCTTTATGCTTTAGTACAGGGGGGGTGAGCCAAGATCTTTTCTTTATCGCTTCTTTAAAGAATCGCCGATCAAAATGTATGCAATTGAAATTTGGAAAAAGAAAATATAATCGAGGTAATTATATTTTATATATAATGTGATATAGGAAATGTATGAGAACAGTATATAATTCTTAGGTAATTAATAGTAATGTATTACTCCGAGTTGGCCCAATACGACTTCATTGGGTTAGGTTAGATGGCTAAGGCGGGAGCGTAGCGCAGCGAAGCTACCGCCTTATGAGGCATTTACACGGGACTGCTTTCGCCGTGCGGCGAGCCGTCTGCCAAATCGCCTCACCTCGCCGAATCGCAAGCCCATTTACACGGGTGACTAAAGCAGCATGCGGCTTGGTTATTTCCTTCGAAAATGTTGAGCAGAATGGGTGTTCGTGCCGGAATTGAAATTGTTAAGTACTTATGCAATTATTCCAGAACTGCTTGAATAATTGCATATATATTAGTGATTAATATTATATATCTATGATATATATAATAAATAAATAAATAAATCAATCAATAAATCCATAAGCATGGATGCCTTTCATAGCATTCCAAAAACTCGATGGTGTTATTTTTATTCATGGTAGTTAAACAATATGACCTCAATCATGATGTGAATTACGTACGCAAAATTTTCTTGTGTCATGTGAGATTGAGAATTGTGATGTGTACATGCAACTGATTAATGTTGGTTGTCATGACGACAAATAACATTTTTTTAATATTCAATCAAAATCAAATCAAAATCAAAAATTCTTTATTTTCTTTACAATATATTACATATATATTATATACAATATATTGCCTAGCGGCGGCATGGGTCCTGATCGGCTCCGTGATGCTTCACCTCCGCTCCTTCGGGTTGTATGTATAACCACGGGTTAGTTATTGCCTAACTAGAGTGGACCCCTTCCCGGGCTCACAAAACCTTTCATCGGAGTTTATGAATTTTTTGTTTTCGTAAAATCTATGGTACCTACCTATATATATACTTTGCTCTTAAAAATGCTCTTAAAAGGCTAATTAAAAATAAAAGAATGCTTATTTCTCCCATTCCTAGTTTGATTGGCAATAGAAAAAAATCCTGAATAAAGAAACTATGACAAAGTATGGCTTAGTATAAAAAATAATTGCGGAATCAACTTAGTATCGAAGAAAAAAAATAAAGTTTGAAAAGTGAAAAAAAATTAAATATCTCTCAAAGGACTCAAGTGGTAAAAACGTAATAAAGTATAATAAATGCGCATCTAACTGGTGTATCGAACAAAGTATATAACAAGTTTACAACGCCTCGCAATTGACGTAATAAATTAATTTTATGAATCGATGACTTGAAAAAATGACCATCTTCCAAATTATTTATCTCAAAAACTAAGTAGAATTGGTACACGGGTGTTCTACTTTTAAGTTTGGAATACAAGACGGCATCGACCTATGGGCTTATTTTAGAAATGTCCGATTTTGAGGATTTCTAAAACACTTTTTATCTTACGTTAGATTCTTTTTATCCAATTTTAAGGTCAATAAATCCGCTGTTATTGGGTATATTTAAACAAAAATAATAATATCTATCGACGCTCCACACCACGTCAATCTGGCCCCGTGCTAAGTATCCGAAGAACTTGTGCCACAGGTACCAGACAACGGGAAGTATATTTAAATATTTTATACTTACATATAAGTATTTAAGATTTTTATTATATTATACACATATTTAATACACATCCATGACCCAGGAACACAGAAATACTTTTGTTCCTTCGGCAGGATTCGAACCTGCGACCTCCGGTTTGAGCACCAAAGCGCTGAACCACTGAGCCACAGAGTAAGCCACCAAATAAGACCAGAAAAATTATTCTAAACATGACCTCTTTTTGTATCTGAGTATAATAAGTGCTTTATTAAACTATCGGCCCTAAAAATCATATATTTTTATATGATTTAAAATTTGCAAATGGCATGTGTATGAAAAAATAAAAGAAAACCCGACTGCGTAAAAACGAAAAGTAAAAGTCAGTCCAGTAGTCGGGACTTTTGACCTAAATATATATTGAATACCTAACAATGAAATAGTTTCTAGTATAAAAAATATAAATATATAGAAAGTATACGGTAGTTAGTAAAGAAATGAGCCTACGCGTTTGGTCTAAATAGTTGCCAAATATACAATCCACATCAAATACACATATTATGTAGGTATATACATTCGAAGGCTAATAAGCACATTACTACTCCTTTGCGTCGCGCAGTCGGGTAACATTAAAATAATATTTAAAATGTCTCATATAATATAATAATATAAAAAATAATAGGCTTGCTTTATTATAATTATTACAGTATAGTGAATAGACCCCTTGAGTTACACACGTGCTGGTGCAGGTTCGATGCTGGGTTGTGGTGTGTATAAGACTTTCTCAATAACTCTGTACTAACGCTAGACTTCAATTTACCCTAATCTTCTATGACATCCCTTACAAATGTAATTAATATTAGGTAATTTTAATAAATTGTGTGTAATGAAATGAGTTAATTTTATTTTAATATAATAATTGTATGGCTTAATTTATATTCATGTAATAATATAATATTTGCATGTCAGTAATTATGACGAAAAATTTGCGACTAAAATAAATATGTAACAATATTTGTTCCTACAATGTTTTAAGCAAAAAGAATTTATTTATTTATAAAATTTGTATCGATTTAGAAGTTTCTATGAAAGCTGTTCCTCTGTACGTATCCTGTACGTTCCTATATACGTTCCTATACATATATTTTTTACTCTTTGCCCACCGCGTTCCGCCGAGCCGAGCGCCGTGCTGCAAAAGTCGAATGATACCCAACTTTGGGGCTTGCTGCTTTAGTCACTCGCGGCTTCGCCGAATTGGAATTTTCACGGTCGATTTTCACCGTGCTGCGGAAATCGTGCGGCTAGTCACCCGTGTAAACGCTACAAAAGTTGGGGCTTGCTGCTTTAGTCACTTGCGGCCTCGCCGAATTGGCATTTACACGGTCGATTTTCGCCGTGCGGCTGAAATCGTGCGGCTTTAGTCACCCATGTAAATCCCCCATTAGCCATCGTGGTTATTTTTTTGTAAACCACCCAGAAGTAGTCGACGGAGCCCCGCGTAGCGGGGCTCCGTCGACTCATAATTGAAGCCAGTTGTTATTGAGGGCCATTGGGTTCTAGGTATGATTGAGGAAGGATGGATCTGAAGATTTCAGACAATATTCGCTCTGCTGAGGTTTTGGTGCCACTTATATTAAAGAATGTGGAAATTGGCACCACCATCCACACTGATTTTTGGAAAGCATATGATTGTTTGTCAGAACATGGCTACATACACAGAAAAGTCAACCACTCTGATTGTGACAACCCATTCATAGCTGAAGATGGGACTCATACTCAAAACACTGGAATCCGACCCCTCCCCCCCCCCTCAACCACTCGCGACCCCTTAAAATGGCGACGTATTTTAAAATTTTACCCTTTTTTTATGTAATGAACCAGGAAACGAGCAGACGGATCGCCTGATGGTAAGCGATTACCGCCGCCCATGGACACTGGCAACACCAGAGGAGTTACACTTGTAACTCCTCTGGTACTGCGACTTGCGTTCCTGGTCCTTAAAATCCCCCCTGGGCCTCCGGTAACCTCACTCACTCAGCGAAACACAACGCAAGCGTTATTTCACGCCGGCTTTCTGTGAGGCCGTGGTATTTACCCGGTCGAGCCGGCCCATTCGTGCCGAAGCGTGACTTTCCCACAGTTATATCTTATACCCTGGTCGAGCGGCATCTTGTTCGACAGTACCTAACAACAGTCTGTATCCATGTATCGGTAGTGTCTGTGAACTGTCAGGTGGAAACGCAACGAGCGACAGTTTATTCCCTTGGTTTATGATGGTCGACATTTTATACTTCTATTTCACCTTTACTGCCTTATTTTTATCTCATATTTTGTTTTATGTCAGTTTCACATGAAAACAAAGGAAGATAACTATTTATAGCCTAAGAAAATGAAATGTTGGTAGTTACCAAACCGTCTGATCTTATGAAATAAATATTATATAAATATAAACTAAATAAATATTTTACCAAATTTTAAGTAGCAGCTTAAAGTTTAAAATTATTAAAAATACTAGCTTATGCCCGCAGCTTCGCTCGCGTGAAATTGGGTTTAAGTCAAAGGGAAAGCTTGTTCGGGAAAATACCAATACCAAAATTGAATACATAATGGTGTAGGCACTGCACAGCCGTATCAGTTGTATTTTATTTGAATATTTCCTGGGACTTCGTAGGTACACTCAAGAAATCTTGTACCATAAATAAAATTTAATAAGCTGCAAAAAGTATTCTGTGTTAATTCTGCATAACCTACTACCATACCTGATTTCATCAAAATTCTTTACGTGTTTTCTTTACTTTAATTTATTGCATGAAAAACTAAACATATTATTATGTACTGTATACAAACTTTCGCGTTTAGGTATAATATTAAGTAAGGATTTCTTTGTAGCCGATAATTAGTATTTTAACGATTTCGAAAATCTTTTGAATGGGAAGACGTTGTGGACTTTGAACTTAATAAAAATAATTTGGATTGTGATCGCCCATCCTAGTTGGGACCACGACAGAGTTTGAGAGAGAGATGAGTTAGCAGTACGACCACAAATCTATCTAGCTTCTCACTTATTCCTCATATAATAATAATACACATTAATGATTAGGATTAACCTAGGTAAAGTTTTAACCAATTCAAATATCTGCTTATTTTATAGCATTTTATACTAAGTTATTTTTTAGATTGATAAAGCTTTTTGTAGGTATGAACCGATTGAAATACCTACATAAAATTATAAGCAGAGCTATCCTAATTCCTAAATCCTAACCGCGTGGAACCGGTAGGTAGTTAGGTAACCAACAATTTTCCGCGATAAAAAGCGAGTCCTATGTGTTTATCCAAGGCCTAAACTACTACGGTAACCAATTTTATAAAAATCCATTGCATAGTTTCTGAGATTAGCGCGCACAAACGTACAGATCAAAAATATTTTAAGAAAATCTTAAAAGTCATTGTTTTGGGCCTCTTTTTAATATTATACATCCCTAAAAACCTATGTATTAAACACTGATAACTCAAGCACAAATAAATTACGTATAACCATAGATATATAATATTAAAAAGAGGGGTTAAAAACTAAAAACCTATGTATTAAACACTGATAACTCAAGCACAAATAAATTACGTATAACCATAGATATATAATATTAAAAAGAGGGGTTAAAAACTAAAAACCTATGTATTAAACACTGATAACTCAAGCACAAATAAATAACGTATAACCATAGATATATAATATTAAAAAGAGGGGTTAAAATCTAAAAACCTATGTATTAAACACTGATAACTCAAGCACAAATAAATTACGTATAACCATAGATATATAATATTAAAAAGAGGGGTTAAAAACTAAAAACCTATGTATTAAACACTGATAACTCAAGCACAAATAAATTACGTATAACCATAGATATATAATATTAATAATAGTTATCACTGCGTATAACATATAACAACAAAAAAGAAAGAAATTTAATTATACCTACACTCAAAATATTCTGTAATAATAACAAAATAACTGAAATAGTATGTAATATAATAAGTATTATGAATATAATTAATGCAGCAATCGCAAATATTTAGGTGCCTAGATTTCAAAGACTGAAGACAAAGATTTTCATCAAACTTTCGTATTCTTGTCAGATTTATTTTTCAACATGATGACAACATAATATTATGTCAAAATAAAAATAAAGCTCCCCACTCACGGGCTATCGATTGCTTCGATCAAATTGGAAATTAATTTGTATTTGAAAGTAAATTGCTAACGATAAACTATTACACAAAATGATTAGTGTAAGACCTACCAGCTAGTTTTTGCTGTGGGCGTCAAAAATCGGAACAAAATTTACTCATATATATACGAGTTTCATATAAAAAGTGTAGTAAGGCGGTCCTAGGATCTTAGGAGTTAGGATATATTCAATTTTTATCTAAACCGATTTCCTTGCAACTACGAATCCAATAAATGTTTAAATTGTAAAAACTAAATCGATCGATCACTTGTGAATGGGAGCTTTAAATCAAAAGCACTAAGGAGTATTTATATCAACTTTAAAGCAAATCGCTCCCAAACAACTTTCTTTCCCTTTTTATTCCCGTTAGGGGACGAATTTCAATAAACTATGATACACGAATTCCATTAATTCTGTAACATAATGTTTGTGCAAAATATGAAGTAGATTGGGCCAAGGAATCACGTTGCCCCATACAAACTGTTTTCCCCCTTTTCACCCCCTTAGGAGTCGAATTTCGAAAAATCCCTTCTTATCGGATGCCTACGCATTACAATGAGTAAGCCCTGCAAGTTTCAGGTCTCTACGATCAGCGGTTTAGGCTGTGCGTTGATCCGTCAGTCATTCAGGACAAAGGATTTTATATGTATAGATTTTTGATATACGAATTATGATGTAACCATAACTAGATGTAACTAAAAATTTACGGTTTTCCCAATTTTTCCTTTATCTGTGCTATAAGACGTTGCTTCGTACCAAATTTTAAGATTCTGAGTTCACGGAAAATACCATGTAGGTTTTGATTCCCTTGCGAGTGTTGAAAATTTGCGGAAGTTTGAGGCATAAAAAAATCTGAGGTAGGTATATCAATGATGATTTTTTTACAGCTCAAAGGGACAGTAGACTTGAGTATTTGATGTAAATTCCAGCCTGATACTTCCACGCGTTCCTGAGAAAAAGAGTCTTGACAGACTGACGGACGGACAACAAAGTGATCCTCTAAGGGTTCCGTTTTTTCCTTTCGAGGTACGAAACCCTATAAATAACTAATTAGCAACAAATACGTTGTTGCAAATTGGTAGTTTACAAAATTGCAAAAGATATAACTTTCGACGTAGAGTTAAATAAAGTTGTTTTCTTTCCAATTTATTTGTTGTACAAAAATGTATCAAAATAAATGAAGGATCATGTTCCGATGAACTATTCTTTTAATTTACGAAACGTGCTTCGTGAAGCTGATGAGGTATTGGAAAAGAAATTGGCCCCTAAGCCACAGAGTAAATAATATAGTAGGTATACTAACGTACAGATATACAGCTTTCATAGAAGGTTTGAAATCCATTTAAATTTTGTTAGGGTTGTCAAAGAAAGTTATAAGGTTATTTAGAACTAAATGTTGCATGCGACTTCGTACGTGCAAAAGAAAATTACGCAGTAACCGTACATTTTGCGTCGATAAAAAGCCTATGTTGTTCCCCGTGGTCTAATCAATATCTGTACCAAATTTCATCAAAATCGGTTCAGTCGATTTGGAGCCTATTCAATGCAAATAAACATAAAAACCAACTTTTCCTCTTTATTATATTATTATTGTAATATAATAAAGAGGTGATATTATTGTATAGAAGTACGCCCACAACCAGGTATTGAATTTACACCATCACGTGTGTGACTTAAGGGGTATATTATCTAGGCCATGGACAGTCATATCTATACTAATAATAAAGAGGAAAAGTTTGTTTGTTTGTTTGCATTTAATAGGCTCCGAAACTACTGGACCGATTTTGATGAAATTTGGCTCAGATGTAGAGTACACCACGGGGAAGGACATAGGCTACTTTTTATCACGGAAAAATGTACGGTTTCTGCGAAATTTACTTTTGCGCGCACGAAGTCGCGGGCAACATCTAGTACCTAATAAAGCGAGACACCTCGTACGCGATAGAAGGTTAGTGTATACTGGATACGCACACATTCACCGTATGCTTGTAGTAGTTCAATCTAACCGCGAGCTTAGTATGTAGCTCTTTATCTGTTTCTTTTGAATCTGTGCCTAAGCCCCAACACTAATATTGAAATAGACTTATTGAAATTGAAAGTACCTACCGCAATACATATTTTCTCCAAATCCTTATTTCATTGCGCCTCGATTGGTTTCTGGAATTTTATTGGTTATTTTTTTCTTAGATGTACCAAATGATTAAAAGATGACTTGCTATCATTATTAGAATCGAGACTTCGTAGAATACAGTAGGTATTGATATTTTCCTACAAGCATTGTTATAAAAAATTGCTCAAATTGGAAAGCATTTTTGCAAGTGCTTTTGATAAATATAAAACACGTAGCTAACTAAGATTCGTAAAAATATTTTCGAATTTGTTATTTGCACGTTAGCTCAAAAAATTAAAAAAAAAATCGCATTAGCGTTAAAATCCTCTTTCATTGATTTTTTTGCGCTTGAAAGCAATTTTAGTAGTAGGTAAAATTTGTAGCTTTTTTGTTGGAAATGTCATCAAAATCGACTCTGTAGTTTCCGAGTCTATTCAATGCAGACAAACAAATGTACAAACATACGAATCTTTCCTTTTTATTATTATTATATATCAACAAACACAACAACAGCCTCCGTGGTCTAGTGGTTAGAGCATTTGCTCTCGACTCGGAGATCATGGGTTCGCATTGGAACAACAAAAAATGTTGTTTCCAAGTTTGGTTAGGACAATGCCGGCTGATCACCTGATTATCTGACAAGAAAGATGATCCATGCGTCGGATGGGCATGTAAAAAGTCGGATCTGCGCCTGATCTCTCGTCAATCGTATCGGTTATCCATCCCGCTGGATTACCAGAGTAAAGGAAGAGAGAGTGCTCTTGTGTACCGCGCACACACTTGGGCATTATAAAATTACGAAACCGGCTACCGTCATCGAGATCGGTGTGGAGGAGTTATAAATATCAACAAACACTTTCTATGATATTTTTATCTTTTGATTGTTCTTGTAAACATTAACACTACAGTGAAAATAATATAATCGCTTCACCGCCACACATAATTGTTCTCGCTAATAGATATTGGCTCCACTCGCCTGTAACAGACAAGACGGGAGACTGTCGTGCAGAATTAGTAGAAATACAGACAAGAAAAACACGTATTTATTGTAGAAACTTGCACACTAATCCGCTTTATTTACACAACGAATAAGATATTCGATACTATTATAATAATTATTGTATTATTATAATTATAATAATATAATTATTACTTTATTATCATTTTACATAATATGTAACTACACGGTATTAGAACAATGAGAGCAATATCTCAAGCAACTGAACTATGTATTTAATAATATACCCAATTATCTATGTAATAATATGCTCCCAAATAACGAATAAGACGTCATGGTGACGTTGAAATTTCGATTTCAACGTAACACTAACGAATTACTAATGAATACTGAAGTATATTAAACATTCAATTTCCTCGTCTGCTTCTACAATAAATATCCTACTCAAATTTGTTTGAAATATTTACATAGTTTTTGTGTTACTATCGTCTGGAAATGTTGTATAAAAAAAGTAATAGAAAAAGTTCTAAATACGCAAAAAGTTATACAAAGGGTTCCCGGTCTATTACTCACTGTCGACGCAGATACAGTTGTACCCGCTTCCCAGACACGCCCCTAGATAGGGACCATAACTTAAAAAACAGCCTAAACCGTGCTTAATTCAGTTTCTTTGGGAAATAAGCGACAGTCAGAATGACTGGAATCTGGAATGAATTGATATTATAACATTATAATATTTATAATGCATCTTGGATCCTTAGGGTCAGTTCACATTGCGACGAGACGCGACGCGACGCGGTGCTACATTTTTTAACATAGTTATTAAAAATCGGACTTTATTCACTACACTACGATAGTGAATTCTAATAAACCTCGAAACACTTAATTAATAAAACCTGTTTTTATTTATTCACATCGATTTCATTGAAAATAGAGCGTGATTCTTAATTTTCAACGATATTAGTGCAAAAGATTTATTAAAAGTACCCTTTTAGGGATGAAAAATTTCAAAATCTGTCCAAATTTCACCCATTCGCATGCGAAAGCGTGTACATACCTCAGTGGGAACGTCTCCTCTTATTTACATAAATTCGAGAATTTTTTTTATTATGTGCATTGCTAAACGTAATATAATATATAAAAACTATTTTCATTAAACATTTTAAAATTTCTTTAAATTAGTACTAACATTGAAATCCTTATCGCTGTTACGGCTTTGAATAATGAAACAAGTTTTCTTTGACCCGCCGACTTGGAAATATTTTGATCAGATTACGACATTCCTTTGATTTAAGACCAAAAGTCTAAGCTGAACTGTAACCGCATAATTATTTTGCTAACCTCCAGATTGGAGACGGAATACTTTTTGATTACATTTTTAGCTTAGATCTGGTTTTATTTTCATATAATTCATATACAAAATTAATTTATTTATCTAAAATCATAAAGCCTTCAGCATATTATCGCCAACAAACTGTTTCGCAGTTTGGCGATTTTTATAGTTATATGTATATTGTGTAATACTTGTGAATAAATTAATAATAAAAAAAATAGTAGAATCGAAAAAGCTGACTGACATAATATTTTAAAGGTGATCTTCTACGAGCTACGGTGCTACGTCGCTACGATATAATGCTACGAGGCCGCGTAGACTCGTAGACGTAGCAACGTAGTAGTTAATGGAATCAGGCGTTACTTTGCGGAAATCCATAGCATAAAATTAATTAATATTATGTTTATAGCAGTTTTTCCGCTAAATAATACCCACAACCTGCAAGCAAATGTGTGAGTGCACGCATAAGCATGCGTAACGCACCTCCCTCCTCCCACACTGCTTATGCGTGCACTCAGATGCAAGATTGTGCAAACACCACCACCACACAAGCAACAATGTCGGCAAGATCGTGCAAAGCCCCACACCACCATGCAGGTTGCAAAACTCGACGCGCGTTTCGCCCCGAACCCGGAGCATCCTCAGGAAGTGGACCTGCGAACAAAGTTCGTTAGTAATGCTGCCAAGCAAACCGCCACCTTATATAGACTACTGGCTACTAGTACCCCCACCAAACATATTAATGAGCGGTGACGTAGTCAAGCAAGTTTGGTCATTCAACAATGCAAGTCTATTGTTGTTCTTTTCTTTAATTATTTCTAATTGTTCCAACACGCTCAGTCGAAAGCCTTTGTCACATTTATGTAATACCTTATAGGAATGGCCATCTACCCGATGGCACATAGTTATTAAAAATCGGACTTTTCTCGGTTGAATCGGTCTTGTTGAACAAATAATTGATTGTTAAATCGAAAGTAGTTTTGTTCCATGCAGATTTTAGTAAGAGTAAGCAATTCCAGACCTTCACCAGGAGGCAAACGTTTTTCCAATTCATTCCCCAGAATACCCAACGTTTCCTCACACGGAACATTAGTAAATAAACTATCTACATCAAGCGAAACTAATTTGCAACGAGGTGGCAAAGTCACATTTTTTATTTGATTTACTAATTGCAAGCTATTTTTAATTGCATAAGGTGGCCGAAATGAAATCCTTTGTTTAATAATGTAATTTAATGACTTTGCCAACTCGTATGCCGGTGCACCTATATATGAGACAACTGGACGTATTGGGATATCAGTTTTGTGAATTTAGATGAAATTAGATAGAAAAAAATAAATAAACGTAAATTTTACGACAGACAAGCAGTAATTATCCGCGGCTTCGCCCGCGGAATTAGGTTTTAAATTTTCATACCGCCTTTGGGATTGATTTTTTCAAAAGTCCTTCCTTAGTAGATGCCTACGTGATATAAGAAATACGTGTGCAAATTTTCTAATTTCTAGCCATAAGGGTTTAGCCTGTGCGTTGATATATCAGTCAATCAGCTTTGCCTTTTATTTAAATAGATTGACAAACGTCAACGTTTAACAAAATAGGGGATCGGACTACATCTGAAATATTTACTTTCGTTAATATATTCAGAAATATTGAGGCATTACTACTTGGTTAGTGTTTAAAAATATGTTATTTTATGTGTAATTTACTAATTAAATACGTTTAAAAAGTACCAAAAATATATATGTTTTTGCGAAATTGGTAAAGAAAACCTACATCATTAGTTTACTTACTTACATCATATACAAAAACATTCATTACAGTAAGTATGAACTGAAACGCACAAATATCGGAGATATTTACAAATATATTCCGGCGGCCATATACTTCATACACCTTAACCTACAAGTGACGTCACTTGTAGGTTAAATTTAGTATGGAGCGTTTGTACGAGACTCGCGAATTTTTTTATACAAATCGCTGTACCTTTGAAAATATTGACTTTTGATATACGGTTTCTTCTGAGAAGTTACTCATATTTAAGAGTATTATTCATTCATGCAATAAAAAAAATCAGTCCGCTTGTCTGTTGTTGTTTATAATTTTTTCTATATTTCTTTTTCTTAGCACTATTAAAAAATACCCGCCTGCACACCTTCCTCCACGTAAACTTAATTTACCTGCAAAATTTCATACTCCTCCGTACGCATAATTATCGTAAAACTGTACTTAAAGGTTTTGCTTCACGTATTAATTTAATACTTAATTATTTTTGTGAGCTACTCTCTAGTTACAAAATAAATCCCCGCGATATTGTTTAATGATATTAATTTATTCTTTAAATATGAATAATGAATATAAATAAAGATAATATTAAAAAGGAAAATTATTTTTTTATTTCAAGCAATAATATATAAAAATTAAAAGGAACATTAGTATTCTCCTTATCTGTATCACACAAATAGCTTTTAATAAGCTCTATGTTTATTTAAGCTTAGGTAATTTTACTTTGAAATTTAATTTCGTCGTCTAAAAATGTAATATTGTTTTATTCAAACTTACGACATACTTTCAGAAAGCTTTTCTTAATTTTGGTGGCTAAATAATTACGTAAAATCTTTTATATCTGTTCTAATAAAATATGTTTTATAAGAATCAAACTAAATTAATAAAAGTTTTATAAAACATTAGCTTTTGATCGCAGCTCTGCCCGCGTAAATACATTATCCCGCGGGAACACTGTACTTTTTCGGGATAAAAAATATCCTATGTCATTTCCTGCGACTCAAAGTATGTTTATACGAAATTTCATAAAAATCGCTTCAGCGGTTAAAGCGTGAAGAGGTAACAGACAGACAGACACACTTTCGTATTTATAATATTACTAGCTAACCCGGCAAACGTTGTTTTGCCTTATAAAAATTCAAAAACACTATAATTGATCAGTTATCGAGCGGGATGAAAAATGATTAAATTACTAAAATGGCTATAAAAAATAGGGGTTGGTGATAAAAAGTAAAAATTTAGGGTTGTAGGTATGTATTTTTTAATGCTACATTACAAAAAAAATAAAAACGAAAAATTTCGTACAAAAATTTAAAAAAAATTTAAGGGTGAACAACCCTTATCACTTAGGGGTATGGAAAATAGATAGTAGCCGATTCTCAGATCTACTGAATACGCATATAAAATTTGGTAAAAACCCCCCGACACAAAAAATAAACTCTAAAAAATAATAAATAATATTTTAAACCTATTATAATTATATTATCACATATAATATTATGTAAGTTGAAATAATTTTATTTTTCAATCGTCGCCTCGTCAGGGGACCGCTAAAGTTTATAAAGTTTTTTTACAACAACAGCTAATTAATTATTACGAATTACATTTAAGTAGGTATGAGCAAATTTTTTCGGAGTAAATTCTTTTGCTCATTCTGCGACTACACGTGTTTTTTTCACATAGCGGTCCCCCGACGAGACGACGATTGGAAAATAAAATTATTTCAACTTACATAATATTACATGTGATAATATAATTATAATAGGTTTAAAATATTATTTATTATTTTTTAGAGTTTATTTTTTGTGTCGGGGGGTTTTTAAAATTTTTAATTTTACTTTTATTTTATCCTTTTTAAAGTAGGTATAAATAATGATTACCTTACCATATACATACTTTCAAGTTCAACATCATTGAAGTAACATGGTAGCAAATTTCGAATCGATAGAACATATGGACGATGTCAGATCCCCTCATCAACTAATAAAGAAAAGATGATCTTCAAACGGCTAATCAGGTCATGGTTACCTTACCATGTTCTTCAAATATTGTTGAAGTAACACGGTACCAAATTTCGAATCGATCGGACATAAAAAAGTAAGTCAGATCCCCTCATCAACTAGAAAAGAGCTGATCATCTTCAAACGGCTGATCAGGTCATGGTTACATTAGCATGTTCTTTGAATATCGTTGAAGTAACACAGTACCAAATTTTGAATCGATCGGACATTGGAAAGTTAGTCAGCTCCCCTCATCAACTAGAAAAGAGCTGATCATCTTCAAACGGCTGATCTTCCCACCACCAATTTTCTCATCAAACGAAGCTACGAACACTCTCGATTAAGTCATCAATATTCTCTTTCAGTGCGCTTTCATTTGAGACCTTACTCGAGTATATTTGCACATTCGGATTTTCTTCCCCGCTTTCACCCCCCACAACTTTTAAACGGCTCAACCGATTTTCATCAAACATGTCTAGGAACACTCGCATGTAAGTCACCTTTAATACAAAAGAAACTAAATTGAAATCGCTTCATCCGTTCGGGAGCTATGATGCCACAGACAGACAGACAGACACATCCACAGACAGACAGACAGACCGACAGACAGACAGACAGACAGACAGACAGACAGACACGTCAAACTTATAACACCCCTCTTTTTGCGTCGGGGGTTAAAAATAGGTAAAGCCGTTTCGGAGGAGTACGGTAACTAACATTGTGTAATGGAAATTTTATATATTAGTTAAAGCATAGATCTATATCTAGATATTTTGGTTCTTATCAAATGTCCAATTCATTAAGAAACTTATCTGTGAATTTGCTAATGCGGCAGGGCGTCGAGAATCACTTACCGGCAAGTGAGCCTCGAATGCAATACGTTGGATATTTGACACCTTTTATACCGGACCTTCGGGATGGGATCTCCACTTTTTGCACCTATAATAAATATATTTGCTCTTGCCCGCGTAAGTATAGTATCCCTATTCCCTGTACTTTTTGGGATAAAAAGTAGCCTTTGTTTTAATCCAGAGTCTAGACTACTACCATACCAAATTTCATCCAAATCCGTTCAGTAACTTTTGCGTGAAATAGTAGGTAACAAATATCCATCTAATATATTTTATAATATTAGTAGGATTCGATAGTCAAATGACAAATTGAACACAATAAGCAGTAATTATGGAAAAATTCAAACGTCGTTTTAGGGTTCCGTAATGCTCAAGGAACTTATAATTTCGGTACGTTCGTCCGTCTGTCTGTCTGCCTATGCGTTCTCCTAGAACCTGTAATTAAAAGTGTTAATTGATGAAATTTGGTATAGTTATAAAATGTTAGATCTCGGTTTTGACATAAAAATTACCTTTTATACAATATATATTTCGCAATGGAATCTTCACAGCACATGGATGAGGTAAAACAGAATTTCCTAACAAAAACACTTGTAAATAAGGTTCTATACATATATCTAAATGCGAAAATATTTGCTTAAGACAAATGGACAGTCTGATGTACGAAAGGGTCGGGACTTCAAAAGCCTTTCCCGTTTCAATTCGCCTGTCTCCTACACCCGTTGGACCGCCGTGTTTATAATTAAAATATGCTTTTTATTGACGCTTTTATAGAAATGACTACTATATTAAGGTTAAAGAGAGCAAATTGAGAGGTCTTATTGTAGGTACTATTAGACTTCTTATTCACGCTATGTTTGTCAAAATATAAAGGAGGTGACCTATAAAGATGTTGATGCTGGATATTCTTAAGCCCCAACTATATCTGAACTGTGGTTTGAATATTAGCTACTTAAATGGAATCATACTTTGTTTGCCTTAAGAAAACAGTTCCTTCGTAGTTAAATCAATTTGCACTTCCAAAACAATTAAGTTCATGTTAATTATTATTAACGTGGACAGCCTCGGACACCACGGTCTGTCCTGTCAGCGTAGCGCCGGCCGCATCTCCCGACATCACTGCCTGAACGACCTCATCCGTCGGGCTCTTGTCACCGCCGGAGTACCAGCTGTGCTGGAACCCTCTGGCTTGGCGCGCGACGATGGCAAGAGACCAGACGGTATGACCCTGGTCCCTTGGAGAGTGGGACGGGCTCTTGTATGGGACGCTACTTGCGTCGATACACTTGCTCCGTCCCATGTCCAGGGCACCTCGAGCACTGCAGGTGCGGCCGCCAATCAGGCGGAGAACCTCAAGCGGCGCAAATATGAGAACCTTAGTGGGGATCTCATATTTGAACCTTTTGGGGTTGAAACCCTAGGTTCATGAGGTCCGGGTGCGCACAAACTTTTCAGAGAGATTTCCAAAAAACTAATTGAGGCCACCCGAGACCCCAGAGCCGGCACCTATCTGGCCTAAAGAGTGAGTATCGTAATTCAGCGGGGAAACTCTTTGAGCCTTCTAGGTACTCTGCCTGGTGGGGACGACCTGGGAGATTTCTTTTTATTGTAGCTTTTTAAGTTTTTCTAGTTTTAATTTTTTAAGTAGTTAGCTATTAGATATTATACCATATTATATACCATAATAATTGTAAATTATAGAGATTATTAAATCATCTATTATCATATGATGAAAGATATTGTGAGGCACCGCAACTCAGCGGGTATTTTCATATAATTATTATGCTGCACGGTTCTCGAAAATTTGCAACAGAATTTACCAAGGATTTTCATAAGATAGAAAATCCTTCGTAAATTCTGTTGCAAATTTTAAACAAGATACTTGACTCAAAACAGTATACTAAATTAATTTTAATAATAGTTACAATGTTCAAATAATAACCCGATTTTCTTCAGAATTATATTAACTGTACTACTGTATACTCAAACGGTACTCAAAAACCACTCATCTTTTTAAACAACAGCTGCTTAAAAATATGAGTGGTTGCTAAATACATTCATATGACACATTCCGTGTTTGGGACTGCACAAACGTCTCTTCTTTTTACCCAACTAAGGCGAAGCAAAAAGTCTATGAATGTATGTATGTATGTTTATTCCACCGTAGCGTCTAGATTACTGGTCTATCTCGTTTCAAATGAGATATCGATAGATTCGTAATAATAGCTTGGGTAACATAGGCTATATATTACCCGAGCTATTATTAGTGCTATATGTCATGGGATACTCTTCCCAACTTACCTGTCCGGTAGTTGTGGTATAGTATACGGGTATGCGACCCCGGCTTCCCTAGCTATTACTGTCCTATCCTTTGCCCTCCTGGGCGGTAATATCCTACATTCCCTATTTCCCACTCTAACTTACCAATCTTCCTTTCCACACCACCTATCCTTCCCTTTCCCTATCCTTACCCTCTCCACCAATCCGTGGAAACGCAATGGATAAATCAAAAATAATTGAATAATCCAAAATGGCGGCGATGTGGTTCGCCACCCATCACATCTCGTTTCTCGCGGAGGCGAAAAGCGGACCATGGAACGACGCTTGACTACGTTGAATGTAAGAGGAGGAATGGATGATAAGAATGAAAGTGGACGAAGCGAAAGAAGTATGTAAGGATCGTAGCAAGTGGAAAGAAGTGGTCTCTGCCTACCCCTACGGGAAAGAGGCGGTCCTGCCTACCCCTACGGGAAAAAGGCGTGATTATATGTATGTATGTATGTATGTATTATTAGTGGTCGTGGTCGTGTTATAGTTTTTTATAAAACTTCACTCACTCACTGACAGACCCGCGGGCCTATTCGCTATCGTACATTTTGTGAGTTAATCACTGAGTTAATAACGAAACGGAGGAGTGAGTAACGGAAAGTGTCACTTTTGTATTCACTATGCACAAGTTATCAACTGAGTTGGTACGGTTTTTAACCAAATCTTAGTTGATAACTTTTAGGGAAGAGGCATGCATTTTGCCATAAATTTTTTATCAAAAGTTCTTAACTATCAATAAATATGTATTCACTAAAGCAAAATGACAGTTCATAATTACGAACTCAATGAAGTGACTAACCCATTTTAACAACTGCTAAAGAGTAGTTGTTTTCGTGCGTTGATAATAAAATTTGAAGATTTTAATTGAAATTACAGCTTGGCAAATAAATCGTGAAATTAATAGGGGCGCCAGCATCGTTCGGATGGTCACCTCACCTCATTTCCTATAATTATATTATATAACTATAAACTTTGATTAAATTCAGTTTTGAAAAATAATTTATCCATTAATTAATTTAATGAGTTTGCATATAGGTACATTTTTTATTATGTCCAAATTTAACTAGCCATAAACATAATAACAAATAGTAGCATTAAAGCTCGCATTTGTATCTTTGTTTACGTTGCTTAGGTCAAATTGCATCTAAGCGGATTTCATAAAATAGTTTTTTTAGGAATAAATAAAAGCAGTATATTTATTTTGTTTATTTAATCAGAGTCAAAAACACCTTCATCCAAATATTCTATATCAGAAAACCAAGTTATAGCTTGGCTCGAGCCCTCCCCAAAAGTCTAGCTCGAGCCCTCCTCAATAGCCTGGATCGAGCCCTCCCCAAAAGTCTGGCTGTTATTAGAATCACTGTCACTAATGCTGCAGCTGTCGTCTCGGAGGTTTACGACTATTCTGTCTATGTCATCATATAATGATTAATGTGTGTCCTCTATTAACATATCCGTCTTCTATTTTTATCACATGCTGGCATGCTTTTCTCCAGTCCTCAGCAGATACATCTTCTTCAAACACACACCTTGAAAAATAAAACACATATTTAAAACAAATATTTTTTTTAATATACTAATCCATAAGTAAAGTACATAATTCAGAAATAAAGTTAGTACTTTGTAGTACCTACCATGATATCAACTGATCCCACATTGCGTGAGGCGATTTTTTGTTTTGCTATGCCCCAGATCAACTCAATAGGGTTAAGGTCACAGTGGTAAGGTGGGAACCACCTAACAGTTTATCGATCTTGTAGATAGTCTCGGGCTTGTGTTAACAAGCATTACCAGATTTGGCTTTTTCGCTGTTTCGTTAAACATTATTTTGATTTTCACCAACCACTGCTGTAGGAGCTTTATTTAGTAAAACAGAATGGTAAGGAGCATTATCCATTACAATCATCAATATGGCTCTGACAAATTGGGAATTAATCTTTCCTTAACCCACTTTGTAAAATTATTTTTATTCATTTCTGAATGATAATCCTCATTTTTATTTTTTCCACAAAAAAATTAGCAATGAATTTGGTACAAAACCTTTATCAGAGCCTGCATGTATAATTATTATGTATCTGAAAAAAAATAATAGAAATAGGTAATCATGAAAAAAAATTGAAATAGGTAATCAAAGATCAAAATAAATATAAAATAAAAATAGAAAAATCAAAATAAATCCATGGGGTCCTAGCGCTATAAGGCTTTTTAAGGAAATAGGAAAAAGGTTAGTCGACATCACAGGAGACCGAAGAGCTGGCGGCTCGGTTCACCTCGGACAAAGAATTAGTCTAGCTATTCAAACGGGGAACGCTGCCAGTATCTTGGGAACCTTGCCTAAAGGGACTCCTTTTAATAATATATTTTAGCCATTACATTATATTTTTAAGGTTTTTAGTTTTAGGTTCTTTGTTCTAGTTTAAATATATTTTTTATTCTATTGTATATTATTATGTATGTTGAATAAATAAAGAGAATATAATATTATATTAAACAATAATTAGGTTTAATGCTTGAACATTAAATAAATACATTAAGAAAGTGGAAGTTTATTAAAAATAATTAAATTAATTCAGTTAGGACTACATACCTTTTGCCTTTTGAAATATTTTCTTTTATTCCACTGGGCACTGACTTCCAAAGATTGCCAGCACTTTTTTAATTTATATGATGTATGAACACAACTCTCATCAAAATAAAATATAAATAATATTCTTCTTCAGCTCCTCTGGCAAGTTTCTGTTTTTAATATCTTTTTCCAGGTAGACTTCACTGGTTTTTCTATGAAAGCCGTTCTATCGTTTTGGCATTTTTTGTATCTCAAACCTACGGATATTAAAACCTTCTGTAAATGTTCACGGCAGTAGTAAATGTTCACGGCAGTAGTAAATCGCTGTAAGTGCGATTTAGGTACTACAGAAATTGTAAGTACCTCATAACATCGATGTAATTAACTTAACAAAAACATTTACATTGTTGACTTTACCGCTGAATAATTTTCCTCTAACCTATTTTTGGTTTCACGTAGGTAAAGGTAAAGATGGCTCACACTCTAATAATGGTATATGCTGCAGAAAGTTAGGAAATATTAATTTATTTTGAAAAAGTTGAGAGGAAAAACTTATAATTCGAAATATTTATGTAGGTACTCGTCTCATTGACTTGACAAACAATAGTTGATAACTTAGTCCACAGACAACAAAATAAATAGTTATCCGAATAAATTAAAAGGTTCTCACATTTTATAATGTACTCCTCCACAGACGGTACTATTCAATTTAGCCGAATTACAGTCGAGAACTTTGCGTCAATTGAGTTATTCACTTTGCCATCAAAAGGTACTGAATACAAAATTATGGAACTGGTCGGTTACAAACAAAAGCTGGTTAATAACCATTTTCAAAGTGATTAACTAAACTTGTATTTTAGCGAATAGGCCCGCCGGTGTAAGTACCACTCTACACTCTTATAAAATATATGACAAAAGGTACAAAAGCGGTACAACAGGATTATCGACGACCATATATTATACTATTGAGAAAGAATCAACACTCTTATAAATGCGTTGGATACTAAAACGTCGCTTCAATTTAACGGCACATTTGAGTAGGTCCAACACCTACTGTTAATATTTGGTAGGTCCCAAGCTCAGAATGTGTCATCCATACTAATATTAAAATGGGAAAGTGTGTGTGTCTGTTTGTCCGTCTTTCACGTCAAATTTACTGAACCGATTTAAATTAAATTTGGTACACAGATAGTCTAGAGCCTGAGTAAGGACAGGCTACTTTTTATCGCGGGAAAATGTACGGTTCCCGTGGGATACATTATTTACAGTTTCACATAAAAACTACTAAGCCGATTATCATGAAATCTGGCACAGCTCGCCGTCAAACACTAGTTTGACGAGATAATAAGCTGTAATTGTATTGTTTCTTAATAAATGAAGTAAATATAAAGTAGACCACGGGAAAGGACATAGGTTACTTATCGCGGGGAAATGTACGGTTCCTGTGGGATATCTGGGGGCACGGTAGTGCCCCCATGCCAAGACGTCAAGCGAAGCGCAAGGGCACTACCAAACCACCTTTTCTCGAAGCGTTTCGTCGATTTTTTGAACCCTCATAACTTGAGTTTGGATTGTACCAGATAAATGAAACTTTCAGGATTTGTTCCCATCAGCGGTCTCATTAAACATGTAAAGTTTCGATTACCTACGTCTTATACTTTAGATTTTATTGATATCTAAAAACCCCAGATTCCGTCACTGACTCACTGATGATCAACAAAATTATATCGTACTTCCGGATGTTCTCGAAAGCTGAAATTTGTTACGTAAGATTGTATTAATACACAACCAACATAAAAATTCTCAAAATTGGAACTTTCATCTTCCAACCCCTTAAACAAGGGAGTTAAATTAAATTATCTGTGAAAGCGCCATCTATCGCGTTATTGTGAACTATATAAGTTATGTCGTCGTTCATCGCTAGGCTTGTAAACTAATTGACTAATATTGATTGAAATAATTATTTCCCGAATATTCTGAATTTGAACGGAAAATTTAACATATATGCAACATTTATTTAATTAAGTTAAGAATTATTAAGGTAAGAAGTCTCATATAAACTTTTATCCTTCAACCCCTTAAACTACAGGATGGAAGTTTCTATAATATTACCACAAATTTAGCTAGAGGCCTGAAAATTGTTGTTGTTATTAGGGATCCGATAATAACAATAAAATTTAATAAAATAACCATGTATCCCTTTATTAACAACAAAAAACACAATGTTTTTTTAATCTTTATCGATATATTTTATTGCACTTGTTAATTTTACCCGTATGTATTTTCCGTTTAAATTACTAAAGAATACTCGGGAAATAATTAGGTACCTATTTAAATATTACGTCAATTAGATTCCAATTCAAGCGACGAACTCATAACTAACATAATTCATAATGTACGAGATAGATGTCACTTTTACACAAGACTATAAAATATTATGAGTTATCATTAAAACGAATAATAATAATTAACTGAAGGGAATGAAATAATAAAAAAAACTATGTATCAAATTACAGTTACATACTTTTTAGTATCATCAATATATTTACAGTATCCGAGTAACTTACAATAAATAAAATGTAGTAAAAGCGCCACCTAGCATAGCTTATAAACAATAATCAATTATAAATGGGCATTCAAGTAGTACTTACTGCTACCGACAGATGTCAGTGCTTCGACTAAATTTATTACATAAGTCATAGAACGTGAGTATAATTTTTTTACCCTGAAAGATTCGGCTACTTGTTTGTAGTAACTAGTACCTGGGAGACGTGAGTCATGCTCAGGAGCAGGGGGGCGAAACTCTCATACATGCACAAATTAACAGAGAACAGAGACATCTAAAAATGAATATCCGGTACTAACAGTTTGAAAGTTTTCGGATAGTCACAACAGATGCCACTAAGCGACTTCTACATCGCGATATCGCGAACACAAGGCGTATGTATAAGGGCTCGCGAAAATTTTACTATGCAGCAACCATATCCCACTGTTAAGAGGAACTTGGTCGTTGTTGTGTCTACGACTTTCGATAAAACTTAATTTCTGTCCATAATTCAGTTCAATAAAAATTATCAGGCGGTACTACTTCCATCTAGCGGGTTTGATAGTAACTAAAACGGTACAACGCCATCTAAAATCGACATTCCGAAACTTTTGCAAGACTCAGTTTCAATTTTAGAGTTGCGCATCTATACTAATATATATCTGTATTATCTATGCTCAGGAGTGACCCGGGAGATCGAGCTTTGCTCGGAGTTTAAACAATAGTACGGAAGAAGAAAAATTATAAAAGGAATAACCTAACCAAGAGCATGTCAGGACATGTCTAAGGAGGGTTTCGTAACTATAAACGCGTAATAGCCAATAGGTATTTATTTAAATTACTTCAAAAGTTATTGTCCGATTAGTTCAAATATTTTTCCGAAAGAATAAGTAACGACCACTGTGGCGCAGTGGTGAGCGCGTTTGTACTCAAGCCGGAGGTCGCGGGTTCGAATCCCGCCAGGGAACAAAAAAGTCTTATTATTTAGTATGATGCAAAGGGTGGGGAGGGCTTGGGGGGGGGGACTTGTAAACCACTTTGGATGCCAGTTACTCCAAATTGTTGACTTTGTAAAAAAGTAATGTATGAAACCTTGCCTTTATTTTAAAAGACGTATTCAACGATACCCCTCACATTAATGGCTAACAATAAAAAAATATTCTTCATCCCCACTTCACATGTATGAAGCCCCTGAAATATAAAATAAGTATTTTATGATGCCAAAAGTGACATTTAAGTTACATATTACATAACTATTCCAAATTTCATCAATTTATATTCATAACTAGCTGTTGCCCGGGCCGCGGTTCCGCTCGCGTAAATAGCGTATCCCACTTTTTCAGAATAAAAAATTGCCTATGTTCTAATCCAGAGCCTAAACTACTACCGTATCAAATTTCATCGAAATCCATTCAGTAGTTTTTCGTGAAAGAGTTACAAACATCCATCCATTCTCACAAACATTCACATTTGTAATATTAGTAGGATAACAGAAGCTGAAACAATGGACAGACAGACAGACGGAGACGGACGGACGGACACAGTAAATTTATAAGGTTTCCTCGAGTATTACGAAACCCTATTACATAGAATAATATAGAATTAAAAAAAATCGTCTGACTGGGATTCGAACCCGCGATCAATTTTCCATTAACGCAAAAGTCTGTCGCCTAGTAGCTGAAATACTGAAAGCCGTTTCCGAGAATCTCAATTCATATTTACAAGATTTGCTTGTTTGAAGTACTATCAGATAATGAAAATTTGTATTGTAATTTGTATTACGTACCTACGTTGCAATATATTAAAGTTATATTATTACTAGCTGACCCGGCAAACGTTGTTGCCTTATTAAAAGTTAAAAACACTATAATTGATCAGTTATCGAGCAGGATGAAAAATGATTAAATTACTAAAATGGCTAAAAAAAGAAAATGGTGATAAAAAAGTAAAAATTTAGGATTGTATGTATTTTTAATTACCACATTATAAAAAAATAAAAACAAAAGATTTCGTCCAAAAATTAAAAAAAAAAATTAAGGGTGAACAACCCTTATCACTTAGGGGTATGGAAAATAGATAGTAGCCGATTCTCAGACCTACTGAATACGCATATTAAATTTGGTAAAAATCGGTAAAGCCGTTTCGGAGGAGTACTAACATTGAGACTTGGAAATTTTATATATTAGAAGATAGATAGATTGTTCCAGTGTAATATTACGGAAATACCGTGATATTATTGTTTAATATGATAAAAGGGAGCAAACGTGATACGCCTGATGAAAAGCGACTACTGTTGCCCAAGAATACGTCTTGTACTCTCGTATGTACGTACTATACGTACTCTTGTGAGCAGGCTTATGTTGCATTCTCTAGTGACCAATTCGCAAGGCGTTCACCTAGTTAAATATTCACTTCAGTTGTATTAAAACACAAGAGTCAGCTGTAGTCGAATATAATCGACTAAGAGCCAAGTATCGCCCTAATCTGCCACTTATTGTAAATAGTAAGCCAACAAAGGAAAACCAAACCAAGAGCATGTCAGGACATATCTAAGGAGGGTTCCGTTACTATAAACGCGTAATATCCTTTTTTTTTAATTACTCTAAAAGCAACTGTCCGATTTGGTTCACAATAATTTTCCTAAAGAGTTTTTAGCAAGTTTCTATCTTATATAGTTTAAAAATGCTAGGGGGGGGGACCACCTTACAAACTACTTTGGAGGCCGATTACTCGAAAATGGTCAATTTTATAAAAAAGTAACGTATGAAACCTTGCCTTTATTCTTTATTTTAAAAGACCTATTTTACGATACCCCACACGATGGGGTAGAGTGAAAAAATATTTTTCATCCCCACTTCACATGTATGGAGAGCCACCCTTAAAATACAAAATTATTATTTTTTTATGATCCCAAAACCGTGATCTATACACAATCTATAACTGCACCAAATTTCATTAATTTATATTCATAATTACAGGAGCTAGAGGCGCGGACAGACAGACAGACAGACAGACAGACAGATGGACAGAGCGAAACTATAAGGGTTCCTTAAGTACTACGGAACCCTAAAAAAGGCAAAGGGAGAGTGGGCAGAAAAAAAGCGTCTCTGTTGTGAAAGAAATACACCCAAAAAAAAAAGAAAAAGAAAATAACAATTCTGTTATAGGTAACAACTTACAAAAAGAAGTGAAATCCCACCAAAAACATTTTCATGTAAAAAAATTATGCCAAGACGATACCATATGACTAGCACTGTCAAAAAGTTATGAAATCTCATGTAAAACCAAGCTTCTTACCCTACACGCCTTAATTCTGCAAGCGTAACTTGGTGAATTTCATAACTTTTTCTAAAAATTCTGTAAGAAGCTTGGTTTTACATGAGATTTCATAACTTTTTGACAGTGCTAGTCATATGGTATCGTCTTGGCATAATTTTTTTACATGAAAATGTTTTTGGTGGGATTTTATTTACAGTTTCACGTAAAAGCTACTTAACTGATTATCATGAAATTTGGCACAGTAATGTAATACCATGGTGAACGACATAGGCTACTTTTTATCGCGGGACATATACAGTTCCCGTGGGTTACTGTACTTACGCGGGAGGAGCCGCGGGCATCAGCTAGTGTGAAATCTGGGGGCACGGCAGTGCCCCCGCCAAGTCGAGCGCGAAGCAAACACTGCCGTACCATCCTTTACTGGAATCATTTCGCCGCATTTTCAGGCCCCTATTTGAGAACCTCTGGATAAGACCAGAACGCAGAAATTTTCGTCATCCAGTAAGCTATAATTACATACTTAAAATCCAAAATTTCAAGTCTGTAGGTCATTTAGTTCCGAAGTTAAGCGAAAGCAAAGTTTCGCATTTATGACACTCACTCACACACTCACTCACTTATACACTCACTCATGATCATCAAAATAGAACTAGTACTTCCCATAAACTCAGAGAGCTGAAATTTGGTACAGAGTTAGGGTTTAATGGCCACATAAAGGGAAAACTATAAAAACTAGGATAATCGATCTGGGGGCACGGCAGTGCCCCCGCCAAGTCGAGCGCGAAGCAAACACTGCCGTACCATTCTTTACTGGAACCATTTCGCCGCATTTTCAGGCCCCTATTTGAGAACCTCTGGATAAGACCAGAACGTCGATCTGGGGGCACGGCAGTGCCCCCGCCAAGTCGAGCGCGAAGCAAACACTGCCGAACCATTCTTTACTGGAACCATTTCGCCGCATTTTCAGGCCCCTATTTGAGAACCTCTGGATAAGACCAGAACGTCGATCTGGGGGCACTGCAGTGCCCCCGCCAAGTCGAGCGCGAAGCAAACACTGCCGTACCATTATTTACTGGAACCATTTCGCCGCATTTTCAGGCCCCTATTTGAGAACCTCTGGATAAGACCAGAACGTCGATCTGGGGGCACGGCAGTGCCCCCGCCAAGTCGAGCGCGAAGCAAACACTGTCGTACCATTCTTTACTGGAACCATTTCGCCGCATTTTCAGGCCCCTATTTGAGGAGCTCTGGATAAGACCAGAACGCAGAAATTTTCGTCATCTAGTAAGCTATAATCACATACTTAAAATCCAAAATTTTAAGTCTGTAGGTCATTTAGTTCCGAAGTTAAGCGAAAGCAAAGTTTTGAATTTATGACACTCACTCACTCAGTCACTCACTCATGATCATCAGAATAGAACTAGTACTTCTCATGAACTCAGAGAGCTGAAATTTGGTACAGAGTTAGGGTTTAATGGCCACATAAAGGGAAAACTATGAAAACTAGGATAATCGAACATCTGGAGTACCTGGTGACCCTGATTAGAAAACACAAGAGCCCAACCAAACTATTAGAGATCGACATACCGCCTTTACAAAAAATATTCAACATGGTGGTGGGCCGCTTCATTTGATGTCAAAAATCGAAGGTCTGAGGTATCTGATGAAGAATCCTCAGCTGGTTTCAGCTAATTAGAGATATGGTAATGCCCCCCTTCTACTATTGGTACATAAAAAAATCGACTGTCATTTCAAAAACCTAGCGAAGTGGGACACATCTTCTAATTTAATCTAGTCCGTAGCATTCCACTGCTGGGCGAATGCCTCCCTTTCTGCTTTTGATACGCATATAAATAAAATTAAAGGAAAATTCTGGATAAGACTAGACTGGCTTTTATACTTATATTTACAAGTTTACAAGAAGAAATAGTCGAACGATTAACTTTATTGTACTCGATCATTACACAAATTAAATAAACAAATTACACTGAAATCTAGTAAAATAAATCAATATGCCCACGTTTCTACAAAAAGAAGTGAAATCCCACCAAAAACATTCTGTAAAAAACTAGCCAAGTCTCGATAGAGCTGCTTGTTTATCTCTAAAAAGTAGTGAAATCTAGACAAAGTCGTGCCAAGTCTAAGGTTCCTTACTGCGATTTCTTTATTATTATAGTTAATGTTGTGTGACTTGGCCGTTGAACATTCTTTATACGTTACAATTGGGTACAAGTCAATTTTGTTTACACGTAATGTATATCTGTTGTAACTACCTATGTTTGTTAAGCGAGATAATAGCCCATACTGGTATTGGTAATTGGACGCTAGTGAGTAGTGTCTCATTTTAGACTGTTGTTGATTGTAGAACACATGTATTGGAGCAATGGTGTCATGGAGCCCCTTTTCTACCATTGTGTACTCTTCAACGGCCAAGTCACACAACATTAACTATAATAATAAAGAAATCGCAGTAAGGAACCTTAGACTTGGCACGACTTTGTCTAGATTTCACTACTTTTTAGAGATAAACAAGCAGCTCTATCGAGACTTGGCTAGTTTTTTACAGAATGTTTTTGGTGGGATATGTATTTAGAGGCTACTCACCTACCTACCTACTTCCTATATACACGTGCTAGAATATAGCTCGAAGGCTTACGGACGAAAGTAGCACAGAATATCAATCATTGTCCTGGGAGATTGATGTCTCAGACGTTTGGGGACCCTTGTTACGGCCTAACTGTGAAATGTGTGGAACTATTTCTCATGTACACTGTGACATTTTATACTAGCTGTTATACGCGACTTTTTACTACTTTTTTAAGGTTAGTATTACGAGTATAGTGTTATGATCTTATTGTTATGTAGTAAAAGTGTGTTGTTTACCATCTAGCTACTAACTTAGTAGTAAAGACTAAGAAAAGTAAAATGTATTTTTTTATATTATGGAGACAACAGTAGCAACGTATAGGTACATATAACACACGTGTAGACATAATACGATTAATGATTCGTTTGTCCGTAAATACGGACACGGCATTTTTTCTTGCCCGAGGTACTAAATTTCGTAAGCTAGGTATTAAAATAAATTCTAGGAGGACCAGCCTTCGCTACTGATAGATAAGGGATCACCTTTTTTCGCATAACTTTATTTGTCATAATTTCATTGGCATATTTTTACTATGCATAATAATACTGTTAGTCTAAGAAAATTAGTATCAGAATCGTCGATCTGACCGAATAATTCATGTAGTTTTGAAAGTTGCTACAGTTATTCCTAAAGGTGTCCAGATGAATATACTAAAAGCCCCCGAGGGAGGGACACGAGCCGGCGGTGGGGGAGGGGGGAAAGGTCTCTTTTCAAGGTTTTTGCTTGTGACTCGAAAATTATTTATAATATCTCTTTAGTGATTTCTACATAAATTATCTACATTAAATTTCCTATAAATTACGTCTTAAAATGTATACTGTACGATCAATACTTTAGGAGATACAGAGTATTAAAGGTGATAAAAATAAGAAGCTAAATCGTTTTACAAATTTTAATAATAGATAAAAATCTTGATAATACATGTTTTGCCCTTCCTGTAAATAGCTGAGGTTGTATCACACCCACTGAAACTATGCAGAAAGAGAATAGAACCACAAAATTTCTTGAAGTATACCGAGCGCCCTGTACTCAGTCTGAGATTAACAGATTTTCTGAAATCTTGTACCCAGCCCAAACCGGATCTTTCTTCCCTCCTCCCTACCAAAGGGTCAGCGAAATATCGCGCTTATAGAGTATTCCATCAAGTATTATAAATAATTTTCGAGTCACAAGCAAAAACCTTGAAAAAGATACCTTTCCCCCCCTCCCCCACCGCCGGCTCGTGTCCCTCCCTCGGGGGCTTTTAGTATATTCATCTGGACACCTTTAGGAATAACTGTAGCAACTTTCAAAACTACATGAAGTATTCGGTCTGAATTCCTTAATTTTCCCAGACTATGTAGCATAATTGTTTCTTGGTATACTACATTTGAACTAATATTTTTTTCCTAACTTAATGAAGCATATCTCGTAAGGCATACTTTTTTTTGTCATAATAATACTTTGGCGTAATTGTTATTTGGCATTTAAAACATGTTAGGCATATTTTTTTGTCATAATAAATTCAAGGCATACTGTCCCAAGGCATAAAATGGAAGGACATAAAAGACGGTTAAGGTAATTAAACGCATATTAATTATAAAACATAAAAAACAGGTATTACACTCATTATACCTAGTGTAACATGTGTAACAGTAGGTTTAGTTGCGGCGGGGTGGCCCAAAGCCGCTATTAACATGTTAAAAATAATTAATACGATATGTCATTTAACGCAAAAACAAAACTTACTTTATCCCTAAGTGCGTTGGGCTCGTGGTTATGGCTCGGCATGTTCTTAGATAGAAGTTCGTGTTGTTTTTCCAAGTTTAATCTTGTAATCAGTCGAGAATTAAAATTATTATAATTTTTATTTATAAAGTAAATATTCTATATTTAATTTCGCGAACCTATGAATAAAACTTTCTCTTAATTAAAGAGGGCTTCGAGGAAAAAGGGGTTACTTTTTAATGTACATAAAAAGTTGATCAAAATTTATTAATACTTACGAGTGTACTTAAAAGTTTTTTTGTGAAATTTACGCCAACATTTTCTACGAAAAAAATTGAGCCTGATTAAAAATTAAATATTTTTATGCCGTCATTTTTAATTCCGTAAAAACATGTAAAGTTGCAATATAGTCCTATGGGTATACGATATTACAAGATAATTGGTAAAATAAATGAACGGTGAAAAAAAATTAACAAGTTTACTGCGTATAATTTTTTTATTAATGATTTAATATAAATTTAAAAACCGTCAGGTGGATATCGTTGAGCCACGTGCAGTATTCCTGTTGTAACGGTTCCGTCATTTTATTCAATTTTATATATTCTAATTCTAATAGATAGATTGTTTTCAATAAGAGAATACAGAGACGCCAGAGAAAAAGAAGGTCAAAAACTTACAAGTTACTTGGAGCTTATTTGCCTTTTCAATAGGTGAAAAACAAGTAAAAAGAATCGTAATTTTCGCGTTTATGTTCTTATTCACGACTTTCTAGTACACTAGACAATATCATAATATAAGTCTCAATGCCTTATCAAATTATTGTCGTAAGGATAGGCCCTATTTAAGCGTTAAAATGTCTCCAACGAGTGTGCCCCGTTGGGGTCAACGCGACTTATCAATCGTTATCTACGATCGCGAGCTCTGTGACAAGACGGAGTAATGTTTATTTATTTTTATGAAGATGGTGTATGCCGTTCGTAGAGACTTCAGACTAATTCTTACTTTCAACATTTTTGCTCAGAATAAATATAACTTCAATAAGGCTCAGTTGATAGCTGTTTGCGGCACTAAATCAAAAATCCAATTCTCCGTGACACATCGACAATAACCAACAAATATCCCCAACAAACAGAAAGAAGAAATAACAACAAATCAGGCGTGCTCAAAGTTTCTTTAATAAAAATGGTATCGGGCAAGTTTTTCAAAATATTTCACGAATTAAACAGCGCAAACTTTGCGAGTTATTTATTTACACAATATGATATTCACTTTCCTAATACTTTGCGGAGGAATTATATTGTTGAATAAAAATAGTTGGCGGAGTTAGTAATATGGATTTTGGTGTTTAATGGGATTTATGTCTTTGGGGTGTATTTTCATAATTACCCAACTGCGCGACGCAAAGGAGTGGTAATGTGTTTATCAGCCTATGTATGTATGTATGTATGTATGTTCCTTTGAAGCACTATACAGACCAAACGCCTGGGCCGATTTTTATGATTCACACGTCAATCGATTCCTCTTAGTCCGGCGAGTGTCACTAAAGACATGACGTTAGTGAAAATTCAATATGGCGACTACTGGACGCCATATTGTGAAAATGAAAAAAATGAAAGTCAACAAACTATATCAAGTGGGGTATCGTTGAATAGGTATTTAAAAATCATTGTTAGTTTTCTCTCAACATTTTTCGATTCGACTGACCGTTTAGGATCTATATCGATTTAAAGTTGCGTAACAACCATTCTCACATTCCAGTCCAATTGTGATGTAGTACTGATGCTGATAGGAAATCCAGTCTGGTAAATAGCTAGCTAGGTACTCATAACTAACAAGTATAAAATAAAAAATAATAATTTAAAAAATTTAAAAACCCGACTGCGTAAAAAGTGAACCAAACTAAGTAGGTACATAGTTAAAACTGAAAAGAAAAAAACAAGCACTTAGATATCCGGTGGTCTAGAATTCTATAATATATTATTGAATTAATACTATTAGAACATAACAACTGAACAGTCGGGATCCATTATTCGACAGCCAATCAAATTTTTCAATGGATCCTGACTGTTTAGTTGTTATGTTCCAATAGTATTAATTCAATAATATATTATAGAATTCTAGACCACCGGATATCTAAGTGCTTGTTTTTTTCTTTTCAGTTTTAACTATGTACCTGCTTAGTTTGGTTCACTTTTTACGCAGTCGGGTTTTTAAATTTTTAAAATTATTATTTTTTTTCATTATAATATTAGACTTAAAACATATACCTAACTTATACTTCTAAGATATTACATAAAACATGATAATAATTTGAACATTTCTTACTAGACGTAAATAATAAGTAAGAAAAAATACTTTGAAGGCAAACATTAATAAACAACTTTTAACAATTAATAATTAAATAAAAACTTAGGCCTTTTCATCCGTTATTGGATGATTTACTCTCACTCTTGAAATACTGTAGTGCCTGGGATAGTCGGTTTTTATATGTCGTTTTATATTGTGAGAATACCTTATGTGCCCAAGCATATACGGCATTCTCACAACACAGTTAGCCTAGTCCAGAGGAATGACTGGTCAATTATACGTCTGGGGCCAACCATGTGTTTCCTCACGATGTTTTCCTTCACCGTTAGAGCGTCCGTATAATGTACTTGAGATCTGAAAAAGTCTCATTGGTACACGCCACAACCGTGGATTCGAACCTGCACTCTCTCGAGTGCGAACCAAACGGTTCTAGGCCACGGAGCCTCCTCTAATAAGGCCATATTAATCATACCTAATTTGTTGTTATTACATAGTGTTAAAAAAAACTTGAGAGGTGTCAAGGGACACCCGGATGGAACGAAGTTCCGGATGAAAATATCTGGCTTGCTTTCTATAAGAGAGAGAGAGACAGACAGAGAAACATGCGACGAGGCACAGCTTACAATAGCTTACTATAGCAAAAAAAAAAAGACATACAGACAGACAATTGTACATGTATATATAAAATAAATAAATAATACAATATCCGAACCGATATTATCCATACATACATTACATACATACATACATACATACATACATACATACACACATACATACATACATACATCAATATAATAAATGTATACGCGTAAATATTTAATTTTTATAAAAAATAAAATTATCTTTTGTAATTAAAAAAGTGTCGTGACAACTTTTCGTAAGAATTTTTTCCGTCTAGCCCCCTTTCACAACGCGCGATAAGGAACTTCGTTCAAAAAGGGAATAAGAACCCATAACCACAGATTAAGGAAAGACGAACAGATAAACAATTAATTGTCAAATGGTCAATTCCCTGGAGGTTTGAAAAAGTCGGTGGTACATCCGATTTACAAAGCTGGAGAGAGGGACCGTGTTACGAACTATAGGCCCATTTCCATCTTGCCATCAATCTCAAAGCTTCTAGAACGTATCGTTAAAACACGGCTGATAAAATATCTAGAATCTAATCATATTTTGTCACCAAACCAGTTCGGTTTTAGAGCTGGTCTGTCCACTGCTGATGCTGTTCATGAGGTTATTAGCTACATTGTCTCTAATATGGACGTAGGTAGACAATCTGTAGGTATATTTTTAGATTTAGCGAAAGCATTCGACACCGTCTCTACGCCACTGCTTTTGAATAAACTGGAGAGAATAGGCGTTAGAGGTAATCAACTACAACTCTTTGAAGATTACCTCACAGATCGTTCTCAGTGTGTGAAAATACAAAATGCTTTGAGTGATGACTTACCTGTGAGCTATGGCGTCCCGCAGGGAAGTATATTAGGTCCAACCCTCTTTTTAATATATTTAAATGACCTCTGTAACCTACATATATTAGGTGGGAAAATAATATCTTATGCAGATGATACAGTCCTTCTGTTTTCTGCTGAAAACAAAAATCTATTGTTTCAAGTTGCTCAACAAGGAATTGATATCGTTACCCATTGGTTACAGAGCAATTTCTTGACTCTAAATACAAACAAAACCCATTATATGACCTTTTCTATGCGAAACCAAAAATACTCTGCTAACACGTATAAATTAACTGCCCACTCTTGTTGTAACGAAACTAATTGTTTGTGTACGCCTCTAAACAGGGTTTCATCTCTGAAGTATCTTGGGATTGTCAACGACAGTTCCTTGTCATTCAGGGCTCATATCGATATGCTCACATCAGGAATAAGAAAGTTGACATATGTTTTTAAAAACCTTCGACACGTTGCTAACAAATTACTTATTAAACAAATCTATCTAGCTCTAGGGCAGTCGGTAATTCAATACTGTATAACAATTTGGGGAGGCACATTTAAAACAACAATGAAGCCTCTTGAAATAGCTCAAAGAGCTCTACTAAAGGTGAGCACATTTCGTCCATTCTTGTACCCCACTACTTTATTATATCAGTCCAGCGAAGTTCTCTCAGTCCGCCAGCTGTTCATCATGCAGACAATCCTAAGGCAACACTCAAAACAAGAATTTCTGAAAGTGTCTTACACTAAAAGAAGAAATAATAATATTGCAGAAAGCCCGTTATTGAAACATGCTTATGTCAATAAATATTTTTGTTTCCTAGGGCCTTACCTGTACAATAAAATAAATAAAAAAATAAACATTTACCCATTAAACAAACGGAGTTGCATACAAAAATTATTTGAATACCTGCATAAACTCAATTATGATGAGACAGAAAACCTACTAACTATAATCAAGTAATTCGTACACAATAAATATTATTTAGTAACACTTAATATACTTATCTCATACCTTGCTTTCCACACATCACGAGGACACCTATTACAAGATGCTCTTTTATAAGAATGATCTATGATAACTCTAGATACAATAAATTGTGTATATTTTAATTTCTTATTTTAATCATGTTTAGTCAAGCTCTACTTGTTTTGATGAATGAAATTATAACTTTATGATGTAATTTAATTTCAAGTGTTGTTTGTAAGTAAAGGGTTGATCAAATGTAAAGCATTTAGAGTGTGAAATTCCATATTATTTTATTTGTTAGATACTACTTATTTCTTATTTTAAAATTCTATTAATATTTTGCTTATTGGTTATTTAGGCTACTATGAAATATTTGAAATTTGGATATAGTTATTTTATTTTTATGATTTTTGATTGTTAAGAATATTTTTATCTTTTATAAGTTTTAATATTTTAGATTTTTCTCAAATGGAAGAGCGCTGTGGTCCGAAATACAGATAATTTATCTAGTTCGGACACAGATGACTCAATACATTATAAAAAAGGTTGTTGAATTTATATTAGTTTTTAAGTTGTGTATAATGTATTAGTTTTATGAAATGGTTATGATGAAATGATAAAATAAAATAAAAATAAATCTATACATATAAAATCCTTTGTCCTGAATGACTGACGGATCAACGCACAGCCTAAACCGCTGATTGTAGAGCCCTGAAACTTGCAGGGCTTGCTCTTTGTAATGCGTAGGGATCCGATAAGAAGGGATTTTTCGAAATTCGACTCCAAAGGGGGTGAAAAGGGGGAAAACAGTTTGTATGGGACAACGTGATTCCTTGGTCCAATCTACTTCATATTTTGCACAAACATTATGTAACAGAATTGATGGAATTCGTGTATCATAGTTTATTGAAATTCGTCCCCTAACGGGAATAAAAAGGGAAAGAAAGTTGTTTGGGAGCGATTTGCTTTAAAGTTGATATAAATACTCCTTAGTGCTTTTGATTTAAAGCTCCCACTCACAAGCAATCGATCGATTTAGTCTTTACAATTTAAACATTTACTGGATTCGTAGTTGCAAGTAAATCGGTTTAGATAAAAATTGAATATAGTCTGAGATCCTGGGACCATCTTACTATATTTTTTATATGAAACTCGTATATATACGCGTAAATTTTGTTACAACTTTTGACCCCCACCGCAAAAACTAGCTGGTAGGTCTTACACTAATCATTTTATGTAATAGTTTGTCGTTAGCAATTTACTTTCAAATACGAATTAATTTCCAATTTGATCGAAGCAATCGATAGCCCGTGAGTGGGGAGCTTTATTTTTATTTTGACATAATAGGTTGGGGAAAAAGTCTTTTCGCATTATAGTATGTATGAACTTGTCATAAAATATCTTGGGCTATACCAATTGTATCTGGCTGATTTTGGTATCATTAAAAAGTTTTAATTTTACAGAAGACAAATTCAAATTAGGTAAATTTGAGATTTTCATTTGTTTTTCTTATTGTTAAAATGAGTGATTCTTATGAAGAATTTCGATATATTTTAAAATTTTATTACAAAAAAGGTAAAAATGCAACACAAGCCGCGAAAAAAATTTGTGATGTTTATGGACCTAATGCAGTATCTGTGAGAGTAGCGCAAATTTGGTTTAAGCGTTTTCAATCCGGAAATTTTGATATCAAAGATGCACGTCGCTCTGGTCGCCCTGTTACGGACAAAACTGTTGCCATTTTTGAAAAAGTGGAGCAATATCGGCATATTAGTAGTTACGATGTAGCTGAAGAACTGGGGATTGACCACAAAACGGTTTTGGCGCATTTGAAAAAAGCTGGGTACACAAAAAAGCTCGATATTTGGGTGCCTCATGAGCTCACTGACAGAAACCTAATGAACCGTGTACTCGTTTGTGATTCTTTATTACGACGTAATGAAACCGAACCATTTTTGAAGAAGCTGATAACTGGTGATGAAAAGTGGATCACGTACGACAAGAACGTGCGAAAAAGATCGTGGTCAAAGGCCGGTCAGGCTTCACAGACTGTGGCGAAACCAGGGTTAACTCGCAACAAGGTGATGCTGTGTGTGTGGTGGGATTGGAAGGGCATTATTCATTATGAGCTGTTACCGCCAGGCAGGACCATCAATTCTGAACTGTACTGCGAACAACTGATGAGATTAAAGCAAGAAGTTGAGAGAAAGCGGCCGGAATTAATCAACAGAAGGGGTGTGGTTTTTCACCATGATAACGCTAGAATTCACACATCTTTAGCCACTCAGAAAAAATTACGGGAGTTTGGCTGGGAGGTGTTAATGCATCCGCCGTATAGTCCTGACCTTGCACCTTCAGATTTCCACCTGTTTCGATCGCTGCAGAATTCCTTAGGCAGTGTCAGGACTCAGGTTGACATCACAAGAGGACTGCCAAAACCACTTGTCGCAGTTTTTTCATCAGAAGCCCCAAAAATTTTATAGCAATGGGATCATGTACCTACCAACAAGATGGCAAAAAGTTATCGAACAAAATGGCACCTATATACTTTAGTCACTTGTAAATAAACTTTATAAAAAAACCTTTTGAATTTTTATATAAAATGCGAAGAAACTTTTTCCCCAACCTAATATATATTATGTTGTCATCATGTTGAAAAATAAATCTGACAAGAATGCGAAAGTTAAATTTGATGAAAAAACTAGGCACCTAAATATTTGCGATTGCTGCATTAATTATATTCATAATACTTATTATATTACATACTGTTTCAGTAGAATATTTTGAGTGTAGGTATAATTAAATTTCTTTCTCTTTTGGTGTTACATGTAATAATTAATTTATTTGTGCTTGATATATCAGTGTTTAATACATAGGTTTTTACAAAGGGTTTTTAGTTTTTAACCCAAGAGAATTTAAGATTTTCTTAAAAGACTTTTGATATGTATGTTTGTGCGCTCTAATCTCAGAAACTACGGAACGGATTTTTATAAAATTTGTTACCGTAGTAGTTTAGCCCTTGGATAAACACATAGGACTCACTTTTTATCGCAGAAAATTTTTGGGTACCTAACTACCTACGGATTCTACGCGGATAGGAATTAGGATAACTCTGCTTATAATTTTGTGTATGTATTTCAATTCAATCGGTTCATACCTACAAAAAGTTTTATCAATCTAAAAAATAACGTGGTATAACCATATATTTGAATTTGTTAAAACTTTACCTAGGTTAATCCTAATCATTAATGTGTATGATTATTATAATATGAGGAATAAGTGAGAAACTAGATGGCTTCGTGGTCGTACTCCTAACTAATCTCTCTCTCAAACTCTGTCGTGGTCCCAACTAGGATGGGCGACAATCCAAATTATTTTTATTAAGTTCAAAGTCCACAACGGCTTCCCATTCAAAAGATTTTCGAAATCGTTAAAATACTAATTATCGGCTACAACGAAATCCTTACATAATATTATACCTAAACGCGAAAGTTTGTATGTACATAATAATATGTTTAGTTTTTCATGAAATAAAGTAAAGTAAAGAAAACACGTAAAGAATTTTGATGAAATCAGGTATGGTAGTAGGTTATGCAGAATTAACACAGAATACTTTTTGCAGCTTACTAAATTTTATATACGGTACAGTTCCCGGTAGATTTCTTGAGTGTACCTACGAAGTCGCATTCAAACCCACCAAAAACATTTTCATGTAAAAAAATTATGCCAAGACGATACCATATGACTAACACTGTCAAAAAGTTATGAAATCTCATGTAAAACCAAGCTTCTTACCCTACACGTCTTAACTCTGCAAGCGTAACTTCACAAACTCTACACCTTAGTAATTTTATGTGGCCTGGCCATTTCGCTACATTCACTTGGACATAAGGAGAAAAATTTATTATCGACTGTTTTTCTATTATACTCTCTTATAATAACGAAATGGCCAAGCCACATAAAATGACTAAGGTGTAGAGTTTGTGAAGTTACGCTTGCAGAGTTAAGGCGTGTAGGGTAAGAAGCTTGGTTTTACATGAGATTTCATAACTTTTTGACAGTGTTAGTCATATTATGGTATCGTCTTGGCATAATTTTTTTACATGAAAATGTTTTTGGTGGGATTTCACTTCTTTTTGTAAGTTGTTAGAACAGAATTGTTATTTTCTTTTTTTTGGGTGTATTTCTTTCACAACAGAGATGCTTTTTTTCTGCCCACTCTCTCTTTGCCATTTTTAGGGTCCCGTAGTAATTAAGGAACCCTTATAGTTTCGCTCTGTCCATCTGTCTGTCTGTCTGTCTGTCCGCGCCTCTAGCTCCTGTAATTATGAATATAAATTAATGAAATTTAGTGCAGTTATAGATTGTGTATAGATCACGGTTTTGGGATTATTAAAATTTATATTTTAAGGGTGGCTCTCCGTACATGTGAAGTGGGGATGAAAAATATTTTTTCACTCTACCCCATCGTGTGGGGTATCGTAAAATAGGTCTTTTAAAATAAAGGCAAGGTTTCATACGTTACTTTTTTATAAAGTTAACCATTTTCGAGTAATCGGCCACCAAAGTAGTTTGTAAGTTGGTCCCCCCCCTAGCATTTTTAAACTATATGAGATAGTAACTTGCTAAAAACTCTTTAGGAAAATTATTGTGCACCAAATCGGACAGTTACTTTTGGAGTAATTAAAAAAAAGGATATTACGCGTTTATAGTATCGGAACCCTCCTTAGACATGTCCTGACATGCTCTCGGTTAGGTTATAGCTTTAATATATTGCAACGTACGTAATACAAGTTACAATACAAATTTTCATTATCTGATAGTACTTCAATCAAGCAAATCTTGTAAATATGAATTGAGATTCTCGGAAACGGCTTTCAGTATTTCAGCTACTAAGCGACAGACTTTGCGTTAATGGCAAACTGATGATCGCGGGTTCGAATCCCAGTCAGACGATTTTTTTTAATTCTATATTTTTTATTATTCTATGTAATAGGGTTTCGTAATACTCGAGGAAACCTTATTTTACTGTGTCCGTCCGTCCGTCTCCGTCTGTCTGTCTGTCCGTTGTTTCAGCTTCTGTTATCCTACTAATATTACAAATGTGAATGTTTGTGAGAATGGATGGATGTTTGTAACTCTTTCACGAAAAACTACTGAACGGATTTCGATGAAATTTGATATAATGCGATTCAAATGAGAATAGGAACGTCAATGACCTCTATCTGTCAAATGTCACTTGAAAAGTATGGTTAGCAGAAAAACTTATTTGCCAATAATAATAGTCGAAATAATTCTATAAATACTCGACACTAGCAGAATGGTGCAAAACCTTTGCAACCGCGATTGCCATAAATAAAGGAAGAGGAATAATAGTCTTACATCGAATTTAAATAATAACGTTAAATTATCTAAACATTTAGTTATAATAATACATATTCATAATTCGTTTTTAAAATCATAAATTAACATTTTGTTTTTCATTGTTGGTGCAAGGCAACTTGCCAAAATTATACTGTTTTTGTTATTGTCATACTCATTTTGCTCGAAAATGAGTAAACGAGGCGCTGTGTTACATAGACGACGATGACTACTCGGACAGTAATACAGAGATGAGCGAAATTGAAGAGCTAGATTCAGATTACATTTTTTCACTCAATTTTGTAAATAAATTATTATATTAAAAGAAAAAAACTTTTTTTGCCCACCCTACCTAATTAGGTACCCAATTGGGAAAAATTGACAGCTATGACGTCACAATATAGCGCCGACTCGATCCTATTCTCATTTGAATCGCACTATACGGTAGTAATTTAGGCTCTAGATTAGAACATAGGCGATTTTTTATTCTGAAAAAGTGGGATACGGTATTTACGCGAGCGGAACCGCGGGCAACAGCTAGTAAATAAATATAAATAAATGTATAGGTTCTCGTAATTGTATTTTAAACGCCATTTACCTCTTGTAACTAGTAAAAGTAACATAATGTAATTCATGTAATTAGTCTTAATATTCCAGATTTAAAATAAATATTAGAAACGAAACGATTAATCGGTTTAGTAGTTTTGGCCTACAAGACGGACAAACAGACTATTTTATATTTAAAGATAACATTTTACAGAATTAGAAAAATCACTGAGAATTGTATCATTTTAAGCAGAACAGATAAGTCATAAACTCATTTATTTACCAAATAAAATAGTTTATGACCAAAAGAAGTCATCAAATTAATGAACACATGGACGGACCGACAATAATTTATTGCGTCATAAACGGTAGATGGTTTGCAGAAATACATATACTAGCTAGTCGATCAATAATACTAATTTCTGAACAATATGGCACAGACTAAAAATATGTATACTTACGTACAGAGAAACATTCTACAGAACGATCCAAATCGATGCCAAATTAAAAAAAAAAACACACAATGGTGGACACACCGTATGCTTGTAGTAGTGCAATCAAATCGAATGCTAACTATGTAGATTTTAAATGAAATTTGGTACACCGATAGGCTAGAGCCTGAAAAAGGATAGGCTACTTTTTATCGCGGGGAAACGGACGGCATCAGCTAGTGATATACTTATAGGTTATCAAAATGTTCCTAGAGACTTCATTCGCAGCATATCTGTCTAGCCCGTAGGAACCTTAAATTTTCTTAAAATTGACAATCCAGGCTTCGTACCTACTACATAATACGTGCCAATTTTTTTCAAAATCAATTCAACGTTTTAAGTGTGAGATAGGTACAGTCAAACAAAGTTTTGCATATTTATAATAGTGATGTGATTAATGTGATATTAGTGTGAAGTAAGGTACATTCTGGAGAATAATTATAGCTTACACTAAGTTTGACACTAAGAATCAAGTGTAATGGAAAGGTTAATATACTCCTTAAATAAACTTGTAAAGTCTTATTTGTAAAAGCGAAGCATATAACACCTGTATTAAAGGCTCTAGCAAAGTTCTAGAAGTCTGGAAAATCCACCATTAACATTCGTGTCGTTTAAAGATTCAACATTAATCTTCTGGATTACGCGACCTGTAACCCACAGATACAAAGAGTAGACTGAGCAACAGACGTGCACAGATACAGAGAGTTAACATTTAAATGCTTCTCAAGAGGAAGTGTGTTTTTGGGCACAGCCTGCCCAAAAACACACTTGCCGTTCTTGGTGATAGGAGTCCGTTTCATCAGTCAGTTTTAGTGCTGGTGGCCCGTTTCATTGGAACCAGTACAGCTACCCAGGATTTTATAGTGCCGAAATGTGTGCGCAATACACAAGAGCTCTCTCTCTCTTCCTTTACTCTCGAAACCTAGTGGGACGAGTAACTGATGCGACTGGCGAGATATCAGGTTCGACTTTTTACATGCCCATCCAAAGCATGGATCATCTTGCTTGTCAAACTGGATTGTCCTGACCAAACCTAAACAAACGTTGGAACAACAAAAAATAAAACTTTTTTTGTTCCAACGCGGAAATTGAAGTCGTTGCTCCGAGTCGAGAGCCAAGCTCCGAACCACTGAACCACGTAGGTTGTTAAATGCTTCTGATCTAAGGAGCCCTTAACTTAAGACACAAGATTTCGGCCGATAGAAAGGAAAAGCTATGATTTGATAGTAAACGTTTACCACATCAAAAATTGTAAATGCGTCAAAAGCGCATTTCTATTAGAAAGCGAAAAACTGAACGTGCAACAGCAGTAATTTTTTTGTATCCACTTTAAAAGGACAGGATGATAGCTTCGACTTTTAAATAAAACGTATCCATTTTTTAAAGATTCAATAAACGCTCAGTCCCTTGTCTATGTCTATGTTGTAACCTGATCCTGGCAATATTTTAAAGCAAATCCAAATAATGCTAATGGGGAACAATAATATTCGCTATGAAGCCTGAATGAAAATGCTTTATTGCTGAAGTTTGCTTCATTCTAATTGGCTTTTCGCCCTGAGGATTTTGAAACAGTATATTGTAAGTATTTTGTAAATTAATTGGCTCTTTGTAGAGTCGTGTATACAGATTAATAGTCTCCTAGAGGCAGGTCGATGTATGAGTAATACGAGTATTAGGGCCCCACTAACGTTCTATTCATAAGATGTCATGTTTTGAATCTCTGTGAGAAAAGTTTAAAGAAATAGGTATTCTCGCCGTCGATTCTAAATACATTTTGGACAGTGTGTTGTGTGTCAGAAATACTCTAAATAATTTCAAAAAGAAAAGCGACAATCATTGTAGGAATTCTAGAAATAAGAACAAGTTAAATATAGGTACCGGATATCAGACTTAGCAAAGTAAATTTTTTAAAGGTCAATGTAATACGCATTTACAATATAATTCCAGAAAACGTTCAAAATTTTACCATTAATAAATTGAAAAAAGTTGTTAAATAGCGTTTCTGTACTAAAGCTTATTATAAGGTCAATGATTACACGATTGTACACCTTGGGAATAAGATGGCTACATGGCTGCTTCTTATCTTGAAATTGTTATATATAGTAGATTAAGTTACTAGATTATTCCATAGATTATGTCCACCTCGCTCGGTCGGAGATCTCCCTTTGGGGCTTGCCGTTGCCACCACATTCCCACATTGGTGACCAATTAGCGCCACAGTATCTTTTACATTGTCATAATATGAACGTCCATGCGAAGCGTTCATGATTTATAGGTTTCATTTTCACCGCAGTGTAATATATATTATTTGGCAGTGTTGTAATCAAAGATAGGAATTTATATGAATTTGATTATGTGAAGAAAATATGTATGTTAAATTACATATTGTGTCTGCACATATTTCATTTAAGAAGTAACGAGAACTTTTTACGTTGCAATAAACTGATAAATAGTTATTGTTTATTAAAATTCCAGCAATATTAATTTAAAATACTGAGATAATTTTTTCATTAAATTCTAAATAATTACATTAAAATTTAGATTGATAGTAACTAATAAAAATAAAAATCATTAAATAATTATTATTTTATTTATTTAAATTACATCTTTGGTAAGTACAATGGTTTACAGTTATACCAATGAGGGGTATACAATTGTTCTTAGGTATATTTAGGTAATATTATTTTATATATTTTAATTATTAATATTTAAAAATAAATATAATAACGTGCTTCGTAAATTAAAATTACACATAAAATATTAAAAGTTTAAGTTACAAAATATTTAAGACCTCGCTACTTACACTTTAATATTTTTGTGGTAAAGAGTTTGTTTATTAAAAAAGCTTCAAATTATTTACAAAGCTTTGAAAAAGTTTTAATCGTCATCACAATTCATAGCAAAGTGTGAATTCTGTAAACTTTTGCTTGTTTAACAATTTGCATAATAAACGCGAATAGGTTTGTCAGTATGAAAGATCAATAATAAAAATAATAAAGTAATTTAAGGCTTATGTAAGAGAGACAAACAATACTTAAGTAATATTATAAGCAGTAAACCTTATAGAATAAATGGCTTGATCACACTAGTCAGACTTAAAAAAAAAACTGACTAGTGCTAGCTTAATTTTTTTTAACTTTCAATAATAATTAATGCCATTTTTCTTAAATTGTAATAAAATACTGAATAATATTATTACTATTAATTATATTTACAATTTTATTGCACTAAAATATTCTATTACTACTACTATTTACAAAATAAGATTGCTTCAACGAATATAATATATTGTTTTTCTACATATTTATTGCTTACTTACAAGAAAGAGAATTTACAAGTTACGGATCAAGTTCATTCTACACCTTTAGGTCCAATATAAAAATATAATACTACAATGATATTAATAGATGCTAAGATTTTGAAACATTACATAAGGAAATAAAATAAGTATGTGTATCATTTTTTATTTTTGTAGGAATATCTGCCACCCAAATGGCACTAAATTCATTGTTTAATTAAAATATTTTAAAGTGCCAACATTAGACACTATATCCTACCTAAGTTGTATTTAATATAATCATTAAACATGTATAAACTCTACCAATTATTTCGAGCAATATTTAATAATATCGTTTCGAACATAACTTTATTTAATATTATTCATTTTATTTTCTACATTAATTATTTTCATACACTCGTTACATATCAACACTTAAAAACTAGACATTATCTATTTGTGAGTATACTGAGGTCGATTCTATAAATTAATTCTGTTAAAATCCAGTCTCGCTTAGTTTATGGTTTTGCTGTCGCCTCTGTATCGCATGTAAAAAGTCGGAGCTGCGCCTGATCTCTCGCCAGTCGTGTCGGTTATCCATCCCTATATGTTACGGTTAGGTTACGATAGGAGTGAAGGATGAGAGAGTGCTCTTGTGTATTGCGCACACACTTGGCCAAAATAAAATACCTCTATAAATCGGTGTGGGTGTGGGGAGCTATATATAATGTCACAATCGTGGACACGGCACGATTTATAGCGTAAATATGTGCGATAACATTTGTTGAAACTGAAGCGACTTTTCATTTTAACAGAATTAATTACTAGAATATAGATGAAAACCATAGCTTATTAAATATGCGGTTTCGCCTGCATTAACGTATTTAGAACGCAGAATACAGAAATCATCCAAAAACCGTCAACGCGCTTGAAAGTGAAGCCGTCACGACTACTCCAAATTGGAGTGGCTATCCACACATAATATGTTGCCACAGAATAACGGAATATTTACCCAGCTTTTTTTCAATTAAGTTTTATTGAATACCACATTGTCGTAACATAATAACGCGATTTGTTTTGTAAGTGTAAAGAGAAAAGTTAAGTAAATAGCAGGCGGGGCGTTGTTTCGCCATGGTTTTGGTTACACTGCGCTGCGTACAAATGTGAACACTCATTCTGAATGTTCTGTATTCTGTGATTTATAAAAAGTATAACGTTAACCTACTCGTTTTCACTATTAAATATATTTTGATGGCACATTTGAAGTCAGCACTGACTTAGCTAGTAATCGAATCGATTAGTATAAAACAATTTGAACTTTCTATATTCGGTAAAGCTGTCTTTTTGTTTGTTGGTTGGGTTGATTGGTTGGTTTATCAAGATAGAAGTTGAAATAAGTTCATACATTCTTTAATCCAATATAATACAGTAGGTAAGTATAAAAAGTTATAAGTTGAGTGACAATAATTAAGCTTACGAGTATTGAGCTGATAAATTACTTATCTTCTTAATCTAAATCTAGGCGGTTTATTCAACAGAAATTACATTCTGCAGCATTATTCACTTAGAAAAATATCTACAGCTAAGAAGATCGACGTTCAAAAACTGTTATAGCGAATGACGAAAACCTTTTTAACAAAACCTTCGATAAGTGTCTGTCTTCTAGTTGGCTTTGTAATCTCATAATTTTATACAGTATGATGCCTCTTTTCTGAGCTTAAATATGGCTATATTTCAAAATATTCATAAGTAATTGTTGTTTATTTCATCGCTTTTATATTTTTATAATACCACGATAACTTGCCACGCGCAAAATATTACGAAAATCCTGGTGTCAAAATTTAAAATCTTGTATTTAGGCTGCGTTCACACCAAACTGACTGTCAGCCGCCGAATGTGAGCAGGCTCACTGTGAGCCCCAGTGTAAACGTAAAAATAAAAGGTATTTTACGTTCACACTATGCTGACAAATCGGCCGCCGAATGTCAGCGTCTACGCATAGCGTAATAACGTATTGTCGGTTAGGTGTGAACGAAAAGGTGAATATGTATGGAAATACCGTAAACTGCGTAACGCTCGCTCACTTTCGGCGGCTGACAGTCAGTTTGGTGTGAACGCATCCTTAATCAAAATGGCTTCTTTCACTGTTTTTTTGTAGAACAATAATTAGAGCTGGACCGTTATATGACAACATGATATTTAATTTTAATTTCATGATACCTGCGTTATTATATGAAATAACACGTATTCTATAAACTTTCAAACAATCTCGCCATCATATATTATAGAATTATGCAAAAAGAGGAGTATGAAAATTGGCACAGTAAAGTTTATATGTAGCAAGGTGTGCAGAAAGCTAATATTTTTATAAATTGTGCTTACAAATACATAAAATAAAATAAAAATAATATAAATAAACAACAACACACCCTACCTGAAATTAATGACTCACACTACCAAGCCTTTGTATATCAGTAGCAAATCAGTAGGTGTTGGTTTGACACAATTGCTAATCTATCCAAAGTAATAGGAGAATCTATCTTTCACAGTCCATAGACAACATTTGCATATTTTTATTACGTGTCTAAGAGGCAAAATAACTTCAATAGAGGTGAAACCTATGGTAGGTATTATGAATTACGGTCGAATCTCAACCACCGGGCGACCTCCAAATTCATTAAACCAGGATGACTCAAAAAACATCACATGCGTATTACTTACCGCTTAAGTGAGATAACAACCACATTGTGTTTTCCCTATTATTGTTATTAAACAGTCATCAAAGTCAAAGTACATTTACGCATTTAAACAAAACTTCTCTTTACGGCGGCGAAATTTGAGTAAATGTTTGTAAGCCTTTCGATACTCATTCGACATGAGAACATAAATAATTGGATTAACACTAGAAGATAAGAATATTAGAATATAAGATGCAATATTGAGTCCGGGCGAAGTTCGTCCTTCCGTCAGTAGCTTTGTTACTGTTATAGGTAAATGACACACACAGAATGAGATCATTATTGCGAGAATCAACGTCCCCAATCTCCTGTCTTTTCTCGTCGGCAGAGACATCTTTAGCAGAGCCATGGATCTTCTGAGGGCTGTCCGTCTAAGTACGGAGGGATCGGATTTGCTCTCCATTTTCTTACCATCTCGTCTTTCCACCTTGATCGTAACAGTTCTCTGTAAGCCCGGACTGCTATTTGCGGAACTGGCGACCTCCGTTACATTGGTACATGCTTCTGGAGTATTTAATTTGACCAATGCAGAAGTTGAAATGTCACTCGATGTTGATATGTCATCGTTCGGTACTTTTCTTTCGGTTCTCATGGAGTTCTTTGTTGTTTTACGAACAATGAAGAATATTCTAGTGTAACAAAATACTATTGCCGAGCAGGTGATAGAAAAAGCTGTTAGAAACAAGATTTTCTTCGGTGATCTGTTTTTGTCATCAGGTAATATGGAACACGATCCAATTCTAGTATCTAAACCGAATCGTCCCCATCTTGATAAGCAGGTTGCGACGAGCATTCCAAAAGAAAATATCCAAATAGTTGCAATCATAATTCCTATGTTCCTCGATGTATACAACCTGGTAAGAAAATATATAAATTATGAGTAAATTATGCAAAAGTAAGTTCAATCGATCCGATGATTCTGAAATATAATATTATGATAATTCATAAAGAAATTATTTCTTGCTCTAAAAATCTAGACACGCGGTAGCGTGTCAAGCCAAGTTTATACATAATCTAATCTAAGGTAGAATCCACCATATTATTATTCTGTATTATAGGTATAACAATACTTTTGCTCCGCATAATGAACAGATTGACTTGACCTTGTTCCCCCCTATGACCTTTTTTTTTCTCAAAACTCTTACACGTTCAGGGCGGTCTGCCTGGAAACTTGTGAAGAGCCAATCTGCCAGACTTGCATTTTTATCGGTTTCTAGTTGCGCAGCCGTATATCAGAACAGTTTTCTTGTTCCTTATGACCTTTTATTACTCAAAAAATCTTTTCACATTTTGGTCAGTAAAAGACTTAGAACCGCCAGACTGGTGCGGCAGTTTTATGTCAAACTTTTGGGTCCCTAGCGATCTATAGTGGTACAATGCTTGTTCGTGACCTCCTTTTTCGTCACCGAGCTCTAGCTTTATAATGCAACAAGCTTTTGCCCGCGGCTTCGTCCGCGTGGAGTTCAGTTTCCATACAAAATTTGAACCCCTTTTTCACCCCCTCAGGAGGCGAATTTTCAAAAACCCTTTCTTAGCGGACGCCTACGTCACTACAACTATCTATATGCCAAATTTCAGCAAAATCCGTTCAGTAGTTTCGGCTGTGCGTTGATAGATGAGTCAGTCAGATTTGCCTTTTATATATTTAGATATTGTCACAATAAATAATAAATAAGCAAATAAAAAATACTGAGTCATGCTTACTTTGGATAGAGTCTTGGGTGTGCAATGATAATATATCTATTGATTGTGATGGCGCATATAGTTAGCAATGATACCGCGACCAGGGCATATCTTGCGAAAGGGAACATGTGGCATAAGACGGTCCCGTGTACCCATGACCGGTGCGAGAACGTCGAAGCAGACAGTGGTAGAATAAAACAACAAAACAGCAGATCCGATAGCGACAAATTCATGATGAATATGGCCGTAGCATTCCGAACCTGAAAACAACGAAAGGACTATTTTAAAAGCTTTTATTTAACTTGCAATGTATGTACCATCGAACAAGAAGCCGCTCGCCCAGGCATACGATTAAAATCGCTCGAAAGCGTCGTTGAATCTTGCGAACACACATATACTGTTATGTAAAATATCTAGTTCAACCACGTCTGCAGTCGTTGCAGTCCCTTTGTGTTAAAATATTTTAGGGCGTCCTAGCGCAAAGGAAAATGTTTAGGAACTGAAAGAGCAGGAACTTTATCGATGGTATGTATGTTAGTGCGGCAGGAATCTTGCTACTCAATTTTGAAGCAGATATCTTCAACCGATTGAGCTGAAATTTTGTGATGTCATTCTAAATCCAATAGTGCGGTCCATCCAAGATGGTCCGCCATATTGGATTGATGACTACAATAACAACTTAATATAACGTAATTACATAATTTATATGATATTATTTGTTTTTGTTTGATCTCGACAAGCTTTTATCTATACTAATATTATAAAGTTGAAGAGTTTGTTTGTTTGTTTGAACGCGCTAATTTCAGGAACTATTTTTGGTTCGACATGAAAAATTCTTTTTGTGTTGGATAGTCCATTTATCGAGGAAGGCTTTAGGCTATGTATAGCATCATGCTAAGCTTAATACGAGCGGAGCACCAATCAAGAATGTTTCAAAATCGGGTTTTTTTTCCTTTTGAGAGCTTTCGCTGCATACGCTGCGGAAACGGTTAAAGTTTCGCTAAAATTATGTACGACAGAATTGTTTCCCTTTCAAAGTTCAAAAAAAAGTTCACGACTGTATATGTCTATCTTTTAAGGTTGGCTCACAATAACCTTTTTATGCTAACCAAATTTGTTCTAAAATTAAGCATTATTTGTGAGGGTGTTTTCATAAAGATGATATTAATCCTTATCCAAGTAAATACGTTATTCATTACAAACATTTAATTTAGAAGAAATTTGTCGTTTACATCATTTGATTTCAATGAGTATTTTAGAAGATATCGCAGTAATAAAATAATCATGCGCGCAATAATGATGTACGGCGCGCGGCGGGCAGTCGTGAGGGGGAAGCGCTTCTCCTTCTACGTAAATGAAGTCGCGGGTAAATTTTAGCGATATCCCCAAGTAAATGTCGCGGGCAAAAGCTAGTATCATATAAATTGTGTAATGACCGTTATATTAAGTTGATAGTTAAAATTTTAAAGGAATTTTTTTTTTCTTCTTTTTAGACTATTTAATCAGATTTCGCAAATACCTAAGTCCTAAGATGTTTTGATGAATTTTAAGCTCCGAAAATACTTATAGTATTGGTCTTTGAAGTGAAAAGTCTTTGGAATATCGATTGTAATTAGTAAGTAATGAGCGTTCATTATGAGAGACATTTCGTAAGTATTTATGAGTGGGTAGGGAATTATAAAACCTATGACCAGGGTTGTACACTTGAAACGGGTGAGTGCAATTTGTCCAGAACACTTATCAACATTATTATTATTAAGAGGAAATATTTGTTTATTTGTAGGCTTGTTTATTTGTTTTCATTGAATAGGCTCTGAAAGTACTGGACCGATTCTTCTGCAACCTTCATTGAAAGAAAATGTATGATTCTCGCGGATTTTTTTACGGAGAAGTTGTTTTATTCCCCTTTCTTAGGTAAGAAAGGGGAATAAAACAGATACAAAAAAGGTAGGTAGGGTAGTCAAAAAGCTATTTTAAACTAAATTCTAGATAAAGCTCAAGTTGTCGAAGTAACTTTTCGGGGAAACAAAATAGATAGTAATAATTATAACAATGGAATTCATTATTAAATATTGGTCTTTCAGGAACTTCATATTCCCAGAGTAACGGAATAAACAGAGATAAGATAGTAGGTGGGACTACGTCATGCGTTATTAGTTTATAACTACGAGTTACTTTATAAATACGAGTACACTGTATTGACAGAACCCAACCCGTTTTACAGAATTTACTTTAACTGAAGCATACTAAATTGACTCTCTAATCTATACAGATAAATAAAATTGAAGTGTCTGTTTATAATTTCAAATTAAGAGCTTATCTCTTAATACATATGAAAGAATATTCGGTACTTAGGTACAATTACAATAAAATATCAATTTAAAAATGTTTGTCTTCTGTCTGTTTGTTCCGGCTAATCTCTGGATCGATTTTTACAGGACTTTCAGTGGCTGCTGATATTATAAGGTCTAACATAGGCTATTTTTATTTTAGGGTTCCGTTTCCGTTAGTTATATGCAAACGACGTTGCGGGCATCAGCTAGTTGATAATATATTAATGGTTTCCTTTTCAATATGACATGCTGCGGACAGTTAAGGACTAGCTATTGGTGTAATATTACACAAATAACGTATTTTTTTTAGAATAATTACTTACAATAATGGTAAGTAATTATTGTAAGAAAAAATAACATTACACCTGCAATAGCTCCTCTGCTTTAAAATGTTTCTCTTTCATTTATAATTTATTTATTTGTGAAAACGTCGACCTAAACATTTTTAGTTAAAACTTATTGTTTTGTAAATAGATTTGAGTCATCATGATACATCAATATAGAGATACTATAAAATATATCATAATTCGTGAAAACTATTTTCCTATTTCTACAACAACGGATATGACTTACCTTCCTATAGTTAGCCAAGGCGATGATGGTTATGAGATTTCCAGGGATGCCGATACACATGAAAATTACACAAGACGCCGTCGCGTATTTCAGCAATCCATCCGGATATCCTTGGAAAAGTTCCACATCCAGGTTATCCACAGTCACATTCACACTGTCATTTAGTCCTGCCATGTCCACACGTCATTCGTGTATAAACATTTTATAACAAATGAGACTTATCTAGTTACATTTTCCTGGAATCTGAGTCACAACGGGGTTTCATGAGTTCTGTCAACTAACGTGGAGATTCTAGCGTCATACTCAAAGGACATTTGCAATGACTATTCGATATTATACATTAGTCTAACATTTAACTTACATGTGCTATTTTATCTCTCAAGAATTTTAATGGTTGCCACACAGTATAATATCTATATTATTTACAAACATAACATTACAAGAATTTATTACATACTATTGCAATAAAGTATTTCTTTAGTATGATTTTTATTAGATTTAGATTATCAATTACATCATTAGTGGCGCTACATTGTACCTGTTTACAGTGTAAAATCCGGTACAATGTCAATTGGAACATTATATAAATAGTTGTGTAGTGGTAACCCTAATAATAGAATGATCAACAATAATTATTGTACACAAAGATATAAACGTCTATCACAAAGTAAACTACGATTAAATACACTACAGTAAATTTTAAAATGCATGGTATCGGTACAACTTCACACATCATAGCACAAACACGGACGGCTCACAGTATATAACACTTCAGTTCAGAGTTCGTTGGTTTACGGCGGGCGTTTCTCCGAGACGCCATCGCCGGGCGATTGTCACGCCCAGCGCCTGCACATCAGCAGGTTCTTGTAAGCTTGTCTGTATTCGCTCGACATCACCACGTAAATGATCGGATTGATGCACGTCGTTAGATAAATCAGTATGTATCCCGCGATGTTCGCCGCAGGATGCGACGTGAACTCTCGGAACAGCTTCGTCAACGTTATCGGCAAGTAGCACACCCAAAACGATATCATTATGGCCATTATCATTTTTAACAGCTTCCTGTCTTTCGGCGTCAATCGCGGCGGTCGCACTTGTACCGGGGAACGTTTTAGAGCTAGGGCTGCCTGCTTTAGTTTTTTTGATGTCTCGCCCAAACTCGGTGTCCTTGGTTTTTCGAGGGCGCATTCGTCGTCGTGCCCGTCTAGAGTGTCTACTCCTGACGAAGACGATCTCTCGGGTCCAGGGGTTGGGGGGCAGTGTAGAATAGGTGGGGCGAGTAATTTTTTTGAAGGTGCGATGTGATTGTATCCATTTTCAGGGACAGGAGATCTTTCTATTGCAGTCGAGGCCGAACCCACTGCGGAGTCCTCGAGACCTTGTCTGAGTTTTTTCGGACAGGGAGCTCTCGATCTTCTAGCGGCCTCCCTGACGATGCAAAATATTCGAGCGTAGCAGGTAACTATTGCTAGACACGGGAGCATGAACGCACCGACAAATAGAAACTCCTTTGGCGATCGGTTGTTTCGGTCTGGCAGTATTGAGCACGACCCAATAGAAGGATCTAGCCCAAATCGTCCCCACTTCTCCATCCAAGTAGCTATGAGAGCTCCAAACGAGAATATCCAAGTACTTGCTACCATGATAGCCAAATACTGTCTTCTATATAATCTGAAAAGAGATAAATATAAATTGTAAAATGATAATCTTATGTATTCAATCTAATTTAAACTAAAAAGAAATGAAATATTTGGCACACAATAATTATATTATTTTGATGATGAAGACTATATTTTTTAAAGTTATCGATTAGATTAACGTGAATAATAAGATCCAACGCAAGATATTGCGCTGAACATATTAATATATGGTACACTTAGAATATTTGACGATTTATTGCCCTCTACGCATGACATTATGAAAAATATGTAAATCACTTTTATTATACTGTTTATGAGATGAAAAAAATGTAATAACGTTATACCTATTGCGTCTGAACGTCTCACAAAACGTTTCACTACTCACAGCGATGCGACGTTGATAAAGGAGCAACGGTAAACCCTCACAAAGAGCTTCCATTCAGCCCTTGAAAAATAAGATTTATAGGTATAAGATTTATAGATAATTCTCGGAAAGAGGAAAAATATGAAGCAAAGTTTTCTTTAAACCCATCAGTGTTAAGATATTCTTAAAAGTTTCAGATTTATTGTTGGTTCAAACTTTTTATCAAAAAGTTTCGGACATTCTTTAAAATATTTTGAATACTTTGTATGGGTATAGAAATGAATAGAATGTAAAGAAAAAATCTTTATAAAGATAGACGAATTAAAGTAATTTTCATATTGAAATAGTGGTCGTTTCAGAAATCGAAATGCATTTGGAATTCCAACATAGAATAGGTGGGTAATTCAGAAATACTTACTGTAAATTATGGGACCACTTATCATTTTGAATAATCGAATTTGGTGGCTTTCAACGGTTTTATAGAAATGTTTGGGGCGCTGACTTGAAGGCTTATAAAATAAAGAAATTACTGGTTGGAAACTTTGTGTGAGACGCTTTTTATTGGTAGTAATTAATAGCTCAGTTATTCGTTTATGTAGACATATTTTTCAATTTTATAGTGTAATCTACGGTTAAAATTGCACAGAAATAAAGTACTTGTTTACTGTATATTTGTTTGTTGTCTATTTGTCACCGTAAAAATGTAAAAACCTCTAGATTAATAAAACTAGTGAGATTGTAAAAATCTATTGAAAGATTCTTTGCTATATTTATAATGTAACGAAAAATAATGTGTTAAATTGTGCAGAATATTCGGGTCCACAGTCTTTCAATGTTTTACAATTTCACTAGTTATATTACAATCTAACGGTTTTTACAATTTTACAGTCACATATACAAGGTATGTACTAGGTATACCTATGCAACGTCGCATTTGAAAAATCTCGCATATGGCTGTAATACATTATGTATTGACTATATTATATATATATATATATATATATATATATATATATATATATATATATATATATATATATATATATATATATACTTTACTTTTATTGACAGATATAAGACATTATAGTATGATTATATTGACTATATATTATATAATATGTACTTGACATTTATTGACAGATATAAAACATTATAGTATGATGGCCTTAGGTGGCCATTTTAGACCCGGTGGAACGCAAGTGTATGATCTGGTTATGCGAATGTCGATGGTCGGCGGTAATCGCTTACCATAAGGCGACCTGTCTGTTCGATTCCTGGTTTTTGGATTTGTCATACAAAAAAGACATAATTTTACGATTAAATTTTACCTACGTAATGATAATAATAAAAAGCCTCATTTATCTATACTAATAATATAATAAAGCGGAAAAGTTTGTTTGTTTGCATCGAAAAGGCTCTGAAACTACTGCACCGATTTTGATGAACTTTGACACAGATATAAAATAAATCACGGGGAAGGACATAGGCTACTTTTTATCGCGGCAAAATGTACGGTTTCCTTTTGTCGCGCACAAAGTCGCGCGTAACATCTAGTTCCTTAATAAATATGGAGGAGGCCTTAACCCACGGGCGTAGGCAAGGCAGTTGATTATTTTTCTAAAATAACATCATCTTTCAGGCAGGGTTAATAAATTACTAAATACGCCTCTGTATATTGGTCAGATCTCTGTATTAGGTATATATACCAGCCGGCCCATTTCGGGGGGGGGGGGGGGGTTGAACCCCCTAAACCACCCCCCTGGCTACGCCCATGCCTTAACCTAATTAATATGTATAGCATTACATATACAATAATACTTTCAATATTATTCGCTAAAGTAGGTATGACACTTGTGTACTCACTTTGGATATAACCTCGGATGGGAAATCATCACATATCGGTTGATGGTGATCGCCAGTACAGTGAACAGAGAGACCGCAACCAGCGCATATCTGGCCAGAGGGAACATACGGCAGAGCGTCCGCCCATGCGACCACGACCGCTGCCAGAACGTCGATGCTGCGAGAGGCAGGTTGAAGCAGCAGAAGAGAAGATCAGAACAGGAGAGGTTCATGATGAAGACGGCTGTTGCGTTGCGGACCTGGAGGCGAAAGAGCTTGGTTATTATTTCATTAATATGTAAAGCGAAAACTTTCAGTACAGTTTAACGAGATTTAATTACGAGAATTAAAACGAAAAAAAGAGAGAGAAAAAAAATCGAGAGAAAACGAGAATAAAGCATAGAATGCATCCGGAGGTATAAGAAGTTTGGCCGGGATATTAAAGTTTGATACAATTTTGTTGTAAGACATGATAATAAACAATCGAAAAGCAATTTTCATAAATACTTAAGAGTACAATACGGCCGATGTATCTTGGCGAGTCTGAACTTCGCGCAGAAGGTTGCGCATTATCTGTTTCTAAGTGTTTTCGTATTTATTTTATTTGTACTAATTGGTCAACTGTATTAGGGATTTTTTTTAGTACATAGGTATATAAAAAAATACAATAACAGTTTTCTTCACGAGTTGTACATGCGCTAAAGTTCGCAGAGCCTATGTTCAGACCCGTCAAGATACAGCGGCCGTAGTGTAACCAAGTTAAAAATATTTTTTTGCAATAAGAAACAGAGCGAGATATCTGTCTGTGACGTGACGTGCTACCGCCCGCCGTATACTTGTCAAAAACAATTGATGTATGGCGATAACAGTCTGTGACGTCACAAAACGTTTTACGAGAAGGAAATGGGCAAATTTTTCATCTATTCAAATACTAGCTGTTACCCGCGGCTCCGCCCTCGTAAATACAGTATCCCTCGGGAACACTGTATTTTTTCGGGATAAAAAGTAGCCTGTATTTTAATCCAGAGCCTAAACTACTAAGATACCAAATTTCATCAAAATTCGTTCAGTAGTTTTTGCGTGAAAGAGTAACAAACATCCATCCATACATCCATCCATCCACATCCTTACAAACTTTCACATTTATTTTCAAAGGAAAGATTTTTTGTTGGTTTGTATTGTAGAGGCTCTAAGTCTAAAACCACTGGACCAATTTTGGTGAAATTTGGCACAGTTACAGAGTAAACCACAGGGATGGACATAGGCTTTTTTTAATCGCAACAAAGTAAACAGTTCCACGAGATTTTCTTTTGCGCGGACGAAGTTGCGGGCAAAATCTGTATTGTTGTTAAATTTAATCGCGTGAACTGAAAAAATTTAATTCTTAAAAATGTGATATTTGACGCAAGGCAACATCCCTATTTTAAGGAATTGTAGATAAAATTATTATAACATATTGGTGGTCACTTACAGTTATTACTTACTTCAACGTTATTTTTTAAAAGGAAATCCAACAAAAACATAATATTATTATTGTACTCCAAATATTTTTCCATCTGTATTTGGTAGACCCTACTATCCATTGGTCTGTATGAGTCCATTCTTTTTACCTTCATTACTGGGACGAGGGAAGGCTTATCTTAAGTAATGAAACATCTGAGCAAAATGAAGGGGAAATTCATTTCAGAACGAGTTCGTCGCAGCTAAGGATCATTTTACCTCTATCTACACTATACAGAATATCATAGAGAACATGCATTTGTTTTAAATCAGCAAAATTCTTATATTTTTCGAAAGGCAACATAAATATGGACCGAAAATGCAAAAAAGTACAGTAATTAGTGCTAAATTTAAAAGTTGCAGAATAAAAAAAACGACTTTTTTTTTTGCTTTCATCGCAAAACGAAAATTACTGTTCAAATTCTTATGTTATTGTGTCATTTTTGTTATTACAATGATATAATAAATATAAAAGCAGTATGTATTTAAGTTAATAAAATCCATTTTGTATTTATCTTCATAAATTTTCTGTGACGTCACTCCTATTACGGGTATTTACCCGCCTACCGGGTAAATACCCATACGTACCTGGTAAATACCCATATCTACCCAAAATGCTGGGTAGATAAAATTCAACATTTTGTAACAATTTTTGAGCATATACTATCTCAGATTTACGTTGTATTAGATACTATTAATCACTAATATTCCACTTCTATAGCTTTTAATCATATATTTATAGAGGAAAAAGCCTTTTTTATATTTTTTCTTTTTTATTCTTCATACATTCTTTTGGAACCTAATCTTTTAACCAAATTTTAGTAAACATAATAATGTAATGGTAAGTCAAAGTCGTACTGAACTTTGGTTTTACAACCAAGCACATTTGTTGGTAATCAAAATCGTACTGAACTTTCGACTAAGTGCATTTGTTACATTGGTTAGTATTTTACTCAAATCTACTGTATTTTACGACCTATTCTTATATAATATGACATTGCACCAAATAGTCAAAGCAATATCTATATTTTGAATCTTACATCATACATTTCAACAAAAACTATGTTGAGAAGTTGAAGTCATGGGCCGTGAAAACCAAATTTGCGAATTTAAAAGTGTTACATGCACCAATCCATGCCGGAGTAGGAGGAGGAGAGTCTTTCCGTGGGTGTCGTAAGAGACGACTAAGGGAAATACATACCGGAAATGGGCAGCAGCGTTTCCGCGAACTTTATCTTTCTTCTTATATTTATCTTGTTCTTCTACCGGGAAGGCGACCAACAGTCCCAAGGTGGAGTTTTTCCTCCACAAGTCTCTTGTCAACAACATCGTGGCCATCGAAAGTGTGTCGAGTAGGTCAGCATCGGCACCGACCTGCAGGGGCTTGCTAACCCCGCCGTGCGCTTCTTCAGGTGACGCCCCATATACCGTCACCGAAATCAGTGTGATACCGAAAGAGTCGGTATCACACCGATACCTTATACTTAGAATATCTCAAAGATATTCGTTGAAGGTCATACAAGTTTACGCACCTACCTCGTCTCACCCAGATGAAGAAGTAGAGGTTATATGTATGAGGACATATCTAAGGCCATACATAACTCGAAAACTCACTTCAATGTTGTTATGGAAGATTTCAACGCATAATTAGGCAAGTGAGGTGAAAACGAGCTGAAAGTGGGAAAATTTGGTTTTGGTTAGAGGAATCCCAGGGGCCAAAGGCTAGCCGATTTTATGGAAAAGGAAGAACTCTTTATGATGAATTCCTTCTTCCAGAAGCCACCTCACAGGAAATGGACCTGGATGAGCCCTGACGGAGAGGCAAAAAATGAGATAGACTTCATCATGAGTACCCAGAGACAGATATTTAAGGATGTTTCCGTGATACACCGAGTGAAAACCGGCAGCAATCACCGAATGGTGCGAGGCACATATAACTTAAATATCAAACTCGAAAGAGCTCGCTTGGTGAAGTCTACGCTCCGACCGTCTCAAACCGGAATTAGAAACCCCGATAGCTTTCAACTCGAGCTACAAAACCCCTTTGCTGGCCTAGAAAACTACGCTTCAGTGGACGAAATCTATGACAGGTTCGCAGAGACTATCCATGCGGTTGGGTCAAAGTACTGTGAGACCCGTCGTAGAGGTAAGCCACAGAAAATCTCCGACAACACGTTTACACTAATGGCTAGGCGACAAAACCTTATTCTTCAAACCTCTTACGATGGTCTTATGGGCAGCTTAACAGATAGATATCAAAGTCTTTGCAGCACGATATTCGTCTCTTTAATACTTGAAGTATTGACATGATACAGCGAAACAAGGGCTGAAAAGTGTTTGCAAGAGACACGTCTGTTGGGCAGAGCCGGTTGACGAAGCTGAAGACAGAGGATGGGAAAGTTGTGTCAGCCAGGCCTGAGTTGCTCGCAGAGGTCGAGAGATTCTATGAGCAACTTTACACCTCAGTTGCCAAGCCTGTCGTTAATCTGGCTGAAGATCCTAGAGCTAGACTAACCCGACATCACACGGAAGATATCCCGGACATCAGCCTATACGAGATTGGTATGGCCCTTAAACAGCTTAAAAACAACAAGGCGCCGGGCAAGGATGGGATCACCTCGGAGCTGCTGAGTCCTGGTGGAACACTAACACCCAAAATGCTCCAGAGTTTCAGGCATTGTTCGAGGTCAAAACGCCAGAGGCATGGAGCAAGGGCGTGGCAGTCTTGTTCTTCAAAATAGGAGATAAGACTTTGCTGAAGAATTACAGACACATTACGCTGCTGATACATGTCTATAAGCTATTTTTAAGAGCCATAACGAATCGTCTCGAATGGAAGCTTGATGACTTCCAGCCTCCAGAACAAGCCGGTTTCCGAAGAGGTTTTAATACCATAGACCACATACATAAAACCTAGTTATACAGAAAACTGAGGAGTATAATCTCCCACTGTGCTTTGGCGTTTGTTAACTATGAGAAAGCCTTTGATTTGATTGAGACCTGGGCGGTGTTACAGTCTCCTCAGAGATGCCGGATCAACACTATATACCAGTAGTAACCGGTACATCGAAGTGTTGAAGTGTTTATATAGTAAAATCACCATGTCGGTGCGAGTACAGGAGCATAGCACAAAGCTTAGATCTTATACTATGCACAAAGGCGATCCCACCGCAGCGCGGCGTCAGATAGGGAGACGTCATCTCTCTGAAACTGTTTTCCGCTGCATTGGAGGATGCGTTCAAACTCCTGGACTGGCAAGGACTTGGGATCAATATAAATGGTGACTACATCACTCACCTTCGATTTGCCGATAACATCGAGATTATGGCAGAAACTCTGGAAGACCTTAAATCTGTGCTAAAGGACCTCTGTAGAGTTTCACAACAGGTAGGACTTATATTGAACATGGATAAGACAAAAATTATGTTTAATGCCCATGTTGTACCCACCCAAGCAACCGTTGGAAATTCTACGCTCAAAGTTGTTGACGACTATATGTACCTGGGGCACAAAGTCCAGTTAGGTAGGTCCAACTTCAAAAAAGAGGTCAACTGTCGAATCCAGCTCGGCTGCATAGCGTTTGGGAGACTCAGAAACATCTTCTCATCAAAAATCCCTCAGTGTCTGAAGATAAAAGTTTTCAAACAGTGTGTGTTAACGGTGATGACATATGGAGCCGAAACGTGGCCACTCACGACGGGGCTTATAAAAAGCTTCGTGTCGCTCAAAGAGCTATGGAGAGGGCTATGCTCGGAGTCTCTCTACGCGATAGAATCAGAAATGAGGAAATCCGTAGCAGAACTAAAGTTACCATAGCCCAGCGCATTAGCAAGTTAAAGTGGCAATGGGCTGGACATATAGCCCATAAAATCGATGAACTGGGGCTGAAAGGTTCTTGAGTGGAACGACGAACTGGACGTCGAAGCGTAGCCTTCCACCAGGTGGACAGATGACCTGAGAAAAGTCGAAGGGAGTCGGTGGATACAGGCCGCGAGCGACCGGTCGCACTGGAAATGTATGGGGGAGACCTATGTCCTGACTCCTGCAGTGGACGTCAGCAGGCTGAAACGAACGAACATGCACCAATCGATAGAGAAAATTTTAAATAAGACTGCATTCATAACTCATTTTGGGTAAAATGGTTTATACGACCTTTTTACCCCAAGGTATCGATATTATACTCTATTATGTACTCAGAAACAGCTTTCATAGAACGTTCCAAAATTGAAAATTTTAACGGCCCACGACATTTTCAGATAATCGTGGTATATTATTATGCTTGTAGTTGTTCAATCAAATCGATAGATAACTATGTAGCTGTTTATCTGTTCCTCTATAATCTGTGCATAGAAGTTATACGCCGTGGGTCCAACACGATTATTACGACTATCATTAGCATCATTAGTGTCGATAATTTTTTAAAACTATATTTACCAATTAATAACAGCTTACTATTGACGGGCTACTGGACCTGCGACGCTGGACCATGAGAAAGTATTAGTATGGCCCTGAACATTAATATTTTATTTTTTATAATATGTATTACCATAGAGAAACATATTCTATTTTTCAAAATTATAATGGTTTATGATTTTACGGTGCGTATTCTAACTAATATCAATTCGTTAGTAAATATGCATTATATTAGGGAGGTTTTTAAAAAAACCGGGAGTTGAAACAAATGCTTAATTTTATCTACCCACCACTTTTGGGTATTTACCCAATATACCCGGTATTTACCCAATCTACCCGGTATATACCCAAATGGGTAGATTGGGTATTTACCCATCGCCCATCTCTACTCCTGCTACATTTTTATATAATTAAATTAATTATACATTTAATTTAATTATATAAAATTTTAACGCTATAGCGTTTTTAATGCTTTCCAACGATCTCACGTTTGAAATGACTGTATTTCTTCAACGATAATTTTGATCGTAGATATATGCCATTGCAAAGACATAATATCCTAGCTTATTATGTATTTTTCGAAAATTCAATAAAAAAACTATGCATGTTTTCATTATCCTATTATATATAACATATAGGTATAGGTACTGTTATAAATGTGAAAGTTTGTGAGGATGAATGGATGGATGCATGGATGGACAGATGTTTGTTATTCTTTCGCGCAAAAACTACTAAACGGATTTCGATGAAATTCAGTATTACTGTTCTGCTCTGATATTATGATGGGATACCCGATACTATATTTACGCTGGCGGTGCCGCGGGAAAAAGCTAGTATTCTCTATATAGGTAGACGTACTCTCTGGTCTCTATATCGAGTACAGTATAGTTTAATGGTTTTGTTCCAGAATGTAATCATCTTAGAGTTATAATTAAGGCACCTTTCAGAGGATCGTACAAGATTAGTTTTCAACAAAATAATTACTTAAAAGGAATGACACGACGTATGAACAAAATATAATGGCAATCTGTATTCGACTAACTAAATGTAGGAATAATAGTGAACAAATAACACTAATTCGCATTAGCTGAGCTGGGGTCAATTTTTGGCATTACACAAAATATTATTAATTTTAGTTTAATATTTTAGGTAATTCATTTTGATATGTGTTGTGTGATAAACTGATGATAAAATCAACGTATTCTTATTCATTAAGTTATCGTTATCGTTATAATTGTATTATTTTTAATTTTATACCTTAGTTAAATTCAAACATGTATTAATTAAGGAATATCATGACAGTAATAATAATAATAGTAATAATAATAATAATAATAATAATACATTGTATTAAGTAAGGAATTTAAATATGAAATATCAAGTCTAATTTATTATTTACCATAAAAAAGAAAAGAAAATAGTCATAGTACCTACTGTAAGTCTTTTTCTTTAAAATAAATTAAGAAAAGCCCAAAAGGGCCAAGTACATCATTATTAGATTTTTATCGTCTTATATCTGTTAATTAATAGACTGTATTAAGCTTTTTCATTAGTTTTGCTAATCGACTAAAGGACCTTTCACACTAAAAACTGATACGTTTCTTTTTCACAGTGTTATTGATTACGTTGTTTTAGTAATTTTGCCCTTACATAACTTTGCACAAAGAAGTCACACAGTTCACTGTTAACTTTTTAATCAAAATCAGTTCAGTAGATTTTGCATAAAAGAGTAATAAAAATTCATCCATCCATCCTCAAAAAAATTCACATTTATAATATTAATAGGAAAATATTCAAATTAAAGCTCTAACATAGTGACATCATTATTACCTAACTAGCTTTTGCCCGCGACTTCGTTCGCGGGGAACAGTTACTTTGGGAATTGGGATATATCGCTAAAATATACCGGCGACTTCATTTACATACGTTGAAGGAGAAGCGCTTCCCTGCCCGCGACTGCCCGCCGCGCGCCCCATTATTTTATTACTGCGATATCTTCTAAAATACTCATTGAAATCAAATGATGTAAACGGCAAATTTCTTCTAAATTAAATGCTTGTAATGAATAACGTATTAACTCGGATAAGGATTAATATCATCTTTATGAAAACACCCTCACAAATAATGCTTAATTTTGGAACAAATTTGGTTAGCATAAAAAGGTTATTGTGAGCCAACCTTAAAAGATAGACATGTACTGTCGCGGACTTTTTTTTAGAACTTTTAAAGGGGAAAATTTTGTCATACATAATTTTAGCGAAACTTTAACCGTTTCCGCAGCGTACGCAGCGAAAGCTCTCAAAAGGAAAAAATAACCCCCGATTTTGAAACATTCTTGGTTGGTGCTCCGCTCGTATTGAGCTTAGCATGATGTTATATAGCCTAAAGCCTTCCTCGATAAATGGACTATCCAACACAAAAAGAATTTTTCAATTCGAACCAGTAGTTCCTGAGATTAGCGCGTTCAAACAAACAAACAAACAAACAAACAAACTCTTCAGCTTTATAATATTAGTATAGATAAGGTGTGTTAATTTTATGTTTTATAATTTATCTGACAAGGAAGGAAAACAAGTCGTATTACATAATTAAGGATTTACCTCAAATTGTTTTTAATACCTAACAGTAATTCGAAGGCTCTTTTGATATTTGAGATAAACGCAGCAGCAGTTATATGGTCTGTGTAAAGGGGCTCTAATTTTTTCATTACCACGACCGCGACGCAACCATCCAAATAACGTTTATTACTTCTTATCTAAATACACAAAATCCTTATTAATTATTTACGAATAGATTATTTTCTTGGTAATTTTTATTTATTCTTTTAATAGGTTTCACAAAGCTATGGATTAGCATAGATATCTTCTAATTTGAATTAACATTGTGATGAATTTCGAACTCATTTGAAAAGATGTTTGTTTGCATTGATTAGGCTCCGAAACTACTGAACCGATTTTGATGAAATTTGGCACAGATGTAGAGTAGACCACAGGAAAGGACATAGGCTACTTTGTATCGCGGAAAAATGTACGGTTTCTGCGAAATTAACTTTTGCACGCACGAAGTCGCGAGCGACATCTAGTACTTAATAATATATTAAAGAGTTATTGGCACAGATGTAGAATAGACTACGGTAAAGGACATTTGCTCTTTTTTATCGCGAAAAAATGTATGGATTCTGCGAAATAAACTTTTGCGCGCACGAAGTCGCGGGAAACAGCTAGTACAATAATATAGGCAAACGTTTGCCCCGTCAGCAGTCAGTTGCATTTTAGGAATATTGAATAAGACCTTTAATGTAATAATTGACCACGGGTTCGTGGGATAGACGGATTTTCGTCCTACGTTATTTTTCTACTTACGAGCTAGCTATCGATGATACAATTATATCTTTATTATATTAGGTTATTACATAATATTATGAAATTGGCGTTTTGTAAAGGAGGAACATAAAATAGTTTTTTTAAAACATAATATATTTATTTATCAAAGTATATACCATTGTTATCTATGCACTTTTGTCATCTCATAGGTAGTTCATTGATTCCCTTTCTAAAAAAACCATTCGGACAGGAATTAATAAAATCTTTGAAGGCGCTTTGGACTGCCCCATCGGAGTTAATTTTTTTTCTGTGCAAGAAGTTATACAAATTTCGAAAAAAATGGTAATCTGTTGGAGCAAGGTCCGGGGAGTACGGACTACGGTGGATGTCTTACACATTTTAATTAAAGCTCCTCTAACTTGGTAGCCGTCTGTTGTCTGGTCTAGCGTTGCCCTGAAGCAGCAGTGGCCAGAGCGAATGACCAACCTCGATTGTTTAGCAGCTAGCTTTTCCATCATTTCCAGAACGAAAACGTTGGAACCAAACGCAGTGGTAGTTTCGGAGCCTATTCGATACAAACAAACTTTTCCTCTTTATTATATAAGTATAGAAAACAGAGAGGGCTGTCATACCGATGGACAAACAAGGTTTCCTCTTGCGTACCATATAATGATAAAAATGTAATAATATAACAAACTATGTATTGCGAAGTGTCCGACTTATTAAACTAGACAAACACACTGTCTTCGCAACATGTCAAGAGCTATACATACAGCGGACGGACAGATGTGACAAGCGAATTTCATACGTCCGCGTCGTCTCACTGATAACGCTATTATTAGAAATATACTTAATATTATTTGGTCCTTACATAATATGAAATTGGCGTTTTGTCGTACTGGCCACTTTGATCTCAAATATATCTTCTTTAGTTAGGAATTCCAATTTCAAAATACCGCTGTTTACTTTATGATCATGAATTTATGTTTTGAAAACCGTAATTCGTTTGTTTTTTCCTCTTTTGGTTTTATTTTGCGTCACTCTGTTTACAAAATGGAAAACATGAAATATCGTATTGTCTTCGAGTACAAGTTCCACCGTGGCACCAGTGCTGCAGAAACGGCTCGAAGGATTAATGATGTGTATGGCGGCGGTGTCGCAAAAGAAAACACAGTATGTTTTTGGTTCCAACGTTTTCGTTCTGGAAATTTCGACCTGCAGAACAAGCCCCGTGGACGGCAGGAGACCAAAGTTGATAATGAAGAATTGAAGGCAATTGTGGAAGCGGATCCATTGCAAACCACGTCTGAGTTAGCTGCAGGCTGCGATGTTAGTAATAAAATCCAATTGAAGCAAATTGGGAAGGTAAAAAAGCTTGAAAGGTACCTCATGAATTGAGTGCAGTAAAGCGACAAACGCGCATCGACTGCTGCGTTACATTACTCAACCGGCACAATGATGTTGGGATTTTAAATCTAATTATTACCTGTGATGAAAAGTGGATCCTGTACAATAATCGGAAATGCTCATCGTAATGGCTGAACCCTGGCGAACCAGCCAAAGCCTGCCCCAAGCGAAAATTGATAAAAAAAAAAAAAGTTACTTGTGAGCGTTTGGTGGACTAGTGCCGGTGTCGTTCACTACAGCTTTCTTAAATCTGGCCAGACGATTACGGCAGATGTCTAGTGCCACTGCTGCTTCAGGACAACGCTAGACCACACACTGCACAACAGACGGCTACCCAATTAGAGGAGCTTCAATTGAAATGTCTAAGACATCCTCCGTTCTCCCCGGACCTTGCTCCAACGGATAACAATTTTTTTTCGAAATTTGCATAACTTCTTGCAAGGGAAAAATTCAACTCCGATGGGGCATTCCAAAGCGCCTTCAAAGATTTTATTGATTCCTAATCCTGTCCGAATGGTTCTTTTAGTACAGGAATCAATGAACTACCTATGCGATGGCAAAAGTGCATAAATAGCAATGGTATATTATATACTTTGATTAAATAAATATATATTAATTAAATTGTATGCTATGGATTTCCGCAAAGCAACGCCTGACGTTAATGGATAACTATTATTATAAATAATTAAACTGTTTCCTTGTCTTTATGAGAGATTTTATTCAAGCTCTCTTATATTAAATCAAAAGTTTCATCTAGATATTTGTCTCACCTAATCTGAACTTTTTATTATTTTATAATAAAATCTAATTTATCAATGTCTGTAAAATACCTACCACCATATCCATAATTTCATTAAAAAATTAGAATACAAAATGCAAACGGTGATGCACTAAATCGGCCTATATATTTCAAACATAATGGGAAAATGAATTTTCGATAGCATTATCGAATATAATAAATTAATAAATTTCATTTGTGAATGGTGATAGAGTTTCTAGAAAATTATTTAGAATATTATATTGAAAAGCGTACCCAATTAAAATGTTTGTTAGAACAGAATAGAGTATTAGTTGGAAACTGGGATATAGGGTAGGTATAGGGTGCGTCATGATATTTGACAGTACCTTCGCCAATTAGCTATTGTTATCTTATCAAAAGATTTCATAATTAAAATCAACAGCCTACTACCACGTATGGATGTATGGATGTTTGTTACTCTTCACGCAAAAACTGCAGAAACGGATTTCAATGAAATTTGGTATGGTCGTAGTTTAGGCTCTAGATTAACACATAGGCTACTTTGTATCCCGGAAATGTATAGTGTTCCCGTGAGATACCCGGTACTATGTTTACGCGGGCGGAGCCGTGGGAAAAAGCTAGTCAGCTATACTACTACTATATAGGTTGCCTAGACCAGTGTTTTTCAACCTGTGGGTCGCGACCCCCTGGGGGGTCGCGAAGCTTCTGTAAGGGGGTCGCCGGAGGTAGAGAACTTTAGTAAAAAAACAATGAAGATTAAAAAGATTAATTTATTAAGTAAGAGAATTTTAACAGAAGGATATACTCATAAATCGATCATAGATATCATCGATGTATATAATTGTAAAATAATGTGTTTGATGTACTATATTTTGTACTTATATCCGAATCCCTAATTATGGAGACGCATAAAAACGTCGTATGGAATGAATATTTGTAACACTGTAAAGGCGTGTCTCCTGTTCGAAACATTACACAGAAAACATGAAACAAAAACATTTGTTTTCATACACAAGCTGTCTCCAGCTACAGAAAATGTTTTTGGTCGAAACAAAACATTTTGTCCAGACACGATCTAAGTTCCGACGAGGAAGACGTTTTAGCGATCACAGTTTTAGTGATTGTAGGTGTAGAATCTAGGAGAAAAGAGGGGTTCTGAAAAGGCCACTTTTAAAAGTATTTTTTTCAACTCATAAATATGTGCGCCATTTTACGCATTTCTATTGAAAACTGACAAAATTTGTGTTTTTTAATTAAGTCAGGCCGTATATTAAGAGCCATCACAAAAACAAACACAAAAAACACAACAAGCAAAACTATAACCCTAAAAAACCTGTACCTAGGTGTCATGTGAACGATGTGAACACTAGTTAAGAAATGAAACATTTCTTCCCCTCTCTACCCGCGCGGGAATGTTTTTCGTCCGTCTCCGAAAACAAAAACATTGTCTATTCCTAGACAAATGTGTATAGCCACGCCCCAATGTTTCATGTTTTCTGCGTAATGTTTCGAACAGGAGTCACGCCTTAATATACACATACATACATGATAAAAAAGCGAAAGGTTGGGGGGTCGCGAAATATTTTTTCATACAAGGGGGGTCGCATCATGAAAAAGGTTGAAAAACACTGGCCTAGACTATATAGGTAATAGGTTGCCTAGCCTAAAGTAACTGGTAAATAGTTACTTATCTCGTTTTGAAATTCATTTGTGTGAGACTTAAATTTATTCCTCATAGGTAGGAACATTTTCCTATTTTTCTACTACCATAATAGTCCTGGCTAAATGGGCTTCACAAAAAAGAGGACAAATATGTCTTCTGAGGTTTTTGTATTTAGACACGCATCTCTAAAAAGTCCTGAATGTATTCGCAGGTGTGAAAGAAATGTGACATATTTTAGAGGGAGACATTCCCGCATATCTGTCTTCACCCCCAGACTCTAGGTATTTTGACCCTCTTAATATTTATGGCAAGATATGTGAGAGTCAGTCTTCGAGTATCTACCTCAATATCATATGGCTCTTCATTTTTTGACATTTTTACGACCGACATAACCTCTTAAAATATAACGTCAAAGCTTTCTTCTATCAATAATTATTGTGATGCATTTAATAGATACAATTTCGTTACACGTTGACGTTAGTTGTTGTAATTCACAATTTATTTATTTAAATAAATATTTTGATTTGATAATTAACCGTTGTAAAATTTAAAATTCTCAAAACCAATCAAATAAAAAAAAAACCAATCAAATAATCCTTCTTGACAGTCGGGTAACAAGTGCTATCCCACGGGAATAATGTACATTTTCGGGATAAAAAGTAGCCTCTTTTAATCCAGAGCCTAAACTGTTATAATAACAAATTTCATCGAAATTAGTTTAGTAATTCTTGCGTGAAAGAGTAACATCCATATCCATCCAGACATCCATACATCCATCCATCCAGATGGATGGATGTATGGATGTTCTTTAATATTGTAGAAAATACTTTTGTTCTATCATCAAAAGTTTCCGCAGCGCATCCGATGAAAGATGTTTTATGGCATTTTTTTACACCTTGCGATACGTTACTAAAGTTTTAGTAAGGATCCCTAATCTTTTCTAGCAATAAATATAGCCTATATTACTCAGGGTGAATGAAGCTTTCTAATGTTGAAAGAATTTTTGAAATCGGCACAGTAATTCTTGAGTTTATTCATTACAAACATACACACAAAAATACAAATATTTCCTGTTTATAATATTAGTGTAGATTTGTAAGTATATACCAATATAATACCTACTATTATTAGGCAAATTGAATATTTAGAACATAAACTCCAGTTTATGTGCATTACTCTACTAAACTTTATAATATTATGTATTAAATAATAATAGATTTATGAATACGAAATACCAAATTCGCTAAAGCTTTGCAAATGGCACATTCAAGTTAGTTATTTTAATGTTTAAAACCGTAGTAAAGCTTTAAACTATAGTAACGCCTTAAATTGCATCAAGTGGTATTTAAGTTTAAACCTTTTTTATACTAGCTAATGCCCGCAACTTCGTTTGTGCAGAACTAACGGAAGCGGAACCATATTTTTTTAAACGGAACTCTAAAATAAAAGTAGCCTATGTTAGACCTTTTAACCTCAGCTATCTACTAGCGAAAGTCCCGTAAAAACTGGTCTAGTCGTTTCAGAGATTAGCCAGAACAAACAGACAGACAGACCGACAGACCGACAGACAGACAGACGGACAGACAAAAATTTTAAAAATTTGTATTTTATTATAAGTACCGAATATACTTTCAGATTCATTATGTGAAAAACTGTTACTTTAAAGTTACAAACAGGCACTTCAATTTTATTTATCTGTATAGATAGATAATATTTATGACATAAATTATATTATATACATCCTACTACTAGTATTATAATTATATGAACTTTTGTGAGGATGGATGGATGTTTGTTACTTCTTCACGCAAAAACTACTGGGCGTATTTTGATGAAATTTGGTATGGTTGTAGTTTAGGCTCTAGACTAAAACAGGCTACTTTATCCCGAAATGGTTCAGTTTTCTCGTGGGATACCGTATTTATGCGTGCGGAGCCACGGGAAAAAGCTAGTAAGTTATACGTTTACTAAATTACTGTAAGGAACAGTCCAAAGAATCATTCCAGTAGTTTAGCGAATTACCATATTATGTATTTTAAAAATATCATCAAATTGGTGTACTAATATTTCGTACCTTTTTACATCGCGCCAGAGCGACAATGGTGATCAGATTCCCCGGGATTCCGACGAGCATGAACAGCACGCAGCAGACCGACGCAAACCGCAGTAGACCCTCCGGGTAGTCCTTGAACAGTTCCACCGAGGCCAACTCCTCGTCAGTGCTGTAATTGTCCAGTCCAACACTCCAGGGGCCATCTACTTCGCTGGCCAACGTACTCTTCGGTATACTAGGCAACAGATCACCCATTTTAACATGCAACACATTTTTCCACGCACGCTCTCATTCCGACGAATGCTTTCTCGTCGAGTTAGATCGTTCTCACGTCGAGTTAGGTCGAAACGGTCGCGAGTTTCGACGACGACTGCGTGGCCCAGAACTTAGCTCGTCGATAAGGCATGGCTATCGTCAGCTGGTCCGGAAGTGGCTGGATGCTGTTTAAGCTCGTTGACCTGGAGATAAAACAATTTGTTTGTTTAGAATGCATTACAATTCATTACGATAAGGTTTCCTTATCGGGAGCAAAGGTTGCGTTAGTCAGATTCATTAGTATATGTACCTACTATGTAGTAAGAAGTAGATATATATCAAAACGACCATCGTCTTACTCTTATCTGTACAGAAATAAATGTTTGGACGTTTATTTCAAACGCGTACGTACGCACGTCCATCAATGTCAAAACCTCTAGCAAGTTTAAAGAGTGTTTAATTGAGCGGACTTATCTTAGGAAATAATGCTTTAGATTAAACATTTATCTTAACTTATAAAATTACTAATTATCTAATATGAAAGGCGACTTTCGTTTTCGTGTTACACACGTAACGATTTTTCCTTTTTACAACAGTCAATCGAACGCCCCTGTGCACATGACAACGATAAAACTGTGTTAATCGTTCCGATAAAACGTTATGTGTGTAGCAGATTAAACCAAAAGAGCTTTGATTAATTATTACATAGATTCGTTATAATATCCTTACAAAACTGACAATATTTCTGTGCCACGACACACATTGACATGGGACGCGTGTCAATGTGTCAACGTCGCATCGTAACACAAAACACGCTATTACTCGCGGAGCACACTAACCAAAATTGGCCCGACTCGGGCCAATTAGAGTCTTCATTTTTACGCGTTTATAACATATCTACCTCTTTTTAATATTATATATCTATGCAAAAGAGCTGCAGTAACAGTGGCGTCTACGTCACCTTTAACCACAACATTCATTGTTCATTCTGACAATGTTAAAAATTTACCACAAACCTGGCGTAGGTTTTTTTAACAATCCAAGTAGGATAAGTGCTTGTTGATTGGTTCTATCAATTAATTTTTTACTGTCAAATCATCAAGAAGGGGATCTGTCCCCTGAAGAAGAGGGAGAGACGAGAGAGAGAGAGAGAGAGAAAGGGAGAGAGAGAGAATATCCAGTGAGTCTAATAAATAAACCTCATATATAATTCCGTAGTAATAAAATAGTTTTTTGTGTTACCAGATAAAAAAAAGCTTTAAAGAAATTAATTATCTATAACGATAAATCTAGAATAATATTTTCTCAGCCTAAATCAACGTTTTCTTTATCCTCTTTGAAATAAAAACTTGTTCAAGTATTTTGATAACTTGTCGCCTTTTGACCTAATACAATTTACTACAAGATTTAATCTAGGTAATGGTTAAGGGAGGTGTTTTTTCGTTTGCATTCATCAGAAAAGGTAAGATATTCATACAATATTCAGATGAATGAGCAATTCTTGAGTTTTGAGGTATTTCGGCTGCGGCGGACAGTAAAATATGTGACTAATTTTTAAAGCTCTTTTATGTTGTTCTTTTAAGAAAATATTCCTTATATTTATCTTTACTTCCTTACTAATATTATAAAAAGGAAAAGTTTTTTTTTTATTTGCATTAAATAGCCTCCGAAACTAGTGGATCGAATTTGATGAAATTTGATGTAGACTAGGCCACGGAGAAGGACATATTTTTTATGTCATCAAAATGTACGGTGTCCCACGAGATTTCCTTTATTCGCGGGCATCTAGTGTTAAATATTGCATTAGTTGGTAGCCATTAATCAATTTTTATTTATAGTATTGTATTAGTTTTCCATAGATAGTTTAACGTATTCGATAGTATTGTTTACTAGTAAAACGGCACATATTAAATTAGTCTAGATATGCATTACGCACTATGTATTTAATATTAATTATGTGAATTCATTCTTTGCACTACTCATTGAAAAGGAATTTTCAACCGACTATCGAAAAGATAAAACAACGTTTCCTTTAAAAATATGGATTGTTAAAATAACTATAATCCTATCCTACTAATATATTAAATGTGAAAGTTTGTGAGGATGTATGGATGGATGTTTGTTACTCTTTCACGCTAAAACTACTGAACGGATTTCGATGAAATTTGGTATGGTAGTAGTTTAGGTTCTGGATTAAAACAAAGGCTACTTTTTATCCCGAAAAAGTTCAGTGTTCCCTATATTTACGCGGGCGGAGCTGTGCACAACAGCTAGTCTTAAAATACATTTTAGTTTTCTTTTCAAATATTGTAGAATCAACTTCAGTCTCAAATTATATTCTCAAAATGTTTGATGTTTATAACGATATTCAAACGACAAGGGCCAATCGCTTTGAGGTCATTAAGTGTGATCGGCAAGGCTTAGGGTTTAATTATGGCGAGTGGCTCGTATTGACGTTGAGTAATGGACGACGTTCGTTTGCTTCAATTTCTTAGGAATATAAATAGATCAATTCGTTTAATGTTGCAAATTTTGCAATTGAAGTCAAAAGGATTGAAGAAGTGACAGCGGCACTAACGTAGCGATTATGCGAGCGGCTATAATATAGCTCTAATACACTGGCTGGGACTACATGATCCGGAATCGGCGGCCCAGGATAATTCTGAGCATTGAAAATAGAACGCTTTGCTCAACAATAGAGTTGAAAATGGAAAACACAAGTGTCAATGTTATTTATATGACAGATCGACACTCGATACTTCAAGTGCTCTTTACTACTTTCAGTGCTCTGAATTTTTTCGGGCCCGCCGGACCATGAGATCCAGATCATCATCTTGGGATCAGTGTTTCATGCTTACTACTAGGGTGCCTAAATGTTCGTGTATGTTCATGTTGATGAACATCAATATAATTATATATTCAATCCTATATTATTAATTAAAATCTTTTTGATTTCCCTAATAAAGGCTCGCTTCGTTACAATATTCTTATTCCTTGTCATGGCTAAAGGTAGTTTATTAAATATTTTTGGTACTTAATGGTAATAGGTTTTAAATTTTCATCTCCTATTTTAACCCCTTAGGAGTTGAATTTTGAAAAAACCTTTCTTAGTGGATGCCTTTATGAGAAATTTGTGTGCAAAATTTCAAATTTTATAGCCTTAAGGGTTTGACTTTGAACTATGCGTTGATACATCAGTCAATCAGCTTTGCCTTTTTTAAATAGATTACAATAATCAATAAACTGTATCTATTATATTCATTCAAATAGGTTGCCTGATTTTATAGATCGTTACGATTAAACTTTGGGTACTTAGCGAGCTTAAAATAAGTGTTTTAATGGTTATTGGATGATTATATAACCTGAGAAAAGTCGCAGGGAGTCGGTGGATATAAGCCGCGAGCGACTGGTCGCACTGGAAATTTATGGGGGAGGCCTATGTCCTGCAGTGGACGTCACCAGGCTGAAACGACGAATGATTATTCTGTAGTCAGAGTAAATTGATTAAGTTGACGAAAACGACGGCACAGTACGAGGCCATGACGAACTTCGAACCTGTGACCCTCGCACAAGTTATGAGAACATCTGCGAACAATGTACAAATGTTATCACCGTTCTACAAACAGAGCCAAGGTTTATTAAACGATTACACAAATTGCTCACTACTGTAGACCAATGAAATAATAGATATGGCGTAATATCCGAGTCTGTATCAAATAGACAAGCGGACTGATTTTTTTATTGCATAAATGGATAGTACTCTTAAATATGAGTAACTTCTCAGAAGAAACCGTATATCAAAAGTCAATATTTTCAAAGGTACGATTTGTATACAAAATTTCACAAGTCTAGTAAAAACGCTCCATACTAAAGTCGGGTTACAAGTGTCGTCACTCTTGGGTTAATGTGTATGAAGTGGGTATCAAGTATACGGCCGCTGGAACATATTTGTAAATATCTCCGATATTTGTGCGTTTAAGTTCATACTTGCCATAATGAATATTTTTGTATTTGATGTAAGTAAACTTATGATGTAGGTTTTGTTTACCAATTTCATAAAAATATTTTTTTTTGTACTTTTTAAATGTATTTAATAAGTAAACTATTCATAAAATAATACACTTTTTTACATTTACCAAGTAGTCTGTGCCTCAATATTTCTAAATATATTAATGAAACTAAATATTTCAGATGTAGTCTGATCCCCTATTTAAAAGAGCCTGTAGGTAAATGCTACTCTAAGGTACATATTAATTAATAGTTACTACGTAATCTAAGGGCTGAGTTTCAATTGTCGCTTAACTCTCATCTGGGGAATGTGACTTTGACAGATTTTTCATACAAAATTACATAAGCTAATAAAAAAATTAAAAAATAAATAATTGAGTTAATAATTAACCCCCGAATTGTCAAGCAGTGAGCGAGTTGATGATGATGAATTATAACTAAGAACACCGTCGATCGTGCCAGCTGTGAGAAAAAAAACTAGATCCAAATCTGATCCGTTTTGGGAGCTACGATGCCACACACGGACAGACACACAGACACACACGTCAAACTTATGACACCCCTCGTTTTGCGTCGGAGTTTAAAAACACTACTTGCCTGCTAAAAACACAAATTATAAAGTGGATATCAGCTACGAAACGATTTTCTTAAACTCGTCACCTAAATGGATGAAAGCATACAAAAGTATGGAGTAACAAGTGTGAGTCGCAATCGAAATTTGGTGTTATTAACTAACTGATAATAATTTAAGCAAGCGTGTGCTTATAATTATAAAACCTTACTTAAATGGTTACCTTACTTCTCTTTATTGGTACCTCTCTCTATTTATTATTTTCATCCAAGTACAATAAAGTATAGCAATATTCATACCATAAAGTAATAGCTGTAAACGACCACATCTTATCTACGCCGTCTTATACCTGCGTTTAGCCAAGTTGCCATCGCCAATCAAGAGGACGAAGTTCGAAAACATAAATGTATGGGATTTGACAAAAGCATTGCTAAGTGACATAGCGATGCATATTATGTCGAATATGCATCGCTATGTCACTTAGCCACGATCTATATATTTTTGTTTTCGAACTTCGTCGTCGTAATTAGCGATGGCAACGTGGCTAAAGGCTCTGTATTCAATACAATTATACTAAAGCCAGCGGCAATTCGTTTATGTAACTTCACACATTAGTCGATATAATTTGTTAATTAATTAGTTAATTATCTATTAATTAGTTAATTTATTATTAATTAGGTAGTTAATAATTTATAAAATTAAATTACCTTTGTATTTACATTCATTTACAAAGTTATTTGTAAAATCATTATAATTTGTCTGGTTTTAATTTTATTTGCCTATGTAACTACTAATAATAACTTTCAGAATACACAATGCTCATAACTTGTCATTGTGTTTACTAACTTAACAATATCTTGTATTTTAAACGAGACAATCTTGTTTAAAATATATAATCAGTTTTTCGAAGACGGCTAGTATAAAGAGAGTTTTGGGAGAGAAAACTCGATCTAGCTAGGTCTGAGAAACTGAACATTTTTGTTTTTCAGTTTCTCAGGGTTAAGACAGTATGTCAATCGAAAATTCGGAATAAGGTATTGGTAAGGTATTGGTAGAGGTATAGAGGTAATTATATTCAGATGATCTTACCTGGATTCGAACCAGAATCTCGGTAAGATCATCTGAATATATTTTGTCACCAGCTGTTGCCCGCGGCTCCGACCGCGTAAATATCCTTTGGGAACACTGTAGTTTCTCGGGATAAAAAGTAGCCTATGTTTTAATCCAAATAAAAACCTAAACTACTACCATACCAAATTTCAACTAAATCCGTTCAGTAGTTTTTGCGTGAAAGAGTAACATTCATACATCCTCACAAACTTTCACATTTATAATATAAGTAGGATTCTTTTTATTTTTAAATTTATAAGAACTCCGAACAAAGCTCGGTTTATCCAGGTACTATTACTTTAAACAACATAGTATGTATGTAGTATCAGTTATGATATAGGGGTGTGGTCACAATAATGTGTGCAACGTCGATGTATTTTCTTCAGAGGTCAAGAGGAACACATTTTTATATGGCCATCTAAATCCATAAACAACCTTAACTCTTTAACCGCGAAACTTTGACCTGCTAAGGCCCACTTGCGTAGATCTGGGTTAAATAACATGTTATCTCTCTCGTTCTTAGTATTTATGAAAGAGAAGGCATGATATATTAACCCAGGGTTAACATTAACCTAGATATACGCAAGTGAGCCTAAATCTACGTGTCAACTGTCCACTCAAGCAGAAATTCAATATCTGGTAAGTGGTAGCTAATCTGTTAATGGTAGTCGGGACATACATGTAATATACATTGTCATTAATACATTGTCTAACTAAGCCAACAGTATATTTCATGACAAATATCACGTATTATATACATTATACAATATATGATTTCATTAACAAATACTTTTCCTCCCTTACTCTTAGGCTCGGTCTACATGCATAATATTGAATCTCCGGCCAGGGAAAAACAACGCTGAAAATAGAACTCTGCACTAATCTATACATATATATGTCACCGTAAAATTGTAAAAACCGTTAAATTGTAATATAACTAGTAAAATTGTAAAATGTTTATAGACTTCCGACGCGAATATTCTGCTTATAATAATTCAACACATTATTTTTCGTTATATATAGTTTTCAATCTTTCGTCGAAAGATTGAAAACTATAAATATATTATAGTTTTCAATCCTTCGACATATTTTTACAATATCGTTGGATATTTTACAATCTAACGGATTTTACAATTTTACGGTGACATATATATGTATAGATAAGTGCTGAGTTCTATTTTTAGCGCTGTTTATTCCGACAAGAGAGATTCCGGTTGTATGTATTCCGACCCTTAACACTTGTCACTTATTGTACTTACATATATTAATTAAGGACAATACTATGTCCTTCTCTCTTCAACGTCACGTTTATTTAATTATCTTTATATACCTACTCTCTATTAACAAACAATAAAAAAAAAATGGTTATATTTTGTATTTACGCATTACGCACATTCATTTTCAATCGTTCTCAATTTGTCTAATTGCTAAACCGTTTTTGATAATACTAAAACTTTAAGTAATCTAAAAGTAGTAATATACATTTCAGACGCGTCTATTTTTTCAATTCCGTCCATCCAAAGGTCAAAAATAGTGAACTCTCTACAAATAACATTTGAATATCGATATGTTATTTCAATTTAACAATTCCTTTGTCTATCGAACAACCACGTGCAGCTCTTGCCAGTTATCAACAATATAATATTATCAAAACATCATCGGAACTCACCGAAGATGTTTTTCAACAAGATATATTTAGGTTATAAAACGCTGTCGTTAAGAGCTTCTTAGACAAGACATAGCGGTAAGACGCCGCTGTGGTCCAGCGGTTTAGAGCTAGGCTCTCAGCTTCGGAGGCCGTGGGATCGATCCCCGCGTTAGAACAACAAAAAATGCAGCTCAAGTATTAGGACAATGCAGGCTGACAGGTGATAAAGCTCTATTGCATAGTTCTATTTACAGTGCAGTTTTTCCGTCGCGACCACAAATAAAACGCTCGTGGGAACGTAGCCTCTCGGATCTAAGCGTAAAATGTATATCGATAATGGTCTATATACTTGTACCCTGACTGGGGTTAATAGTGATAGTGAGTAATAAAATTATATAAGCAAACACAACGAACGACTTTAATTATATTTTTATAGTTTCCTCTAGTCCTCTTACAGTCGAGGCAAACATTTATTTAGCAGTTTGATTGTCCTCATAATTTGTCCGTCATCCGTATTGAAACCAGAACCTCAATTCTCGTATTTAAAGTAGACTTCATTTTACTTTGTTTGGATTGAAATTGAAGCGACATGTTACCATGAAAGGATTTTATGACGTTTCGACCAATCAGAGCGCGTTTAACGTAGAATCATAAAAACACCGTTTGAGAGTTTTAGCGTGTCGGGACTTGATTGTAATTGTATTAATGCAGGTTTTATGCCTCTCTGAGGGGAAATTCTGCAAAATAAAACCTGAATTAATACAATTACAATCAAGTCCCGATACGCTTACACTCCCAAACGGTGTTTTTATGAACGTTAAACCAACGTGAAACGCGGTCTGATTGGTCCAAACGTCATAAAATCCTTTCACGGTAACATGTCGCTACACTTTCAATCCAAATAAAGTAAAATTGACTCTTTAAATTGTCTACTTTAAATACGAGAATTGAGGTTCTGGTGTCATCCGTCATCAGGTGCTTACGACGGAATTGCAACATGAGTCATGACTCATGAGTCATGACTAATTTCAGATATATACAAATCTGCTAAACATCAAATTTCCTAGACTGTACATACTTGGGAGACTCGGACGTAAAATATTTTCATTTTACTGTCACTTTGTGGTGCAGAAACGGTCGGGGAATTAAAATAAGTGTCGTCCGTCCGTCTGGAAAATAGGTACATTAAGTTTTACTCGAATGTTAAATACTTAGTCCCAATTACACCAACGTATGTTAGTGTTAAACGTTTGTTATAACAACCAATTGTTGGCCCCCTACCCCATTTATTGGCAACACCCTTATCATATTCGTTTTTACTTAATTATAATTTTTCTTATTGATTTGTGTATTTAAATGAAATGGAATAGAGTTATGCACTTTAAATCTTTGGGGCCAATAATTAGGAGAATCTTCCCCTATCATGCGTTCTTGTTGGTGAAATTGGCAGAAAGTTGAACAATTTTATGTTTTTTTTTTAAATTTTAAAACTAAAAGTTATTATTGGCTCATTAATGACGTTTTAGAAGAATATTTTGTTAACATGTTTACATAAAAAATAAAAATTAATAATTAGAGATAAAGACGTGTCTATATATTCTGCCGTTTAAGTTGAGTATTTTGTGGTACAGTTAAATGTAGATAAATTAATTAATATAAGAGTAAAAAGTACCACCAAAACCAAGAAACAAGAACCAAGGAAACAAACACTTTTATTTCTGCAAATTTGAATAATTTATCGCAATATTATCTACGGCGACTGTAATAAGTACTTTATAAAAGTTCGCGTAAAGTTACATTATAACGACGCCGCCAATTACTCGCAGCTGTAAATCTAAGGCTAAGAACTCACGGAGCGATTTGCAATCGCGCCTGCCGCGATCGTGGAAATGCCATTTTATTTCGTAACGAGACCGTTTATATTTTACACCTCGTCCAGACTACTCGCGAAGTAGGCCGAGGTTGGCCGAATAAGACAGTGTGGGCACGCACTTCGTTTCGCATTTTCATACTTCGGGGTACTTCGCGGAGCACTTCCTCAGCTTACTTCGGGAGCAATCTGGACTCTGGACGGGGCATTTGAGATTTGCCCGTTTTGCAGTCTTGCGATTTTAGCCCGCCACGTTTGCGGGCGAACGGGGTTGAAAATCGAATAACGCGGTCTTGTGAGTTTGAAATAAAATTTCAGTTCCACGGTCGCGGCGGGCGCGACTGAAAATCGCTTCGGAGATCTTAACCTAAGGCTGGGACTATATTACTGGAATTTTTCCGATCGGAGAAAATTCAGAGCATTGAAAATAGAACTCTGGACTCATAATAGAGTTGAAAATCGTACACACGAATTTTGAGTCAAATGTCAATGTCAAACGTGACAGTTGTCAAATTGTTTGTCCGATTTTCAGCTATATTGTATTGATCTAGAGTTATATTTTCAATCCTCTGAATTTTCTCCGGTCGGAGAATTTCCGGTAATATAGTCCCAGCCTTAGGCGTGGCGTGTACACAGAACTTACGTGTACAAGTGTACACGTGGCAAAAGTGAAACTTCATTCATCATTTATAATTCAAAAATACTCTTAGGCACGATGATAAGAAAGCACCTTTATAAGAAAGGCGTACTTTAGAAGGCTTAGTTGTTATTTAAGAAATATAAGTAGCTTCCGACAGATGGAGTTATATTCAAAATAGTTTCGTGGCATGACGCGATTTTGAAATTTCACCCTCTATGTCGCAAAAAAAGTTTTACTTCCAAAACAGCGCTGAAAATAGAACTCTGCGCTGATGCAATAGAGCTGAAATCGGACACATACCTACACACGGCAGCAATTTAAAAACTTGACGCTCGTAAGTTACATTTTTAGCTCTATTGTAGCTGTAGCGCAGAGCTCTATTTTCAGCGTTGCTTTTTCCGTACAGAGATATTCCGGATGCATAATATATTATAATATATGGTCTATAGTCCCAGCCTTTAACTTTTCTCCGGCATCATTATCCTCATCGCAAAATTATTATTCTCACTTAGTCATTAACTCATTAGTGTATGCCGCACACTTGAACTTCAGATAGTTTGCTTAGATTTGAACTAGGACTCACTAAGGATAAAATGGCTGTTCCGCGGAAAATATCACTATTTTTTTTTTTAATGTAATGAACCAGGAAACGAGCAGATGGATCGCCTGATGGTAAGCGATTACCGCCGCCCATGGACACTCGCAGCAACAGAGGAGTTACACTTGTAATTCCTCTGGTGCTGCGACTTGCGTTCCTGATCCTTAAAATCCCCAATCCCCCCCATGGGCCTCCGGTAACCTCACTCACTCGGCGAAACACAACGCAAGCGTTATTTCACGCCGGTTTTCTGTGAGGTCGTGGTATTTACCCGGTCGAGCCGGCCCATTCATGCCGAAGTGTGGCTCTCTAATAAAAAAACGTAAGCAAAATGGCGACCGCTGGCATTAAATAAGCATAATGGCGGATTATGTTAGCAGTATTGAGGTTAGCAAACGTGTCCTGGCCGATAATCTGTTACTGTTTTTTCCGCGGAACACAGGCAATCTCTTGTTTCTACTTTGACTTTAAATAAATAAAGTTTGGTCAAAAAAATTTAAATATACACACCCAATTGCTAGCAGTGTACCAAAATAATCAGCGACCCGAACAAATAGTAGAATTATAAGCTTCTCACTAATTAATTTTTGTTTCCACTTAATAAAAACAAAAATGTAATGTTTCTGGAATCTACTGCCGGCGACACCATATTTTAAACTATAAAGTATTTTCCTCTGTAATAATAATTGAGGTTAAATTTGGACCATCTCGTAAAGTGCTGAAAATTGTTGCTCTCACCCTGTCTGTCACGTTGACATTGAATAAGAGAGAGATAGACCGAATCCGGGTTTAATTTAATCGAGATAGCTTGTAAACCATATAGTCCAGTAGGAATCGGCGCATGAGTACCGAAAACTATTCCACCTCAATTTTTTTATGCGATCCTCTTCAAATTGCCCTCCTAATGATATAAATGCATGTTGCCATTGCGCAACCCGGTGCCATATTGTTTAAACCGAAATTGTTTAAACAAATCCGAAGCCTGATACATATACATATATATATATAACTGTACTTAAAGGTAAGCGACGCATACTTGTGAGCGCGCGGAATTAACAATTAAAAAAAAGATATAAACAATGAATTTTTTTTAAATCTCTTTTAACAATAAACAAAGACCCTGTAGATGCAATTAATCAAATAAACAAATACTTTTCTAATATTGGAAAACAATTAGCAGATAAATTTCGGCACTTTGCTGTTCCAGCCATTAAAAAAGCTATTACCCCACCAACAAAATCTTTTGTCCTCTTACCTACCGACAACGATGAAGTTATGAGAACAATAAAATCGCTAAAAAGCGACTGCGCACCAGGTATAGATCAAATAAGTGCCGACATCCTCAAAAAAATATCTCCGTCAGTAACGCCAGTTCTCACTGATTTAATTAATCGCTGCTTTGCTGCTGGTATCTTCCCTGATGAACTTAAAAGAGCTGTAGTGCATCCGATTTACAAGGCGGGTGATAGGAGCAGTGTCAACAACTATAGACCAATTGCAATTTTAACTACTATTTCAAAATTATTTGAACGCCTCATTAATACTAGACTTGTTAAATACTTAGAAGAAAACAATCTTCTTTCAAACTCACAATATGGTTTTAGACCAGGCCGTTCAACTAATAATGCAGTACTAGATCTTGTTAACTTTATAGTTCATAACTTGGACAGCAAAAAGAAATGTGTAACCATATTTCTCGACCTCGCTAAAGCCTTTGACACTGTTTCTGTCCCCTGTCTTGTGGATAAACTAGAAGCTCACGGTATCAGAGGAACCTCACTGGCATTGTTATCTGATTATCTCCGTAATAGAACTCAATGCGTGAAAATTGGTGACAAAGTTAGTGATGAATTGCCGATTACATTTGGAGTGCCACAGGGTAGCATACTAGGCCCAACACTCTTTCTCTGCTACGTAAACGAGCTCTGTGCACTTAACATTAAAAACTGCCGTATCTCTGCGTATGCAGACGACACAGCTCTTACCTTTTATGGAGACTCAATTAAAGAAGTTTTTAATTTTGCTCAAGAGGGATTTAACAAAATCTGCCACTGGTTAATGTTCCACTCCCTTACCTTAAATGAAGATAAAACTAAATACATTGTGTTCTCAATCCAAAACCGTAGGGAAATAGTTAATGATATAAACAAAATTTATGCTCACAAATGCAATTTTCCCCCTTATTCAACATGTAACTGTTCTATAATCTCTCGTGTTAATAATATAAAATATCTTGGCGTGGAAATAGATTCTAATTTAACTTTTGAAAATCATATAAATTCTTTAAGTAACAGAATTCGGAAACTATCTTACATATTTAAAACACTACGGGATGTAGCAGATAATCAGATTGTAAAGTCAGTCTATGAAGCATTGGTACAATCCATAATAGCTTACTGTATCACCACCTGGGGCGGAGCCTCTAAAACTAAATTGCTAACTCTTGAAAGAGCCCAGAGAATGATACTAAAAGTTAGCCTTGCTAAGCCTTGTTTTTACCCTACAACTAAACTTTACGAGGATGCTCAAGTTCCTACCGTTCGGCAACTTTATTTAATGCATACTATACTACATACACATAATAATATTTTCCCTTCAGAAGACAGAAGAACACACGTAGCCCAATCGAGACGAAGTTATGCGGTTTGTGAGCCTAAAGCTGTAAACACCTCATTTGCACAGAGGTTTGTTCCATATGTAGGAGGCATTCTGTATAATAAATTAAATAAAAAATTGTCCTTATCAAATTGTACCAGAAGTAAATGTAAAAATGAAATTCTTAAATGGTTACTTAAACTTAATTACGAAGACACAGAAAAATTACTAGAAATAAGAAGGTAGTTTAATATCTTAAAATGTTCTAATTCAATACGACCGCACTCACACACACACACACACGTACGCACACACACACACACACACACACACACTACACACGCACACACACACAAATCCCATTTTTCACACACAATCGTTTCTTCATCGCTTCAGTTTCAGAAACACACTTGCATACTGTTAATGTTAACTATACTAGCAATATGTATGGGGGGCCTGGAGATCTATATGACAGGCCTGGCTTAGTTTAGACTCCAGATCTCCCACAAATTACAATTTTTCATTTTGTGTAAACTGTTTATGATTAAAATTAAGATCAACTGTAATTTGTGGAGATGAAATAAACGTTATTATTATTATTAATATTATTAACAATTGTATAGAGAATTTAAAAAAATATATTACTTAGACATTATGTTTTTTTTTAATATATTTTTCATGGGTCGAAAGTACCCAAATTTGAGATTTTTCGAACCTTTAAAAATTCATATCTTTAAAAATATTAACCTTATCGTTAAAAGTCATAGGACCTTTTTTATTGGTATTTCAATAAAGAATATAAAAAAAAAAAATGTCCGGTTAAAAATTAACAATTCCTTGCAATTGTTTAAATAATTTCGGTTTAAACAATATGGCACCGGGTTGCGCAATGGCAACATGCATTTATATCATTAGGAGGGCAATTTGAAGAGGATCGCATAAAAAAATTGAGGTGGAATAGTTTTCGGTACTCATGCGCCGATTCCTACTGGACTAATACTTATTATTTTCAATTCAACGAAACTTTTTTCACACTTTCATCTCTAAATAGAGAATGTGTGCAACTCTTATCTAAATAACCCTTGAATGCTTGCGGGTTGTTTTTGCTCTCCAATTAAAACTAATTACTGGTTTGTCTTCAAATACGTTAGCCTTTCATTTGCGAATGCTCGACGGAATGAAACCACATGTTTATAGTAATTACGTGCGCATTGTAATTAAATTAAATGTTGCTTGTATTTTCTCTTATATTGTGAAACAAAGTTTTCAACTTTTATACTTATATTGTATGTTTAGCTAGACTGGCTAGTGTTTATTTTTTGTATCAAATAATACCTACTGTCAAACAAACATGTGGATCGACTGATGTATTTGTACACGAATTTGTTAATGGTTATTTATTAATGGTTAATGGTTTTGTCATACATACATACTTATAATCACGCCTCTTTCCCGTAGGGGTAGTCAGAGACCACTTCTTTCCACTTGCTACGATCCTTACATACTTGTTTCGCTTCGTCCATTTTCATTCTTACCGTCCATTCCTCTTTTTAATATTATATATCTATGATTCCTCCTCTTACATTCAACGTAGCGAAGCGGCTCTCCATGGGCCAATTTTCACCTCCGCGAGAACGAGACGTGATGGGTGGCGAACCACATTGCGGCCATTTTGGATAATTAAATTATTTTTATGATTATCCATTGCTTTCCCACGGATTTGCGGAGAGGGTAGGAATAGGGAAAGGGAAGGACAGGTGGTGTGGAAAGGAAGATTGGTAAGTTAGAGTGGGAAATAGGAAATGTAGGATATTACCGCCCAGGAGGGCAAGGGATAGGACAGTAATAGCTAGGGAAGCCGGGGTCGCATACCCGTATACTATACCACAACTACCGGAGAGGTAAGTTGGGATGAGTATCCCATGAAATGGTTTTGTCAATCTTCGTTATTCCATAGAAATTGACAGACAAGGTTTATACCTTGTCTGTCAAAAACATGGTTACACTGTAAAGGTAGCCTTCCGATCTACTCAATTGCGACGCTAGACCGCGACCAGCAAACCAGCGAATCAAGTTCTCTGGCTACGTCCACCGGTCGCGCGACGAGTTCGCGGGATTTGTGTAGTGCTCCATATAAATTCATATTAAGTAGTAGGTCGCGCGACCCAGTCACAGTCACGGGTCGCGGTTGCATAAATCAGAAGGCTACCTTAATACCACCTTCAAGATATTTGTGTAGTGCTCCATATAAATTCATACTAAGTAGTAGGTCGCGCGACCCTGTCTCGGTCGCAGTTCGCGATCTCGCGTCGTGGTCGCGTTAATCGGAATGTTCCCTGTGATTAAACCTACTAATCGTCGCCCACAATCGTCGGCTTTTTAAACGACTCCAGTCTTTCAGTGTAGATTTAAATTATTTCCTTTTATTACCATTTTTTCTGCGTTTATTACGAACCTAGCTTTTGCCCGCAGCTCTGTAAATACCCACGGGAACACTGTACTTTTTTCGGGTCAAAAAGTATAAAAAAAGTAATCCGTTTAGTAGTTTTTACGTAAAATAGTAATTTGTTACTCTTTCACGCAAAAATCAATCCATCCATCCTCATAAACTTTTAACTTTTACATTTATAATAGTAGTAGTATATATTTCTTTAAGTTCTCGCAAATATTCAATTTTGTCTTGTAACAATAAGTATCTACTTAGACGTTAGAATGTGAAGAATCAGTGTGCTTCATATTATACTTTCAAGACTTTATTAAAAATGTAATGTAGCTCTCAGCAAAGAAGCATTTCATAGAATTTCATAATGGAGTAGAGGGATTTTCTTAAGAAGATAAAATCGCCATTTCAGCCGGAAATAGATTTTTCTAAAGACGCGTCGCTAAGTTCCCACTTCCCACTCAACACAACACTTATGATCCTATGATCGCTTAAGGAATATCTTAATATGATCTAATTAGTACATCTATATTTCTTTAATAACTATATATGTTTTTATAAAAACTATAACTATACTATAACTATAATCACACAATAGCCTGGGTAACATAGGCTATATAATTTACATAAATTATATTTCCTATGTTACCCAGGTTATTGTGACGAATTCATTGATATCTCATTCATTGAAATCTGATCAGCGGTTTAGTATATACATTTATACATATGTATATTGTATATACATCATACATATGGTGTGGCAAACATACATACATAGACTGCCAAAATCATTACACTTCGCCGGATTCGCCGCAGTTAGGTAAAAATGAGCGTATTACCTAAATACCTTATCATACTAAAAATACTAAAAATACGAAATTTCAAATTGGGACAATTATTTAAAAGTAAGAACATTATTTACAAACAAAAACATCCTAAACGTACGACAATTAGTATTCAACCAGCGACAACTTTCCTCAACAAGAAAAGCAACAAACAAATAAAACAAATAGAACAACAATAAATAATGGTTTTAATTAAGGCCACGGAAGTTGGGGTGTTAAGTGGACCTTGAATTGTTAGTTAGCATCTTGTTTAGTAGGACGAGAAGACGACCCGGTTCTTTTTAGGTCGTCCGGGACATAATGTTGCGTTTGTGGGTTAACTTCGGTGACGTATGTCTGACGTCACGCGATCGCCGAATTTTGATGGCGCGAAATTATTTAAATATTCAGAATTGTTTGCAATATAACAAATGAATATAAAGTTTAAAATTATAGTGAATACAAATGATAGTAGTGTGGGCTGACTTAAAAATCAACAAAACTGGCCGAAAAATACAAATTAAAATACTTGCTCGAATATTAATTATTTCGATATGCAGAATTGTTTGCAATTTATCAAATGAATATAAGGTTTTAAATAGTGAATAGTGAATACAGCAAGCATTTTAAAACACTAATGATAGTAGTGTGGAATGCATTCGCATAAACTTAAAAATCAACAAAACTGACCGAAAAAAACAAATTAAAATACTTGCTCGAATATTAATTATAATTATTTCGATATTCAGAATTGTTTGCAATTTATCAAATGAATATAAGGTTTTAAATAGTGAATAGTGAATACAGCAAGCATTTTAAAACACTAATGATAGTAGTGTGGAATGCATTCGCATAAACTTAAAAATCAACAGAACTGACCGAAAAAAACAAATTAAAATACTTGCTCGAATATTAATAAGAAAAAATCTAACTGTCCTAGTTTCAGTGTATCAAATACCTATTTCGTTTGGAGAGACATATAAAAGTAAGAAAAGCTGGTATTTGATTTCTGCTATTGCGTCTGAAAGTCTATGCACTTCAATTTACGTTTTAAATTGAAAATGGTAATAAAATATTTCAGGCAGAAATTTATTCTTTAATCGAGGAAAGTTTTATATTTATTTGTCCAGAGTCCAATATTTCAAATACACCAACGTCCAACAGCATATTAAGGTAGTTGACTAAAAAACTTAGGCCTTTTTCATCCATTAATGGATGATTTATACATTATTCTCCGAGCGAAGTAACCACTCTTGTAATACTGTAGTCCCTGGGACAGTTCTTTTTTTTAAATGTCGTATGGTTGCCCAAGCACATACGACATTCTCACAACATAGTCAGCCTAGTCCAGAGGAATGACTGGTCAATACGTCTGGGGCCAACCACGTAACGCGCACATGGTTGGCCCCAGACGTATTGACCAGTTGTCCTCACGATGTTTTCCTTCACCGTTAGAGCGTCCGTATAATGTACTTGAGATCTGAAAAAGTCTCATTGGTACACGCCACAACCTGGGATTCGAACCTGCACTCTCTCGAGTGCGAACCAAACGGTCTACCCACTAGGCCACGGAGCCCGTAAACTACCAAAGCCCGGTGGTTGACTACATGTAAAATGTTTAGTTATTTTTGTTTTCGAACTTTGTCGTCGCAATTAGCGAGGGCAACTTGGCTGAAGGTTCAGGTGTATCGTCGAAACACGATTGAGGCATTAGATGACAGATCCGAATTATGCGAGGCGTGATAATTCGTCAACGCATACCTAATACCTATGCATTGACGAATTACCTACTGCATGTTGCAGAATGCATAATACGCACTGCGTGGTGCCGCATAATCACTAATTATGCATTTTTGGAAACAAATATGTACATTATATGCGCAATCGTGCTCCGAATTAATTACCGATGATATTTGTTGAAATGGCTGGTTATTCAATGTGTTTCATAAGGTAGGTAAACCTTTGAAACGTTAATACACATAACATGATAGGTAGGTAGGTAAATATTATGATAATTGTCAGTGACGAGAACAAAACATAAATACGTTCCAAATTCTAAATGAAGCAATGTATCGTACATTGCTTCATTATTATACTGTACCTACTAGCTACACAAAGGACCAAATGTTTGCTCAAAAAACATTTTCTTTAAATTTGCTGTATGTCCAACTAGCATTAATTGCCAGCGGATTCTATTCTCCCGCGTTGAAATTAAGCTTTCATCCCCTATTTTATTCACCTAGGGGCTGAATTTTAGAAAACGCTGAAATACGTAACTCATTTTTTTTATACGAAATATGTTCAAGGATTAAAAAGTTTCATACAAACTTTTATCCCCTATTTTACCCCCTTCCTTGTGCCTACGTCGTATGAGATATACGTGTGCAAAATTTCAAATTTCTAGCATTACTTAAGGGTTTGGCCTGCGTTAATACATTAATCAATCAGCTTTTATAATATTATATAATAATATAGATTAGTGACTGTACAGTCGCCGACAAAGTCAGCCACTTTTGAACCTTATGCCATATTATTAAGATCGAAAAATGTTACACCTACGGACGAGGCATGTCGAGGCAAAAAGTGTCCATTGAAGTTACCAAACGTGTCCTGACCGATAATATGTTTTTTTTCTTTAGCGCTAGCAAGCGCTAACAAGCGCTTTTTTCCGCGGAACATAGCTCTTCTGTAATCAAGATGGCGTAACTTTTTTCCTTGTATGAAGATTTTTTTCTATCAAATGTACGTCATAGCTAGGGTTGCCATTCGTCCCGATATATCGGGACTGTCACCGTTATTAGGCCTTCTGTCCCGACGTCCCGACAAATCACTATTACGTCCCGTTTTATCGCGCTATCAAAGCAATTCAAATACGCGCGCCAAATTACTCGGTGCGCGGTTGCGATACGTCGCGCATGAAAGAAATCGCTGCCTCCGGAGACTGTGGACCGGGACGGAATTTTACAGTGTCAGGTTAATTTTAATATGACTTGCACAGTTTTATAAATATGTACAAGGCCAAAAAGAATTACTTAAAAAAGTAACATCACATTCACATTTTACTACACGTACTTAGGTTGGTCACATTTTTCGTCAGAAAAATGTGACCAACCTAAGTACGTGTAGTACTGCGTCCATACCAAGTCCATACAGTAGAATTTGTATTTTTTTTAATAAAAGATATTCATACTTTTTTTTCTCTTTGGGGCCATCTGCATATTACATCACGCAAAATTTCGACTTTTTGACCCCCACGCTCACGGTCACGCTTTTTAGTATCCATATTATAACATGTACTGTCATACTTATAATGACCCCATCAGGTGTGACGTAATATGTGGATTTACCCTTTGCGTATCGACACGAGCCTTGCCAAATATGGCAACCCTAGTCATAGCCCATCTAGTTTTGGAATATTTGGCTACACCAAGTTTTTCTTTCACCGTACATAAAATAATTAAATCAGGAAATCTAAACAAGAATTGTTTGCTGCATTACACAAGAATCTACAAACGTTTCATCGTTGAAATGATGATGAATAACTTAAAGCCCAAATCAGAATATATTTTATGCTAGTACATACGAAAGCAATTAGCAGTAAGTGGTACCAGGTGTCTGGACTCCCTACAAGTATATAATATGATTTTCCCGAACGTTACTTGATGAATGGCTAGGGTGACCACGCTATAACCAGGGCATCCGGTTTCTATTATCCGGTTCTCGTAGTCAATCCAGAAAAGGGAGGTCCGGTGGGTAAAGACTAATATTTGAAGCCCCTTTGCATGGCTTTGCATGGATATTAGACCGTTTCTGAGATATTCGCAATTTTGTTTTTTTTTATTTGTGTTACGGGTACCAGACAACGGAAATATATTTTATAGTTAGCTTTTGCCTGCGGCTCTGCGTAAATACAGTATCCCACGGGAATAATACTTTTATGGGATAAAAAGGAGCCTATGTTTTAATCCAGAGCCTAAGCTACTACCATACCAAATTTCATCAAAATCCGTTGAGTAGTTTTAGTGTGAAAGAGTTACAAACATCCATCCATCTATCCATCCTCACAAACTTTCACATTTATAGTAGTAGTAGGATTTTATACTACACAAAATTACGATTTTTATTATATTACGTATAGTATATAGTTCATATTAAACGTTTTAGACAAAATGTTGTGTAATCAATTAGGTAAACATAATTATCTCCTATAAAAGATAATGTTGGATATCTAAAATAAATGTGAAATGTAATATTGTATTCTTATGGCGAATAACTATTTTTAACCAGTAAGTAACCTGTGTAAGTATCTATTACATTATTATTTTTAGAATCTTTTGTTCTCATTTTGTACTTTATTAGGAGCCATAATTCTTAGCTTTATCAGTTTTATTTAGACAGGATTCTAATGTTACAAGTTACAACTCAGAATATTTAAATCAGTGCCGGATTTAGAGGTCTGGAGGCCTCTGGCAACAAAAGAGTGGAGTGGAGTGGACTGGTCCCCAATTATTTTCCAAAATAATATTTTTTTAGTCGAGTTTTAAATGAAAGAGAGTTATAGATGTAAGAGTGTGAAACCAAGTATAGATTCTTATATTATTTATCAAATATTTTATACATAACTGGTCGACCATTAGGATAAAGGCGGATATTTTGCTGACAGATTTGTGTCTTGTTCTTTTCCGGAATCGAGCGGCTTTTCCGAAGTCTCTACTTTTGTGGTTGTCCTCCCCTAAATCTGGTCCTGAATATAATAAATAGCAACTAAATTACGATTTTTAAGGATTTACCTAGGTACTAACCTAGGTACATAATATATGCTGAAATCGCATTGAACTAACTACTAACGCAAATAGTGGGAAGGTAGGTAATCTAAACAGCACAATATTACTTTGTACTATTATATATTTATTCTGTGACAATATCCACATAAGTGCTTATAAATTTATAGGTGAGAGCTGTTTTATTTAGTAACAAAATATTATAATATGATTCATTTAATCTTTTTTCACTTTGAATATGATAGGAAAATTAATGAAACAATCAAGAAAGATAGCCAAGTAGAAATAAGCATTGTAGCGTTAAAACAAAAGATGTATTTTATAAAAGAAAAATATATTTTTAAATAAAAAAGAATTGTCCTCGAGAGATTCTTTATCTGGTCACCTTACTCGTGCGTAAGGGCGACGAAGGCATTATAACATTAGTATTTTTCTCGATATAACAACAAATTGTGTTATGATTTATCGTGACACTAATGTGAAGGGATACGTTAAGCTTAGGATATTGTCGCATCTGCGGCCTAGTGGTTCTCGAGTCTAGTGGTTGGGTTCTAATGCTCGTATCAATTGTCTGTGATAAGAAGCCCAATTCCGTAACTATTTGTGATCATAATCCTTTTCAATCCGCGCGTTGTCTCACTTGCTCACGTGTGATAGACGCGTGTGTGAATGAGAACACCGCGCGGATTGAAACGAGAATATGATCACAAAATATAGTTTAGAGAATATTGCTACAGAGCAGAAGAATAGAGGCGAGACTCTCTACATCTACAAATGATAGCTTGAGCACCGGCGAATGTCAGCCATGTTGACGTAAGCCAAACGTTGATACCGAAATAAATTCAAACGTCGCTCGTCAGACAAATCTTCCTTATGGTGTCTACAGACACACGAATTTGGTACGGAGCGTACAGCGGATCTGGTACGCTCCGTACCAGATCCGAGCGTGTGTAGGGCAGTCCGGCGAACATATGAAGAAGGCGAAGAGTTCACCGTTGTCCGCATCGGATCTGGTACGCTCCGTACCATATTCGTGCGTGTGTAGAGCAGTCCGGCGGTTTGGCCGTACAACAGTATCAGTGTTGCCAACTTAGGGATGTACCCCCCAAAATTAGGGAAAATATCTACGGGGTTTACTAGAGGACAGGATGTTTAGAGTTTACTCCTTATGAATCAATTTGTATGTAATAATAAAAATTATTTTAATGTGTGTATATAGCCAGGGATATGAAAATGTATTGGGAGTGAAATCAGATTAAGACAAGTTAGTTTTATGTTATTCACGCGTAAGTCTTTATGTTAAACACATAACCTTTCTTTCTAGCTTATTATCTCTTAGACCTGTCAATGGTATAAGTAATCAGGGGTAAAATTTGGGGAGAAATATTTTTTAAAGTGTTGGTATCACTGCCCGTTATCAATGAATTGCGGGAATCATCGTCGTCGTTTAAAAACCGCACTTTAAATAGAACTCTGTGCTAATGTAATAGAGCATAAAATCGAACACACGAGTGTTGAGCGTTTCGCTTCACTGCACCGTACCAAATCCGTGCGTGTGTAGCGACACCGAATTTGGCCTCCGGATATGGTTCGCTGTACGCTCCGTACCAAATTCGTGTGTCTGTTGATAGCATAAATATTGTCAATCGTGTCAAAGTACGTAATGACCAGTCCCGTGAAACCAAGACTATGTAAACCCGAATCCTACGCCTGCACTAGGGGGTCGAAAACCGGTCATAATAAAAAATACGGTTTCTTCGGTCCCAGCCTTCTTCAACCGGGTAGGGTTTTAGGGTTTAGGGTTTTAGGTAGGGTAGGGAAATACCCGTATTTCGGGTTTTTTGTTGATTTCATAGAATTTTGTTAGGAACGTCTTAAAATATTCCTTTATTCGATTTCTGTTGTAACAACGTACCTAATACTGGTAAAAAGTGATCCCACCATAAACATTTTCATGTAAAGTAATTTCAAGACGATACCATATAATTCGCTCTGTCAAAATGCTATTAGATCTCATGTAAAACCAAGCTTCTGACTCTACTATACTTCTAACTGTACACGCCTTAACTCTACAAGCCTAACTTAACAAACTCTACACCTTAGTCAAAATATGTGGCCATTTCGCTACATTCGCTTAGGCGTAAGGTGAAAAATTTACGGACATTTTTTCTGTTATACTATACTTAAAGGAACGAACTGGCCAAGCCGCATAATTTGACTAAGGTGTAGAAGAAGAATATATAACTTTTACTCACGTTTAATTAAAGGCTCACTATTTGAAAATCGATACTCACTCTGAGGACTTCAAATTCTCTAGAAGCACCCCAAAAGATAGAGAATGTATTTTAAGCAATAAGCACCCAATGGATAGAGACCCAAAAACACGATATTTTATGTTACTAGTTGCTGAAAAACACACACTGTTTGTGCTGGTTTGTAAAAACCGTTTAAGCCAGCCAATTAGATTTTTATAAACGTGTGTTGTGCTCGTAATGCTGAAGTCTTGCACAAGAACAAACAATAAAAGCCTTTCTTTCTTCTTCGTGTTCTTGCCATAACTCACGTCGTATAACCATAACTCACATGGGCTATGAAAGGGAGCTATTGTTATAAATGCCTCGTCATTCCGTTATCCAACTATAGAGCAACGTCTAATGAGAAATTAATTACTTGGCATAAATCTGTGCCTCGAACTTTGTCCGGCAATATTGATGGATATAGGTACAAGATTCGTCTTATATTATGTGTATCCCGTAACAGCCTCCAGGTCGTGGGTTCGTTCGTTTCGATGCGGGAAGCATTGGAACACCAAAAAGTTTGGTTAGGACAATGCAGGATGATCACGTGATTGTCTGACAAGAAAGATGATCCATGCGCCGGATGGGCATGTAAAAAGTCGGACCTGCGCCTGATCTCTCGCCAGTCGTGTTATCCGTCCCACTGGATTATGATAGTAAAGGAAGAGCGAGTGCTTGTACTGCGCACACACGTGGGCACTATAAAATAACTCATGCGTAGCTGGCCTGGTTTTCAATTAAACCGGCCACCATTCACCGAAATCGGCGTGGGGAGCTATCCCGTAGGCCGCAATGCAGACACGAAAGTGACGGTTTCTTTATAAAGAAATCAAAACTTAACTTTTAATAGAGCAAGTCGAAGTTGATTTTTATCACAAATCCAAGTCTCTTGTCTTAAAAGACAAGATACTTGGATTTGTGTCCAAAATCATCTTCGACTTGCTAATTACGTCGCTAGAGTCAAACTATAAATTGACAAGTTTCAATGACGGTTTTCGATATTATTTCAGATGCTAGCAGACTTGACTCCCACAAAGTGCCGTCTGATGGTGGAAATGATTTTGAAAATCCTACTAATATTATAAATGTGAAAGTTTGTTTGGATGTATGGATTGATGTATGTATGGATGGATGTTTGTTCCTCTATCACGCAAAAACTACACAACAGATTTCGATGAAATTTGGTATGGTAGTAGTTTAGGCTCTGGATTAAAAAATAGGCTACTTTATATCCCGAAAAAGTACAGTATTCCCGAGGGATACTATACTTACGCGGGCGGAGCCACGGGCAACGTCTAGTTGTCAATAAGAATTTAGACACTGTTTTTGCTACCAGGTGGCGCTTCATATAAGACGGGTCCTAGTGTGAAACAGCTGTCACTAACTTAAAAATACACATTGAGAGAATTAGCCACCTTAATTTGACCTTAATACTTAACTTGTAAGGGTAATTGAGCATAATATTGTTTGCAACATATTCTCATATTTACCAAATACACTTGCAAAATTTAAAAAAAAATCGGTCAAGCAGTTTCGAAGCAGTTTTGATACAAATAATAATTTGTTATCTATACTAATATAATAAACAGCACAAGTTTGTTTGTTTGTTTGCATCAAATAGGCTCCGAAACTACTAGACAGATTTTGATGAAATTTGGCACAGATATAGAGTAGACTATGGGGAAGGACATAGGCTACTTTTTATCGCGGAAAAATGTACAGTTTCTGCGAAATTCACACGAAGTCGCAGGCAACATCTAGTACAAAATATTTTTGCATTGACAGCAAGAAAAACACAGACTTAGGGTAAAATATTACTTTTCTATTTTCTTGTTTGCGCTAAGATTGAATCTTGAAAGGGTGTTAAAGAAAAGTATAACGTTTAATATGATTTGACGCCTACACAGGTAAGTCTTGTAGGGCTGGATTGATTCGGCATTCGGTTGTCGGATTATTCGGTTCATCGTATTTGGCTGTCAGCTTATTCGGTTCTTTGTATTCGTTTGTCAGCTTTACAGTATGACGTATGTATTCGGATTTCAGATGGGATTTTGTTGTTTTGATGTCGAATTTTTGATCTCTTCGGTATAATAATATAATAATAATAATAACAATATCTATGGACACTTCACACTACGTAAATCTGATCCCGTGGTAAGTTCTCGAAGAACTTGTGTTACGGGTACCAGACAACGGAAATATATTTAATACTATTTATATTATACACATATTTAATACACATCCATGACCCAGGAACACAGAAAAACTTTTTGTTCCTTCGGCGGGATTAGTTAGTCTCTTAAAACGCTCTATACAAAAGTAGATAATATGACGTCACGCGTTTCTAAAGTTGTATGAAATGCACGGGTCGCAGGAATATAATTGCTAATATCTCCGAAAGTGCATATAAGTTTATACTTATTTGAATAAATGTTTTTGTGTTTGACATAAGTAAACTAATGATGTAGGATTTTTTACTAGTAGAGCAAAAAATATTGAAACATTTTTGTGATTTTTAAATGATGATTAATGATGTAGGATTTTTTACTAGTAGAGCAAAAAATATTAAAACATTTTTCAATGTTCAGAAAACTACACATAAAATTATATGATTTTTTTTTACATTTAGCAAGTACTTATACATTAATATTGCTGAATATATAGATTAAACTAAATATATTATATTTAACTTATTCTCTACATCTCTACAGACCTAGACGTAACGAGAAGACTTTATAGCGATCGTCAAAAGCGTTATCACTCGCCTTTAAATCTTAATGATAATTCTAATAAAAAGTTTATAACGTTTTAGGCTCGTAAACGATTCTATTTGTGCGATATTATTTTATTAATTACTTTCTAAATTATGTTAAATTAATTGTCTTTTATAAAACCGGCCAAGTGCGAGTCAAACTCCATGCACGGAGGGTCCCGTACCAAACGACAAAAAATAACGTTTCTTGTATGGGAGATGTACTTAAATATTTACTGTACGGACTACGTTTATACATATTATTATATGACGAGGTATGTTGAGTCAAAAAGTGTTGGCCCCACTTTGAGATTTTGGAGCCGTTTTGACATTTGAAGTACGGTCAAAACAAGATGGCTGACATTTGAATTATAATGAAAACTAAGATGTCGTAACTTTTTATTGTATGAAGATTTGTTCTGTCAAATGTAGGTACATCATAGCTTATATCTCGAGTTTTGAAATCTTTGTTACTGTTGTATTTTTGCTATAGAGCAAACAGATGAAGAACTAGCTGTCACGGTTTATGGTATGTTACTTGACTTTAGACAAACAGATGCACGGTCAGTGAAGTCTAATAGGGTACTGATTCCTGTCGATACCATTTAGGTATGGAACTCTAAGGGGCCCCATACATGATCCGGTCTGCCTTCAGTTCGGCCTGAACGGATGCAAAATCGTATCGTCTGTGTGCAATTTCGAGATCGCATCAGTCGGCCGTACGGACTGAAGCGATTCGTTCCAGTGTTGCCAGCTCTTTTTTTGTGAAACCACTAAACTCGTATCAATTTCTACTAAAAACTACTAAAGAAGCTACTTAACTTAGGAATTCCTGAAGCCCCCAAAAACTACTGCATTTTGGGTTTTGTTATATTAATTTTTTTTTCATTCAATTCAAATTTTGTAAAATAACTAAGTTGGCAACATTAATTCTGGCCTGACCTGGCGGCCTGAACGCGCGGCCTGCCCGGACCGTGTGTGGACAAATCGCTTCAGTTCACAAGGTACTCTGTGCTTCAGTTCTTGCCCGAGGCGCGGCCGTGCGGGCGTATATCGTGTACAAGCGTTGTATGAGTTTTCGCGTTGTTTAAATACAAAATTGACAAACACGACCGTAGCGCGCGGCAAACCAGAATGGACTGATGCGATTGTTCCGTGTGTGGGCCCGAATCAGTTCAGGCCGAACTGACGTAAAATGGGTTGGATGCGATTTTTTCCGTGTGTGTGCTCGAATCCGTTCAGGCCGAACTGACGTCAGTTCTAACTGAAACGATCGGCCTCTCGTCTGTGGGAGCCTTAAGAATTGTTTTTTAAAAATATGTATTGTTTTATTTAATACTAGATGTTGCACGCGACTTCGTGCACGCAAAAGGAAATACCGTAGTAGCCGTACATTTTGCCGCGATAAAAGTAGCCCTTGTCCTTCCCCGCGGTCTAATCTATATCTGTACAAAATTTCATCAAAATCGGTCCAGTAGTTTCGGAGCCTATTCAATGCAAACAAAAAAAAATCCTCTTTATTATATTAGTCAAGATAAAACCCTATTTCTATTAATTATCGTACACTTTCATTTTACTTTTATTGAATTATAAATTAATTGTCTTGATATCATAAGCTGATTTTTGGAGCTGTTGGGACCAATCTAAACGATATTGACGTTTATGAGAATACCATTTTGCAGTTTTAACATATCGAACTCGATTGTAACTATGCAATTGGAGGATTTTATTAGCAGAATCGTCCTTCATGGTTATTTTACGTTATTTAAATCAGGGACGTCTTGAAAAATGCCAGGTCAAGAGTACCCTAAACCGAAGAGCATGTATGAAGTAAATAATGAAAGTGGATGAAGCGAAACAAGTATGTAAGGATCGTAGCAAGTGGAAAGAAGTGGTCTCTGCCTACCCCTACGGGAAAGAGGCGTGATTATATTTATGTATGTATGTAAATCTCTCTACGCTGTGAAATGCTTGTGTAGCTTGTGAAAAGCCGACACAGCATAGTACCACAGCCTATGGAACTAATACCTATAGACTTCAAACGCGTTGGACCACTGTATCTCTTTATTACACTGTGATAGTACTGTAATACATGAAATATTTCTGTATGTATCTTATTGTATTATATTGTAGGCACTAGGATTTAATAAGAAATACCGTATCTAAGCGTTCATGCTGTATATAAATTATGTTTCTTATTTTGATGTAACATAATGAATTCGTGCGAAACATTTCTGCGGTCTTTTTTAGGGTTCCGTTATACTTGAGGAAATTTTTACTAAATTAATACGTTTATTTCACTATTTACTAATCTATAAATTAATTATAAGTGTATTTTCCACAAAACGATTTACAAAAATATCCTGAAAAGATTGTACTCGATTTTTATAAACCATAAATTTTGTAGAATGGAAATAATAAATTAATTGAAGGTAATAAATTAACTGTTACATAAATTTTACCGAGATATCGGGTTCGGGGAATTACTCATTTTGTAACACGAACACTGAAGGCTTTTATCTTATATATTAAAAGGACAATTCTTGTAAATAAATCCTTACTAGTGATATAATGTGAAAGTTTGTGAGGATGGATGGATGATTGTTACTCTTTCACGCAAAAACTATTGATCGGATTTCATTGAAATTTAGTATAGTACTTACTAGTTTAAGCTCTGGATTAAAACATAATATACTTTTTTTCCCGAAAAATACAGTGTTCGCGTGGGATATTGTATTTACGAGGGTGGAGCCGCAGGCAACAGCTAGTATAATCTATTTATATAATACTAGCGACCCGCCCCGGCTTCGCACGGGTACAATGTATATATCTGTATAATCTATGGGTACAATACTGATACTAATACTGCGACTACCTCATAGATCTAAACTCGCCCGCACACCCCCTTGCCATTTCACCTTGGTGATGCCTACTTCGCAACGGGCCGTGGAGCAGAAATCGTAATATTTTAATTTCGCCATAACTTCAAAACCAAACGTCCAATTTTAATCATTTAAAGACCAAATATTATCTACATAAACAGTACTTAGTGATAAAATAATTTATTTTGATAAGGATTAATAGCATGAGTAAAATAAACGCGTTTAAATGTAGTCCAATAAAAAATCAAGATTTCTAAATAAAAAAATGGTTGTTGTGCCTCACTCGACATAGATAGGTATAGTGTGTCGCGGACTTTTTTGTAGATATTTATAAGATCTACAATTGATTAGAATCTTTTATGGTCCTATCTTTTATAGTTTAGTCAGCGTACGCAAAATAAGTAACTTTTCTGGTTGATTTTTTACACCTTGTGTGCGAAAACCCCAAATATCTTACGGAACCCTATTTTTTTCCAAAATAAAATTTAGCCTATGTTACTCGTGGATAATGTAGCTTTCGAATGGTGAAAGAATTTTTTAAATCGGTCCAGTACTTTTTGAGCCTATTCATTACAAACAAACAAACAAACAAACAAACATACAAACAAAGTTTTCCTCTTTATAATATTAGTGTAGATAATAAGAATCTCAGAAACGGCTTTAACAATTTCCATGAAATTTAGTAGGTATGCAAGAAGTTTTGGGGGTGGGCTAGGTCTTATCCCAAGGCGATTTTGATTTTTTATGTATGTAATATTTTTTTCTTTCGTTGCGTAATAAATAATAATACATGAGTTATTTCGCTCTTTAGCTGTCGAAGCGCGTGGCTTATGGGTAGGACTTTTTGAGTTGTTGGCAAATAAGTCCCGGTTCGACTAACATTTTTAAATACCTATATCGTCATAATGTTATTTTTTTCCATATGGGCACTAGAACTCCGAGCAAAGCTCTCTCAAGTACTAAGAATTAAACTGAAACGATTAAATATTTACAGTAGATAACTTTGGTTTAATTCTTGTCTTATAATTTGTAAATTATCTAAGTGAAAGATTTCCCATCGTGCTCTGTCTTAAACATGAAAATATAAACCTCTAAAAATATAACTCTTGAAATCCTTCCCCATACAGAATTTTCCTCCTAATTTTAGGCAGAAATCCCTAAGCTGGCAACCAAATCCGTGGTCTGCTCCGGACCAAATCTGTACGTGTGTTTAAAGTTTTTAGATAGCGCGGTATCTAGTCGAGCGCTGAGACCAATCATTTTTCTATGTGTGTAGGGTTTCCAGGCGTCCGAATAAAGCCGGACGTAGGCTTTTTGTTTGCGTGTCCGGTCAAAATAATCAGTGTCCGGCTTGTCCGGATTTTATCAGGCTTTTTACATTTCGCAAACGATGCCAATGAACTTGTTCATTTATTCGATTTATTTATAATTATATCATTGTTTTGGTGACAATCAAAAGGCTCGATTTTAGAAACTAGGTATTTTAATGTCGTATATTTTATTATTACTGAGAAAAAATACTCAAGAATGTAGGGAGTCCGGCCAAACTGGCTGGTCTGTCCGGCTATTAGGTTTAGCGACTTGACAACCCTATATGTGTGGAACTTCTACTATAGACAGTGCGAGTGTAAATAGGCAATCGGACTATTTTTTTTATTGCATAAATGAATAGTACTCTTAAATATGAGTAACTTCTCAGAAGAAATCGTATATCAAAAGTCAATATTTTCAAAGGTACAGCGATTTTTATACAAAATTTCGCGAGCCTCCTAAAAACGCTCCATACTAAAGTCGACCTAAAAATGACGTCACTTGTATATGAAGTAGTATGAAGTAGTATATGAAGTATGTGGCCGCAGGAATATATTTGTAAATATCTCCGATATTTGTGCGTTTAAGTTCATACTTACCATAATGAATGTTTTTGTATATGATGTGAGTAAACTAATGATGTAGGTTTTGTTTACCAATTTCGCAAAAAAATATATTTTTTTTGGTATAAAGACTCGCGAAATTTTGTATACAAATCGCTGTACCTTTGAAAATATTGACTTTTGATATACGGTTTCTTCTGAGAAGTTACTCATATTTAAGAGTACTATTCATTAATGCAATAAAAAAAAATCAGTCCGCTTGCCTATTATAGTTATTGTGTCGGCGCCTCGTAGACTGCCACAGCGGGGGCTACGGACTACAGAGCACAGAGTACAGACCGTACTCACTATATTGTACTGCATTGTAAATAGTACCTAAGTACATCGGCGTCTGTACAGATTATTGCCTCCTAACCACTTTATCATCCACTACGTAGAGTGTTCATGGCGTCATAATTAATTTTCAGTTGGCGCGAAAATGTCTATGGGCAATTGGGCACAAACATGCACGAACGTCAGTCGTCGCGTCATACAAAATCATAAATATTATAAAATTATATTGTTAAAGCACGAAACGATCAGCGGCCAGCGCCGTGAACGAAAGTCCTGGCTTGAAAAAACTCATGTCCCGCTCGCCGTGCGCACCCCCGCATACGTTTAGCCACGCACACAGCTGCGAGCTGTCATTCCTGTATGTATATTGAATTATGTTTACGTTTAATTCTTTACGTTAGTAAAATATACAGGGTGTAAGGGACAGATTTCCGAAAACTGAAAGGGTGCATTAAGTTCATCGTACTAAGATAATTTGCATATACATAAAGTTCAGGAACGTTAAGGTAACCCAAGAAACCGTGTTTCTTTTATTTTGAACTACGCAATGTAACGCGAAGTAGCGCGCGCAACGAAACGTTCGCGTTGTGTGCAGTGTGTTTGGTTGGGGTTATGCATACATTGCCGTTTTTTTTTATTTTAGCTGTTTTATTTGAAAAAAACTGGTACAGTGTACGGAAAACTTAATTTTTCGTCGAAAAAAAGGACTTGTACTAAAAATACCATAAAAAAATTAAAAAAATTCTGAAAGAAATTCCAGTTGATTATGATTCAGAATGATGAGCTGCTTGAACCCTATCAGTTTTCGGAAGTCTGTCCCTTACACCCTGTATTCTTTGCTATGGGTAAAGATACGACAATACAAAGAGTATGCCAGAAGCATACTTGACCGTATAAAAAGTATACCCCTCCTACCATAACTCACTTAATAACAAATCTTAGAGCTGTTGTATATCATAAAAGTTCGTAGTCTTAAAAGTTTAATACTTCCTGTTAAATAGTTTCAGCTCCAGTTTCTTCGTAATTCGTATCCACTACTCCAAACTATGAAGCTTTGGCGCTTTTAGGAGTTTTCAAATCTTATTTATTACCTACCACTTATCAGCAAACTCTTACATACTTAAAATATAATGTAGAAGTAGGATACAAACGACGAAGTATTAAAATGTCTATTGACTTTGTATTGGATATTTTTGTACTACTCGTAATCAGGAATTGAATATAATATCCTACAATATTCTCAGTTTGTTTACGCATCAAAGAATTCGTACAAAATTATATTTATATTAATTTAATATATGTTTTCCGAATGTAATATTGGAAAAGGACTGGGGAAATCATTTATAAGCAGTCACGGTACTTATATAGATATCCTAGACAAACATAATATAAAGTCAAATTGATTTTTTATGTTTACGCGATATTAAGTTTACTGAAACAAAATAAATAACTTTTTATGGATCACTACTAGTACTACTAAAAGAAATAGGAATATAATGATGACGCGGCTCATTTATATCGATAAACAATATTGTTATTATAGTCTTTTCCACACACTGAAAATACCCATGGGATCTGGTCGGTTAAAATCAAGGATTTTTTTTGTTACAACTTACAACATGAAGCAATACTTGCATCTTATTTTAAATCTGCGCTCTTATACTATATTATGGCAATAAGTAACATATTTTTCGATGAGACCCTATTTTGGCACTACGACATATTCTATCTCCCTCGAGAAATAAATCCTGTTTACGAGCAAATAATTTTATTTAGCGCAGCATATTTAGATCTTATACATTTCCGAAAATACAAGATTTTTTTTTGCAAAAACAAAGCCTCAAATTTTTTTCGTATCAATCCTTGAGAGGCAAAAAAGTTTTGAGGCGAAAAATTGATCATTTTAAGTAAAAGGTTTACAAATATGTGGTAGTATTAATGGATCCCTAGCAAATTCACTTCAAAGTTCACACTAGCTTCAATTGAAACCACCCAGTCGCGAACAAAGGGTGGAAATATTGTCATTTTAAGCATGCTACATTATTAATTATTCTTATTACATAGTCAAACATTAATTATTAATTATTTGCAAAAACAAAGCCTCAAAATTTTTTCGTATCAATCCTTGAGAGGCAAAAAAGTTTTGAGGCGAAGAATTGATCATTTTAAGTAAAAGGTTTACAAATATGTGGTAGTATTAATGGATTCCTAGCAAATTCACTTCAAAGTTCACACTAGCTTCAGTTGAAACCACCCAGTCGCGAACAAAGGGTTGTTTACGGAAGCCAAAACTGCTCGCACAACGCATTTTATTCTGTCCGCTTGAAAAAGTTTCGTTCGTTAGAAAAGTTTCATTTTCAATTTAGACAGATCAATATTTTGTAGAAATTATTTTCAAATATTAATTGTATGTTAAATTATAAAAACTCCAATTACTTAAATATTAAACCAATTTCTGTGACTTAACACGCAATATACCTCAATTGGGTTAAATATTTATTAAGGCTGTCCTTAAAGGTTCGGGTAATCGGATAAAGGGAATAAGGGTCGTCCCTTAAAACAGTAAAAATCTGTTGATACAACATTTCATTACCCGGCCCCCATAATATAATCTGAACCCTATAAAAAGGTAAGTACGTACGAGTTGGCAAGTCGAAATTTTATTAGCAGTATCGAAGTAAACTAACCTTCTCGCCAAGTCGTCTTTTCGCAATGAAACATTTTGCGGAGATTCAGAAAATTCGACGTGAATTTTATGTGCTGGTACTCGTATCTTCGTTTGCTATCTTAGTTTTGGAGTCAATTATATTTTTGAGATTAGACTGTTGGAATGGCTAAACTTAATTTATTTTAAATTGTATTGGAACATGGAAACCATTTTTACCACGTTACCATATCACAAATTAAATAACTCTTTTATGTTTTACTATCTTTTACGACAAACTAGGACAATATACTTGTGCAGAATTTGTAACAAAATAGAAGTCACTTGGCTATGCAGTATTAGGAATTTAATTAATTATTCATATAAAGCTGGTTGACTATTGTTCTAATTATTCGCTTGTTCGTCCCACAAAGTTTCGTCCTAATGGGACGAAAAATCGAATTTAATGATATGGAAATGACCTTATTGACAATTGTATTTTAACTATATGCCGTCATTGTAATACAAATAAATTATGTGAACACTCTAACTAAGTATTAATTAAATTCCTCGATAGTATTTACCTTTTTTCGGTAGGTAACAATTATATTAAAATTTATTCTATTGGCATCACCACTGAAAAAGCTTATGCTGTTGACAACGAAAGGTTATGTAGAGCCAACAAGGATATACTAGAGTACTGGGTACCGTAGATTTGGGGCGAAACGTAACGATCTCTGGGAATCACCTGTAGGATAACAAGTTTCCCGCCAAATGTTATTTATTCAGTCCTCGGTACAGATAACGATGTTTATTAGTATAAAATGGTACATATTTTTTCACATTTGCATGTTGAGGACTCAGATCAAATAAAAAATGAGGAAGGGAATGTAATTTTTTTTACGGTTCCGTACCTCGAAAGGAAAAAACGAAACCCTTATAGGATCATTTTGTTGTCCGTCAGAATGCCCATCAAGACCCTTTTTGTCAGGAACGCGTGGAGGTATCAAGCTGGAATTTATTTATATCAAATACTAAGGTCTACGGTCCCTTGGAGTTGTGAAAAAATCAAACTTCTAAGGCAACGCAATCAAAAGATACAGACAAAAATCGTAAATATCGTCTTATAGCACAGATAGAAAAATTATGAAAAACGTAAATTATAGTTACATCATATAATAAAAATATTTTTAATAATATTAAGCTTACTACCCCTTTCCTCATGAACGCGTAGAGATATTAAATTTGAATTTGAGAAATTCATATCAAAAACTCAGGTCTATAATACCTATATAAGCTGCAACAAAATCACTACAGGTTTGTACGGAACCCTGGTGCCGATTCGCACTTGGTCGGTTTTTTTTGACTTGGCTATCACGGTAGCGTGCGACTAGATAGAAAATGTTAGACATTGTAAGTTTTGGACTACAGTAGCATTATACAGTGCAACCTCGATATAACAAATCGGAGGGGAACAAGAAAATATTCGTAATATCAAGTAATTTGTTGAACTGAGGTTTGTTATGTTGAGGTTAGATTGGTCTAAAATTCGTTATAAAGAGGTAAAAGAATAGTTTTATTCACCTCAATATTACGTACTTATCTTGTTATAGCGAACAACTTCTACTAATAAATGATAACACATTTTTATCAAATTACTATAATTACTATACTAAATCTTTAACAATAGTGACGAGCAGAGGTGTTTACATTACTTTCCATCAAAACAACAATGATTACTTTACAAACAAAAGCGTGTCGAAACATGTCGAGACATGAATCACATTATAAGATTAAGAGTTATATTATTGGTGGAAACTTTATATAAAGGTTTTGGGTTGGCAAAATTCGTTAATTAGAGGTATGAATACTTTTTCTTGATAGTTGAAAATTCGTTATTAAGAGGTTGTACGCAAAGAATGTTCGCAATGTAAAGGTATATTTTATATTGACTCTTATGGACAATTCAAGGGGATTATGAAGAATTTGTTAAATCGAGGAAGTCGTTATATTGAGGTACGTTATATTAAGGTTGCACTGTATTATATAGGATGCTTTTTCAGTCAGTGTGAAAAGTTTCAGGAGTGGATTGAGTTGACCCGATAGTAAAAGTTACTTATATTCAAGAGTATATTTACTCCTGAAAGTTTGGACACTGACTGAAAAAGCATCCCGTAAACGTATGTAATACCTACCTAATAAATAATAATCTACTAGTTTGGGCTTCAGTGACTTGTTCATTTATATATTATGGTACGGTCAAAGGTCGATATGCATTATGCAGTCACTTCCCAGAATGACTACTTTATCCTAGGTTTGACCAAAGGAAGGGCCAACCCCGAACAAAATCCAATTTCGGACTTTAACTTAAGGGTCCCACAAATAAGAGCGAATTTAATTTCAGCCTCCAGAAATTAAATTCGCTCTTATTTTGTTCTTGGTTAATATTTTCTAACCAAACCTAATTATAAAACTAGATATGATCCATTAAATGATGTGTACAAAGTTTGGTGAAGTTTGGTTGTACCGTTTTAAAATTAAAACGAAACTACGTTTGTATGGGATTTCGACTCTCCGTGGGGCCCTAATGTATATTAGTCAAACCTAGAAGTTCCTACCTTTCCAGACAAACGTCGAAAGTTAAATATAATCTATCTGTTACGTACTTTGCCTAGTCGATTTTATAAGCGCCTGACGGATCCGAGCCGAACCCCGAAACACTTCAATTATTTGGGCTTTGACTTTGACGTCTAGTCCGACCATTGTTGACTATTATGTATTAACTAGTCAAACTGTTTAACTATAACACACTATCTAGAGTCACTTTTAAGCTAGCATAAAGATTAAAATATAAACAAGAACATGTAGATGTTTTAACAAAAGTTACCGCCCCTAAAGGATAATAAAAGCTCAAATATACCTTCCAAAAAATGGGAAGAGAAACACTTTCTGAAGTATAAAAGGAGGCCTAAAATAATAATTTTCACGTGCGCTCCTTTATGTTGAGTTTTTACTGATTTACATAATAATGGAGGCTGTTAAGTTAAAATATCTTTGGATGTCCGTATTTAAATAAAATATTTAAACTGAAAAGAAAAAAAAACTTTCTAACTTGATAATTTTATTGCTGTAGTAGCTAGTAAGTTCACTAGTAAGATACTATGTACACAAAATGTAGAAATACTATGTTACTAAATATCTTGCTTACTCAGAACTTGACATTTAACAGATAGGCATTTTAAATTGGGCGTCAGAAAAGCACTTTTTAAAGTAGTTTTAAATGTGAAAAAGTCAAGAAGTATTTTATGTATGTAGTTAGGTAAAAACAAAACATTGAAAGCTACTGGAAACGAGTGTTTTATAAGTTGACGAGTTATCGACCGATTCAAAATATGTAAAAAGTATGAAAACTAATAAATTTTGCACTGCGATTTTCTCATCTTAGCGCTCCTACGCACTGTCCGGTTAGCCGCGTTGCGGTTGGCCGTACGGCTAGCCGTGATCAAAAATATGTACGAAAAAATGGTTTCTATTCGCACTGTAATGCGGCTGCCGCCCAACCGCTCCGGTCGCTCGGAGCGCTGCGGCCCGACTCTCTATATATACTGTATTATCTATGGGCCCGACTGACGGCTAGCCGGACGCCGGACGGTTGCTATACGCACTACGCGGATGCACGCCGGTTTGCTAGTTTGCGGTCGCTCGCCAGTCGCCACTGAAGGCGCACGAGGCTTGGTTGGTTTTGTACTAAGAAGAAGGAACAAACGTTCTTCCGTGTTCCTGGGTGTGCATTAAATATGTGTATAATATAATAAAAATCTTAAATATGTGTATAGTATAAAAGTATTAAGAGCATTGATCGGCGCGAGACTCAGATTTCACGAAAAACGCTACTTTTCAAATGCGTCTATATCTAACAAAAACTGGTTATTCTGATTTTTACATGTAAAAAAACACTAGAAAATATTGTATTCTAATTTTTCACTTATCATTTATTTTAAAATAATTTCAAACTTTTGAATAAAACTGACAAAACTAACCAGAAGTTTTTACAACTTTAGGTTCAGGGGCAATTTCAAAACATATAATAGCTAAAACCGCTTACATTTTTTAAAAACAAAAAATCTTTACAAACTTGTTGGATCCTCTTCTAGATTATCTCTTTGTCAGATTATTTTTATATACGTTTCTATCTCATAAAATAAAATTTAAAGAATGCGAAATTTTAAATTGTAAACGCTCGTGCGCCTCGATTTATTTAGTAGTTTTAAAATTCATATAAAATTCGTCAAACTAATTTAGTTAAAAATTTAAATAGCATATTAAAGATAAAAGGTTCTTCTCATAGATTATGTAAGTAAGAAATAAAAGGAGCGAGTAAAATACATAAATATCATCATTTTAAATAACTATAATTCCTGATAATTTTTAAATTTTATTTTTATGAGATAGAAACGTATATAAAAATAATCTGACAAAGAGATAATCTAGAAGAGGATCCAGCAAGTTTGTAAAGATTTTTTGTTTTTAAAAAATGTAAGCGGTTTTAGCTATTATATGTTTTGAAATTGTCCCTGAACCTAAAGTTGTAAAAACTTCTGGTTAGTTTTGTCAGTTTTATTCAAAAGTTTGAAATTATTTTAAAATAAATGATAAGTGAAAAATTAGAATACAATATTTTCTAGTGTTTTTCTACATGTAAAAATCAGAATAACCAGTTTTTGTTATATATAGACGCATTTGAAAAGTAGCATTTTTCGTGAAATCTGAGTCACGCGCCGATCAATGCTCTTAAATATATTTCTGTTGTCTGGTACCCGTAACACAAGTTCTTCGAGAACTTACCACAGGACCAGATTGACGTGGTGTGAAGCGTCCATAGATATTATTATTATTAATTACAGGTTCTAGTTTGACGTATATGGAACATAAAATATTGTGTACAACAATTTTGTACGCAATTTAATTTGTGTACAAAAATGCTAGGTTTTGATTTGAATTTTGAAGTGCAAACGTAAACGGAAGACCAGGGATAGTGGCAACAGTCGCTGTCATAACCTGAGGGGTCCCCTTTTCCAATTTTTAGGCATTACACTGCCACTTTTTTACATTTAAGAGAATACCTTGTTTTTTTTTTAATTTTTATATACCTACCTACCTATTTTAGACCAATGTCAATAATTTTTTAAACAAAAAAATTATAGTAGGATGAAACCCATTGGAAAAGAAGAAAATATAACAAAAATAAAAGGAAAAATAATTTACGGTCGGGAAGTGTAAGGGGGTGAGTTTTTCACGGTTCATCTTGATTTACGACAAAACTATAAGTCCTATTAAAAAAAAAAAAAACAAATGGCAAAGTTGTAGGTATTAAAAAGATCTAAAACTTTTGTTTTTACACTTTTTTCACATAACCTCGAAATAAATGTAAAAAATTCAAATATCCAAGTTTTTGGTTTATTATTCATTTGATTTTCCATAGGACTTGTAGCTTTGCCGGAAATCGAGATCAACTGTTTTTTCCCCCTAAAAACTCACCCCTTACACTTCCCGACCTCAAATAGCCAATTTGAAACAATCAAATCATAAACTCAAAGATGTATGAAATTAGACAAATTTATATTATAAAAACGAAAATAAAAAGGAGTTAATGAAGTAAGTAATTCAATAAGTAAATGTAAAGAAAAGTTCCAATAAATTCGATGTATAAATAGAAACGCCGAAAGAGTTCAACCAAGTGTTAACCTCGTATTGACTGAAGTGATGAAATTATTTGATGTTTGTTTTAGATTTGCGGGCTATATTGAAACACGTATCGTAGGAAGTTAGCAAATCCCTTATGATATGGATTTTTGATTGAATCTTTATTACCTTTGCGTCTTGGCGGTTACAATTTTAAATCTATCACGGTGTATCTATTATAAAGGCCAGGTCAAGAGTACCTACCCTAAGCCGAAGAGCATGTATAAAGGGAATTATGAGTGGTACGAAGGAAACAAGTATGTAAGGATCGTAGCAAGTGGAAAAGTGGTCTCTACCTACCCCTACGGGAAAGAGGCGTGATTATATGTATTATGTATACAGTGTGTATTATAGAGATAGAGATAGTCTGGAGTCGAAATTCACCCATATTTCGAATTCATAATATCAGGTATTCATATAATATTATATAGGTTTGAATTTTATAAGCTACTAGCATTAATTGCCAGCAGCTTCGCCGGCGTGACATTAGATTTTAAGCCTTCATCCTAGGGGGATTTTACCCCCTGGAGGTTGAATTCAGAATTGAAATGTGCAAAAATTAAAATTTCTAGCCTTAAAGGTTTGGCCTGTGCATTGATTCAACATCAGTCAATCAGCTTTGCTTTATTTATATATGTCACCGTAAAATTGCAAAAACCTTTAGTTTGTAAAATAACTAACGAGGTTGTAAAAATATGTCGAAAGTATATTATGTGTTAAATTATTATAGGCAGAATATTCGCGTCGGAAGTCTATAAACATTTTACAATTTCACTAGTTACATTACAATCTAACGGTTTTTACAATTTTACTGTGACATCTATATACAGTAAACAGTAAGTAAAGGCGGACAGTAAACAGACAGATAGACAAACGGACGAACAGAGAGAAACTATAAAGAGTTCCTTGAGTATTACGGAACCCTAAAAATTGCAAAGTAAAGTAAATCATTGTATCATACACTATTCATCACATATTTCCCAATATGTTTTCTTAGAAAGTTTTTAGGTAAATGGGTTAACGTAATTTTACGATAGGCAATAAATTAAAGATTAGTCAGATTGCTAATATTTATTTAATCTTTCGCGACTCCATCCAAACATCCGGAAACTTGATGAAAATAGTTCTAGTACAGCGTACTGTTTCGTACTAGTCTGTGTATGTATTCTCACTATGTAAACACCGGAATGCATCATATTAATATCTTATGTGTAGTCATAGATATATAATAGTGTGTAGTAATATTTATTAGTTATTAGTATTACCTGCATTAATAATGAGGGCTTTTAAATTCTTGACATCTGACAGCTTTTTGACACGGCAAGGACCGTCGTGCTACCAAGCGCCGCCTGGTGACAGAAATGAATCGAAAATTCTTATTGACCGTTTTTTATACCACTTGCGCCACCAAATGACGCTTTGTGTAAGTTGGGTCTGCCCCCTAACGACAGACGAAAAGAAATATATCAAAAACCTTCATTATTACATTTCCTACTTGTATATATTTGTACTATTATAATTATTGTACTAGTAGTACTACTAGGTAATAGTTGTTTAGCAGTCAATAATTAAGTCTCTTAAATACGTACCATCTTATTAGTTCGGTACAAAGATTTCAAAAGCTCAAGAAGGTTATGACGTACATTCGACAGAACAAATTTTCGCCATACTTGAAATGTCAGCCATCTTGTTTTTACCATACTTCAAATGTCAAAATGTCAAATGGCCCCAAAAATATCAGAAGTAGGGCCATTTAACTAGAGACATTTTTCCATAACATGCCTCGTCTATAAGTCTATGGTTCAGCAGCCCAAGCACGAAGAATTTGCAACAGAGTATTCGTAACGTTATCGAATGAAAGTTGTATGGGCGCTGTCATGATTTTCATTCGATAAAGTTACGAATACTTTGTTGTCAGTATTCTGTGCTTGTGCTACATAACTTATCTTTATTTACAACAGATAGACGGACGGACGGACAACAAAGTGATCCTATAAGGGTTCCGTTTTTTCCTTTCGAGGTACGAAACCCTAAAAATGAACAAACTAATTTATTACTTAAACTAATTTAATAATTTATTAAATAATATTTGGATACAAGTAGGAAATTATGTAATAGAAATAAATAAAAAAAAAAAAACTAGAAGAAATCTATGCCCACTAGTAGGTTGGTAGTGGAGGCCCATGAATGACTATGATGATGATGATGTTTAAGAATGCAAGGGAGATTGACGTCAATAAAAAGGTCCCCAGTATATTAACAAGTTCATTGAATGTGGGAGCTCTATAAATACCGCTGATTAGATGTCTGTCAGTCAGGGAGGATGCATATTGGGCGTTTTTAATCTCTGTAATTTTTTAGGGTTCCGTACTCAAAGGGTAAAAACGGGATATTACTAAGAGTGCTCCGAGGAATTGTTCGGACTTATACCTGCTGCATCTTTTCGCCACCGGTCCAAGCGACAAAATATTTATCATCATCACCTTGATGAGTGGCAGTCCTCCACCGTGCGCTTTACCCGAAGCTTTCTGCCGCGCACTGTAAAACTCTGGAATGAACTGTCGCAAGCAGTATTTCCGGACCATTACGACCTGCAAACCTTCAAGAAGGCAGCGTATTCCTAAAAGGCCGGCAACGCACATGCAACTTCTCTGATGTTGCGGGTGTCCATTGGCGACGGTAATCGCTTTCCATCAGGTGATTCGTTTGCTCGTTTGCCCCCTAGTTTAATAAAGGAAAAATAAGACCGCTATCCGTCAGTTCGTCTGTCTGTCCGACACCAGTCTATATCTCAGGAACCGTGACAGATAGGCAGTTGACATGTTTGCAGATTATATGTTTCTGTTGCTGCTATAACAAAAAATACTAAAAACAGAATAAAAGGACTCCTATACAACAAACGTGATTTTTTTTTCGCCGTTTTGTACGGAACCTTTAGTGCGCGTATCCGACTCGCACTTGGACGGTTTTTATACTTTTCTCTAGAGAGTCTCCTAATTAATTCCATTCCATAATATAATCCTACTTAGTCTCTACTTAATCAATATCGTTTGGGCTATTTATAAATTTTATTTTCAGTTGCTAAATTAAGAAATGCGTTGGTGAAGTTGATAAGTACATATTAAGTTCTGCAAAATATGATTTGTTACTTTACTTTGTAGGTAGGATGAAAACGGCATACTTATTACCCACTGTGTTTTATAAATCAAAAGGTAAAGACCAGAAGTAATCAATTGGATCCTTTTTAGAGTAATTGCCTACAAAGCAATTCTATCATGGAATAATGTAAAGGTTACTTCGAAGAGGTCAGCATTTGAAGATGTCCGAACTCACCTCAATATTGAGGTCAATAAAATTTAATTCAGGTCTGATAAAAATATATCCACGAGGTCAGGTGGGCCTTTGATAAAAGTGGACCCTTAATGAACCGGTGAGAAGGGTTCCTATGAGTGATCGCCTTCCAAAAATATCGAATACTTACAGCAATAAATGTCCATGATTTTATGTATGTATGTATGTATGTATGTATACAAGATTGTCTCGTTTAAAGTACATATAAGATTATTGTAACCAGCCAAAATATTGTGGGTAATAAATTGTTAATATTTATTGAATCGCTCAGAAAACAAAGTCTCTATTCAATTATTACGAAATAAAATAAAATTTAACGAACCAAAAACCTCCGAACCAATAAACCAGAAAGGTTATGGCAAGGATTAATGCGAATAACAGGAATTTTATTGTTGGTTAAATCATTTTTATGGTTGGTTAAATCATTTTTGTTGTAAAAATCAGAAACAATTTTGTCATTTCCAATTTCAAGTTAGATTTTCTACTTGAAGTAGGTAATTCACGGAAATTGGTATTTGACATTTTGTAATTTTGAAGTCATATGTTTAAAAAGAGAGGGTTGCAATAACTGTTCTTAATTAAATTTAGAATTGTTCAATCTAGACACACATGGTACTTTTCTGGTGTTACAAGGACGGTGATCCCTTACTATCAGGTGATCCGTCTACTAGTAGCTGGTCTTACGACCGAATACTAAAACGTCACTTAAATTTTAACGGCTGCTTAAATGTTTCAGCCCTTAACGCAAAATACGACACAGTTTCAGCAACTGAGCAGGCGTTAAAATTTTAGTAACTTTTCAATATTCGAACGTTATTCCATAAAAATGATTCGATCGAGTATCGCTTTCGTTTTATTTCAGATTTAATGATTACATGCGGGAACGTAACGTAAACTCATTATGTTGGTCTAGTTCATTTTGATGTTATTTTGGTACCAACCTACTTCTCATTCCTAGTAATTATCGGTTGGAAATAGCCTAACAATTGGGTCGGACAATGTCCCAGGTATATAAAGACTTCAACTAACTCTGTCTCTTCTCTACTATCTATTTTTAGTAGTTGTTGATTAAAGAAGTTGACTAGTTTACTCACTTATGTCACAAACTGGAACATAGCCGAACGAGCTCCCTCAATCTGTAAACAACAGAATACTGATATTAATTAAAATGTACATATTGTGTATTACAAAATACCTAATTATTGAAAAAAATAATTTACAAGACGTCATCTATCAGTAATGATCGTTTGTCGGCATTTTTTTCTTTTTTGTTTGTTTACAAATGAATGTTAAATTCACACGAGTCTCAAGTTTCCTCGTCGCTGTGAACATTAATTGTTCACAGGGCTGATACCAGCTTCAAAAATGTATCCGGATTCAGGTAACATTTTTTTTTTAATTATTAATTTACATTTATTATTATTGATTAAAATTTAATAGTTGCAATAATTCTAAAATCAATATTATATCATTAAAAATCGACCGAAAAATATTGGATAATCTAATGTTTAAGTCAAAACATAGTAATGTTTAAGTTTTGATGGCGTATTTTCTTAGTATTAAAAATCTGGGGGCACGGTAGTGCCCCCATGCCAAGACGTGCAGCGAAGCGCAAGGGCACTACCAAACCACCTTTTCTCGAAGCGTTTCGACGATTTTTTGAACCCTCATAACTTGGATTTGGAATATACCAGATGAATGAAATTTTCAGGATATGTTCCCAGTAGCGAACTTACTAAACATGTCTTTACGTCATGTTTAGTAAGTTCGCTACTATCAAAACTTTTTTTGATTGCATAGTTCTTATACTTTCGATTTTATTGATATCTAAAAACCCCTGATTCCGTCACTGACTCACTGATGATCAACAAAATTATATCGTACTTCCGGATGTCCTAGAAATCTGAAATTTGTTACGTTAAATTGTATTAGTACACAACCAACATTAAAATTGTCAAAATTGGAACTTATATCTTCCAACCCCTTAAACTAGGGATTAAAAGTTAATTATTTGTGAAAGCGCCATCTATCGTGTTACTATGAACTATGTAAGTAATGTTGTCGTTCATCGCTTGAATTGTAACCTAATTGACGTAATATTGAAATATTTTTCCCGAATATTCTGTAGAACCTAATTTCAACGGAAAATTTAACATCAAAGGTAACATTCTATTTTCTTATGTTAAGAATTATTAAGTTAAGAAGTCTCAAAACTTTTATCCTTCAACTCCTTAAAATACAAGATGTAAGTTTGTATAAGACTTCCACAAATTTAGCTAGAGGTCTGAAAAATGTTGGTGTTATTATTTTTATTATTAGGGGTCCGATAATAACAATAAAATTATATAAAATAACCATGTATCTAACGCTTTATTAACAACAAAAAACACAATAAGTATTTTTAATCTTTATCGACATATTTTATTGTACTTGTTAATGTTACCTTTATGTTTTTCCGTTTAAATTACTTAATAATACTCGAGAAATAATTATATATGTAAGAACGAACACAATATAAGTAACATAATTCATAATGTACGAGATAGATGTCGCTTTTATACAAAACTATAAAAATAATATTATGATTTATCATTAAAACGATTATAATAAATAATTAAGTATCACATTCCAGTTACATCTTACATGCTTTTTAGAATTTGTATCATCAAAATATTTACACTATCCACGTATAAAAAAAATAATATCTAGTAAAAGCGCCACCTAGGATAAACACACATTGCTTATAAACTCAATAAATTCAAGTAGTACTTATTGCTACCGATAGATGTCAGCACATCGACTCGTACTTTAATATTACTCAAGTCTTAACTCATAATATATATCAATATTTGAATAAACTAAACTAAATTTTACCCTTAAAATTCGGATAGTATAGGTATACGTTGGAGACGGCAGTCAGGATCAGGAGTAACCCGGGAGATCAAGCTTTGCTCGGAGTTATATTAGTACGGAAGAAAAAATTATAAATGTATTAACCTAACCAAGGGCATGGCATGCAAGGAGGCTTCCGTAACTACTAACTATAAAATCGTAATAGGTACATATTTGTTTAAATTACTTACTTCAAAAGTTATTGTCCGATTAGTTCAAATAATTTTCTTAAAGAGTTAGTAATGACCTCTGTGGCTCAGTGAGGACGCGGTTTCGAATCTCGCCAGTTTCTAAGTTTCATGGTTTAGAAATGCAAAGGCGAGGGGGTGACTTGTAAACCAATTTGGATGCCGGTTACACCAAATTGTTGACTTTGTAAAAAAGTAATGTACGAAAGCTTGCCTTTATTTTAAAAGACCTATTCAACGATACCCCACACAATGGCTTACAGTGAAAAAATATTTTTCATTCCCACTTCACATATTTTATGAAGTGCTACCCCTGAAATATATAATAATTATTTTATGATGCCAAAACTGAGATCTATGCAACACATTACTTAACTGTACCGTCTGTACCAAATTTCATCAAATTATATTCATAACTAGCTGTTGCCCGCAGCTTCGCCCGCGTAAATACCGTATCCCACCTTTTCAGAATAAAAAAATTGCCTATATCTTAATCCAGAGCCTAAACTACTACCATACCAAATTTCATCGAAATCCGTTCAGTAGTTTTTCGTGAAAGAGTTACAAACATCAATCCATCCTCATAAACATTCACATTTGTGATATTAGTAGGATAACAGAAGTTAGAACAACGGATATACAGACAGACGGAGACGGACGGACGGACACAGAAAATTTATAAGGGTTCCTCGAGTACTAGTTGTAATATACTAAAGTGATATTATTATTGTTTCAGTGTAATATTACAGAAATAAATGATATGTTCAATATGATAATACACCCTAAAAGAAGAAAAAGAAAATAACACGATATTGTTATAACAAAAAGAAGTGAAATCCCACCAAAAACATTTCAATGTAAAAGAATTATGCCAAGACGATACTATATGACTAGCACTGTCAAAAAGTTATGAAATCTCATGTAAAACTAAGCTTCTTACCGTACACGCCTTAACTCTACAATCGTAACTTCACAAATTCTACACCTTAGTCATTATATGTGGCATGGCCATTTCGTTACAAACAGTTAAAAACAGTCGGTCGGTCGGTAAACAGTCGGGTCCTTACGGCCAAGTGAATGTAACGAAATGGCCAGGCCACATATATTGACTAAGGTGAGAGTTTATGAAGTTACGCTTGTAGAGATAAGGCGTGTAGGGTAAGAAGCTTGGTTTTACATGAGATTTGATAACTTTTTGACAGTGCTAGTCATATAGTATCGTCTTGGCATAATTCTTTTACATTGAAATGTTTTTGGTGGGATACAATAGTCTCATTTTTTATTAATACTTCATGTTATGTTTCATTATAAGAAGACATTAGATTGGGAACGCTGTAAGTCAAATACCAAGTTATATTCTGCTAATTATGTTGATTCAATCTGATTCAATCTCATCTAGATGGGAAAACCATTACGATATTATTAGACTGTAATAACTTATTTGCATATAATACATAATACATACTAATTATATCCTCCTTAACTACGGTAACACAAAAAATATTTGTAATTAATTGTATTAAGGCAATATTATTAAAAGATAGAGCGCAAAGCATTTGTATGAAATGCGAAACCTAAAAAGCAATTTGAGGAAAAAGTTGCAAAGGTTTTCGATATTTTGAAAGATATTTTCAAAGAAAATAGTTTTATTAGAGATTTTGGCAACCCTACTTGTAAACGGACATGTGACCATTTATATCTATCACATACTAAAATAATTATTAAAAATTATTAAATTATAGTTATAGTATAACCATTGTAACTGTATTGTAACAAATATCCGTCCCTGTGAAATAGGTTCCAAAAGCGCGTTCGACCGAACAACGATAAATTTACTGTACAGATTACAGAGTACCGATAAATCTGACAGATAACCAATAGGCTAGCTGTCAGATTCCAAAATCATAAGCATACAATATGTCCTAGTATTATACAACTGCACATAGGTGCAGTGCAAATTACAAAAGCTTAGTCAACTATAGAGTTGACTAAGCTTTTGTAATTTAAAATTACAACAAATTAAATAAACAAAATTAAAAAATAAATTGAATATACCTACATATCTTTTAAACCATTCAGAGTTTAATAACGCCAAGCAATAGGGCTCATCCTCAGGATAAATGGAAACGTTTAAAAAAAGATTCAACTCTTTCTTATTCGATGGAACAAACAGACGCACTGACCTACGGAAGCGTTATTTTTTTTTTATTATTTCATTTTCTATCACATAAATTAAATTAAATAAGTAAAAAAACAGTCTACAGTCATGTTTGAAGTTCCTAGTTGTAAAAACATCAATTTTTCTATAAGTTTATTATTTAAGTTCGGGTATTTCAACAGATTTATGTTGTGAACTTGTCATAACGCGGCCTTTCGAGAGTAGAGCACACACGAGGCGCGCAATTAAGCGACCCCCGAATTGTCAAGCAGTGAGCGAGCTGATGATGGTGAATTATAGCTAAGAACACTCTCGATCATGTCAGCTTAAAACGAAAAAAACAAGATCAAAATCGGGTCATCCGTTTGGGAACTACGACGGGCAGACACACAGACAGACACGTGAAACTTATAATACCCTTCTATTTTCGTTCTTACGTAAGCTTAGTTGGTACAAATATAATATCATTTTATTTTTTATATAAATATATTTTATATAATCAGGAGCCTTTTTGGATAGCACTCGGCATACAATAATCTTTCAATAATTTAATTATCAGCATCATAAACTACAAGCGAGACAATCTTATATATTTATAATTGGATTTTCGAAAACGGCTGCAAGTATTACCATAAAATTTACTATGCAGGGAGTTTTGTGAGAGAAAACTCGATCTAGCTAGGTCTTAGGTATCTGCGCATTTTTAAGCTATATATGTTTTATATTTCGGCGTACAAGTTGCAACTATTTATTAATTATTTCGACTCTATTATGTCAGTGCGATTAGCAGTTTCATATGCGTATGTATAATATATAATTTTTGTTTTCTTCGAAAATTCGGAATGTGATGGGATAAATATTTTTTTGATTCTTTTTTTTTTAGTTTATCAGAACCTCGAGCAAAGCTCGGTTACCCAGGTAATTTACGAGTATCTTATTAGTGGTGGTTGTCACTTTAATAACCTACCAGTTTATGCATTTTACTGTACATTCAATCTCTGTGTGTCATGGGATATTCATCCCAACTTACCTGTCCAGTAGTTGTGGTATAGTATACGGATACGCGACCCCGGCTTCCCTAGCTATTACTGTCCTATCCCTTGCCCTCCTGGGCGGTTATATCCTACATTTCCTATTTCCCACTCTAACTTACCAATCTTCCTTTCCACACCAGCTATCCTTCCTTTTCCCCATTCCTACCCTCTCCTCTAATCCGTGGGAATGCAATGGATAATCATAAAATTCAGTTAATTATCCAAAATGGCGGCGATGTGTTTCGCCACCCATCACGTCTCGTTCTCGCAGAGGCGAAAAGTGGCCCATGGAGAGCCGCTTCGCTACGTTGAATGTAAGAGGAGGAATGGATGGTAAGAATGAAAGTGGACGAAGCGAAACAAGTATGTAAGAATCGTAGCAAGTGGAAAGAAGTGGTCTCTGCCTACCCCTACGGGAAAGAGGCGGTCTCTGCCTAGCCCTACGGGAAAGAGGCGTGATTATATGTATTTTCATTTGTCTTATTCAAGTCTTCATCACAATTATTTATCTTTACCCACAAAAACCCATACTATTCCCAATCATTTACGTCCATACACATCCCATACACAAAAGTAATCAGTGTATAACAAATTACAGAAGATCCACGAACAAGAGTGACAATAAATTCCCAAGAATCCCTACCCCGTAGCCATTTCTCCTTATTTATTGTGCGGGTTATTCGTATTGACTACGAGCTTAGAGAAATAATAAGTTCGATAATTCTTGCGCCATGTTTGTCCATTTATTTTGTATCGTTTCGCCTTACTTGTTTGTTCAATACAGCGATGATTGAGATACCAATTTTTAGGATATTTCTTTCATTTCAGGATATTTTCTCAAGAACTAAGAGCGCTCGCGGACTAAGGGCCAGTCCACACGGCGCGTTGCGTCGACGCAGCGCTTGTTGCGACGTAAACGTAACGTGGTTACCCCTCCCGCTTCGTCTCGGGGGATGCTGTCCGTTGTTCGTGCGTCGTCACAGCGTTGCGTCGACGCAGCGCACCGTGTGAACGGTACAGTTTTTAGTATGTAAAACGACGGAGCGACAGCGCTGCGTCGACGCAACGCTGACGCGACGCGCCGTGTGGACTCGCTTTAAGCCAGGATTTGAGCGAGTCCACTACTACACTATTGGACACCAGGTAAGTTAATAATTATTATTACCTACTAATATTATAAAGAGGAAATATTTGTTTGTTTGCATTGAATAGGCTCCGTAACTACTGGACCGATTTTTTAATGAAAGGCACAGGTATAGATAAGGCCAAGGCTACTTTTTATTGCGGTAAAATGTATGTTTCCCGTAGGGTTCCCTTTTGCGCACATGAAACAAATATAGTTGTTTTAGTAAGTTAAGTACATGTTGAAACAGCCAATAGTCAGATAGAAATACTCTGGAAGTACGAGCTTATCGCTTCCAATGATGTAAAAGGGTCTCGTACATGTCGAACATATACGTAGGCGTCGCTTATCGTTTCACTTAGGTAGCGCATCGACGTTGACACATAATATCTTACATTCGATAAAGTGTAAAAGATACAGGTAGTTATATAATAAATAATACTTAATAAAAGGAATAAAACAAGACATACCTATACCTTTTAAGTACGATATATTTTATTTAAAATAAAAACAAACGTACAGTTTTTCAAATAGGTTACAAAGATACGTTACGATACGTTAATATATACGTATATATTTTTAACCCTTACAAAGTTAAAACTTTGAAAAATATATAAATTATGGACGAATTTGACTACTGACCGATTATTAGTTACAAAAAATAGACAATTTGTTGTCTCAGAACTCTATCTGAAATCTACTCAAAAATTTTACTCTGATCTTTTAAACGTATATGCTTTTAATAGGGGGTAATTAGCTCCACTTTGGAAATTTTTTTGGGGCCATTTTGACATTTAAAGTATGATAAAAACAAAATGGCTGACATTTGAAGTATGGTGAAAACCAAGATGTTTCAACTTTTTACTGTATGAAGATTTGTTCTGTTCAAATGTACGTTATGACGTACCTACATCTGTCGCCTATCGCCTACCTTTTTGAAATATTTGTCTAGCAGCCAATTTTTATTTTATTGCCCTTTTCGAAATATTAAAGTATTATATTATTGTCTTATTAAAAATGGGACGATAAAATTTCGCGTAGGTAGTGCTCAAAAAACCTGCCATCGTTATCTTCAACGGAAGTAAACTTTTTCGGAGAGTCACCGAATATTTAATCTGAGGCTATTAAAGTATTGTGTAAAGCTACTATGCAGTTCACTTCTCCTCAATATAAACATTAACTGTGCCAAATTTTGCACTCCTCCGTTTGGATAACTTTCATTAAAAGGGGTACAACGTTTTTGCTCTACCTAAATATAGATGACGAAAACAAAAGTTAGAGAATAAGGGGGATAGGAGTAACCCAGTTCTGGAATATTCTGATAAATGTTCTGTCGCCCACGATGGATCACCGCAATTGTCCCGAATCTCCTGTAACATATTATTTATTACGCTAACTAGGCTGTTACATCTACTTTTTATATTTAGCTTCCGTACTCTAGGTCGGTAGGCAATTGAACAGAAATATTACACAACTTTAATGTCGGCAAAAAGTAAGTTATTGTTGTTTTTTATAGTGGGTATTAGAAAATGTGCTTAAAGATGTACTGTAACTGTACCTATCACTATGTCGGCAGCTGGTGATCCAAGTGGTTACCTTCATTGTGTAGGTACTTTGGGAAAAAATCTTGCTAGGTACTCTGCCAGATGGAGATGATCTAGAGAAGATTTTCTATTCATAGATATTTTTAGAGATAGTCTTATTTGTAGAAGTGTCTTCTTTTTATTATCTGGCAAAAAAATCGCCAAATACCATTGTGCGTAGACGTCCCAAGGTAAAAAGAGTAAAAGAAGACTGTCCCAAATAAACGTCTACCCAAAAATATATCTTCGATAGATAACACAGAAACATTACATTACAGATAACATTCTGCAATTAAACGAACGGCGATATTGCGAGACTTTTACTAATTTCGTGTCATTTTATCACGATGGGACCCTTGTAGATGCTATCGCCACGCGCCGTCAGGGTGACATACTCTAAATGGAATCATTTTGGATAATAAATCGCTCAGGTCGTTACGTTTTTTGGGATATTATCATTTAAATTACCTTAACCGACCGTGACTGGTGACAGGCAAGGGTAATTTCAGTTTTTAGGGTACCATACCCAAAGAGTAAAAACGGGACCCTACTACTAAGACTTTCCATCTGTCTGTCTGGCCGTCTGTCTGTCACCAGGTAGTGTTTCATTAACTGTAATATCTATAACGATTTTTACAGATGACGAGTTTTTGTTGCCGCTGCAACAGATACTGAAAACGGAATAAAACAAATTACAAAATAAAAAGGTTTTTGCCCTTTTGTACAAAACTCTACATGCGCGTGTCTGACTTGCACTTAGCTGTATTTTTTAATTCAACGAAATGAGTTTACAATGAATCTAAATATGCTTAGATTAGTTAAAGTTAAAATATCAAAACGCGGTGGTAAAATAGATAGGTAAATAATTTCATTAAAGTTAAATGATACTAAAATTTCGCATGAATTTACGTTGTTCCTTTGAGTAAACTTTACTGAACGAGTAAAGCTAATGCCTAATAGGTTTAGTTTGTAAGTTCATTACTGACATAAATGAGCCTGTGTTGTTGTGAAAATAAAAACTATTATATTATATAAAAATGAATGTCTGTCTGTCCATATGTCATCTATACAGATAAATAAAATTGAAGTGTCTGTTTGTAATTTCAAATTAACAGCTTTTCACATAACGCATATAAAAGTATATTCGGTACTTACAATGAAATACCAATTTTTTAAATTTTTGTCTGTCCGTCTGTCTGTCTGTCGGTCTGTCTGTTTGTTCCGGCTAATCTCCGAAACGGTTGAACCGATTTTCGCGGGATTTTCACTTGTAGATAGCTGACGTTATAAGGTCTAACATAGTCTACTTTTATTTTAGGGTACCGTTTAAAAAAATAGAGTTCCGTTTCCGTTAGTTCTATGCAAACGAAGTTGCGGGCATCAGCTAGTTTAATATAGAATCGTAAACTATGCATTTGATCATGTGATGATCTTTAGCAAAGTTGTTGTGCATAAGCCAGAGAAGGTTTTTGGACCTTTTTAATATTATTAAAGGTGTAGGTAGTAGGAGTAGGTGTAGGTGTAGGAGTTGGTGTAGGAGTATGTGTAGAAGTAGGTGTAGGAGCAGGTGTAGGCGTAGTTATAGGAGTATGTGTATGAGTTGGTGTAGGAGTAGGTGTAGTCATTTATTCATTCCAGTTCATATTTAAGACAGAACAACGTCTGTAGGGGTCAGCTTGTTATTAATACAACGATGTATCAGCCGTCACAGGGGCACAGGGGCGACACAATGACACTCGAGCACCGGCGAATGTCAGTCATGTTGACGTAAGCCTATAAAGTTCACACCAAAATAATTTCAAACTTCGGGTCAGACTAATCTATAATAATTTATATCATATTTTTTTATTTGTAATAAAAATATATTAATGTATTGTAGTGTAATTATTATACATTAATATATTTTTTATATTTACATGCCAAGCGAATGTAGCGAAATGGCCAGGCCACATAAATTAACTAAGGTGTAGAGAAGCTTGGTTTTACATGAGATCTGATAACTTTTTGACAGTGCGATCTTGGCATCACTTTACATGAAAATGACTTTGGTGGGATCATTAATATCATGAAATTATATTACCAATACAATACATTAAAGCACGAAACGACCAGGCACCAGCTGCCAGCCCTGTGAACGAAAGTCCTGACTTAAAAATCCTCACATTCCGTGAATCTTGGATACATCTAGACGGGATCTGATTCATGTTATTCATGGAATGATGGTTCTATACGTTAGTGAATATATTATATTCTTTGGTATATGTATTAGTTTTCATTTGCTTCAGCCCTAACTTTATACATATTTTCTTTTCATAAATTGTGTCTACTAAATATTAATGTAGAAAAGATACACATTTGTGTAACGCGAAACAAAAGCCTTAGGGCTATAAATTGTGATTCCTACATAGATTTTATCGCATCTGCGACCTGAAAAAAATTAGGACGGAACTTCGCTATTGAGGCTGTCTGGGAATGACTCTATTACATATTGTGTCCGTTTTGCAGATATATTATAACGTCGAAATAACTAGCTTGATGTTACGCTCACAAAAAGCATATTTATTGTTCACTTTTCTATTTATATTTTTCAAATGGTTTTGAGAGAACAAAAATTCGAGATATCAATTTACATCATGTATTTATTAATAAATAAAGGTAAAACTAAAGTTAACGGTAAAAATTGCTTACTTAAAACTGTATTAGTATCTAAGAGCTGAAATTAATATGCTATGTAGCATGTATATGTCACCGTAAAATTGTAAAAACTGTTAGATTGTAATGTAACTAGTGAAATTGTAAAATGTCGACATATTATCAAATAAACATTCTGCTTACAATTTTACGTATTGTTTTTCATTTTATTATAATATAACGAAGTGAAACCCATCTAACGGTTTCTACAATTTTACGGTGACATAATTATGCAACGATTAGCAAAGAATATATTATTTTGCGCCTTGCAAGCAAAATAGAACTTGGCAATAAAATTGGCATGCACTCTTCGTAGCGTTTATACGTAGACCGCTACATTACTTTGTGTTACAAATCGTTAATAGGGAGGATTAAATAATTTCCCACCAAAATTGCAAATTTATTAAAATAAATTCTAAAACTGCCATTAAGGAGTGGGTTGAAAGTTTTTAAGCTCTTAAGTCTCACCACCCGGTCTCGGGTGATTAGACTTCAAAGTGCTTGAATTTACGCCTGCCTTCATCACTGGATTTGAGGTTCCGCTGAAAACTGTAATACTATTTCCTAATGTAGTATTGTACCTATAGACTAAGTATCTGAAAGAATTTTTTGTAAGTTGCTTACCATGAATGTTTAATAATAATAGATCTATAAATACTTTCCGTAATATAATGATAATTATACAGGGCGACCGGTAATAGGTCTGTTTCCTTTTAACATGTAAAAATACATCACTTTTGCAGCCTAAAAAGCTATATCATACCCTGTCCAAAAGCTAACGGTTTTTGAGATATTCAAGATTTTGTATTTTTTTCAAAAACACCCGATTTTAAAGGAAAACTTGAAATAAACAAAAATCTACCTTTTAATTTCTAAATCTTTATCATAATTTTACTTCTTAGGTAGATAAACTATAAATACAAAAGTTATTTATCCATCTAAACAGGAAACAAAAATTAGCAGAGTGTTTCAAAAGTCTTAACAAAAAAATTGAAAATGATTTTCCCTCGTTTCACCCCTTATTGTTTAAAAAAATCAATAAGACATTAGTCGTACAAATTACTTAATTAAATTCCTTATTTATTAAGCTATCCGAAAAGGTATAATTTGTAATGCAAAAAGCTAAATTTGCCGATTTGTCCTAATGAAAAACCATCTAACTACCTGAACTAGCAGGTAGTAAAATTCTAATTAGCAAATTGGAAAAGTCTAAATAAACCTTTGCTACGTCAGATTAAGTTAAATAAAAGTCTTTGAATAAAAATTAATATTTTATTTACATAATAAGTTGATAATTACGGTAAATCCTGTTCGAATTGTCGTCCTCGATTTCTGATGCACTTGCGTAATCTTAAGCGAAAATTAGATCGCGTTACTCTACTTGTTAAAGTTTCTCGGATTTCGTTTGCTGCATTAATTATTCTTCTCCTCAGTTCATGTACATCGCTAATAGGTGTTGTGTAAACCAAAGACTTCATGTGGCCCCATAAATAATAATCGCAAGGAGTCAAATCTGGAGACCTTGCGGGCCAAGGTATTGGACCGCCGCGGCCAATCCAACGCTGCGGGAAATTTTGATCCAGCCATTGCCTAACTGTCACTCTGTAGTGTGCCGGGCATCCATCATGTTGGTATATCATACCTCTTCGGGTTTCAATTGGTACATCTTGCATGAGCTCGTGAAGATTATTTCTCAGGAAATTTTCATACGTCTCCCCGTTTAAATTGTCCGGTAGAAAAAACGGCCCAATGCAATGATTATGCAAAATTCCCATCCATACATTCAGGGAAAACCTCCTTTGATGAGCACCTTCTTTTGCCAAGTGGGGGTTTTCACCCTTGGGAGCCCAAAAGTGTATGTTGTGGTAGTTGGTTATGCCGTCACGCTCAAACTTCGACTCGTCGGTCCATAAAATCTTTTTTAAGAAGTTATAGTCGTTTTCATCGGAGTGCAGCATAAAGCGGCAGAAATCGAGCCTCCTTGCAGGGTCTCCTTCTTCTAATGCTTGTACTGGTGTGTAGTGAAAAGGGTATAACCGAGCGCTATGTACGGTGAACCACACTTTCCACTGCGTTAAACCCAGTTGCTTCGCTACAATTCTTGTAGAGGTGGTCGGATCTCTTGCAAAACGTTCCAATATTCTCTCTTCGTCTTCTACAACATAGCGAGGAGATCTTCCTGCATCACGTCGCCTTTGATGAACAGAGCCACTTTCCCGCACGCGTTGGTACGGCGCGGAAAAAACTCCAGCACTTGGTACATTATTTCGACGGGGAAAACGACGCCGGTACTCTTCCCGTGCAGCGGCTGCGTTGCCATCACAAAAACCGTAGCAGTACAGTATGTCAGCATACTCTTCGTTGCTAAAAGATGCCATTTTTGATAAATTAACTTGATCAGAAGGAATCGCAAATAACACGTCAGCGCGCTCAGGACGAGAAGCGTTAACTAAACAAAAACTCTACATAATGCTCTTTAGACGGACCCGAACTGTTACGAACCGACGCGAACAGTTACGAAGAAACCGGATTTTTTTAAACCGACCAATAATAGAGCGCTTCTTCCTCCGATAACAAAAGAATTTGACTACCTGACTACCTAATCCTGAACAAATTGTAAGGCAAAAAAATGGTGCTGAGAGTTATTAACTTACCTTACCAGATGTTTGTGAATTTTTTGCACACAAATTATACCTTTTCGGATAGCTTAATAAATAAGGAATTTAATTAAGTAATTTGTACGACTAATGTCTTATTGATTTTTTTAAACAATAAGGGGTGAAACGAGGGAAAATCATTTTCAATTTTTTTGTTAAGACTTTTGAAACACTCTGCTAATTTTTGTTTCCTGTTTAGATGGATAAATAACTTTTTTATTTGTAGTTTATCTACCTAAGAAGTAAAATTATGTTAAAGATTAAGAAATTAATAGGTAGATTTTTGTTTATTTCAAGTTTTCCTTTAAAATCGGGTGTTTTTGAAAAAAATACAAAATCTTGAATATCTCAAAAACCGTTAGCTTTTGGGCAGGGTATGATATAGCTTTTTAGGCTGCAAAAGTGATGTATTTTTACATGTTAAAAGGAAACAGACCTATTACCGGTCGCCCTGTATAATAAATAATAAAAATTATTATCCGTGGCCTACTCTATACTCGTATGACGTATCTGTGTCTTTATCAAATTCGGGCAGGTAGTTTTGGAGCCTATTCATTGCAAACGTACAAACAAATCTTCCCTCTTTATTATAATAGTCGTATAGATAGTGTTGTGAGAGTGTTGCATAGGCATTATAATTAATTTTTACTGTGTTAAAATGTGGAGGAGCCTAAACCGTGTGGAGCTACATTTTTAATGTGAGCATCGCCTAAGGTTTATTAAACTGTAATTCGGTTCTTCTGCACCCTTTTGCTTCCTTAAATCCTGTTTTAAGGCACCTGCAAAATGATTTAAATTGAAATTCCGATTAATCCTTTTGACCTTAATCCATTTTCATTACAACAGATTAAAATGCTATTCCACGTTAATTTTAAAAGCCGGGGGAGAAGTCGTTAATGTACCTTTATGTTAATTTTATGGCGGAATTCATGAACCGAACTATGTAACGTATAGTCGCCTAGTTTATTTTCCTGAATCTAAGAATTACATTGATATGGCATGCAGAAAAATGATTTCGATATTGAGTTCTCTGGATATCTTTTGATTTCACTCACGCACAGTGCACACACTTAATATACATAATAATAATAATGATGAAAAAATAATAATAATCGATAGAAATAAATAGAATTTTAAGTGTCTGTTTGTAATATCAGATTAACAGCTTTGCTCTAAAGTCTAAATGATTGTAATACTAATAGTTGCATGGATAACGGTTCCTTTATGCGCGATTATGACTCGCACTTGGCCCGTTTTATCTCAATATGATAGCATAAAATCATCAGTACCTATGATATTGCTAGTATATTACAATTATTTATAGTGTAGGTAGTTACCTTGTAACGTTATGGTTACATTTTTTACTATTTATTACAAATACTAGACTTTTGTTTTGACAGTTCGCGTTGGAGCGTGCACCCGACTGGCTGTGTCTTTGAGTATCCAACTATGGAGACGCCATTATCAGGCATTCCCCGCTTTCAAAAGTTAGACCCTCCGGTCGTGAGGGTTATATAAAACTAGTTGCTGCGCGTTTTTGACGTATTCGGAAAATTACAGCGAGGCGGAACGAACCGGAGCAGAAAATGCCGACTTGCTGTATTTTTTCCTGCAAAAACAGATCGGAAACATCAAATAAACAAAAGGATGGTGTTACTTTCCATGTGTATGTATTATTTTGCCTAAATATTAACAATAATTGCGATATATTAGCAAAAATCCAAAAATTTTACTCGATGAACAAATGTTGCTACTAAATCGTACAACATCCAAATTTAGGGTAATATTTAAAAGTAGTAATTTATAAAAACTTCTATTTCATATTCGTTCTTGTTTTTACTATTTCATAATGAAGAAACATGACTAATTAATTAGTACACTATTTACAATTTTGTTTTTCTTCATGATATTATTTCACGAAACACATTGAAAATTTGCAAATTATTATAAAATAATTATTCAATTGTGTTAACAAACTTTTGTTTACATTAATTATTATTTATTACAATAAAATATGTGCTGATAAATTTATCCTGAAATTATGCATTTTTAATTTATAAACAGGCCACACTTCATAAAAACTGAGGGTTGTGACAACGTAAAAGAAATATCGATATCGACTTTATCAGTATGTTATTCTGACCATTATTTTTTTTAGATTTCCTAAAAATAGGATGATTAGGAATGCCTGGGTCCAAGCTTGCGCTAATCATTTTTCTTGGTTTCCCAAACGTACGACTACAATTTGCTCGGTGCATTTTGAAGTTTCATGTTTTATTGTTCAGACGAACAACAGTAGGAGATTAAAACAGCGCGCCTTGCCAACTTTGAAATTATTAAAGGTGCATTTTATAATTAACTAGTTTTTGCCCGTGAATTTGAACCAATCTTTGAACTACTCATGGTGAACATTGGTAAACATTGAGGTGGAACAGAACTATTATAAATGCAAAAAAAAAAACGTATTTAGGGTGGACCCTATTTATCAAAACGATTCCGCATTTTTACTTAGCTCTACCTTTTTTAACCGACAAAAACCCGAAGGAGGTTGTCAAGTCAACACATACTTACGATTATAGTACGATTTTGGTTTTTTTTTTATTTAATACTATAATATATTTTAAATATAATATATGGATGCTTCACGTCATGTCAATCTGGTCTCGTGGTAAGTTATCGAAGAACTTGTTTTACGTAGGTAGACCCACGGACTCCTTTTTTTACAACAACAAATAAAAAGCGTGAAGCGTGCTAGATAATGGGTTTCAACACGTATGAGGCTAATTCTTGAAGCTATTATCTATTTTACTTTAGTTATTACGGCTGCTCCACCCACGTAAATATACTATCGGTTATCCCGCGGGAATACTCTACTTTTCCGATATAAAAAGTAGCCTATGTTTTAATCCAGAGCCTAAGCTACTACCATACCAAATTTCATCAAAATCCGTTCAGTAGTTTTTGCATGAAAGAGTAACAAGCATCCATCTATCCATCCAACCATCTATCCATCCATCCATCCTCACAAATTTTCACATTTTATACTATTACCTACTAGGATAGGATGTGAAAATTTGTGAGGATGGATAGATGGTGAATGTATGGATGTTCTTTAATATTGTAAAACATACTTTTGTTCTATCATCAATAGTTTCCGCAGCGCATGCGACGAAAGTTGTTTAATGGCATTTTTGACACCTTGGGTTACGTTACTAAAGTTTTAGTAAGAATCCCTAATCTTTTCTAGCAATAAATATAGCCTATTTTACTCAGGGTGAATGTAGCTTTCTAATGGTGAAATAATTTTTGAAATCGGCATAGTAGTTTTTTAGTTTATTCATTACAAACATACACACAAAAATACAAATCTTTCCTCTTTATAATATTAGTATAGATTATTATATACTACATAGGTTTATAAACAAATATTTTTTTAAACGACGTACAGTCAGATTAGACCGCAAATTAATATTTATCTATACTTTCTCTCATTAGTTATTCTATGTGCTAGTTAGACTAGTTAGACATACAGAAACTTATAAGAGAAAATATAGGTGAAAAAATCGATTTCGAATTGATTTCGCTCAGAATAATTTTCCCTAAGAGTTTTTAGCATAGTCAATCAACATGGGAACTTACAAGTTTCTATCTCCTATAGTTTAGAAATGCTAGGAGGATGACCAACTTATAAACCATTATGGAGACCGATTACTCGAAAATGGTTGACTTTGTAAAAAGGTAATTTATAAATTCTTATTTCAATTTTAAAATACCTATAAACTATACAAAATTTCATTTATATATATTCATAATTACACATGCTAGAAAGACGGACAGACAGACGGATGGTCAGTGCAAATTTATTAGGGTTTCTTGAGTATTACGGAATGCTACAAATTGGTTGTACGCACCAGCCGCTCCGCAACTATGATATTCGCAACACTGCTAAAAATGCTAAAATTCTTCTTCACGCTGGATGACGCTTCCATTTTTGCATGTTTCAACATTTTAATGCTTATTTACTTTATGATACTGAGCGAAATTGTAAATTAAATATTGTAGTTAAGATTTAATAGATATAATTTTTAAAATTTACTTTTGCCACATAATTATTACTAGCCGAACTCATCGATAGTGTCAAGCACTAGCGGTGCGGTCCCCCCTCCCGCAGAAAGTGGCGAGACTTTTTCGCATAGAAATTAGCTGTCATGTCGTCTCCGTATAGTTGGATACTCAAAGGGCTGTGTTATGTGTATAAACTGTGCACGCGCGCCATTACGCGAGCCTCGCTAAAGGCCATAAGTACCTATCAATACGTGTTGGCTATTTGTTATTCTAATAACTATATTATCGTTTAATTTTTCTTAATAATGTCGTGCGGAAAGTATGGTGATATCTTTGACAATGACGGTGATGTGTTTTGCTCGCATTGTACCAATTACTACCATTTTCGGTGCTCCGGCCTGCAGGAATCCACGTACAGAAGGATGGCGGCTGATAAAAAAGCTGGCTGGCGTTGCTCAAAGTGTCGTCATGCCGAAAGTCTATCTGAGCTGGTAGCCGAAATCAGAAGCATGAAGAAGCAGTTACAAGATGGACTCGACAAAACCCACCAGGGAATCACCGACATTCACACCAAACTATCTGCTTTCGAAGGTCGCCTCGAAGCTGCCGAAACGCGCGTTACCTGTGTTGAAAACAAAATGGAACGCCTACCGTCACTCGAAACCAAGATAGGCAACCTGCAACTAGAGATAGCCGAACTCAAGAAGTCCGAAAGTGTGAGAGAACAAGTCAGTAGGTTAAATAACCTCGAAATATCCGGCATCCCTCAGAGAAACAACGAGAATTTGCTATCTATCTTCGAAAATATTGCAACCAAGATCGGGATGACGAAACAAAATGGCGACATCGACAACATTTACCGCGTTAGACGCTTCACATCTGCAATCGATAGCAACAAGGCTGCAGACCCTCGACCCCCTGCAATCATCGTTCGCTTCTGCCGGCGGCAACTCAAGGATGAAGTACTGGCTGCTGCACGGGCGCGTCGTCACCTCACCACAGCAGACGCCGGCCTCCCGGGTGCAGCCACGCCGATCTACCTGAATGAACATCTGACTGTCGCGAACAAGCTACTTCTAAGGAAAGCCAGGGACCTGAAAAACAGCAAAAATTTTAAATATCTATGGGTAAGGGAGGGCAAAATTTTCCTTAGAAAAGATGAGAAGTCAAAGGTTTACCTCATCTCAGAAGGTATTAACTTTGACAAAATTAATTGACTACAATATAAAGTATTTAGTTCTTTGATAATTTATAATACGATCTCATCTTTGGTTGAGTCTGTATTGTATTTCATACATACATTTAAAACTAAAGTGTTAATGTTTATGTTTGGCAACATATTGTTATGTACTCATAATAGCAAAACATATTCTATAGTAATCACTGATAAAGTTCGTAATAATAATCCATTACTTAAGCTTTTAGTGTATTTCATACACCATAGACTTAAAACTAACATATCAATGTTTATGTTCCGTAGTTTAATACTAAATAATTATAATATATTAACGGTAATAATGACTGCTAACGCTCGTATTAATATTTCACCTATATCGTTGTGTTACAAAAATAAAGGATATTATCGTATTTCAACTTGTCTGAAACAGCCGATATTATACTCGTATTTTTGTTTATAACTTCTGTGTATCATCATAATGCTAACTACTGCGATGTTATTAGTGTAAAATTTCTTAGATCCAATGTGTTTGGTAATCCATATGGGTTCCGTATAGTCAAACTCATAACTTTAAATGGCTACTATTACTAATAATAAATTCACTTTCTATTATCAGAACGTAAGAGGGTTACGCACAAAATCTCATCAATTTTTATCTAAAGTAATTAATTCAGATTTTGATTTAATTTGTTTATCTGAAACATGGCTTAATTCTGATTTTCATAGTAGTGAATATTTCGATAGTAGGTACAATGTGTTTCGATGCGATCGGGCCGATCGGTCGGGGCGCGGCGCGGCGCGGGGCGGGGGCGTGCTGGTGGCCGTGCGACGCGAGCTGCGTGTTCTCCGACGCGACGAGTGGCGCGCCTCTCCCCTGGCTCCCCTGCACGACGAGCTGTGGATCACCGTGGCACGCCCGCTCCGCTCGCACGTCGGGCGCGATACACATTGCGTGCGTATATTTTGCTCATAACGATAACCACATTAGTTCTTTGCGACAATTTTTTGATAATGCTGCTGTCATTATGCAAAATAATCCTGATGATATATTTATTTTACTTGGCGATTTAAATGTTACTTATGCTTCATGGTCCTCTTGTATTGATTCCAATTCATTACAAATTGAAATTAATGACAATTACATAGCTCGACTGCTCTCGGATTTTTTATCTTTGACAAACCTACAACAGTTTAATTCATGTGTTAACATTAATGGGCGCATTCTTGAACAATTATGTCTAACACAAACTGCACACTAACCGCTAGCCCCTCCCCTTTGACACCCGAGGACCCACATCACGTAGCACTTGAATTTAATATTGACATAAATTATAGTTTTTATTTACCGCAGTTATCTCAAAATAATTCTCTGAGGCCTATATTCTATCGTGGAGATTATGATAAAATAAGAAAAAACTTAGCAGATCACGACTGGTCTCCTTTATATAACCTAGATACCGAAAGCTCAGTCGCCTACCTTTATAACATAATATACAATTTAATACTTACTTACATTCCTCATAAACAAGTTAAGTCCAGCACGGGGTATCCGCCATGGTTCTCTAAAAGCCTAATCAGAGTAAAAAAGGAGAAATTAAAAGTTCATAAACGTTGGAAAACCTATAACAATCCTTTAGATAGGGCTGAATTTGTACTACTGCGCACCAGGGAACACAAACTTGAAGCCGAATGTTTCCAAAATTATATCACTCGGGCTGAAGATAGAATATATAGCTGTCCATCCTATTTGTGGTCCTTTATGAAATCAAAATTTCCAGTAAATAATATACCTGAACAAATGTTGTATAATGGGGCAATGATTAATGATGGCGAGTCGATATGTAACAGCTTTAATGACTATTTTAATTCCGTCTTTGTAACTCCTAACATCAGACCACACTCCGCGACCTCTAGTTCAGGAGACACACCTTTTGAACTCTCTACTATTAACATATCAGTGGGGGAAGTACAGCTTCTTTTACAAAAACTAGACTCAAAAAAAGGGAGTGGAACCGATCGTATTCACCCCATTTTCATTAAGAAATGTTGCAAGGAGCTAGCGTGGCCTCTCCATGTTATTTTTAGAAAATCTCTCACTGAGGGACATTTTCCTCAAATTTGGAAAACGGCTTTAATCACCCCTATACTTAAATCTGGTAACAGTCAATTAATCACTAACTACAGACCCATAAGCAAATTAAACATTTTCGCTAAAATAATTGAAAAGATTGTTGCAAAACATTTAACTGCTACTTTTTACAATCATATCTCTGACAGGCAACACGGTTTCTGCCATGGTCGTAGTGTAGATTCAAACTTACTTACTTTTACTGACTTTGTGATTAATAATATCTCTGCGGGACGACAGGTAGATGCCGTGTACACCGATTTCACAAAATGCTTTGATAAAATTAATCACAATATGCTAATTTTTAAACTTCAGAAGCTGGGCATACATGGCGATTTGCTACGATGGATATGTTCGTATTTAAAAAATCGAAGCCAAGCAGTTGCTGTAAAGGGTTATACATCCAATTTTCTTCCAGTGCCCTCTGGTGTACCACAGGGTTCGCATTTGGGTCCTTTACTTTTTGTTTTTCACTTAAATGATATTGATACCATTTTTACCAATAGTGAACATATAATCTACGCTGATGACACTAAAATATATAAAGCAATTGCAAGTGTAAATGATTGTCACAGCCTACAATCAGATTTAAATAACTTCTTTAATTATTGTACCAGAAATGAACTTTACTTAAATTTAAGTAAATGTTATGCCATCAGTTTTTCTCGTAAAAATAACCCTATCGTCTTCAATTATAACATGGCCGGCACAATAATAAGTCGTGTAGATTCAATAAGAGATCTAGGTGTTACCCTAGATACTAAGTTAACCTTTAATCTTCACATTGATAACATATGTAATCGTGCATACAAAATGCTAGGCATGATCCTACGTGTCGGGAAACCCTTCAAGCGCGCTTGCACTTATAAAATTCTTTATTACTCTTATGTTAGAAGCATTCTCGAATTTGGCAGTATTATATGGACTCCGCAATATCGATTTCACATTGATCGCATAGAACGTATTCAAAACATTTTCCTTAAATCCCTCTGCTATAGAACAAACACACACTTCGACAACTCATTAAACGCGGCTAAGCACTTCAATGTAGCAAAACTTGAGGACAGAAGATTATACTTAGATTGCATTTTCTTTTTCAAAATTATTAAAAATTTAATCAACTCACCGACTATGCTAGAAAAGATAAGATATAGTATACCACATCACTCCTTACGTTCTCATAATCTTTTCCATATTGACTATGCTAACTCCAACTATGCCAAGCACAGCTTTTTCAGACGAGTACCTAAATATTACAATAAAAAATTATCCGATCTTGACCCCTTTTGTCATTCAATAATTAAAATAAAAAACTCGCTAAAATCAAAAATGTTATAAGTAGTACTTAATCATTTATTTGTATACTTAATTTTGTAATTTTGTAAACAATACTTTCACACACATAATTGTTATGTTACACAACAAAATATCTTATTATTATTTTTTTAAGTTTTAAAAGTTTTTGTAAAAACTATCTTACTACACAGGCACGCATAATATCACAAACATACACTTCACACTCATGTACACGAACAGCGGCGTGCACACGGTTATGACACTGGGTATGCGGCGGAGTAGTCGGTCACAAAAACTTTTTCTTTTATAGATTTTTAGCAATTAGCCATAGATAATACAGATATATATTAGTATAGATGCGCAACTCTAAAATTGAAACTGAGTCTTACAAAAGTTTCGGAATGTCGTTTTTAGATGGCGTTGTACCGTTTTAGTTACTATCAAACCCGCTAGATGGAAGTAGTACCGCCTGATAATTTTTATTGAACTGAATTATGGACAGAAATTAAGTTTTATCGAATGTCGTAGACACAACAACGACCAAGTTCCTCTTTAATAGTGGGATATGGTTGCTGCATAGTAAAATGTTCGCGAGCCCTTATACTGTATACGCCTTGTGTTACCGATAGCGCGATGTAGAAGTCGCTTAGTGGCATCTGTTGTGACTATCCGAAAACTTTCAAACTGTTAGTACCGGATATTCATTTTTAGATGTCTCTGTTCTCTGTTAATTTGTGCATGTATGAGAGTTTCACCCCCCTGCAATTAGCATAGCCACAGCCAAGCGACGGATTTCTAAATCGGAAACCATGCCAACAGAACTAACAGAACTTCATAACTTTTAACATGAAACTTTTGAGTTACATTCCCTTTTTGCTGATTTAATTATTGTAACTCGGATACACACCTACCTTTAGTAGACACAATTTGAATCTTTTTACTGAATGACAATTGTGAGAACTTATTATCACTCAAATCAATTAAAAAGCAAATCACTACCTACAATTTTTATAGAACTTCAGTAATAAACTGTTAAATGTACACACTTTCAAATGTTAAAATGAAAAATCTTTTAAGAAAACTATAAATATTAAATATAATGGCAACCGAAAAATAACAATGCGTTTTCACATGAAAAAATGGCTTCCTTGAATCTGATATTTAAACAAATAAAACCTTACTAAAACAAAAACGCATCATGTGCGTAGTGAGTAATTAGATTTTACGTCAATTATAATTACTCGCATTATAGGCCACCGTGCCACGAATATACCCGATTACTTCCGTGTCCCGACAACTGCCGAACTTCGCCGAAGTCTATAAGCATGCCGTAGGAGTTGGACGACTCGCGCCTTGGGATATTCATAGGTGTGTGCGTTTGCGAACTGTGTACGGACACTAAAATTACTACACACATGCGAACAAATCTACTGCTACACGACAAGGCAGGAGTCGCATCACCAACATGTCGCTAAACGCCTGCCAAACATAATGTACTTGTAAATAGGTGCTATTATAAAATATTAGGCGTTTTTAAGTTATTATATTTTGTTTATTCATTTATTTACTATTAATTAAAGTCATATAAAACGTCCGAACGTTTTATTAAAATATCTGTGAATGGTAAGTAAGTAAAGCACTGCATTTCTGCCTTTATGGAGCGCACGCCACTGTACACGAACCCTAGTGGAACTAGTTTCTGAACCCAAGACTTGTCGTAGGGCTAGGGTTCTAAACAGACACACACACTACACACCACTTAATCCACACCTCACACATAGATCGCTATACACCAGCACCGCACATATTACATTAAAAAATTATCTAATCCTTTGCTTTATTATGAATGTAATAAGTATATAATTAGCATATATCTGTACCTTAAAATTTTTGTGATTTTGTAAAATTTCACACACATAATATTGTTATGTATATTTAAGACACAAACTTGTATAAGTCAAAAATGTTATACATACTTAACTAATTAATTTTTGTATGCTTAATTTTGTGATTTGTAAACCTTACTTTCACATACGTTTATAATATTGTTATGTACAACAAAATAATATTATACTATGTTTACGATTAAAATGTATTGTAACAATTATCTTACAACACGGATACATACATCACAAACACTTACACACCTCATGTTCATTAACACGAACCCTAGTGGAACTAGTTTCTGAACCCAAGACTAACTGTCGTAGGGCTAGGGTTCTAAACAGACACACACAATATGCACCACATGCTACACACCACACACGAACACTATACACCACACACCAAACTGGGATTCGCGCTCATCCAACTACATAAATGTATTTTATAACTTAGGTATGAACCTTTAGGTCTGTTATTAACTAAATGTTTTTGTATATGTAATACTGATAAAGACTGTATGTGTTCTGAATAAATAAAAATAAAATAAAAATTAAATTAAATATAATATTTACATCATAATTAAAAAAAAACAACTTAACTAAAAATAATTAAAAATACATTAAAATAATAATTTACAAAAAAAAATGCAATATAAGTTTAAAGCACGGTCTTAGCGCTCACGGTCGCAGCATTTTAGCGCTCACTACCGATTCCTTTGTAAAACGAGTTATTGACTGCAGTGACAAACGCATCGCTTGCACTCTGGAAGATCAATTAACAGTGGGCGCACGTTACCTTAATTACCGGTCAATATACGTCTATAACGTAACCGCCGTACATCATATTTCTTTTTTAGAATAATTAAATTAATTTTAATAACGTCTCTAAGCGTTCTACATTGTTATAATAAATATCGCGAGTGTATTATACCCCAGATTGGGTAAGTGGTGCATTTTATATTGCATAGGCTTATGTATTACACATTTTTATAAATTTAGAAATTCATTATAGATTGGTGTTGCTTGTGTTTTGTTAGATATATATTTGCAATCATCATGCATAATGATTAATACAATCTAGCACAATCATTTTCGTTATTGCATCAGATTTTAATTTTACCCTCATGTATTTTTTTTTCATCAATATTAAAATTGCTTAATTATTGTAATCTCCGTTTCTGATTTGTGACCATCCACGGCTGCACGGCTACACGTAGGCACTTTCATTTATGCTGCGGTTAAGGTGGATGGTCACCAGATACACTGGACCGCCCGTAATTGGTTTTGATGGTGCGTTCCAGGGTTCCAAGTTGGGACTTCGGACCTAGTTCAGGCGTCGCCACTTTGGACATCGCCGCTAAGGGAGGACGAATATACTCCAGACGCTGCCACCACCTTCGGGCTGACCTCGCTCTCCCCTTATCGCCGTCAGCCAGGAGAGTACCTACCCTGGGCGAATTTATAAGACCTGAGTGGATAAGTGCCGACCTTACGCCCCTTTACATAAGGTCGACATTCATATTATTTCTTTTGTTTTAATTTTTGAATATAAATTTTGCACGGGTCTCTGACTTCTCATTTTTTTCCTTGAAAAAGAAGTACAGGGACTTACCCCGTGACAACCTAAACAAATTAAAATTTTTGTCTGCCTTTTTATTTGTTCCGGCTAAGATAAGATTTTGACGGAACTTTCCCTGGCAGATAGCTGATGTTATAAGAAGTAAAATAGGTTACTTAAACTGGGTTCCGTTTTAAAAAAAATAGGGTTCATTAATTGTTCCATGCTGACGAAGTTGCGAAAAAAAAAAGAAAACAGCTACGCTTATTCCATACAAGTGTAAGTACTGGCATATCTAAAATTTAAAAACCTACGTACCCGCGCGGTATAGCGGAATCTACGGCTTCCCGTGGGGACGCGTTATCATATTCGCATTATGTATGTGAGTACTTTTCTCGTTCATAAATACATTTTCTGGCGACTAACCCGATTTGGTCGATACAGATTTACTGGTTTCCTTAATGGTCACTTAATCATTTTCGTCATATATATATCGCGGTCAGAAATGGCGTTTTTCAGCAATCGAAGTGTCCCTTCAATTTATCAAGCGGTTTATGACGCGTGTCCCGCACATGCTATTAGCCACGCCCAAAATATTGGTTTGTTATTAAGTTTATGCTATTGATGTTAAATCTAAATATATAAAAGGCAGACCTGACTGACTCATTTATCAACGCACAGCCGAAACTACTGAACGGATTTTGCTGAAATTTGGCATACAGATAGTTGTAATGACGTAGGCATTCGCTAAGAAAGTATTTTTTTAATCGCCCTTTAAGGGGGTGAAAAAGGGGTTAACATTTTGTATGGAAACCGAACTCCAGGCGGATGAAGTCGTGGACAAAAGCTAGTGTAGCTATAATCTGTACTATTCTGAAAAATCTAAGGGCCTATTTCTAAATTGGCTGATAAGTTTTAGATAGCTTATTTGCATGTTTTGTTTCAGTCGCTCGATATAAAGTTAGTAGCGACAAAACTTCCGAATAAGCTATCGACACTTATTACAATATTGTGAAAGAGGCCTTCAGTTGTATAGACTGCGTGTTAGTTACGTGGCAATGTCGTATGTTTTTAAACGGAACCCTAAGATTTAACTAGCCCAAGTTACTCCTTATAACATCAGCTTTCTGCCAGCGAAAGACTGATCAAAATCGGTCCGGTCGAAAGACAGAAAGATACAGACGGAGAGACTGACATTTTAAAAATTGAATTTTTAGTCTAGGTACTATGGCGTATTTATGTGGGGGCGTAGTCGCTCAGATGTTGGCTAGGTCTACCAATTCAAAACACACAACCCGTTAATAAACACTTATTTATTCTGTTATCTCGATACATAAATATACAGACATGAACTATTACAACTAACTCCCTACACGCTCTAAACCGTTCTCTGGTTCTATCTTATTTTTTCTGACGTAGCGGATGACATTGGATTCTAAATATCCGGATTTCCGGAATCGGATTCAAATATTGTGTGCCTGGACTCTCCAAAGAGTTCAGCCACAGTTATCTCCCACATTACCTATCACAGGTGAGGCGTGCATACAAGCCGGCTTCTCTTATGTATATTATATAATTTTATATATTTTTTTAAATACGGTACTAAACCAAAAAAATATTTTGCGCCCAATGCACCCAAAAAATTGCGTTAACACCATAGATATATAATATTAAAAAGAGGTAAAGAGACTTAAAAAGAGCACACTAACCAAAATTGGCCCGAGTCGGGCCAATTTTGGTTAGTGTGCTCCGCGAGTAATAGCGTGTTTTATGTTAGTGTGCGACGTTGACACATTGACACGCGTCCCATGTCAATGTGTGTCGTGGCACAGAATTATTGTCAGTTTTGTAAGGATATAACGTATTTATGTAATAATTAATCAAAGGTTAACACTATGTGACGAGCCAAATCCGTATTTTATTATATTTTAAATAATAGATTCAAAGTGCATAATATGATAGTACTCGTATATGTAATACCTATAGGTACTATCATATTATGCATTTAGTGCTAGGTTGTTATGATAATTTGAGATTACATACGGAAAATTCAATTTTATTTATTTGTGAAAATTTATAATAATTGTGTAAATGACAGATAAAAGTTAACTCTGCCTCTGACAAATAAAGATATGTTTTTCTTCGTTCAATATTTTTTGATCCTACAAAATGTGTATGCTTAACTATTTTAATACTTTGTTTTATATATTGTCTTTCCTTGTCACACATATGTCTATTTCACAAGACATAAAACCCGATTCACACGTAGGGGATGATTCAATGATTCGATTTGCCAGACCCCCCAAATCAATATTGTATCGGAACCTTCGCCTTATATTAACTGCGGATACGAGCTCGGATTGAAAATAAAACGCCGAATTATCGGATATTACTTTAATGTTACTTCACTGTGTGTTCTTAATGTAAAACGGCTACTGCTTACAGATTTTCAATTTCATCGCCATTCGAGTTATATTTCTAGATTTTTGATTCGTGACTCGGAACAAAATTGTTTGCTTATCGATTTTATTTTTAAGATTTACACTTTTATACTTTAGGTAAAAGAGATAATCGAGTTAAGAATATAATAACAAATGTCCCATTGTATTGTTGCCATTGTTCAAGAAAATGTTATATTATTACATCTAATATTATGAGAGGACCTGGGTAACCGAGCTATGCTCGGAGTTCTGGTAGTTAAAAAAAACCACAAAAATATATTTTATCTGACCGAGATTCGAATCCACCACATTCCGAATTTCCGAACAACGCAAAAATTATACACACGCATAAGACTAACTGCAGATCTATTCGGACTGACGTTATATTAGGATTAGTCCTAATATTATGTAAAGACCTGTAACTAAAGACCTATAGCTAAATTTGTCACCCCCAAAACTCCCTTGCATACTAAATCTCATAGTAATGCTTGAAGCCGTTTCCGAGATTCCAATCATATAATATATATTATACAAGATTAGCTTGTTTAAAGTATGAGATATTGTAGTCTATGATAAATATCTTCTAGTTATTGCTTTACACAAATCCCTATGAAAGCTAGATTAATCGAAGTGTCAACAACATAACCATTTTTAAAAATTATCTATCTTACACCTGGACTTAATACTAAAATACATCATGAGGGGAGTCATCAAACGATCTAAAAATATATGATCTTTATAGCGCCATACCAGAGCTTTCTTTGATGTAACATGTGATTTCATCTAACATCGATCATGTTAATTTTCGTTTTGGTGACAAGATGGAAATTGATTTTCCTTCATTACAACGCTTACCTAAGCGTTGTAATGAAGGAAAACAATATAATGTTTTAATTTTTTCTTATAACGGATCCAATAACTTATAAAAGTACCTAGACTTAATATATAATATATTATATTGATAGAATAATGAAATAAAAGAAAAACTATATAATATGTATATTGCACTAAATGTAATAATATTAGTACCTACGAGTATATACGGAAACTAGACCAATTTTTTTTTTAATTATCGTCTGTCTGTCTGTTTGTTTACTAGTGTTGCCCAAATCAGTCTTGGTCTTGGTCTTGCAGCAAGAGTCTCGCAAGAGTCTCGCAAGTCTCGCAATTACCTTTTAGCCTATTGCTATTCATTAAACGTTATTTTAGATCTCAGAACAACGTTATAGAGTAGGTATTACGTTACGTTGTTATATTAAGTTGTTCTAATATCTAAAATAACGTTTAATAAATAGCAATAGGCTAAAAGGTAATTGCGAGACTTGCGAGACTCTTGCGAGACTCTTGCTGCAAGACCAAGAGCAAGACTGATTTGGGCAACACTAATGTTTACGCTAATCACTGACACGGCCGGACCGATTTTGGCCAGACTGAAAGTCGATAATAACGAGTTACTAATAGGCTACTTTTAACTTAGGGCTCCGTTTAAAAAAATATGTAATAGATATAGAAAATGAATACTCGTATTTAAACATAATCACCCTTATTAATAAAAATATTTACACCATGGATAAGCAAATCCAAATCGCTCTCTTTGTCTATCAAGTGACTGTTCCAAAGTATCTGACAGAGACAGCCATGTTGGATTAGCTAATCCGTGGTGTAAATAATTTTATTAATAAGACTGAATATGTACATGTATTTTTTATGAAACTAGGGTAACATCAATGTTGTGTGCTCGTAAACTTTAAATTATGTTAGTGGAACATTTCTTTCACCATTAATCAATTATTTTCGAATAATTGATTGATGATGAAAAAAAGAATTCTATTGCCTACTTCACGTAACATGAAAATACTTTACATACAACATCGTTTATACAATATTTACTCACTATTCAGATAACACGATAAATGTAAGTTTGCGAGGATTGATGGATAGCCGAGTTCGCTCGAGTTTCCGACTTCTATAACTAAACGGAATAGCATATTATGCATTACTAGCTGTTGCTCGCAGCTCCGCCCGCGTAAATACCCCACGGGAACAATGTACTTTTTCGAGATAAAAAGTATCCTATGTTTTAATCCAGAGCTTAAACTACTATTATACCATATTTTGCGTGATAGAGTAACAAACATTCATCCATCCTCACAAACTTTTACATTTATAATATTAATACGATACGTAGACCGTATAAATTATAGAATATTGAAGACCAAATATAATGTATTATGACGTCATTATACATAGCACCGACAAAAACACCGATTATAATAATATATTCTCACGTTCAATACAGCTAAACAGTACTTAAATAGGTTAGGTGAAGCAAGTAGGTTTTTTTCTTTTTTTTAAGAGGTCAAGTCAAAAGGAATAATATACTATTTGTATTGCACTGGCCGTCTTTGCAATAAAACGTGTTGTTCAATCTGACAACAAATTAACTGACAACAATAAATAATGTAATGAAAAGTTAGTACATACTTAACATTTTACATAAAAGTTCAAATATCGCTAAGTATATCCTGCAGTAATAAACTTCGTCAACGGCCGAAAAGACTTATGGTCCATAAAATCAATAAGTCCAAAAGCAATAAATTCAAGCGTGACATCTTTAACACTAAAATACTACGTCCCTTGAATAGCAAGCGCCAGACTTATTGAGGGAGTCTGGACCCGCAAATATCTTAATGCCATACACGAGTCTGGGCGGTCTGGGCGGAATGTGATAATGTGCCGGACCTTATGACGTTCCTGGCATATTTGAGAATATGAATTTTCGATTGTTACTTTATTTTCTTACAAGCTGTTGCCTGCGGCTCCGCCCGCGTAAATACAGTATCCCTCGGGAACACTGTATTTTTTCGGAATAAAAAGTAGCCTATGTTTTAATCCAGAGTCTACAATACTACCATACCAAATTTCATCAAAATCCGTTCTGTAGTTTTTGCGTGAAGGAGTAACAAACATCCTCCCATACATCCATCCATACATCCTCACAAACCTTCACATTTATAATATTAGTAGGAAGGATACTGCGATAGGAATTGTAGTTGTCGCAATTTTCGAGATGGCGCCGGCGCGCGGCGTAGTTGTAACCAACCGGGCCCTCTAGCCAAGATGCCATCGCTGATTACGATGACGTAGCTAAAAACCTATTAAATGGATGGTATTGACGTATCGAGTCATTACCGATTGTATGTTGGCAAATACCTAATTTTCTACACATTTTACACTTAAACGCGATAATCAACAGATTTACTAACTATAATGCCATCTGAAGCCGATTTCACTTTAAATTATAATTATTTTAATATTCTTGATAAATTCGCAGTTGGGTTCGTGTGTGAGAGTAACAGCATGTACTGACACTGCAACTTAAATGCGAATTAAAAAAGAAATCGTGAATTGACTCCTGAAGTTTGCAAATATACCTACTTGTAAAGTGGCAAGATGGTGGTAGCTAGCTAGAAAAAATCATTGTCGTCTATAGACGACCGAAAGAAGCTAAGCTTTATAGTATAAAGCGTAGGTATATAGCTCTAGTATAAATATATAAGCGCTCGCGCCGCAGCTATCACTCTATATATATACTTATATAGTAATACTAGCTTTTGCCCGCGACTTCGTCCGCGTGGAACATTTACTTTGGGATATCGCTAAAATTTACCCGTGACTTCATTTACGTAAAATTAAGGAGAAGCGCTTCCCCCTCACGACTGCCCGCCCTCCGCAGCGTGCCGCACATCATCATTGCGCGTTTGATTATTTTATTACTGCGATATCTTCTAAAATACTCATTGAAATCAAATGATGTAAACGGCAAATTTATTCTAAATTAAATGCTTGTAATGAATAACGTATTTACTTGGATAAGGATTAATATCATCTTTATAAAAACACCCTTACAAATAATGCTTAATTTTAGAACAAATTTGGTTAGCATAAAAAGGATATTGTGAGCCAACCTTAAAAGATAGACATATATACAGTCACGGACTTTTTTTAGAACTTTTAAAGGGGAACAATTCTGTTATAAATCATTTTAGCGAAACTTTACCGTTTCCGCAGCGTACGCAGCGAAAGCTCTCATAAGGAAAAAAAACCCCGATTTGAAACATTCTTGATTGGTGCTCCGCTCGTATTGAGCTTAGCATGATGCTATATAGCCTAAAGCCTTCCTCGATAAATTGACTAACCAACACAAAAATAATTTTCAATTCGAACCAGTAGTTTCTGACATTAGCGCGTTCAAACAAACAAACTATCCAGCTTTATAATATTAGTGAAGATATCGTGTAACACTCTAGGTAGGTAACTGTAAAAATCTGACGCTTGTCACAGATTACTAAATAGTTACGTAACGCGTACGTAACGCTAAGCACGGATGGGGCGATAGCACAGATACTTTAATATTATGTGCTATGTCTTTACATAGGATATATATACGTAGTACTTATATATTTTTAATCTGTTGTGATAATCCTAACACTCCTTACATCCGTATTTAATTTTGAAATGTCAAACAGTGATAACTTTTATTAATAACCTAACCAAGAGCATGTCAGGACATGTCTAAGGAGGGTTCCGTAACTATAAACGCGTAATATGCTTTTTTTTTATTACTCCAAAAGTTACTGTCCGATTTGGTTCACAATAATTTTCCTAAAGAGTTTTTAGCATGATCTATCAGCATGGAAATATGCAAGTTTCTATCTCCTATAGTTTAAAAATGCTAGGGGGGGGACCAACTTACGAACTACTTTGGAGGCCGATTACTCGAAAATGGTCAACTTTATAAAAAAGTGACGTATGAAACCTTACCTTTATTTTAAAAGACCTATTCTACGATACCACACACGATGGGGTAAAGTGAAAAAATATTTTTCATCCCCACTTCACATGTATGGAGAGCCACCCCTAAAATATAAAATTATTATTTTTTTATGATCCCGAAACCGTGATCTATACACAATCTATAACTGTACCAAATTTCATCAATTTATATTCATAATTACAGGAGCTAGAGGCGCGGACAGACAGACAGACAGACAGACAGACAGACAGACAGACAGACAGACAGACGGACAGAGCGAAACTATAAGGGTTCCTTAAGTATAACGGAACCCTAAAAATGGTGGCGAGCCTAACCTAATCTATGAAGCTTGTACGAATTTAACGAAACAAAACATTTCAACACTAGCGATTCGGCGAATGGGAGCTACAAAATATTACAATTGCCATATTGGGATCGATCCTCCAATTTGTTTAACATATGGATGTATTAGGTTACCGACACGTCGCTTCCACTCCGGCTGCGCAAGATATAATATCATAAATATCTATAATATGTTACAGTGTAAGACGACCTAGATATACAGGGGTTGTTTCTGTTATATGAAGGGTACAGGAAAAAAGGACTCATCGAGATAACGTATTTGTCCAAATTAAACCAACAATGGCAGTTGATAGATTTTGAACGGGCCTTTAGTATGCCGTGTTCAAAACAAAGGGGCTGGTTTCCTGTTATATGGGCATAACAAAATCATCTATGTAACTCAAGAAAATATAGTCTGAAACCTTTAAATAGATACAATTTTATCTATTAATATGATAAAATATTATATAGTTCAGCGATTTCAGACACATCCACCTAAACATTTTTATGTATAACATACCCTTGCTTTTTTTACTTTGTAGGAGTGGTTTTGCGTGGGTATTGGAAAAGTAAGACTCCCGTTTTTTTAACACCTAACATCTAACATTTTATATGTTAGATGTTAGGTGACATCAATGATAAAAAAAAGTTATGACATTTTCATATAGAGCTTATCCCCAAAACACGAAGCCAGGATTTATAACGAAATTGATCAAATATACTGAAATTAATTCCACGTTCCAAATTCAATATTGCGTCAGGAGTAGCAATAATTGTGTCAGTTGACATCAAGCGCGCCAAATTTATCAAACACAGATGTCGAATAGGTTTTGGAGGGAAATCCAGTTACGAATTAAGTTTATAATGTAATTTGTATGAAAAGACCATTGACAGTTAAAATTTAATTACGAATGTCCTTTCTGTGTTTTGTTCCTGTTTATTATATTTTCGGTGTTATTAATTTATATTTTATAATATACTTAATATGGTTTTGTAAATAAAACCTGGGCACACCTCTCTACTATGCGTGTCATATCTTTAATGTTGTTTTGTGATATGGGCGTGTAGAACAACGACTAATTTTATTGTTGCTAACAGTTAACTTGTCTGAATTCAACATTTTTTTAACTATACTAAACTTTAGGCCTTTCCGTCCGTTATTGAATATTCAGTACCTAGTCTCACTACCTACTCTCCGAGCTAAGTAATCACTCTTGAAATACTGTAGTATAACGCGTTTCAAATGAGAACAGGAACGTCAATGACCTTTTTTCTGTCAAATATCACTTGAAAAGTGCGATTTTCAGAAAACTTATGTGCATATATATATATATTAATAGTCTTGCATCGAATTTAAATAAAAACGTTAAATAGTAATCAATTATCTAAACATAAATTAAAATATCATAACAGTCTAAATTCGAAACAATATGGCGCCGAGTCGATCCTATTCTCATTTGAATCGCACTATACCTGGGACAGTCGGTTTTTAAATGTCGTACGGTTGCCCAATCACATACGGCATTCTCACAACACAGTCAGCCTAGTCCGGAGGAATGACGTCAATACGTTTGGGGCTAACCATGTGAGGATTTCCTCACAATGTTTTCTTTCGCCGTTAGAGCGTTCGTACTTGAGATCTGAAAAAGTCTCATTGGTACACGCCACACCTGGGAATCGAATCTATACGCTCTCCAGTGCGAATCATACGGTCTACCATACCATAGAGCTTTTTTTTTTGAATTATTATACCTACATAATATGTATAAGCAAGCCAATCCAATTCTGCAAGTTGTGGTCGGAGCCATTATTACTACTCATGTAAGTTTGATACGAAATTATTTCTATGAAGTAAATAATTTAACTGCGAACCGCTACAGTCTACACGGTACACCACATGACTCGGGGTCGGTTCAGTTTAACCACAATAGCAGAAGCTCTCGCTAATAATAATTAACTAAATTAATTTAATTATGTCAGACATGTTTGAATATGAGTAATAAATCAACATCAAATATTATTATGTGCTGTATGTTGTCCCGACACATATTGTTTTGTCTTAACAAATAAATAAATAACTACACCTTCAATATTTTTCATCGTTTAAAGCTTCCCTGAACCTCCACAATCATTTCAAGAAAAAACAAACATAGCCAAGTCGGTTCGGCCGTTCTCGAGTTTTAGCGAGACATTGGAATTGCAATCCATTTTCTAAATATATAAAAGGCAAACCTGTTACCTGACTGACTCATCTACACAGCCAAAACTACTGAACAGATTTTGCTGAAGTTTGGCATACATATAGTTATAGTGACCTAGGCAACCCCTAAGAAATGATCTTTGAAAATTCGCTCCCTAAGGAGGGGAAGAAGGGGTTAAAATTTTGTATGGAAACCGAACTCCACGCGGACGAAGTCGCGGGCAAAAGCTACTTATATATAAGAAGATTAGAGTCAGTTCACACCGTAACAATACGTGACGCTTCGCAGCTTTTTAAGATAGCTATTCAAAAATGGCGGCGATGTGGTTCGCCACCCATCACGTCTCGTTCTCGCGGAGGCGAAAAGTGGCCCATGGAGAGCCGCTTCGCTACGTTGAATGTAAGAGGAGGAATGGATAGTAAGAATGAAAGTTGACGAAGCGAAACAAGTATGTAAGGATCGTAGCAAGTGGAAAGAAGTGGTCTCTGCCTACCCCTACGGGAAAGAGGCGATCTCTGCCTACCCTACGGGAAAAAGGCGTGATTATATGTATGTATTCAAAATTTAACTTTGTTCACTACAAAAAAGATGTAACACGTTTCATATGACATTAATCATACACTGCACATGCTGTGTAACCAAACATTCGAACTCTCGTTTTTCCTTCAGCGTAATTAATAAAGTTCAATTTTGAATAGCTCTATTAAAAATGCAGCGCTTTGTCGCGTATCGTTTCGGTGTGAATTGGCCCTTATGCTACATATACACGCTCGGAAAGAGGCAAAATATATTTTTTTTCTCTGGTCTCTCCGAATCCTCATGGATCCCTGTTTGCCAAGCTGATCTCTTTGCGTGTGCAGGCTCCATTATGTTTTGGAAGTTGTTTACATCATTCAAGTAACCCCACTTAACCTTAACCTAGTTCTTGCATAACTTGTTATTGAATATCTATTATCCAGTTATTTTATTAGACTTTTGGTAAGACGCGTGGTCGATGGGTCTTACCTGGGGTCAAATATGGACTTATGTCCAATGTATTAAAATCTGTGTTCTACCTCTGGGGGTTTGGTCCTATAAAACTTTTGACGACCTCTGTGGCTCAGTAGTTCAACGCGAGGGTGCTCAAGCCGGGGGTCGCGGGTTCGAATCCCGCCAAAAGAACAAAAAGTTTTCTTTGTTCCTGGGTCATGGATGTGTGTTAAATATGTGTATAATATAATAAAAATCTTAAATATATGTATAGTATACAAGTAATAAATATACTTGTACCTGTAACACAAGTTCTTCGGATACTTAGCAGTTAGCACGGGGCCAGATTGACGTGGTGTGAAGCGTCCATAGATATTATTATTATTTTCTCTACTTTGTTTGTCAGTTCAAAGTAAAGACAAAGCTGAATTTAAATAAACAATCATTAACCGGTATATCAATTTATGTTACGTATGTATGGTTTTTTTTTCGTTTTGATGACCTACTGCGCTAATCCAGAGGTCGCAGGTTCGAATCCCGCCGAAGGAACAAAAAGTTTTCTGTGTTCCTAGGTCATGTGTATTAAATATGTGTATAATATTATTATAATAAAAGAAGTAAAGAAGAAGAAATATAAAGGCATTTAATATATTATTGACGTTGTCTAGTACCAGAAACACAAGTTCTTCAAGAACTTACCACAAGACCAGATTGACGTGATGTAAAAGAGTCCATAGATATTATAAAAATATAACATAGTACCTATGTTTTTTTTTTGCGAAAGGACTATAATTTTAAGTGCTTTAGTTGTAACAAAAGTACGCTAAACTTGATCATGGTAAGTATCTGCGATCAACAAAACTACGCTAAACTTGATCATGGTAAGTATCTGTGATCAACAAAAATACGCTAAACTTGATCACGGTAAGTATCTGTGATCAACAAAAATACGCTAAACTTGATCACGGTAAGTATCTGCGATCCATTTGCGAGTGTCACTTGAATTATTGTTATAGCGGGTCCTCGACCTCGTACAATATTTAGTGATACCTCGCAAATTCCGCGAACCCGACTCTGTTACTACCCCAGACCCGAATACACTAGGACGTTTACTTTCATCGTGAAATAAATATTTATGGACGTTTAACAACACTTCAATCTAGTTTTTGTACACGAATAAATAAATTGTGGGGAAAATAATTCCAGAATATTCTGTAGTTAGGTTAGACTTTACACGTTTTCATTCAATCTCACCAGTGGTTACGATTTTTTTCCTTTTAAAGTGTTATTGACGCTGTAAAAACAAACTAAACCGATATCAAAACCCCAATTATCGTTATTATCTTACACTTTTACTGTACTGTACTGTATTTTTATGTGGTTCGCCATCCATCACGTCTCGTTCTCGCGGAGGTGAAAAGTGGCCCATGGAGAGCCGCTTCGCTACGTTGAATGTAAGAGGAGGAATGGATGGTAAGAATGAAAGTGGACGAAGCGAAACAAGTGTGTAAGGATCGTAGCAAGTGGAAAGAAGTGGTCTCTGCCTACCCCTACGGGAAAGAGGCGGTATCTGCCTACCCTTTCGGGAAAGAGGCGTGATTATATTATGTATGTACTTTTATTTTACTTTTACCCTACGATCCTACTAATATTATAAAATATGTGAAAACTACGGAACTACTGTCACTCAAAAACTACGGAATGGATTTTGATGATATTTGGTATGGTACTTTAGGCTCTGGATTAAAACATAGGCTACTTTTTATCCCGAAAAAAGTACACTATTCCCGTGGAATAGGTACTGTATTTACGCGGAGCCGCGAGAAACAGCTAGTACATATTATAAATGTATCGTCTTGATCCCTATCATAAACAAATTTTTTTGAGTTTGGACCAATCAAAAGGGATTTGAAGTTAATAAGAATACCATTTTACAGTTTTAACCGGGACTGGGTCGTAACTCTATAATAGGCAAGCGGACTGATTTTTTTATTGCATAAATGAATAGTACTCTTAAATATGAGTAACTTCTCAGAAGAAACCGTATATCAAAAGTCAATATTTTCAAAGGTACAGCGATTTGTATACAAAATTTCGCGAGTCTTTATACCAAAAGTTTTTTTTTTTGCGAAATTGGTAAACAAAACCTACATCATTAGTTTACTCACATCATATACAAAAACATTCATTATGGTAAGTATGAACTTAAACGCACAAATATCGGAGATATTTACAAATATATTCCTGCGGCCATATACTTCATATACTACTTCATACTACTTTATATACAAGTGACGTCGTTTTTAGGTCGACTTTAGTATGGAGCGTTTTTAGGAGGCTCGCGAAATTGTTTATACAAATCGCCGTACCTTTGAAAATATTGACTTTTGATATACGGTTTCTTCTGAGAAGTTACTCATATATTTTAAGATATTGCAGGATTTAATTAGCAAAATCGACCTTCTGATTTGCAAAAATAGTTTTTTTTCCTTATGTGATGTTCGCCATAATTCAAATACATACATTAATAAACTAATTCGATATTAGCTTTTGTAATCAAAATGCTACATTATCATTCTGCATTTTTGGTTCCATTCAGCTACAAAATTAGTTTTCTCCGACCGGAAATAAAACAGCGCTGAAAATAGAAAATAGAATAGATCTAACACACTCTAAGACACGGTAGCAATTTTTAAACTCGACGCTCATGTGTTCGATTTTTAGTTCTATTGTATTAACGCAGAGTTCTCCTTTCAGCGCTGTTTTTCTTCCAGCCGGAGAGATTCCGGATGCATGTAGTCCGAGCCTTATGCTATCTACAGAGTACAGACACACGAATTTGGTACGGAGCGTACAACGAACCATATCCGGAGACCGAATTCGGTGTCGCTACACACGCACGGATTTGATACGGTGCAGTGGACCGTAAAGCTCGACACTCGTGTGTTCGATTTTATGCTCTATTACATTAGCACAGAGTTAGTTCTATTTACAGTGCGCTTTTTAAACGACGACGATGATTCCCGCAATTCATTGATAACGGGCAGTGATACCAACACTTTGAAAAATATTTCTCTCAAAATTTTACCCCTGATTACTTATACCATTGACAGGTCTAAGAGATAATAAGCTAGAAAGAAAGGTTATGTGTTTAACATAAAGACTTACGCGTGAATAACATAAAACTAACTTGTCTTAATCTTATTTCACTCCCAAATCCCAATACATTTTCATATCCCTGGCTATATACACACATTAAGATAATTTTTTTATTACATACAAATTGATTCATAAGGAGTAAACTCTAAACATCCTGTCCCCTAGTTAACCCCCGTAGATATTTTCCCTAATTTTGGGGGGTACATCCCTAAGTTGGCAACAGTTGGTACGGAGCGTACCATCCGCTGTACGCTCCGTACGAAATTCGTGTGTCTGTACTCTGTAGACACCATTAGATTACACATTTCTAATTCTTGTGAAATAGGACTTGAGAGAAATAAGTACGTTATTGTAATAGAGTATTTATCCAAAATGGCAGCGGTGACGCCACCAATCACGTCTCGTTTCTCGCGGAGGCGAAAAGCGGACCATGGAGAGCCGCTTCGCTACGTTGAATGTAAGAGGAGGAATGGATGGTAAGAATGAAAGTGAACGAAGCGAAACAAGTATGTAAGGATCGTAGCAAGTGGAAAGAAGTGTTCTCTGGCTACCCCTACGGGAAAAAGGCGTTATTATATGTATGTATGTAGTAGTGATCAGGCTCCACTCTTGATGTGATGGAAACTAGTTCAATACTAGAATCAGTTTCGGCGCGGAATAAAACATGAGCTGAGATACAATGAACTCAAAACACTGTTTGTATTTCACTTCAAAGAAAGGTGTTGAGTTTTTATTGTTACTAAACGATTTTGTGGTCCAGTGGTTATTTTCTCTCGTCTTAAGAATCTATAAAGAAAGATAAACATAGCACAATAATGATCCTTATTTCTTATTGTAAACAAACTACTATCGTATTTTAATTGCTTAGGTATAGGTACTCGTATCGCAGCTTACCAGTATGTATATTATTATTATTATTATTATCTGTAATAATATCACAGAGTAGAAAATATAATATACTAGCTGGGAACTTTATATGTTCCGCGATAAAAAGTAGCCTATGTCCTAACTCCTATCCCCATGGTCTACTTTATATCTGTGCCAAATTTCATGATAATCGGTTTAGTAGTTTTTACGTGAAACCGTAAATAATACATCCCACGGGAACCGTCTATTTCCCCGCGATAAAAAGTAATGTAGGTATGTCCTATCGCGTGGTCTACTTTATATCTGTGCCAAATTTCATGATAATCAGCTTAGTAGTTTTTACGTGAAACTATAAATAAAGTATCCCACGGAAACCGTTCATTTCCCGCGATAAAAAGTAGCCTATGTCTTTTCTCAGTCTCTAGACTATCTGTGTACCAAATATAGTGTATCGCTTCAGTCGTTTTGGCGTGAAAGACGGACAAACAGACAGACACACACACTTTCCCATTTAAGATTTATAATATTAGTATGGATACTTACGTACCTACAGAAAAACAGCTTTCTTAGAACGGCCCCCAAATTTGACACTATATTCTTTATCATGGACACACCGTATGCTTGTATTATTGCAATCGAATCGATAGCGCTCTATGTAGCTGTTTACCTGCCCCTTTCTAATCTGTGATTATATTACTAGATGTTGCTTACCATTTCATGCGCGCAAAAGGACATCCCGCAGGAACCGTATATTTTAGCACGATAGGCAGTATATTCTCCGTCCCCCAACGAGATGGGCCTGCAAATCCCACAACGCAGGCGCCCGTTGTCGGAGTTGCGGTTTTTTTGTAGTTGCCGTGGCTCCGGCAAGGGCGGTACTGTCGGAGTACTGCCGAGTTTTAGTGGGTAGGGCTGTGGTCAATTCCATCTTTATGACCGCAGCGAGTCCCACATATCCGCGGATATAATGGAATCCCCAATCCCCCGCGGAATGCGGAACGGCATTTCTCGGCGAAAAAAAGGCCTATATCCTCCGTGGTCGACTGTATATGTGTGCTAAATTTCATCAAAATCGGTCCAGTAGTTCCGTGTGTGTCGGCAGTCGTAACTGCAGTGTGTTGAGAATTTGGGATGTCCCGCACGTGCACTGCAGCGGCGGATTCACTCGCATCGGACATCGATATGTTATACAACGTAGATAAACAGTCATCGAAAAAATTAATTTTACACTAAACGATGTCTTATTTAAAACGTACGTGGAATTTGTTAACAATACCCCCAAAGCTTTAAAACGGTGAGAAGACTTTCTATTACTGTCAATCATCGATGTATTTCTTTCAGTGTCGATTTTAATAGTATAAAAGACGAGGTAATTATGACGTCGTCGTAGAACATGCTTAATATTAATTAGAGAAATAGGTAGTATTAATTGTTTATCTTTAATGGAAAAGCATTAAAATGATTACGCATAAGATATATATAACTATAAAGCTATAAGCCAACTCACTTGTACCAGTCACGAGACAGTATAGATTTTTAGATTATTTTTTTCTCAGTGTGCTAGTTTATAACATTTTTTTGTGAAGTCATCAATGTAAGCCCCTGTAGGGCTAATGGTGATGGCTAAAAACAGAAAAGAGAGTTTTTATTGTTGTTTTAGTTATTAATAAAAATAAAAATCAAAAAAGCTTACCTATAGAACTGGTAAAACCAAATTACATTTTTAAAATTTAGTAAACACATAGTATTTTTGTCACTGTCATGTCCAAAACAGTCCAAACAAAAATTCCATTCTTTCATAAAATTATTTAATAGTGCATCTAGAATTTCACATCAACGTTGTACGTTGCACCCGTTTATTTTTGTATATGTTTTACTTTATCGGTGAAGCTTCGTGTGAGATACTTTGCCCTGCAACGTTGCCTCGCCACATGTGGAAGTATTTTATGTGTAAACTTTTATTATCCACCCTAATTAAGATGTTTATAGGGTTTTTATGATGAAAGTCAAATGATCTGGGTATATACTCTATTTAATGAAACGTTTCGAGTTTAGGAGTATTCATTAATTCTAACTTAAGAGCTTCGCTCTTGTCGGTGGAGCTTTCTCCATTCCTCTCTGCACTCCGCCCTTCTCTTGACCTCCTAATACGACACGATACGATAGGAGTAATCCTGGAATATAAACTAAAACTAAAGGTCACCTTGTGGTCGAAATTGCCAATAATATTTTTAAAGTTTGAACTTTATAACGGTTTTTTTGCCTCTTAGATAGAAAAAAAGTAAATGTTGTGACAGATTTTAATGATAGACACGTGTTATTAAACTTAGGTAGTTTGAAATGTCTGTTATTATTATATTATTGTATGTATTTCTAAGCATTACAAAAAAGATTAGCTTTCTGCACACCAACACATAAACTTTACCGAACAAACATATCCTCCGGTTGTATAATTCTCGTAAAACTTTACTGAAAGTTTTTGCTTACCGTAATAATATTGATAACTCTTATGAGAACTGACAAGATTGTTATGAATATTATGTTCGTTTGTCTAACTATCAATACAATTTTGACATTAAAATAGCTAAAGACTTCTTATCCAAAAAAACTCTTGGAAATTTTTGTGCCAAAAATATTTTTGTTTGAGTTGTTACTTGTTATATTAATATCTTTGTAAAATATTAAACAAATAAATAAATAAGCATATACATTGTACAGCAATATAAGTGATGTTTATCCAAAGTAATTAATTACAATATTTGTTGTAATTGTAATCAAAATATTTATACATCCACTCAAATGTTAAAACTTCCTTCCTATAAAAGATATGTTCAAGAAATGTATGAGGCCTGGGCCAGCCCTACGTACAGTATATGTAAATATAGCTACATAATAAAGTAACCGTTTCCTATTCTTTATTTTGTTTAATTTCACTTCGTTTCCATGTATTAAATGAAATTAACTTCGTCAAGGAGAGCAACACAAAGTAAAATAAAACATGGCGGATCAGATCAGAAATAACTAAAGAATGTCATTTTGTCATTGACATGACTTTTGACAAAGAAAGACGTATGACATTCAAGACGACGTCTCTTCGTAAAACTGTCTACTACGTCAAAAGTCAAGTCAAAACAACTGTCATGGCCGCCCTAAAAAGAGTGTTCTCGCAATAAAAAACTCTTCAATTAATCATTTTTGTACGCATGTACCCTTCTTCAAATATTTTTTTTCGTATTTTTATGATATTCCCATATTTTATATTTTTTTCCTATTTACCTATGTAGTGTACATAGAACTGGCCCAAAATCAAAATCTCTTTTCAAATTAGCTACCCACATTTGTACCTTGCCCTCCTCAGAAAGCTCTACGTGAGGTCCATTACGATGTGAGACCACCTACAAACATAAACTAATAAAAATCATAACTGCTTTACGTTTATTATAAATATTTATAAACTATAATAATATACTTATGTATTCTATTCCTTGTTAAAGAATTTTAAGGCGCTCTTACCCTAGAAATACGCTTCTTTCAAAAAATTTTTGAGACGAATGGATACATTTTAGTGCAGCAAAAAAATATATGTTAATTTTGATCATATTTGCTAGGGGACCTTCATTTTCAAAACACGTTATCTGAAAAATTTCTCGATAAAAAAAAATCATAAAGTAACCATTAAAATAGAAATTCTTGGAGTTGTAACTGTATTATTTGTGAACAGAAATGAGAAAATTATTTGCAGTTTCGTAAAACGTAATAAAAGGAAGGGAATTGTTGTTTTGATTTTTCGTATAGAATGTGATAATTGTTAGTATTAATTTATTTCAATCATTAATAATTCGTACGAGTCGAATGAAACATCGCGAAATGGCGACCTGTCATTCCTTCTCTTTCATATCTATTGAATAAGACAGTACCGGCTTAGGCCTCTTGCTAATGAGACGTATGTCAAAATTTTCCCCTCTTTTCTGCTCAAAAATTATTCGAATTAATTGTAGAAAGTCCGTTCAAATTTATTTTACCCCCGAATGGACCTTTATGTCGTCTGCATAAAGGTCAAGTCGGGGGTAAATATTAGTTTTTCTTTCGTCGTGTAATACTTATGATATATACGTAATTTCGCTATCTGACGTAAGACGCTTGGTAGCCCTTTGGCTTTTTGCGTTGTTGCGACCAATTGGTCTCGGGTTCGAATCCCGGTCAGACGATTTTTTTTTTCTTTTTTTTTGTCGCACTATAAAACTCCGAGCGATGCTTGTTTTCCCAGTAATAGAAGTATATGGTTTTATGTACTTATTTATTATTAGTTACTTTAAGTTGTTGTTAATATTAGTGTAGATTATATTATATAAAATATGAAAAGATTGTATTCGATGAATGTCCAAATTTTTAATTCAAAGTTTTAAGATGGAGGTACAAAAACTCTTTATAAGTAGGTACTAGGGAGACCGAGCTTTGGTCGTAGTTTTAGTACAACGATAAAAATTAATAAAAAATAAATAAAAAAATATTAAAGAATCACAAAAATAATATTATTTATCTTACCGGGATTTGAACTCACCACCAAAAATCAAACGGTACGCAAACCGAGCTGCCAGTCAGACTGACGTAAAACAACCGAAATTTGATTCATAATTGACAACATTGATTGACAACAGAATAAGTAAATATAATATATATACCTAAATATTATTATTCTGTTGGTTTGTAAAGTTTATACATATAATTATATCAATTATTATAATCAATTCTAATTCTAATCACCATGAGCAGATATTAGGAACATGTACTTATTCAGTAATCTACGTTTATTTTTTACTAGCTTTTGCCCGCGACATCGTCCGCGTAAAGTTCGGTTTCCATACAAAATTTTAACCCCTTTGTTACACCCGTAGGGGGCGAATTTTCAAAAATCCTTTCTTAGCGGATGCCTACGTCATTACAACTATCTGTATGCCAAATTATAGCAACATCTGTTCAGTAGTTTCGGTTGTGCTTTGATAGATGAGTCAGTCAGTCAGGTTTGCCTTTTATATATTTAGACTAGGTGTTGCCCGCGACTTCATGCGCGCATAAGGAAATCTCGATGGAACCGTACATTTTTCGGCAATAAAAAGTATGCCTATGTGCTTCCCCGTTGTCTATTCTATATCTGTCCTAAATTTCATCAAAATCATTCCAGTAGTTTCGGAGCCTATTCAATGCAAACAAACAATCATACAAACAAATAAACCTTCTCTCTGTATTATATTAGTAATAGATTAAATAAAACAATATTTACAATTAATATGATGAAGCCGAAGAGACTATTTGGTTAAACCACAAATGTCAGAAACTAGGTATTTCAAATTGTATTTTTTTTGCTGTCAGTGCAAGTTTCATGTACCTATGTAGAAGGGGAATATTTGATAATGAATTCTATTGTGTATTTATGTATTGTATAAAATCAGTCGACAAAATTTAGCTTTGTGCTACGTGAACAAAGTTGCGGGCAATAGCAAGTTTAGATTTTGTAACCGCTGAAAAATGCGAATTAAATAAAATTTTGAAATGTCGTTCTAGGAAGAAACGTCAATGTGTGTAATGTCATAATGTGTATCCCACCAAAAACATTCTGTAAAAAACTAGCCAAGTCTCGATGGAGCTGCTTGTTTATCTCTAAAAAGTAATGAAATCTAGACAAAGTCGTGCCAAGTCTAAGGTTCCTTACTGCGATTTCTTTATTATTATAGTTAATATTGTGTGACTTGGCCGTTGAACATTATTTATACGTTAGTGGGTACAAGTCAATTTTGTTTACACGTTATATCTGTTATATCTATTGTAACTACCTATGTTTGTTATGCGAGATAATAGCCCATACTGGTATTGGTAATCGGACGCTAGTGTCTCGTTTTAGGCTGTTGTTGATTGTACAACACATGTATTGGAGCAATGGTGTCATGGAGCCCCTTTTGTACCCTTCAACGGCCAAGTCACACAACATTAACTATAATAATAAAGCGACCTATGCGTAGAACAAAGTCTGATGTGATCATAGAGCAAAAGTGCGTTTTTTGGATAAATGAAATAAGGAATCAAAGCTCTACAGACTGACATTTTAATTTTTTTTTATCTGGCTTATTTTCGGAAATACAGAATCGTACAACGTCTTATTTGATGTAAGCTCCATGATAAAATGCACGTAGTGTTCATAGGACGGAGAAATTGAGGCGCGCACGCCGCGGGCGCCTCGCACGTTCTTCACATCAGGCGTTGTCGAGCGGAAAGAAGGGTTTTTTGCGTCATGTGTGTGATTTTTTTTCGGTTTGACGAAAATTATAATTTTACTAATTAAAGTATTTCTGAGATGTCATGCTTACGGATAATGCTGGATATCCTTTAAGAAGAGAAGAAAAAGAGCCTGAACGTAGTCCTTATTTTTCAAATAAGCAATATATTTTTATGAAGAACGGTGTATATCCGGGTAAGCTGATTTTTTTACTTAAATTATTCTTCAAATTTAGTATTATCATGCTTTGAAATTATAGTTTTTTACTATTCCGCTTTTTAAGCTCATAAATAGAAACGGGAAATCTATATTCATATAAGACATTTTTTGACGGAAAGTTAGAAAAATACACTTTAGTTCGAAAAGTATGATTAGTTTCATGTTTATTTATTAGGTAAATATTTGTCGTGTTATCAATAAAAGTTGATGTACCAAATAGTTGAGATTATAAGTAATATTAGAACTATGTAAGACTAATACTTTAGAATTTCTAAAAGTTTCATGTAACTATAGGACGTTTTTTTACGGAATCACAGAATAGTTACAATACAATTTGTCAGTTCGATATGCAGATGGGACGTTATAGCCTGAATAATGACATCAGTTAGGACGTTGTTCTATTAAAAATATCGTTAAATATAAATATATTTCATATTAAATAAATAAAAATAGTTTAAAGCTGCGTTACCTTACAATATATACACATTTGTACCCTACAAATTCGGCGAATCATATAACATTATGATCGACAGTTTTTAGTTCTGTACTGCGATGTTCATTAAACCTTGTATATTCAAACTTTTTCTAATAGCGACGCACCTCCTAATCGATGGATTCTCTCATTAGTAGATGAATAATGACAGAATTTATGGCCTTCGACCATCAATACTTTCTTTAAAATCTACTCCTAGTTTCGAAAAATCACCTTTAATACAACTTAAAGACTTAGAAAATTCTGACCATAGGTTCTGATCATCAGTTGATCAAGAAATGTCGGTACTAACTCCTATGCAGTCTCCTGCTGATAGTCATTCCACCTATGACAGCGTTTTCAGGTCCAATTAAGTAGATAGTAGTATACAATTTAATTAATATTATATCTAGCAATATCTCGAAAGTAAAATCTAGAAAAATATCCAAAACCTGCAAGCAAATGTGTGAGTTTTCCTTTTTACCATGCATAATGCAAGTCTATTGTTGCTCTTTTATTTAATTATTTCTCATAATTATTCCAGCACGCTCGGTCAAAAGCCTTTGACCACTATCTAAAAGGTGTTTTGCAAAATGTGATCATATGTAACTCTGAAACGGGGTACAAAGTTTGACTCAAACTGGACGTAACTTTGAGAATCGGTACAAAGTTTGACTCAAACTGGACGTAAATTTAAGACTCGGTACAAAGAATACATCGCGTCTTATAAAAATGGTTATCGTGATAAATCACATACTGCTAAACACCTTTTAGATATGTTAAATCACTATAGTGTAAGTACCTGAGGCCATTCCTATAAGGTGTTACAGAAAATATGATAATGTATACATAGATATACACTACCACATTCAGGATAATCGATTTTATAGACACTTGATTGATACTTTAAATCAATCCGAACCTTATTATGACAAAATTGATTTTGTATGTATTATTTCTCCTGAATGCGACATGCTTATTATAACGGGATTATGGCCATTACAATATTATGGTTATTTTTCATTATTTTGGATAAACGTGCAGATACCTCCCCCCCATGTAGGTTAAACTGAACTTGTACCTATCTAATTACATTATACAACATAGCTAGAAAGCTTAGATACAGTACCAAAGCAGTTTAATTTATAACTACGTTTTAGAAAGGGTTAGGTGTTAACATATCGAGCGAGGTCAGTTCCGATATCATCTGGAGGGCAAGGCCAAGTTAGCCTCCAAGAAGCTTGGTGTTCTGAACAGGTCAAAGCAGTATTTCAGTCCGGTCCAACGCCAACTCTATAAGGCGCAGGTTCGGCCTCACATGGAATACTGTTCTCATCTTTGGGCAGGGGCGCTAAAGTACCAGCTTCTCCCTCTAGATCGTATCCAACGTAGAGCCGCTCGAATTGTCGACTGCCATAGTATTTCAAACAGACTTGACTATGTAGCATCACTCTGCATCCTCTATCGGTTATATTACGGGGAGTGCTCCAAGGAATTGTTCGGACTTATACCTGCTGCAACTTTTCGCCACCGTTCCAAGCGACAAAATATTTATCATCTTCATCACCTTGATGATTGATCACCCGAAGCTTTCTGCCGCGCACTGTAAAACTCTGGAATGAACTATCGCCAGCAGTATCCGGACCATTACGACCTGCAAACCTTCAAGAAGGGAGCATATTCCCTCCTAAAAGACCGGCAACGCACTTGCAACTTCTCTGATGTTATTACTTATGGTAACGGTACGGTACCGTAAGCACTACGGTAATCGCTTTCCATCAGGTGATCCGTTTACTAATTTGCCCCCTAGTTTAATAAAAAAAAAAGTTTTAACTGTTTATAAGTTTAAATTTTGTTTTGGGCTTGATGTATTTTTTCAAACAATATTTATTTTTATGGGCATATCTTAGAGATTTTAATTTTTTTGTAGGTTTTAGACTATGGTAACTAGTATTTTAATTTAATTTTAAGTAAGTCCCTAGTACTGACTATGGATTAATTATAGTTCAAAACACCACCTTTTTGAGATTTTTTAATGTAAATAAACGATTTTTAAAAATAATTATGTATTATAATTCATTTATACGTAGTGTGGATAGTGCTATATCAAAATAATAGATTATGATTATTCACATAGGACTTAAAAATGTCGTATAACTCCAACAAAAAACGAATCATATGAATAAAGAACCGCGTTTCATTCAAATGTCTCCGTAAAACAACGTAATATGATCACTACGAACTCTCGCTTCTCCGCTGTAAAACGTCCTAGCTTGATATAGAACTCGTTATCTGAGTAAATATAATAATTAGTAATAAACAGTATAAAGTGGTAAACTAGACTAGGATGTCATAATAACATACCAAAATTTCAAAAATAAAAGTCTCACCGTTTATAAGTTATTCAAGTTTTTCAATTCGCAAAACTTGTTTTGCCTCTACTGAAAAGTAGCAATTTTTCAAATCGGACTTTGTTCTACGCATAGGTCGAAAGAAATCGCAGTAAGGAACCTTAGACTTGGCACGAATTTGTCTAGATTTCATTACTTTTTAGAGATAAACAAGCAGCTCCATCGAGACTTGACTAGTTTTTTACAGAATGTTTTTGGTGGGATTTCACTTCTTTTTGTAGAAACGTGGGCTTATTGATTTATGTTACTAGATTTTAGTGTAATTTGTTTATTTAATGTTCGAGTAGAATAAAGTTAATCGTTCGACTATTTCTTCTTGTAAACTTGTATAAGTATAAAAGACAGTCTAGTCTTATCCAGAGTTTTCCTTTAATTTTATTTATATGCGTATTAAAAGCAGAAGGGGAGGCATTCGCCCAGTAGTGGGGCGCTACGGGCTAGATTAAATTAGAAGATGTGTCCCACTTCGCTGGATTTTTGCAATGACAGTTGATTTTTTATGTACCAATAGTAGAAGGGGGGAATTACCATAATAACTCTAAATCAGTTGAGACCAGCTGAGGGTTCTTCATCAGATACTTCTGACCTTCGATTTTTGACATCAAATGAAGCGGCCCACCAAGTTGAATATTTTTTGTAAAGGCGGTATGTCGATCTCTAATAGTTTGGTTGGGATCTTGTGTTTTCTAATCAAGGTCACCAGGTACTCTAGATCTTCGATTATCCTAGTTTTTATAGTTTTCCCTTAATGTGGCCATTAAACCCTAACTCTGTACCAAATTTCAGCTCTCTGAGTTTATGGGAAGTACTAGTTCTATTTTGATGATCATGAGTGAGTGACTGAGTGAGTGAGTGTCATAAATGCGAAACTTTGCTTTCGCTTAACTTTGGAGCTAAATTTTGGATTTTAAGTATGTGATTATAGTTTACTGGATGACGAAAATTTTTGCGTTCTGGTCTTATCCAGAGGTTCTCAAATAGAGGCCTGAAAATGCGGCGAAATGGTTCCAGTAAAGAATGGTACGGCAGTGTTTGCTTCGCGCTCGACTTGGCGGGGGCACTGCCGTGCCCCCAGATCGATTATCCTAGTTTTTATAGTTTTCCCTTTATGTGACCATTAAACCCTAACTCTGTACCAAATTTCAGGTCTCTGAGTCTATGGGAAGTACTAGTTCTATTTTGATGATCATGAGTGAGTGAGTGAGTGAGTGAGTTTCATAAATGCGAAACTTTTCTTCCGCTTAACTTCGGAACTAAATGACCTACAGACTTGAAATTTTGGATTTTAAGTATGTGATTATAGCTTACTGGATGACGAAAATTTCTGCGTTCTGGTCTTATCCAGAGGTTCTCAAATAGGGGCCTGAAAATGCGGCGAAATGGTTCCAGTAAAGGATGGTACGGCAGTGTTTGCTTCGCGCTCGACTTGGCGGGGGCACTGCCGTGCCCTCAGATTGTGTAATGTGTTACATGTTGTAGTGCGTATTCCGCAGTACTTCGACCGCATATTATAATAGTACTAACTATCCCGGGAAACTTCGTAGTCTTCGTACCGCCTTAGAATTAAATTTGTTGACGTAGTGACTACTGACAGCAGCGCCACCTACCAGGTCCAATTGCAAATTTAAACCATTCTCGAATCAACCTGAAGACACATAAATTTTTTTATTAAAATCGGTCCAGCCGTTTAGGAGTTCAGTGACTAAATTGAGCTTTTTTTTTGATTTTTTTTACCCTTTAACTACTTACTAAAAAGCTTAACTTTCTCAAATCGCAATGGCTAAATTTGGCACAAAATTAGGAATTAGACTTATTATAATTGACCTAGACAGAAAATAGACATTTTGAAATTGTAATGAGATTTGAACCTAGACGCTACGCTTTGCTTTAGGCGGGCAAAATACCGCTAGGCTATGAAGCACATTACGGTTTTATCGAAATTACGCTTTTGTACATTATAGACACATCACTTTGACGTAAATCGCATGAAGCCCCCCGCAGTAACGGGGGCGGCACGTCCCCCACTCATCTCCTTCACCCCCTCGAATACTTCATAGTTGACTACTCACAGCGCCTTAATATGAGTACGTGCCATAACTCATAAGTTATTACGTAATAATTAATTAAAGTTATTTATGATGTATTTTTTTTAATAATAATATCTATGGACGCTTCACACCACGTCAATCTGGCCCCGTGATAAGTATCCGAAGAACTTGTGTTACGGGACCAGACAACGGGAAGTACAATTAATAATTTTATACTTTACATAATTATATTTAAGATTTTTATTATATTATACACTTAATAATACTTTTGTAGAATGTAGACACCGCTTATGCCCCGTCCAGACTGCTCGCGAAGTAGGCCGAGGAAGTGCTCCGCGAAGTAACCCGAAGTATGAAAATGCGAAACGAAGTGCGTGTCCACACTGTCGGCCTGTTATTCGGCCAACCTCGCCCTACTTCGCGAGTAGTCTAGACGAGGTGTTAGATAAAACGTCCAACTACTATTAAATGTGAAAGTTTGAGAGGATGGATGGATGTTTGTTACTTTTTCACGCGAAAAAAACTGAATCGATTTCGATGAAAGGTATAGTAGTTTAAGCTCTGGATTGACACAAATGCAAATTTTTATCGCAGCTAAATGTACGGTTCCCGGGGATTTCTTTTTGCGCGTACCAAGTGGCGGGCAACATCGGTTACTTTGATCCGTCAAATAGATTGTTTTAATCTATAACAGCCTCCGAGGTCCAGTGGCTTAGAGCTTCGTTCTCGACTCGGAGGTCGTGGGTTTGATTCCCGCATTGGAACAACAAAAAAATGTTGTTTCCAAATTCCAAGTTTGGTAAGGATAATGCAGGCTGATCACCTGATTGTCTGACAAGAAAGATGATTCATGCGTCGGATGGGCATGTAAAAAGTTGGACCTGCGCCTGATCTTTCGCCAGTCGTGTCGGTATGTCCTTCCCACTGGGTTGGAGAGAGAGTGCTCTGATGTACTGCGCACACACTTGGGCACTGTAAAATAAATGTTGCGTAGCTGGCCTGAGGGACAATTCTGCTAAATAATGCCAGCATTAATACAATTACAATCAAGTCCCGGTACGCTTATACTCCCAATAGGTGTTTTTATGAACGTTAAAGCTCTGATTGGTCGAAACGTCATAAAATCCGTTCACGGTAACATGACGCTACACTTTCAATCCAAACAAAGTAAAATTGACTGTTTAAATTGTTACTTTAAATACGAGAATTGAGGTTCAGGGTTTCAACGAAACCGGCCACCGTCGCCGAAATCGGTGTATGGAGCTATTATTATTAATATTATATTTTAATCTAGGAAAAAAATACATGAAAGGAATACCAAAATCGAAGTCGTAAGCTGCAGTTATGTGCACAAAACATCAATGACCAATACCCGTAAGAGTGAATGAGAAAGCAAATCCATATCTTTTCGTTTTTTGTAAGGTTGTCATTCTTTTGGTGATATTTTGGTATCCTTTTTTACGACGTTATGGTACTCATACCTAATAGGTGCACTGACTTTTCTTATTAATTGCCGTATCTATACTATTTTCTTATAGTTAACAATCCGAGGTCTTAAATAGCTTAGATTCGGTACATTTTACAATGTCCTAAGCACTATATACAAGTGGCGTGGGATCCTTATAACTCCATTCCTATCGGCTTCACTTACCACATACCTTCATCCCCATCTCTACCTATAAATACAGGCTAGGGCTTTCCTATGAAGGAGACCCAGCCTTCGCCACTGCTATATACAATTCTAGTTTAACATACAACATAATATTATATTAGTAGATATATTTGACGCCACTACTATCACCACAGACGTATTAACAGCACATCCTTTGATATACAATATCGTACAGCCAATAACAAATAGACGTTGGCGGGCTGCCAGACCTACGACGGGTGATAATGGACCGGTGATGATGATTTATCATCCGATACAACTATTATTAGGTCATCAACATACCTGCAGTTTTATGAATCGTTAAAATCCTCTTACGATTTCTTCACTTTCGTTTGATTAAGTTCTGTTGTATCTAGGTTATGATATCAATGTTTCAGCAACTTTGGAATATAACTTCCAAAGTTGCTGAAACATTAATATAATATATTTTTTAAATTCTTTAAAATATAAAAAAATTAACTTACATAATTCCCGCCAGCCGCGCGGTCGAACCCCTTTGAGAAATGAACGTTTTGATGTGTTCAATTGGTTTATGAGTGTAAATTAATTGTATTTTATTAACTAATATAATATAATATTTATTACCTAATATAATATATTTAATATGAATTGAATGAATAATAATTATAACCAGCACAGCTTTTCAATGTCTTATTGAAAATTTCTACCGTAAAAAGTAGGCATCTAACATATAAAATCAGGATGAGCTAGTATAATATCTGTTAATATATTTTTATAGGCAGAAACAATATTTATTATTATAACTAGATGTTGCCTGCGACATATAGCGCGTGAAAAGAAATGTACATTTTCCCGCAATAAAAAGTAGCCCATGTCCTTCCCCGTGGTCTAGTCTATATCTGTGCCAAATTTCAATAAAATCGATCCATTAGTTTTGTAGCGTATTCAATGCAAACAAATAAATATACTTGAAAAAACAAATATTTCATCTATAATATACTTATTATAGTTATAGATTATTATCCATCATACCTGATTCATCCACTGTAAACTTTTATAAAACATAATCCTACTATGAACTATTATGAATGTGAAAGTTTGTGAAGATAGATGGATGGATGGATGGATGTTAGTTATCTACTCTTTCTCGCAAAAACTACTGAACAGATTTTGATGAAATTTGGTATGACAGTAGTTTAAGATCTTAAGAATTAATAGGCTACTTTTTATTCCGAATTTTTAGAGTGTTCCTATGGGATACTGTAGTTACGCGGGTGAAGCCGCGGGTAAAAGCTTGTAATGAATTAAGAAAATGTACGGACGTACAAGTAAGACTAAGAATATATGTGGGCATTGCATAATATATTATACAAACAGGATTATCCTACTGAAAGAAAAGGTCAGCTAAATATAATATATTCTCCGGCAGCGCAACCCCTTCCTAAACAAACAGTACCTATAACACTACGTAATAATCGTAAGCTTCATCGCTATAAATTGTCTTATGAATATTATTACCAATATTGGTTTGCTTTAAATAAATATATCTGAAATTGTAATTTTAGAGCAACAAAGTTCACATGGCAATATTTTATAAGTTATATGTATATGTCACCGTAAAAATGTAAAAACCGTTAGATTGTAAAATAACTAACGAGATTGTAAAAATATATTGAAATATTAAAATCTATATATTTATTATCTAACGAAAAATAATATTGTGTTAAATTATAGGCAGCATATTCGCGTCGGAAGTCTATCCACATTTTACAATTTCACTAGTTTCTTACAATCTAACGGTTTTTACAATTTTACGGGGTCATATATACCCTGACATCAATACGCTTTTAACACGTTATTGAATTGTAAACAAGTAGCTTCCTGAATATAAAATAAAACAGTAAAACATTTGTTTGAGAAATTGTGAAGATACATATTAATATCACACGTCATAGTCTTTATGTACATATTAAAACATATAACATTATTTTTCAATAGGTGTCGACAAATATCTCAATAATAATGTGAAACCTAGATAATGTATAGCTCCGGTTTCATTGTTACGCAGGAGTTATATGCCCAAGTGTATGCGCAGTACATAAGAGCTCTCTCTTCTTTTACTCTCGAAACCCGACGGGACGAATGACCGACTCGACTGGCGAGAGATCACCTTTCTTGGAATGCCATACTTAGAAACAACATTATTTGTTGTTCCGACGCGGGATTCGAACTCACGACCAACGAGTCGAGAGCCAAGCTCTAAACCACTGGACCACGGATGCTGTTAAAACTTCTGTAGTAAGTATAATATTACTTACTTATTTCAATTTTTATTATTTCCAGGATCTCTTACAAAGCATTCCTTTAAAGATGATGCCAAGGTTAAGTGGGGTCTGGTAAAACTGCCAAATGCCAAATATTTGGACCAAGTAGTTACGTCGCCGACCCCGACCGAAATAGCCTTTTTAGGGATAATGTCTACTATACAGTATACAGAATATACGGCTATCTTATTTCAAATCTGTTTACCAAAACTTCTGGATGAATTTACCATTACATCTGAAAGTTACCCGATGAAATTATAAACTGGGGAACTTGTAACAAACAGTTATAGATAGATAAGTTATTGGCCGTTAGTGTACGGACTAATAAAATAGATGACGAATAATATCTTACATAAAAAAACTGTAGATTTCGAGGCCTAAACTGAAAACTGAGAGAATTTTCGAAAAACTATAGATCTGCAGTTAAAACTGTAGGGTTGGCGACACTGTTTGCACTTGAGCCCTAGTTTACTGAAAGCGATTACTGTACTTAGATGAGTGGGTTTTATTGCTTTCAGTAAAGAGATAATATCTATGTTTTTTTTAAGGTATTAAAATAATATGAAATTACTTACTCTCAGTACAAAATACCATTTTAATATGTTAGCGACATTATCATCAACACAAACAATAATAATATGTAAATCGAGGGTCGAGATCCTCGAAGCTACTCATAAAATACAGAGGTCGCTTTTGTCGCGTTCTTTACCGATTTGAATTTTGCGTTTGACACTTCCTACTAATATTATAAATGTGAAAATTTATGAGGATGGATGGATGAATATTTGATACTCTTTCACGCAAAAACTACTAAACAGATTTTGATGAAATTTAGTATCTTAGTAGTTTAGGCCCTGAATTAAAACATAGGCTACTTTTTATTCCAAAAAATACAGTGTTCCCGAGGGATACTGTAGTATTAAGTTATTTAAGTTATTGTAAGACATACAAGTTAAAACTGCGGGAAAAATAATTTTCCTTTATGTTTTCAACACTGTTTTTCTAAAATGTCAAGTCAGTCCATAGTCGTTTTCTAAATAATCAAGATAAAGATGTATTATATTAAAAAGAAGAGTCAAGACTTACGCATAGCTAATGTCACTTATTGATACTTATGTCAAATCCCATACATTTAATTTTCAAGCTTCGTCATCGTAATTATCAATGGCAACCTGGCTAAACGCTCTTATCTTAAATCTTTTCAGAAATTTTTAAAACCATTTTTAATGAAGTAGCAGCATGCGTCACATAAATTCACGCTAAAAAAATAATCTTTGTAAAAACCCTCTTTTTAGTATAATACATCTATGGCAAAAACGATTAGGTACTTACATCAGGATCAATAGAATTTGTATTGTTTGTTAAAACTTGCAAGTTGGGAAAAAAAAACTTGAGAGGTGTCAAGGGACAACAAAGTTCCGGATGAAAATATCTGGCTTGCTTTCTATAAGAGAGAAAGAGACAGACAGAGAAACATGCGACGCCGCACAGCTTACAATAGCTTACTATAGCAAAAAAAAAAAAGACATACAGACAGACAATTGTACATGTATGTATAAAATAAATAATAATACAATATCCGAACCGATATTATCCATACATACATTACATACATACATACATACATACATACATACATACATACATACATACATACATCAATATAATAAATGTATACGCGTAAATATTTAATTTTTATAAAAAATAAAATTTTCTTTTGTAATTAACCCTTGGCATGCCTGGTGGGCAAAAGTTACACGCCATGCCTGGTGGGTCTGTCAGACCCAGATTTTCAAATAGATTTTTTTTATGTAAATTGTATCCCACCAAAAACATTCTGTAAAAAACTAGCCAAGTCTCGATGGAGCTGCTTGTTTATCTCTAAAAAGTAATGAAATCTAGACAAAGTCGTGCCAAGTCTAAGGTTCCTTACTGCGATTTCTTTATTATTATAGTTAATATTGTGTGACTTGGCCGTTGAACATTCTTTAAACGTTAGTGGGTACCAGTCAATTTTGTTTACACGTAATGTTATATCTGTTGTAACTACCTATGTTTGTTATGCGAGATAATAGCCCATACTGGTATTGGTAATTGAACGCTAGTGTCTCATTTTTGGCTGTTGTTGATTGTACAACACATGTATTGGAGCAATGGTGTCATGGAGCCCCTTTTGTACCCTTGTGTACCCTTCAACGGCCAAATCACACAACATTAAATATAATAATAAAGAAATCACAGTAAGGAACTTGGCACGACTTTGTCTAGATTTCATTACTTTTTAGAGATAAACAAGCAGCTCCATCGAGACTTGGCTAGTTTTTTTACAGAATGTTTTGGTGGGATTTCAGTTCTTTTTGTAGAAACGTGGGCTTATTGATTTATTTTACTAGATTTTAGTGTAATTTATGTAATGTTCGAGTAGAATAAAGTAAATCGTTTGACTATTTCTTCTTGTAAACTTGTAAGTATAAGTATAAAAGCCAGTTTAGTCTTATCTAGAGTTTTCCTTTAATTTTATTTATATGCGTATTAAAAGCAGAAGGGGAGGCATTCGCCCAGCAGTGGGACGCTACGGGCTAGATTAAATTAGAAGATGTGTCCCACTTCGCTGGATTTTTGCAATGACAGACGATTTTTTATGTACCAGTAGTAGAAGGGGGCATTACTATATTATCTCTAAATCAGCTGAGACCAGCTGAGGGTTCATCAGATACTTCAGACCTTCGATTTTTAACATCAAATGAAGTGGCCCACCAAGTTGAATATTTATTGTAAAGGCGGTATGTCGATCTCTAATAGTTTGGTTGGGCTCTTGTGTTTTCTAATCAGGGTCACCAGGTACTCCAGATCTTCTATTATCCTAGTTTTTTATAGTTTTCCCTTTATGTGGCCATTAAACCCTAACTCTGTACCAAATTTCAGCTCTCTGAGTTTATGGGAAGTACTAGTTCTATTCTGATGATCATGAGTGAGTGACTGAGTGAGTGAGTGTCATAAATGCGAAACTTTGCTTTTGCTTTACTTCGGAACTAAAGGACCTACAGACTTAAAATTTTGGATTTTAAGTATGTGATTATAGTTTACTGGATGACGAAATTTTTTTCGTTCTGGTCTTATCCAGAGGTTCTCAAATAGGGGCCTGAAAATGCGGCGAAATTGTTCCAGTAAAGAATGGTATAGCAGTGTTTGCTTCGTGATCGACTTGGCGGGGGCACTGCCGTGCCCCCAGATCGACGTTCTGGTCTTATCCAGAGGTTCTCAAATAGGGGCCTGAAAATGCGGCGAAATGTTTCCAGTAAAGAATGGTACGGCAGTGTTTGCTTCGCGCTTGACTTGGCGGGGGCACTGCCGTGCCCCCAGATCGATTATCCTAGTTTTTATAGTTTTTCCTTTATGTGACCATTAAACCCTAACTCTGTACCAAATTTCAGCTCTTGAGTCTATGGGAAGTACTAGTTCTATTTTGATGATCATAAGTGAGTGAGTGAGTGAGTGTCATAAATGCGAAACATTGCTTTCGCTTAACTTCGGAACTAAATGACCTACAGACTTGAAATTTTGGATTTTAAGTATGTGATTATAGCTTACTGGATGACGAAAATTTCTGCGTTCTGGTCGAATCCAGAGGTTCTCAAATAGGGGCCTGAAAATCCGGCGAAATGGTTCCAGTAAAGGATGGTACGGCAGTGTTTGCTTCGCGCTCGACTTGGCGAGGGCACTGCCGTGCCCCCAGATTATGTAAAGTGATTTAAGGCGTTAAAACGTATGCTTAAAAGGAAAACAAACGATAATAAATCAAATCATATTAGGAATAAACCAACTTTATTTATATTTTTTAAATTAAACAACAATCATATTCTGAAACAAAATTTAGATATCATAACTTTGGTAACATAATAATAAGTATTAAAAATAAAGATATCTTTATCAGACTTCCATAAAGTGTAAGACACTTATATATACTTAAATGTAGCAAACAAAATATTAGTCTGCATCACTTGTATATTATCTTCTAGAGCTTTAGTTTGATAACACTTTTTATATTGAAAAATTGAATGGTCAAGACAAATATGACTAGTACAAGTTTCACAAATATACTGGATTTTGCGGTCTTATCATTATGTTCCATCTGAGAATCATATTCTTCATCATTCTCCAATGCAATGTCAAACTCTCTCCACTTGAGTTAAATACAATTTCATCTACCTCATTCAGCTCTTAGAGTAAAAATCTGGCTATACCCTCGTCTGGTAAACGTTTATTCATGTTGAATCTGAAATATGTAAAAACTACAACCATTTAACACACAAATACCAATTAACATAAGAAAAAAAAGAAATCAATACTAACATAATAATGTCACGTCGTATGCCTGGTGGGGTCTATGGGACCCGCGCGCACTTTACGCACGTTTTTCTACGCTCCTAGCTAGCTGCGAACTGGGGAAGCAGGCGGAAAATATTCCGCGGTTAGTAACAGTAAGCTACTGAGAACGGCGAGGTGCGCAATTCAAATTTGAAGGAACTACAATGGACCACGCGTTGGTGTGGATCTGACAGACCCACCAGGCATGCCAAGGGTTATAAAAGTGTCGTGACAACTTTTCGTAAGAATTTTTTCCGTCTAGCCCCCTTTCACAACGCGCGATAAGGAACTTCGTTCCAAAAAACCAAAAATGCCCTAGAGGAAAAATAACCTAACCAAGAGCATGTGAGGACATGTCTAAGGAGGGTTCCGTAACTATAAACGCGTAATATGCTTGTTTTTAGTTACTGTCCGATTTGGTTCACAATAATTTTCCTAAAGAGTTTTTAGTATGATCTAACAGCATGGAAATTTGCAAGTCTCTATCTCCTATAGTTTAAAAATGCTAGGGGGGGGGGGGGGGAACAACTTACAAACTACTTTGGAGGCCGATTACTCGAAAATCGTCAACTTTATAAATAACCTAACCAATAGCATGTCAGGACATGTCTAAGGAGGGTTCCGTAACTATAAACGCGTAATATGCTTTTTTTTTAATTACTCCAAAAGTTACTGTCCGATTTGGTTCACAATAGTTTTCCTAAAGAGTTTTTAGCATGATCTATCAGAATGGAAATTTGCAAGTTTCTATCTCCTATAGTTTAAAAATGCTAGGGGGGGGGGGACCAACTTACAAACTACTTTGGAGGCCGATTACTCGAAAATGGTCAACTTTATAAAAAAAGTAACGTATGAAACCTTGCCTTTATTTTAAAAGACCTATTCTACGATACCCCACACGATGGGGTAGAGTGAAAAAATATTTTTCATCCCCACTTCAATGTATGGAGAGCCACCCCTAAAATATAAAATTATTATTTTTTTATAATCCCGAAACCGTGATCTATACACAATCTATAACTGTACCAAATTTCATCAATTTATATTCATAATTACAGGAGCTAGAGGCGCGGACAGACAGACAGACAGACAGACAGACAGACAGACAGACAGACAGACAGACAGACAGACAGACGGACAGACAGACAGACGGACAGAGCGAAACTATAAGGGTTCCTTAAGTATTACGGAACCCTAAAAAGTAACTTATGAAACCTTGCCTTTATTTCAAAAGACCTATTCTACGATACCCCACACGATAGGGAAGAGTGAAAAAATATTTTTCATCCCCACTTCACATGTATGGAGAGCCACCCCTAAAATATAAAACCGTGATCTATGCACAATCTATAACTGCACCAAATTTCATCAATTTATATTCATAATTACAGGAGCTAGAGGCGCGGACAGACAGACGCACAGAGCGAAACTATAAGGGTTCCTTATGTTTTACGGAATCCTAAAAAATGAGACGAACAGAAAAACTTGGAGTTAGACAAATCTTTCTTTTACGACGCCTATTTCAATAAGAGTACAAGTTATTGGCTAGTTTGCTAAGAACATAATATGCCAAAACTCAGTTGGCTACCCCACTGACAGAGATAAGGAACTTGGTGACGACAGGGATGACCCCAACTTACCCCAAGTTTGACCCAGTCCCGCTTTGTTTCCCGCGTCTCTGAGTTTGACTATTATATTATCATGTTACTATATTTTATAGAAATATTAATCCTCAACTGCCCTCGCCAATTTCTAAGATATTGGGATCAATGTATATAAGTGTATATAATTACATATACATAGGTAGCTTGTGATTTTGCTGCAAATTGCTGTAGGAATCTTCGAAGATTTTTATGAAAGTATAGTTGAATAAAGCGTTATTCAATAGTAAATGGTACATTATTTTATACTGCATAGTCTCCAAAATTACGTGACCGATTTTGAAATTCTCCACAGACATAGAGTAACTACGGGCTATACATATTATATACTGCTTTTTGTTGCGGTAAATTGTACGGTACGGCAACATCGCGCAACCAATTCGCGGATATATAGTAATAAATAATATTTCGATGGCACTAATTTTTCTTGAAGATGTACCCATAAATTCTGGTATATTTTGGCATAGACCTTAAATTTTTTATAGCAGTAGGGCTAGCACGAACAATTTACAAGTGTGTATTCGTAACGTTACACAAAAAACCTAAATGAAATAAATTACAAAAATGAATGAATGATAATCCAATACAAATCGCCAATTTATTTAACGTTTTTTTTAAACAACAGTCATGAAGAATAATTAATTATAGAAAAAACATAATGAAAAAAGTGTTTCCTTAGAAACAACTAATGCAAAAGAGATCAAATTAATAGTTACATCATTAAATAATTCTTTTTCCACGGGGTATGACGAAATTTCTACTAAAGTCATAAAGAACTGTGCATCCAAACTCGCCCTTATAATGGCGTACATGGTAAATTTGTCACTAGAAGAGGCTAAATTTCCAACTAAGTTAAAAACGTCAGTTATAACTCCATTATTTAAAGGAGATAAAAAGAGATTGATGATTACAGACCTATAAATTTGATCCCTATAATATTAAAACTTTTTGAAAAAATTAAACATAAGCGTCTAATGTCTTTTATTAAAAAAATGAAATTATTGCCAAACAACAATACGGATTCCAAAAACGGAAATCCACTATGTTAGCATGTTTTCATTGGTACAATAAATAGCTGAGTGTATCGATAAAAATACTTTTGATCACGTAAATCATAAAAACTTTTGGAGAAATATGAACATTATGGTATACGAGGACTAGCAAATAATTGGTTAGAAAGCTATGTCTCCCACCGAACTCAATATGTTAAAATAACAAAAGCCAATAATAAACATGAAACGGTATTATTTACTTCAGACATTAAAATAAGACTAAAGGAGTTCTTCAGGGAAGTGTACTTCCACTTCTCTTTATTATTTATATTAATGACATACCTAAAATTACCTCTCATTATACCCCCATATGTTTATTATTAAGTATATATTTTACCCCCTTAGAGCTTGAATTTTGAAAATTCCTTCCTTAGTGGATGCCTACGTCATATGAGAAATACGTGTGAAAAATTTCAAATTTCTAGCCATAAGGGTTTAGTCTGTGCGTTGATATATCAGTCAATCAGCTTTGCCATTTATATATCTGTTCCAGCAAACTTCGTACCACCTTAGAATTAAATTTGTTGACGTTCTGTCAGCAGCACCACCTACCGGGTCCAATTGAAAATCCAAACCATTCTCGAATCCACTTGAACACGCAAAAAATTTCCCCTCCGGAACTTTCGTCCCAAAAATCAATATTTTTTTTATTCCCAATTATGAAAGCGCCTATTATTTACATAATATAATGTTACGATTACGTACTTGTCAATTGTTTGTGCTTACTCCTCAGTTAATATTATAAGTTTCACCAATAGATTCTTGACAATGAAGGGGTTGAATAGTACGAACTACGAAGTGAAACTATAGCAATTTTTCCATTGTATTATATCCTTTGATTGTATAACCATTTTCCTATTACATATTTGGCCATTCGACTAAGTTACATAATATTAATTTCATGGAAAATATTGGACGTAGGTATTTAGGTTACGACATCGTCGGGAAATGAATACGTTCGTTGAACAAATTTTTAATTGGGTTTTGGGAATTTAGTCTATTATATTTTTAATACTTTAATTTGGCAATATTTTCGCTACTTGGGCATTTTTCAAATCTTTTGACCACGGTGAAAACAAGATGTCCCCTGACTTTGTGCTATTATATTATTTAATGAGAACTAGTAAAAATGTCGCAGTAAATGGCAATCGGAAGCAAATTTCATTAAAAATAATATAAAAAGAAAAATGATTGAAAATGAAATCATAATTTAAATAAAATAACAAAATGTTACAACAGGTGTGCCAATTTCACCATGTTCCCTGTATACCTTCCTAACTTTGGAGTGTCATATCTTGAAAGATTCTTAGAAACTTATATTAAAATCTTTTATTTTTTAGTAATACAATATTATATAATTTTGTTAATTTTATCTTTTGTTTAAGTATTTGTTGTTATATAAAAATATGAAAATAAATCAAATTTTGTTTTGTCCCGGATTTCGAGAAAACCGGAATTTCCGGTAGGTAACGTCGTTTTTTATCGATTTCCAAAAAGAAATCATAGCAATTTTAGTATTTTTTATGATGTGGCAACTATTTTTTGACAGTTAACGTCTTTACTATTTCTGTTTTGGGCCTCTGTCATTAGAAAAATTCGTTACTTCAGTCGTCGAGCAACGTGTCCACGAAAACGTCTTCCAGTAAGTAGAGTGATATTTAATAGGTCAATATAATTGTTTTAAAACTAAAATTATACGAAGTTGCGTATAAAGTATCCAAGAATAAGAAAAGTTTATTTGAATTGCATATTTTAGTAAGTTAAATACAAAATGTTGTAATCTAAGCTCATGATATGTACTTTAGTAACGTCATGTAAATAACGTTACATATAACCGGAATGGATTTTGTTACTAATTGGAATTATAAGGCCGAGTCCTCAGTAAAAAATTTACTGATATTTAAAAAATAATAAAAATGATAATATTTTTTTTTTTTTTTTTTTTTTATATACTTTATTGTGCACAATCAGTAGTTACACATACACATAAATATATACGATACAAAGAACATTACGATAGTACACAAAGGCGGCCTTATTACTAAATAGCAATTTCTTCCAGACAACCTTTGGAAGAAAGGAACAGATTGATGGAGAGGGGTAATGCGCTAAAAGTATATAACTTCATACTATAAAAACTAAATAAATACGAAAGAAAAAATAAATACACACATACATACATACATACACAATAATATATATAGATATAGAAACAATAACTTAATGATATAATATAATGTAATAATAACATTGGAGTTTTAATCATAAAAACACTACTTGCATACTATTATGTCTGACACAGACTGAGGTAGTGCTCTTTTAAGGAGGATTTAAAAGTATTTAATGTTTTGGCTTGTCTTATTCGGGTAGGGAGAGAGTTCCAGAGTAGGACAGATTGTACGAGATATGAGGAGTGGAAATACTTAGTGTGGTGGATGGGGATATCAAGAAGGAGATTTGTAGAGGACCGCAGCTCTTGCCTGTCGAAGCAACGAAAGCTGTAGGTTTCCTTTAGATATTGAGGGCTGTTGGGATCAAATAGGATGGAGTAAAGGAGGGAAAGTGCGCGAGCATTACGGCGAAAGCGAATTGGTAACCACTTGAGCTTGTTACGAAACTCAGATACGTGGTCAAATTTGCGCAAGCCAAAGATGAACCTCAGAGATAGATTCTGGAGTCGCTCAAGTTTGTCTAGTTGGTCTTCGGTCAAGTTAATGAAGCAAACATCCGCGTAATCAAGAAGGGAGAGAAACAACGATTCAGCTAAGGCCACCTTAGTAGGTACCGGCAGAACATACCGAAGTCGTTTAAGGGAGTGCCACGTTGAGTAAACCTTTCTGCTAATTTCCTTCAGCTGCATTTTTATTTTGGAAGCAGGTGTTTGTTATATATATATATATATATATATATATATATATATATATATATATATATATATATATATATATATATATATATATATATATATATATATATATATATATATATATATATATATATATACAAATAAAAAGTATTTACTAAAGAGATTTATTTATTCTTAAAAAAGGTCATTATATGGGTATTTTATGTAGTTGTGTGTTTTTTATTTGTATATTTATATATAGTTAAATTTTGAATTTAATTTGACACTATCTTGAATTACCTAACATTTGGAATAGATTTTATAATGTATTTAATTTCGTAAAATTTTCACATTATGTAAAGTTCACATTATTTTTACTTGTCCACAGTTCATTTCATACTGATTTGTATATCATATGTTATCAGCAATATCTTTTCGCATTGCAGATCTCATTACGCAGATGATTTAAATAGCAAACCTATAGTAATTAGAAATACTATGGTAGTGATTTTAGACATTGACAAAATTTTGACTCGCAACGATTTAAAACTATTGAAAAGAGCTAAGTGGCCTTGGAGAACAACACACTTTATACGAGCAAAAAAATGTCATTACTGCAACACTAAAACAAATGTCTGATTACCTACTCATTTTGTGTCTTTTAGTGACAATCAAATATACTATCTTTTATATCTTTCATCTTTCTGGTGCCAAACTTGTTCATTATTTACTATTTATGACCACTATCCGGAGGACGAATGTGAATATTGCAACAAGTAATACAACTGGGCACTAACTTAAAAATGAAGCCAAAGACCGGTGCTGAACGAGCTAGAAAATTAAGAGAGAAGTTGAAGGAGGATCCCGAAAAATATGAAAATTATAAAAAAAAAAAAGAGAATTAGTTGCTAAGTCACGAAAAAAAAAAATTAATGATTTAGATGATAATGAGAAAGAAAAGCAAAGGGTAACGGGTCAAAAGATTTGAAAAATGCCCACTTACGAGGTTGAGGAAACTTAACTATATTTACCTACTAGCTTTTGCTCCGCCCGCGTATATACGTTTTCGCGCAGAAAAACTACTTTTACTAAACTAATACTAAATATCCTATGTCCTTTCCCAGGACCTAAAGTATATCTATAACAAATTTCATGAAAATCGGTTCAGCGGTTAAAGCGTGAAGAGGTAACAGACAGACAGACAGACACATATACTAAGTATGTATAGATTTAAGTAATATGTGGCTTAAGTTAATAACTTGTGTCCATAATTGTACGCTCTTGAGAATTTTAATGCGAAAATTTCATTGCGATAACAGAAAATATCTAAGTTTTGTAAGTTCTAAGAACAAAAGTTAATTATAACTAGGACGCAAAAATAATTAATGGTAATATAAAAAGTTTGCGCTTTGTTTGAACGCTTCGTGTTTGAATTTTTTTCTGATAAAGTATGTTTTATTAATAAATCTTTATTAATTAATAAAATATACTAAAGTCATTACTTTTCGGCGCAATATCAACTTACACTTTACAAACTCTACGTCTTAGTCAAAATATGTGGCTTGGCCATTTCGTTACGTACCGTGAAACGTAAGGATGCCTGCCTACATACCTATTTATTTTGACTGTTCATTATGTGTCTGTTAAACTACTGCTCATGTAGTAACGAAACGGCCAAGTCACACATTTTGTCTTAGATGTAGATTTTGTGAATTTAGGACTTGTAGAGTAAGGGTCTATTCAATCACGTTTGTTGTATGCTCCCATACAATAAATGTGATTTTTTTGCCATTTTGTACGGAACCCTACCTGCGAAAGTCCGACTTGCACTTGGCCGGTTTTTCAATTTTAAAGGAAACAACGCGTCGGATTACAGTTTGGTGAGAAGTTAATTTAAAATTAACCTGTAGCACTTTGTACGTTGACGTCAAACAATACGGATTGTTTTGGATGTTTGTATCAACAATGGTTTAGAATTCCAAAATATTGATTCATTGCTCGTGGAATAAAATGCAAAAAAGTGAAGTCGATATTTTCTTGTGTATTTTCACTTTCCAACATAAATATTGTGTATTAAGTGTATTGTGTAGACTACATTTCTAAAGAAGTGTCAGTCCATACTCATCTGTCAAAACAACTGTCAACAACACATTGGCTGTGTTCCGCGGCCGTGAAAATAGCGCTAACCATAGATATATAATATTAAAAAGAGGTAGATATGTTATAAACGCGTAAAAATGATCGGGCCAATTTTGGTTAGTGTGCTCCGCGAGTAATAGCGTGTTTTGTGTTACTGTGCAACGTTGACACATTGACACGCGTCCCATGTCAATGTGTGTCGTGGCACAGAAATATTGTCAGTTTTGTAAGGATATAACGTATCTATGTAATAATTAATCAAAGGCGCTAACAGAAAATGTAAGCAAAATGGCGACCACTGGCATTAAATAAGCAAAATGGCAATACTTAGCAAACGTGTCCTGGCCGATAATCTGTTTTTTTCTAAAGCGCTAGCAAGCGCTAACAAGCGCTTTTTTTCGCGGAACACAGCCATTGCGTAAATGCATCTATATCACAGAGTGCAAAATACATAATATACTTACGTACAGAATAAAAGTTTTTATAGTACGATCCAAATCGATCCAAATTTGAACATTTTGACGTTCAACGGACTACAATATTTCCACACAATCGTGGACACGCCGTATGCTTGTAGTAGTGCAATGAAATCGAAAGTTAACTATGTAGCTGTTTACTGTTCATCCTTCTTTAATCTGTATCCTTATGTGTCCTTACTACCTCCGGGGTTGCGGTTTTTAAGCTATTGCATAGCTTTTATCGCAGGCTTTGAGCGCGGCGACCGAATCAAGAAATTCCGTAACGAAAAAACCTAACACCGCTGAGCTGGGGTGGGGGTCTGATTAATTTGGTTAAAATCGAGTCGCTGGTACTGAATCGCTTTCCGTCTAGTGTAACTTGAGCTATGTGTTATTTAAATAAGTAGCAGGAATATTGAATTATTACAATGGTTTCGCCATCTATGTCATATTCAAGCTTAAACTACGACGTGTAAATGTTCCCTACACATTGCTGAAGATAATGAAGTACTTGATTGGTAGATGGCGTTGTACTTTTAAATAATATGACGTATTTTATTTTAAAGTACAACGGAATGGAAAAAATGCTATACTAATACTGTATTTATATTTTATGCATTTAGCTTTACCGCGGCAATCCCCGAGTGCCACACATCTTTTATTTTCTGGCTCATTATCTGGCTTATTATTCTGTGTTTCTGGCTCATGGAAATGTAATAAATATGTGTATTATTTATAACAAAAAATCTTAAAATATCATGAATAGTTTCCGTTTTCTGGTACCCGTCACACGAGTTCTTCGAGAATTTATCACGAGACTAGATTGACGTGGTGTGAAAGCGTATATAAGAAATATCCTATGTTCTTTCCCGGGACTCAAAGTATGTTTATACCAAATTTCATAAAAATTGGTTCAGCGGATAAAGCGTGAGGAGGTAATAGACAGACAGACACACTCGCATTTAAAATATTAAGTATAGAAGTTACTGAAACGTGAATGAGTTTTAAATCCGCAATGAATACAAAACACGACCAGAAAGAAATTCGTTTGTTTGTTCCGTTCCATTTCCCCGAGCAATCTGGTTTTCTTCCTCATTGTACTTATCGTATTTATGTTAAACGTATAATTAATCCGAAACATAAACAGAAAAGTTTATTTACTCTTATTATGTAGATACTTTTTTTGCTGCGAATGTGATTTTTTCATAATATTCTTGGCATAAGGGTGCGCTTACGAATTAGACATAAATAGGCTGTTTTTCGGTACATTTTGCGACCAAATGAAACTAAATACTACAAAAGTAACAGTCAGTAACTGAGTACATTTTTATCTTAAAATTGATAAAAAAGTGGTTGTCTGTTAAGTCGGTTTGCGGACGATAATTTTATACGTGATAACGTCCGAGTCATAGCGTCATGCTTAGGCTGATCGTGCCTCTCTATCGCTTGTCCCGCGCTCTCGCTTGCACGCTCGGCTCATGCGAAACGTGACAACTTTTCGTGCGGCGTTCACAGATTTATAAGACGTTATCGCGTCAAAAATATTATAAAAATTGTGATTTTTATTACAACAAAAACAATTTTCCAGAACCTCTACCCAAAATTAATAAAAATATATAATAGATACTTTTTTTGCTGCGAATGTGATTTTTTCATAATATTCTTGGCATAAGGGTGCGCTTACGAATTAGACATAAATAGGCTGTTTTTCGGTACATTTTGCGACCAAATGAAACTAAATACTACAAAAGTAACAGTCAGTAACTGAGTACATTTTTATCTTAAAATTGATAAAAAAGTGGTTGTCTGTTAAGTCGGTTTGCGGACGATAATTTTATACGTGATAACGTCCGAGTCATAGCGTCATGCTTAGGCTGATCGTGCCTCTCTATCGCTTGTCCCGCGCTCTCGCTTGCACGCTCGGCTCATGCGAAACGTGACAACTTTTCGTGCGGCGTTCACAGATTTATAAGACGTTATCGCGTCAAAAATATTATAAAAATTGTGATTTTTATTACAACAAAAACAATTTTCCAGAACCTCTACCCAAAATTAATAAAAAGATGTAAGTAGTGTTTAAAATATTTTTTTTTGGTATTATGTATCTTATTTCGTTTATTTAAAATTACCGAAATATAGCAGATATAATTACCTTAAATTAGATTAAAATTAATCCAATAATATAAAAAAATATATATTTTCAAAAAGCAAAAAAAGTCTTCTCAAGATTTTTACGTGTATATGCTCTCCATACTCGGAAAACTGTCAAACAACTTTTCGTAAACGCGTCCTTAAAAAGTCTAGTAGGTATGAATAGTCGTAAGTATTACCATAGACTAATCAAATTACTATAGACCGACAGATCCCATACAATAAAACGTACACGAAAAAAAGGTCCGGATTCTGGTTAGGTCTAGATGGCGTTAGTTCCTAGCACGAAAATCAATAAATTACACAAATTAGCGAAGTAAATCAATTATGTTCTCTTTTAAACAAGAAAAAATATTTTTCAGTCTCTTTCCAGTGTGATTTTAAAGTTCAAAGGCTGATATTTGATAATTGTCTCTAAATCCTAAAAATTAAACTCAGTAGCTTGTTTTTAGACAATTATGGTAGATGGCGTAGTATTAGGGTACCAAATGTGATCACTAGATGGCGCGCAAAAGCATCGAATTACTCATAAAAGTAGGTACCTACTTATATAAACAGGTACAATACAATGTTGTTTAATGTAGATATTGATCATAATAATTATTGTAGCTAGGTGTTGTCCGCGACTTCGTTCGCGTGAATATGGGTTATCGCGGTTGGATAAAAAGACAACGTTAATTATTATGAAAACAAAACTAAATATGTACCTAGGTACCTACCTATCATAAAAAATAATACAACTCTTTAAAATACCAAGAAATCTTATTTTGCTTAAAATACCGACCTATTTAATAGAAAACTACACGAAATCAAAGTGTAACTTGAATTAAACGATAAGTAACCGCAATGAAAATCAAAAATGTTTCAAATTACGGTTGACAAGTCATTTTGCAGTCGCGGACAGATCAGGTGAACTTTATTTTGAACCTTATTGCTTAGGTATAAGGTTGAAAATGATACACCGTATCTGTCCGTACGCTCTATGCTTTGGCATAAGAGCGTTTCAAATTTTTCTAAAGTTTTTCATCATACTAGCAGCCTTAACATGACGTGGCGACGCGAGCCGAAGAAATAAATTTAAAGAAGAAATATTCTATATACTAGATGACGCCCGCAACTCCGTTGCGCCAAAATTCGTTTATCGCGGCGGAACGTACATTTTTCCGGGATAAAAAGTATCCTATGTCCTTTCTCGGGTCTCAAAGTATCCCTATACCAAATTTCATCACAATCGGTTCAGCGGTTTGGGCGTGAAGAGGTAACAGACAGACAGACAGACAGACAGACAGACAGACAGACAGACACACTTTCGCATTTATAATATTAGTATGGATTATAAAGACTGAAACTAATTGTCTAGGAGCGCCATGATGTGGAGTAGTTGACATTATTGTAAGACTAGATGTTGCACGCGACTTCGTACGCGCAAAAGGAAATCTCGCGGTAACCGTACATTTTGCCGCGATAAAAATTAGCCTATGTCCTTCCCCGTGGTCATTATAATCTATATTTGCTCCAAATTTCATCAAAATCGGTCCAGTAGTTTCGGAGCCTATTCAATGCAAAGAAACAAACAAACAAACAAACTTTTCCTCTTTATTATATTAGTATAGAGTATTTGACGTTAAATGAAGAAAAAGTTTCTACTTTAGCCGTCAAAAGAGGCCATTTTTTGAGCTCATGCTCGGAAAGAAAATAAATATTTTTTCTCATAACGACGAAGCATCAACCTTACTGCCTTACAATAAGACCTATTCTGAATTCCGAATGGTATTAACGTTTCTGCGATCTCTCATTTTGTCGATTCTTCGGTATTTCTTGCAGGCTTAGCATACACATCCAATGTGCATGCTAAGCCTGCTAGTCTGTGTAACAAAAGAGTTGAAAAAGGATTTCATGTGTCATATTATATGACTAATGACACTGACATTTGACTCGATACTCATGTGTACGATTTTCAACTCTATTGTATTAGCACAGAGTTCTATTTTTAATTAATTAATTCTCTGAAACCGAAACATAGCAATTTCATTGCTTTTATTGCCACAATTGTGATATACGCACTTGGTAGATATGATCGCCGATGGGTGTTTGGTCGGCGGCGGCGCGCCGACTTTTTTGGGTCGGCGGCGGCGGCGTCGGCGGCGTGACCTTGAAAGGGTTGAAGTTTGTACTTGGTAGTAAAAAAAAGTGTAGTTCATTCATAACTGTAAAATACTTTTATTTATTGGGTTACATACAATTTCAATGTAATACAATTTATGACACTTTTTTTTAGTGATAAAAAAGACAACGTAATAGTACATATTCAAAGTAGGAACTACTTTGGAATTAGAGTTAACTGTGCTTTGATTCCAAAGAGCGTAATCACTGTAATCTTTTTCTATTTTCGTTTTATAAACGTCCACATTTTCAAGAACTGACGTCGAAGCCATTTATATAACTGAATGCGTACGCTCTCTAGTGAACAACCAATAATAGCAGAAATCTCAGCCTGAAACACGGTGCAAAATCTTTTAAACAAGCATGTCTGCCTGTAGGTGGCACGCCCCCGTAGTCCAGCGCCATCCCGGTTGTCTTTCCTAGATCTGTCCGTGAAATAAATTATGTCCTTAAGGTGAACATTAATTGGAACCGAGTCCTCCCTAGAAGTTATGAAAACTGGTATAGGGGCATTTTCACTTAAAAGTCCCCCGCGTGAAAATTAAGGGTTTTTTTTACTGTTGCTTATTTGACTTGATAGAGGTTTCATCATATTTTTATATGTTTTTTGTACTGATAAATTTACTTTATTTTCGACAAATAGCTTAATTTGTATATAAAAACCAATTATTAAGTGGACAGTGCAGCAAAATTATGGTCAGTTTGGTGACACTGAAAACGGCTATAATATTTAAAATAAAGACACTAGGCCATTATTTTTACCTTAGATTGGTCCGAAATATTCACATTTATCATAAGAAAATAAATTTTAATCTACAAAATTATTTCAGATTTCTTAAAATTGAGATGTAAGTTCGGTTTGGTGACAAGTGGTGACAGTGCGATCATTATTTTCTTTCTAGTTTTAAATTCACTAGCCTGATTTTTAATTTGTAAATTGTATATACAATATTAAACTATGCGAAACAATTTAATAAAAAAAGTAACTAAATAATGTTTAAAACAAAATTAATAAAATTTTTACAAACCACAAGCAAAATGGGACAGTCACCAAACTGACACATCTAAAATCCTTAGGGCGAGGCTAGATAATATACAAATTGGAAATAAAAGTCATATTTTTTATAAATACTAGAAACATTTATTAGTTATTTTTATTACGCTTAAGCGTTAGTACTTATATTATTATATTGATATATTTTTAATATTTTTTATACGAATTCCGAATACTATATAGAATACGAATGGTTGGTAGAAGAGGTAGTTAAAGGAATGTGAATGTTTACCGATACACGCTGTACTTAACAATGGATTAATTTTCAATTGATTTATGCATTTTAATCAGAACTAACAATAATAAAAAATGGTGTGCTACGCCTGGCCTGGGGCATACAACAAATTTTAAGACGACTGCCTTCAATCCCATTTAAATTCAATTTTTCAATTGACTCCATATTGAGACAAAAAGTTAATTGTTCGTTTTATTTGTTTCATAAAAAAGTTTTAAAGTTCATTGCAATTATTAAAATAGCGAATAATAATAATAAATTAATGCAAGTTTATAGTTACATAAATTACATTTTTTTTTATTATTCTTACTTATTTAATTGCAAATATACGTTTAAAATCAATTAATAAGTTGATTAAAAATTATTTGACTAACGCCCAACTCTGATTTATACCCAGCCCTATGAGTCAGTTTGGTGACTTTGGTGGTCCGTCCTATATGTGACGGTATAAAACGTCACTGAACTGACGTCACATTTTCTAATTAAGGCGAGAGAAAAATATTCATTCTCACCAAATAAAATGATATATTACTAAATTAATAGATTAAAACATTGCGCGAATAACACCAAAATCGATTGAAAATAGTTCCACATTATGATACAAGTATTTATTTAAGAAAAACCGTCACATACCTGACTTTAAAATTGTAACCATTCACTAACACCAATAAAATACCCTCTTGACTTCGCGAATTTAACAACCCGACGAATTTCAAAATAACAACAACGATCTTTTATGGATAGTGTTGCCATTTTTATAAAATAAAACAGTTTTAGTAGAAAAACTATTTTTATATTACCGTCACAGTGCTGACACGTCCGGTCGGTTCCAATTTTCGGTTTTTCACAAAAATGTATTTTACGCCTATAGGCGTAAAATACATTTTTGTGAAAAACCAATATCAGGATTCAATTGCCAATTTTAATCACTGAGGTGGATGAAATAGTCCACTACATGAACAAAAACTTTTAAATGTTTTTGAGGGAAAATTATCCCTTTAGTTCAGTATGTTCGTAGCCGATAAGCGTTGTGACATGCTAAAAACAACTTCTTTTGGCATTTGAATTACTTCTATTTTAATTTATTAAGCTTATTTATACAACGATTGTTGATCAGAAACTAGTTTATTATACATGGAATCGATTTAATATTATAAAAAAAAATTACATATTCATGTCCACACACAATATAACTTTTAAAACGTGTGACAGCGTAAAAATGAGGGGGGAACTTTTTAGTGAAAATGCCCATAGCCTCTTGAAGCTATGCACCTTGATCAAGGCGTCAGATGTCATAGCCATGACAGGTCTCTCAAGAAGAGATTGTTGCAGTTGTTCAAGTAGGGTGGAGGCCCATCTCCAGGAGAGGATGGGAACTTCCCCGGCTTAGCTTGTTCCGGCGCCGAGGGGACGCTCCAGTTTGCCAGAGTGGCCCTTACTTGTGTTGGAAGTCCGGTCCCTAAAGAGATAGACTGGCCGGTCGCGGGAGGTGTCCTGTGCCAGACAGATCCGGGACACTCCCCTTATAGCGGCTGAGAGCAATCCGCAGGTTTAGTTTTAGTGGCTAAACCGAGGAGTCGCGTCGGGAACTCCACATACCCCCGGGTCTCCCAGCCCGGGAAGGGCGTAACAACCTTTCCCCTATGAGAACAAAAAAAAAAGGATGGAGGCCCGTTTTATCCTACCTGCCATCATGGTCCTGAGAACAACCTTCTTAGCCTCCATAATATGAATAAGCAGATACCACACTGTGACAATCGCCTCACTATAGCTGTGTATAGCCTAGCGTAGTATTGCCTTCGAACGAAGGCTTCATTTAGAGCTAAGTCTTAGGCAGGACCACAGAGCACATCTAGCCTTTTTCATAATGTCATCGATGTGTTTATTCCAAGTAAGTCCCATAATATCTAGGATCACTCCAAGATATTTGACCTCGCTTGCAAAACGTGGTAGTTTTCCCGAAGAGTGTTGGGGGTTTTAGTCCCTTCAACTTCCTCTTATTGGTGTTAGGTATCAAGACTGTCTATTAGCGGTGACTGTTAGCTTGACCATTTTTCACCAATTTTGCACCTAATTGCATTAGTCTAGCGACTACTGATGTACGTTGGCCCACCACTAGTATCAATAAGTCGGATTAGAGCTTGGCTCTCGACTACAAACATAAAAAGTTGTTTTCAAGTTTGGTTAGGACACTGCAGGCTAATCACCGGATTGTCTGACAAGAAAGGTGATCCATGCGTCGGATAGGCATGTAAAACCTCGGATCAGCGCCTGATCTCTCGCCAGTCGTGTCGGTTATCCGTCCCACTGGATTACGAGAGTAAAGGAAGAGAGAGTGCTCTTGTGTACTGCGCACATACTAGGGCACTACAATAACAACTGCTGGCCATTGACTAACACTAAAATCGGTATGGGGAGCTATTCTTAGTATTAGGTCGTCAGCGTATCCTTGAACATATAACCTTCTATTGTTCAGTTCTATTAGCAGCCTATTCACTACAACCACTCCTGCGGCGACAGTACCCACACCTCCCTGTGGGCATCCTTAGGTCAACCTGCTCCTGAATGTCAACCTCATGATAGTTCATCAACTACTCAACAACAGATTAGCGTCATCACGCTACTATGTTGTTTAGCGTAGCTTTGATCCACTCTATAGTAATTCTTGAAGCCAGACTGTTAGGGTAATAGATAAGGTTTAGTTTTTGCCGAACTACATTCAATATCTAGGAAGGCGCAAAACGCAAACTTCTTATCCTCAATGGCTTTATCAATGCGATCTAATAGCTCGATCTACTAGCTCCATCAATTCAGTAGATCCTTTCTAGTAAGCATTTTGTCTTTTATGCAGAACTCTTTCGATGAGATGCTCAAATATTTATTATCATGGTATTTTGACATTCTTCTAACATAAAAATTAAGTTTTGACTAATGAATGATGATAATAATAATTTTTATGGTTAAAATATACCTATAAGTAATAATAAATTAATTGTGGACTAGTTAATATAAGTATTTGGACGTCGTTAATGCGACAAAATATGCAGTCTACTATAAAAATTGTAACACCTATTGTAACCATATTTTTACCAAATAAACATCATTTCATTTCATTTCATAGTCACTGACTGAAATTACACGTCATTATGACTATCCCTCTCGCTCACTCGCGCGCGCGCCGATTATTTTTCGCGGCGGCGGCGGCGCGGCAAAATCGGCGGCGGCGGCGGCTCGCCGGCGCGGCGCTCATATCTAGCACTTGGTATACATTTTCTCCAAGTTGTTTATGGAAAAAGCTTTCCGAATTTTTAAACAAATAGTCCGAATCGTAGGCACACAAAGTCTATAATACAAGCGCAGGTCAACAGGTCGGAGTCCAGGAGGCAAAATAGGTAGGTAGGTACAGGTAGTACCCTTTCAAATTCGGCTAAAATTTTTACTATTTCTCTACTCAATCTTATTAATTTTGAAATCGGTACCAGCCCAAACAATATTCTACAATATTTTATAGAACTTACGTTCATATTTGCTGGTACCGACTTCAAAATTAATAAGATTGAGTAGAGAAATAGTAAAAATTTTAGCCGAATTTGAAAGGGGAATTATTTAGAGATTAAGTTTTATTTCATACTTTTTTGTGTATTTTTACTTTGGAAGTCGGTTTAATTTTTTGTTTAAAAATAATAATTTCATGCTTTTTAGTTATATATTTTGTTAAGTTATTATTAATACGTCTTAAGAACGTCTAAACTAAACGATCGAATGTATAATTGAATACGCGCCAAGCTTCCATTAGGTATTGTTATTAAGATGATGATGATGATTACTGTAAGTTATAAAGTGGCATATGCTTGCAGTTCTTTAAACAATGCCGAAATTTCCAAACGCATATATTTAAAGACTGAAGAGTTCTGTACATTGCTTTTGGATCCAGGGTATACCTTGGTACAATATCTTATGTTTTGGTAGCATATGCTTGTGTTACTTCAGTAAAAGTAAAAATCACTATATGTGTGGATATAAATTTCGAGGAGTTCCCTCGATTCCTCATGAATCGCATCATTAGGTTTCCACTTTAGTGACTAAAGGACCAATTTCGAATTAAACCCTTTACAACAACAAAATAATTTTGCAAATAGGTCCATAAACGGCAGAGTAATGTTCAAAGATCTCCGTGTTAGTGTAAAATACTATGAGAAGTACCTTTTATATCATCATAATCTGATGATGTATGGTGTGATAGTGGTGATGATGATGATGATTACTCTAACTGACATGGTGGCATATGCTTGCAGTTCTTTAAACAACGCCGAAATCCCCAAACATGTATCTATAAGGAGTCAGGAGTTCTGTTCTGTACTGTTGGATCCAGGGTATACCTTGGAGCAAAATCTTACTTTTTGGTAGCATATGCTTGAACTACTTCAGAAAAAGTCGAAATCACAATATGTGTCCATATAAATTTCGAGGAGTTCCCTCGATTCCTCATGGATCCCATCATCAGGTCACGACTTTGATATCAAAAGGACCAATTTGGGATTACACCCTATACATCACAGAAAAAATTTTGAAAATCGGTCCACAGGCGGCGGAGTAATCGTTGAACATACAAAAAAAAAAAAAAAAAAAATATATATACAGCCGAACGTATAACCGCCTCCTTTTTTGGGAAGTCGGTTAAAAATACAACAACACAACGAGGAACGCAATCAAAACAATCCGAACTCCGAAGTACGCAGTAGCTGCTGACAGCTGTACGGAGTACGGACGGCGGACCGGCAGATCATAGTGTTGCCACTTTCCGTTTTAAAAGTTTAACAATTAACTTTATTTTGAAACCTACAATTTTCTTTTGTTCTGAGATTTTTTTATTTAAATTAAATTAAGACGTTATACACTTTAATTCAAAGTACAAAAATCGAGTTACAAGATTGTTGTTTAGGTTAAGGTATAAAGATAGAGGTGTTTCAAATTATTAAAACGCCGTTAATAAATATACTGGTTATTACAGAACCAAAATAATATCTTGTCAAATAATTGTACACTTTATATAAACACTAATAAACAAAGCATATTTGAATATAATTCCAGAATGTTGGGTATCTATTTTATATGCATGGCAACATTAATTCATCCTCACACGCGCACGTAGAGAAATTTACAAATTACAGAAAATTGAAGAAATTTTGTAGGTATAGGTCAAAGGTATAGGTAGGTCTTTATTAGCGGCTCAACCATAACTTGTTTAGCGCCACCTATTTTTAAATATAAGATAACTTATGACGTACTTCAAACATAGTCCTAGAGATGGCGTTTTTATTTTTAAATAAATGGCTAATTTTGTAATTTGATACACTCAACGTCATCTAACGGTCAACAAGAAAATTAAAAAATGTTGTACGTTTTAATGTATGGGATCTGTCAGTCTATAGTAATTGATTTGTCTATGGTATTACACTGTCCTACACTGCATATAAAACACTATGCTACATTGTCGCTACCTTTGATTAATTTTTACATAGATACGTTATATCCTTACAAAACTGACAATATTTCTGTGCCGCGACACACATTGACAAAGGACGCGTAAATGTACTAATACGTACTACTCGTCGATCGGCTCGACGCACACTAACACAAAAATTGTCTCGCAGCGGGCCAATTTGAGTCTACACTTTTTACGCGCAATACCATATCTACCTATTTTCAATATAATACATCTATGATCGGTAAGCTATTATTTTTAAATATACTTTTTTGAGTTCCTAGTATACACGAGCTAACTGCTAAGTCTCGTAAAGCAATATTCCTGTAATATTTCATAACATGTCCACGTAAAGCACAGGATGTGTTAACGAACGCCTTCCGCCCGTACCGCCCTCGCCTTTAAACTTTTATGATTTTCCTTTCATGGCTCAACATTTCAAACTTATTTGGAAATGAGTTTATTTTGTTAAAATATAAATCCCCTTCCTTATTGTTATTAAAGTAGGATATTTAACATCCTGGAGAGACAATTTTAGACAGACGACTGTTAATATTTTTTCTATCATCATCATTATTATTATATATAAATAATTACGTGAAGCAAAAACTTGCAGTTTTACGAAAATTGTTGAAATGTATGACATTTAAAGTTTATGACGTGGAGGAAGTTGTGCAGAAAGCAAATATTATTTTTTAAATAATGCTTGGAAATACATAAAATTAATAAAAATAATAACAACACACTACCTCAGATCATTAACAAACACTACCGTGCGTTAGATAAATATGTCACCGTAAAATTGTAAAAACCGTTAGATTGTAATATTACTAGAGATATTATAAAATGTAGACAGATTGCCAAATAAAATTTTCTCCTTACAATTGTACGCATTATTTTTCGTTATAATTATTATTATGAAAAACCAAACAAATATGGCGGCACGGGGCACTTGCCGTTTAAATAATCGACACTGTAAATATTACAATATAACGAAAAATAATGCGTACAATTGTAAGGAGAATTTTTTATTTGACAATCTGCCGACATTTTATAATATCTCTAGTAATATTACAATCTAACGGTTTTTAAATTTTTACGGTGACAGATACAATATCAGATACAATTTGCCAAAGACTTCTACAATTTGCTACACGTTGATGATCTTTGTCAATCTGTCATATCATAATTATTCATATTTTTTTTTTCTATCTAAGCGGCAAAAGAACACCTAGTTCACACATAAAAATTATAATTTGAGTAACTATTATGCCTCTAGTTTCTGTTAAAACGTGAAAAAGGGATCCAGTTCTTTCCCCGGTAACAGTATTTTCTTACAAGTACTCGATAGCCCAAGGGAGTCGTCATAATAACATGATCATGTCATCATGTTAACTAAATCTGTAGGCTAAGAGTTTCATAATAAAGACCTTGTAGAGTTTTTTTATTGAAAGCTTAATCTAACTATACTATTATTATAAAGAGAAAATAATTGTTTATTGGTATGTTTGTTTGTTTTCGTTGAAAAGGCTCCGAAACTACAAAACTAGCAGGGAATTTGGCACAAGTATAGAGTAGGCAACGGGGAAAGAATGGCTCCTTTTTAAGAAAATGTACGATTCCCACGAGATTTTCTTTGGAGCGTACCAAGTCGCGGGAAACATTTAGTTAGAAACATAAAGGCTTGGAAATACATACATTCATACATAGACTGCCAAAATCATTGCATCAAATCAACAACGATCAACCCGGACTTCGCCGGGTAAAAAATTATATTAGTAGGCTAAAAGTTATTTGGCCTAATAAATAAGTTTGTTCGTAAGTCATAACCGCTGAAGGCAAATAAATCATTATCCTATCAAGGAACAGAACTTTGAATTATTTTCCTAGTTGCGTCGAGTTGCCTTAAGTTGCCTCGAGTTGCCTGGAGCGAAATCAGATGAAATGAACTGATCTATAACTTCAAGAATTTGTGTCTCAGCGAAACGGAACGATGGCAAACTTGATGTTTTCGTAATACTCGATCAATAATGATGTTTTCTGCGAACTTCCATAGTTTTGCTCTCGTGTTGGCTTACGTAATCTTCTGCAAACGTGTTATTAAGGTAAGTTCGTTGTTTACCCTTACACACGCCCTTTTGCGCCCTGGGTATCTGGATATCCAACAGTCTCAACAAATATTAAACAGCCTCCGCGGTCTAGTGGTTCGAGCATTGACTCTTGACTCTTGAGGTCGTGGGTTTGATTCCCGCATTGGAACAACAAAAAAATTTGTTTCCAAGTTTGGTTAGGACATTGCAGTCTGATCACCTGATTGTCTGACAAGAAACATGATCCATGCGTCGGATAGGCATGTAAAAAGTCGGACCTGCGCCTGATCTCTCGTCAGTCGTGTCGGTCTATCCGTCCCACTGGGTTATGAAAGTAAAGGGAGAGAGTGCTCTTGTGTACTGCGCACACACTTGGGCACTATAAAATTACTCCTGCGTAATTGGCCTGGTTTCAATGAAACCGGCCACCGTCACCGAAATCGGTGTGGGGAGTTATTTTATTATCTGGATATTAAAATTTCTATGCTTTACGGCACTCCATCCTACTACAACTACTGAAAGTTTGTGAGGATGGATGTATGGATAAATAAATTGATGTTTGTTACTCTTTCACGCAAAAACTACCTACTTTTTTGATGTAATTTGCTAATGGTAGTTGTTTAAGCTCTGGAATAATACATAGGATTATACTCCCGAAAAAGTCGGGTTTCCGTTGGATACTGTACTTAAGCGGGCAGAGCTGCGGGCATATATTTACTTACATAACACTCGTAGAAAAACTTACTGATTTTTTAATTACTCTTCGAAGCGCCTAAATTAAAGAGACAACTAATTGATAAAATGATAATTAGTAAGTAGTAATCAATAAGATTTTAATTGTGAAAAATGAATAATATTTATTTAGAAAGGTTTTTTAATTATTATTCTTTTTTGACAACATCTTTTCCATTAGCAAATTGAGGAAAACACCATCTTGCGGAAGTAAGTAGGTAGCAATAGTAATAGCTATTAATTCAATTAATAATTAGCAAAATTTTATCGCCAATAAAATAAAGGACTTTATCCTTTATCATAAACAAAATACAGTAAAATAATTTTATTAGGACTTAAAAAACCGGCCAAGTGCGAGTCGGATTCGCGCACGAAGGTTCCGTACAAAACGACAAAAAAGCCACGTTTGTTGTATTATTTAAATATTTAAGTATTTTATTCTGTTTTTAGTATATTTTGTTGTTATAACGGCAACAGAAATTATTAGAAAATTCAATATCATTTTTGAAGACCTATCCATAGATACCCCTACCTACCTACCCCACATGTATGGGTTTGATGAAAAAAAATTTTTTTTGTGTTTTAATTCTAAGTATGGGTAAGGGGAACCCCCAAAATTTATTGTTTTTTTTTAATATTTTTTGTGTGAAAATTTTAATGCGGTGTACAGAATACATGTTACTTACCAAGTTTCAACAAATATAGTTCTTATAGCTTCGGAAAAAAGTGGCTGTGACATACGGACGGACAGACAGACAGACAGACAGATAGACATGACGAATGCATAAGAGTTCCGTTTTTTGCCGTTTGGCTACGGAACCCTAAAAACGATACCTGTTGGTAAACGTGTATGAACAATATCTCTCCCATACCTACATATAATATGCCCTTCCCTTAAAAACCACATTTTACTAATTTTCTTCAGATTTTTGCTAACAAGTCCGCAAAAATTTTATTTGTGACTCTACTTTTAAAAGGCAATTAAGTTGTTACTCCTTCTACATTTAAAACTTCCTTCGAAGGCAATTTAAACAAATGAGTACTGACACGGAAAGAACAAGCACAGTGACGTAATTCTGTTGAATAGAAGTTTCACGGTACAGGGACTGAAATAATGAACGACCTTTGAAGGGACACTTGATACCTTACGATAAGGTACAATTATTTTATCTTCAAAGGTAAAATAGCTACATGTAAAGAAATAATTATCTATTGTATGTCTTGTCTTGAAAGATATATAAGGTTTGGTAATATAAACTACGGATATTTTGTGTATATGATCTAAGGACTGCTTATAATATTATAAAGAAGTTTAGGTAAAAAAAATATTGTTATACTCAAAGTAAAAAAATCTCCACTCAACGCAAGCAACTCAAAAAAATGGAAGATTAGTTTTTCGAGTACACCAATTATTTTTCTGCCTAAACGTTTATATATTATGTCACCGTAAAATTGTAAAAACCCGTTAGATTGTAATAAAACTAGTGAAATTGTAAAATGTAAATAGACTTCTGACGCCAATATGCTGCCTATAATTTCACATATTATTTTTCGTTAGATTATAAATATATAGTTTTCAATCTTTCGTCATATTTTTACAATCTCGTTAGTTATTTTACAATCTGACGGTTTTTACAATTACAATTACGGTAACATATATAAGCAGTAGATCATATACCCAAAATATCCGTAGTTGATTTTACTGAACCTGTATATAAGTGGATTTTTTTATAAAAACTGCTTTAGGTGCGTTCGTCATATTTGAGATGGGAAAAACCATTGAACCGGTGCGGTATGAGGTAGGGTGCGGTGGTTCACGCGCCACATGCTGCCTGTGCGCTATTTTTTAAGTTCTCACTTCTGTCGGCACTCCCGGAGTGCCACTGACATTTTTGTTATATTGTGTTTGGACTTTGAACGTTACGCATTAGAACAAAAAGTCGTCGAAGAGTGAATTTCCTCAGGATATCAAATTTCAGAAAAAAATGTTCCTTGTTCTTAATTTCCTAAACATGATTACAAAGTTTCCTTCAAAAATAATGCGAAATCTTGTCTGTTTGATTTTCTTTTACAATATTTTATACTAAATTAATGACCATTGAGATGAAAGAAAATAGAAACTCAAAAAGGTTGGGTTTTGTGATATTTTGTAAAGATGTAAAAGTGGAAGATACTCAACTTATATTGCGCTGCCCATTTCACTACTAAAACTATAGTATAGAGACTAGACTATTAGTGAGAGAAGAAACATATATCGTTCGTTCCTTATCCCACATGCTAACACTATTATAATATGTACAAATAAATAATAACAATAATAATATCTATGGACACTTCACACCACATCAATCTGGCACCGTGCTAAGTATCCGAAGAACTTGTGTTACAGGTACAAGACAACGGGAAGTATGTTTAATACTTTTATACTATACACAATATATTTAAGATTTTTATTATATTATACACATAATATATTTAATACACATCCATTACTCAGGAAACATTTTTTGTGTCTTCGGCAGGATTCAAACCTGCGACCCCCGGCTTGAGCACTAAAGCGTTGAACTACTGAGCCACAGAGATTGTCAAATTTAAGCGTGTGTTTGTAATTTAAAATTGACATATTATTATCGTACCTACACCAATTTTGTTTTGTCTGTCTGTCCGTCTCTCTTTATGTCTGTCTGTTTGTTTTGTCATTATGAGTTTCCATATGTCCGTGCGTAGAGCAAACGAAGTTGCAGGCATCAGCTAGTACTGTAATAACAATCGCAGATTTATTTACGCAGACGAAGCCACGGGTAATATCTAGTATGTTTAAAACTTAATACATTAATACGTTAACTACAGAAGCCCTCACACCTTCGTTATAGCGAGGGTCATGGTATAAAGAGGGCCGATGTTTAAGTTATTTAATTAAACTAACGGTAAATAATATCTAACGAAGGTTAGTTCTACCCACATGTAAACGTCCATTGAACCACAGTTATCGTTTGGTAATTATCTTATCAAAGATTCACCGGTTCAACCCTAACCTGCCGAGAAGAATCGGCGCGGCGGCGTAAGAAACACACACGGGGCCATTTTTACGTAAAAACAATGGAAAATTGTTTCTTTAAAAGAAATAGGTATGATTATATTTTATATTGTGAACTTAAATCTTGTATGTCAAAGTACACAAGTACGATAGAGATAGCCTTGCAGGGTTCTGAGACATCTTATTCTCAATGTGTGTAATCGTTAACAAAATCATTAATTACTTTATAATAAGCTTTAGCATACAAACGTTCTTTGAATACTTTTAAAAATTTATGTTATTGTTTGTACTGTAGGTTCTTGGTGGAAATTCATGTTTCACAGTAATAATACACAATACTTCTTGCACTATTTCCACTTTAATAAGTGGAAATTTTAAAAATTAAAAAAATTAATTAATATAAAGGCTTTTAAGACTTTCTGGGTTCCTATTTAAACCGACTACGTAAATTACATTATAGCCTTCGTTACCCGGACCATTACTACGAATCTGTTGGCACCTCATTAATCAAAATCGAATCAGTAGTATAGGCGCTACGGTGGATTAAACATACATACATAGACTGCCAAATCATTACCATTCCTTTTGGTTTCGCCATAGTCGTCTCATAAATATTGAAGTAATGAAATAGAGTTCTAGATTTTAATCGACAGTTTATAAAGTGTGCCACTGGTCTGCGGTAAACCGAGCTAACCATTTATCTACACTAATATTATAAAGAGGAAAACTTTGTTTGTATGTTTGTTTGTTTGTTTGTTTGTTTGTTTGTTTGTTTGTTTGTTTGTTTGTAATGAATAGGCTCAAAAAGTACTGGACCGATTTCAAAAATTCTTTCACCATTCGAAAGCTACATTATCCACGAGTAACATAGGCTAAATTTTATTTTGGAAAAAAAATAGGGTTCCGTAAGGTATTTGGGTTTTTCGGACACAAGTAGGGAATATTATTCGAATATTCGAATATTCGTTTTATTCGAATATTCGACGATTTCATTATTCGAATATGACTGGGTTCAATATTCGAATATTTCGAATAAAACGAATAATAAAAATATTTTATTTATATTTTATCAAAAATATGCTAGTAATAGTAATAAACTTGTACATAAACCACAATGTTTCGTTATTTAATACATTACTTTTATTATTTATTAATATTGTCGTCAATAATATCCTAAAATAGATTTTACTACACAGTTTGTGAAAGAATACAAAGCTGTTTTTAAATAAAATAATATTTAAGGTGAATATTTCCTACAGGCGTCAGCGAAAGAAATCCATACACACACGCTTGTAAAAATAACCTAACCAAGAGCGTGTTAAGACGTGTCTAAGGAGGGTTCTGTTACTATAAAGCGTAATACGATTTTTAGTTTCTTAATCTTACTGTTCGATTTCGTTTAAAATAACTTTCCTAAAGAGAATTTACCATGATCTACCAACATGGAAAATTGTAAGTTCCTAATCTTCATAGTTCAGAAATGACAGAGGGGGTGAAACCAATTTGGAGGCCGATTACTAGGAAATGGTTGACTTCGTAAATGTCATGTATAAAACTTTTCCTTTATTTTAAAAGACGTAATATTCAACACACACTTCACATGTATGGAAACCCGGGATGGCTTTCCATACATGTGAAGTGTTTATAACTATATAATAAAATTATATTTTTTTATCAAACCAAAGCCGATATCTAGACGCAATATAGCTAGAAGAGCAGATAGAAAGAGCGACAAGTGGACGAACAGAGTGAAACGATAAAGGATACCTGTTAAGTTAATTATTACAGTATCACACTGGCCTGCAAAACTAAGTACAAATCGTTTCAAATTTCATACTTTTCAAAATATTATAACAAGATGTATCAGCTTTCTTTAAAAGTAATAAATTATATATATCAGTATGTCGGAGCGTGTTAAAGCTAAGATTGTCTTTGTTTGGAGACGTCAAATAGTTTTACTATTTGGACTTGTTCGATGCCAGTGGTGACAGATGTGATAGAAAAATAAGGGTTGTCATGGAGACTGGGGTATTATTTGCCTGAATTTGGGAATGACTGGATTATAAAAAGCTCAGGAATCAGGATAATACGGAAGTCGTGAAATACGTGGCATCGAACTTGTCACGTTTCTGATCGTTCAGCGTTTGAGCTATTCGATAATATTGTAATAAATATCCTAATGGAGCCTTCGTTATCAGAAGTGCGATGAAACTCACGACCCACATAGAAAGACCCTTCGGAGCATAACGTGCAAAGGGCAGAATGAGAATGACACGCAGGATGAGCAAATTGCTTATATCGCAAATGAACAAATGCGTAGAGTCCAAAACGTGGGGAAAACTAAAAGTTGTCCGACGAAAGTAATAGAATATTAGATCGAAACCGATCAGAATGACACTAGAGTCAGAAGAGTGTATTTACTACTGTTAATCCGTAGCGGAGACTTAGTACACAAGATTCTTGACTTGAAGTTGAATTGTATTGATCGCTAAAAATATAATAATAACAAACATAAGAGATGGAAAGCCAAAACTAGAGAATATAAGATCCTGTGGTCAACACACTGCTCGCAAATACTTTGTTTGTGGTTGATAGGGACACAAGTCAATTGATTGTCCTGCATAAGGAAAAGTTTTGTTAAAGACGTTGAGCTGCATCAGAACATCAAAGCTAGTTTAATGGCAATTCTGAGATATGACATGTATTGTTTATTTTTATTTTACAGCGGGAGACAAGGACACTATTTATTGACATACTTGGAGGGTATTGACGATAAATCACGTGGCAGATGCAGTTCTGCTCTCTTAAGTTGGTAAATAAGAATAAAGGATAATGTATTGGGCATAAAGATTCCAACTTGGACACTCAATAACTGTGGTGAGCGTATTCCTTCCATTACGATATTTTTCTCGAAATATTGGTAGAATTGATCTAGTATTGTTTATGAAGTCTCTTTCATATTTTGATACACATAGCGAAATTACCTAGCTAATAAAGATCATATAAGATGTTGCTTCTCTTGTTGCTAATGGCTTCATGGTCTAACCGAGTTAGCGCATCTCAAACTAAGATTTTAGGTTAGATACTAGTTTGTGTATGGAACGACTGCATATGTGTGTACCTACCTACTTATATAGCTACGCGTAGCCTGTTGAAGTCTGAGACGATGTGCATGAGTGTAATAATTTACTTTTTACAGTGTACTGCTATTTTGCAAATGATGCTATAAGAATGTATGACATAGTTGTTTAAATTTTGCAAATTTAAGTAATCTTTGTTATGTTATAGAAGGAGCGTGATCTTGCGCGTTCTCACGAATGACATTTTTATTTGAGTACATAATAACTTACAATTGATTTCATGAGACAAAAGTAAAAAGAATATTTAAAACGAACATAAAATTATAGTACTTCGCAACCTTTGGATCAAATTGAAAATACAGTTTTGACCGTTTGTCAGAATCTAACTTTGCAATAAGGATTCACATGATACTTATAGATAGTAGATAGTAGTAGAAAATTCATGTGTCAGGCGCTAGATTATTGTCTAACCAAGTGAAATTGTTTATTAATTTGGAATGATACGTATGTACTTTGGGATGATTTTATTTTGACAGATAATTATTGTTTGCATAAATTCTCTCTTGGTTTTAGTATTAGGTACAAGGGGGCAGTTCGGTGCAACGAGAATGGCGACATTTCAATATATCGCTCTGTCTTACAGGGTTAACGTTACATAAAAGCTACTTAAAACCACAACGGATGACACTATGTCGCTTCTGCCTCGCGCTATCGAAAACGCTAGACTTATGTACATGAGGCTCACGAGTGATTAATGTATTGTACCATAAAGACTAGCCAAATGGCAGTCACCAGTCCGATTAAGTTAAAACAGCTTAAATGACATTAACGTAGCCCCATTCGAAAGAAAAACAAAAAAAAAATGAATATATTGTTCTGCAGTATTAATGAATTGTTTATGGAGATGGTAAATCGGTTTTGTTGGAATATCAAATTGTATTCGAAAGAGGAATTTAACGATATCTTAAACTATAATTACGTATCTTAAATTTGTCGCCATATTCATATAGTCAATTAAGTAGTCCTCCTTTGTTGGAAGGCGGTTAAAATTTTTAAGAGGCAGCTCACTAGAGGCGCTTATCTGGTCCCAATTTTTTTTGTATGAGGTCGACATTCTTCTCCGTAATAAGTGTTCTGTGATTAGGTAGTGTGGTGGACTGATGCAACTTCCAGTTGATGAGAGATCCGAGCCCCAGCGTTGGGAATGTTAGTGATCAGAGCCGAGCCATTGAAAAAAATGTTTACTTAGAACAAAGAAATAACAACTTATTTCGATACGATACGAATGACTGTTTTTTTTTACTATTATTTAACGAAATGACGAATCATCTATCTTCTGAACATAGGTTTCTGTTTTAAGAAAAAACAGGCATAATGAAGGGGTTAATATCCGATTTTGCTAATAATAATTGTTTTCCTAAGGTCTATGGAGTATTTTGTATAACGGCCCCCAAACCTTCAGAAAAATGAACCACTTGAACCTAACCGGAAATGTCAACCTATGGCAACGTCATCATATAGACACAACATACATACTCTAGTTTGCGAAAACGAACATCAAAGCAAATCACCAATCTTTGTCCTGATCTTACTTTATCTGATATTTATGAGCTATTTGTACTTATAAATATTGTGAATTATTGATCGGTAAAGTTTTAAGTAGAAAGTAATGGCAAAGTTTCAGAAGCCTGAATTTTACTTGCGCATATTAAAACCGTGGACTTAAAATTGCAGTTACTTCCAATGAAGTTAAAGGATATCGACCAGAAAGTAACAGATGTAGAAGTAAGCTTATGAAATGTCAGGAGGAGGTTTATCACTACTGGTATATTCAGTCATCTCTGTGTCAACTATCAGTTATTCTGAACCCCAATTCTCGTAGTTGACTTACACTTTTAGTTTGCTTTTGTTGAGTTGTGGATGACTAGTCCTGGCGTCATGAACTGATTTTTGGAGTTGTGCCCAATCAAAACGGGTTTGACGTTGGTTAGACGTTTGTGGGAGTGCCATTTTTGCAGTTTTAATATATTATCAGGACTGGATCGTAACTGTACTGTTACGGAATTTGATTAGTAGAATCGACCTTTTGGTTTACTTTGTGGGCTTCGAATGTATATTGTTACACATGCTAAAATCAAATTGCCTAGAATATTGTGGTACTTGGGTAAAACCAAAAATACTTAAAAATTGTGCGACAGGGGACCTAAGATTATCTTAACGACTAGCAACGCATTTATGAGTCTTTTGGTATGGTAATAAAAGCGACGGCTATGGTTGTTTTCCATCAACAATCCGATTGCTCATCTGTAAACGTGAAAATGAACCTCGAGTTGAATACCCTTGTCGTTCGTTATGAACGCACCAAAGTTGCTTGCGACCAAACGATTATTAAATTTATGAGAAAGAAACGTATAATTTCCATCAGAAACTTTGAAAATTTATATTGATATCAATCTTTAGCGTAATCGTCCTAATATGTGTTATGTTAACTTAGTGTAACAAGTTACAACTGCTTACATTCGGCGGGAGTATTGTGAAACACCTGACCCTTCAACATTAATTGCAGTGTGTATAGCTAGAAAAAATACGAAATACTTTTGACATTGTAACTTTCTTTTCGTTCGCTCCAGTGCAAGCTCCGATTTCATGAAAAACTAAGATTCCCTTATATCTCGGAGAGTTGTGAAGGATATGATATTCAAAAAAAGCTCAAGGGACGCGTATTCGCAAAAGAAAGAGAACGAGAAAGTTATGGCTGAAACAGTGAAATAAAAATTAAATTTTATTCAGATTCTTTTTTATATTTTTTGGAGCGCGATAATTTGGAAACGGAGAATTATTTCAAAATTTGCGAAAAATTCCTCTGGACAATTTAGTCAGCTACAATTTGAGCCTAAAACAAAGACGATCGGGTTGCCCGGTCTAACATTTTTGCGACAGTATTTTTTTTTTTTCGAATTATGTGGAATAATTTTTAAAGTAGTCGATAGTCATGTGAGGCACTAAATCTTTATTTATTTCTTGTAAATGTGCTACCGGTTCGGTCAATGTTTTTTTTTGCTCGCCCGTCTCTGCTTCTGGATGTATAAATTATTAAAAAAGTTAAATGCAAAAATATTTTGTTAAAAGTTCGTGACGTGTATGCAATACGACTGCTCTGTTTAGCACTAAAGTAAAATGATATTAGCTTTTGGTTTAATAGTAGGTTTAGTTATTTCACCAAGATGTTCGGCGCGCTCAATCCGGTAATAATCTAAGCGGTCCAAAAGACATTAGGATTTTGAAGTACATTGTAAACTGTTTGTTAAAAGATGTAAACTGTGAATATTTTTGTTTGCACCTGTTAATTGCAACTGTAGGTTGCGAATGCGAATTGCGACTGTGGATTGCGAGCGAGGATTGTGATTGGGTGCCGGACGGAGGCAGCCCATTACTTGACGAGAGTAGGCACCGGAGAGAGGTGGCCTTGTGACTGGGTGCCGGAGGGAGGCAACCCAGTGGTTTTTTGTAGTGAGGTGCACCGGAGGGAGGTGGCCTTGTGTTGTACATGATGGGAATATAACAGCATCGTTTTTCGATATTGAGATTGGTACATGTAAAGTGTGAAGTGTGTGGTAAAGCATGTCATGATTTATTTGGTAGCAAGATTATGGTTGATATTGTGTTGTATCTGTATACTTCATGTGTGTTTAATCTGAGAGTATAAAATGTAAATTAAAACTTAACTCTGGGAACACTAGATAGAGGTTAGATGAAGGATGTTAATTAGAGTGTAATTGACACAGGAGGGAGGTATTGATGTGTTAGAATATGATAAAATTAAATGTTATGTCCATGGATTAAAGCAGTTCTTATTAATTTTCCGAGGTCAGGTTGACCGAGTGAGAACCTTTTACTGTGCTGTCAAATGTTTTTTTCAGAAACTTGAAACGAAGACGTGAGACGCTTCACACCGGGACGTGTGCATGGACAGAATAGCCGTGTCGGAGCGTTGATGCACATAAATATTCTTCACACAAGGATCTCAGAGTCACCAGGGTGATCTTGTCGGAGTGTCAACGGATTTGTTTCGCACAGGGACGTGCGAATTGTCAGAATGGCCGTGTCGGAGCGTGTTAAAGCTAAGATTGTCTTTGATTGGAGACGTCAAATAGTTTTACTATTTGGACTTGTTCGATGCCAGTGGTGACAGATGTGATAGAAAAATAAGGGTTGTCATGGAGACTGGGGTATTATTTGCCTGAATTTGGGAATGACTGGATTATAAAAAGCTCAGGAATCAGGATAATACGGAAGTCGTGAAATACGTGGCATCGAACTTGTCACGTTTCTGATCGTTCAGCGTTTGAGCTATTCGATAATATTGTAATAAATATCCTAATGGAGCCTTCGTTAAGTATATTATTTTTATCTTAAAAAAAATTTATAATTTTAATCATAGTCTTAAAGACTACATTTACATGTTATATAAAATTTCAGTTTTGAATAACTCCTCGAGGCCTAACAACAGCTTGGAGGTGGTTTGTCATACTGAAAAGGTTTTAGAGCTGAATTATGCAATATTCTCTCCCATTCTTATATCAGGGCGTGTTTTAGTGCTGTGAGGGTACTAACTGTAGGTGATAATTTGCGGCTTCTGACTAGCCTTCTATGCTCTTCTCAGGGTATACTTATATCGGGTTGAGGTGAGGACTGAGGATATTAAAGAGAATCTTTAAGAATCTCTTGATCATATCTTTCTCCGGGTAGAGGTCCAATTGCTATTATGTGGCCACATACTCAGCGCGTATTCCTGAAAGTATGCCAGCCCATTGTATATGTACTATACCTGAGCATACTGGACTCTATCTGAAAAGTAAGCTTGAAGATATCCCCTACCAGGTCACGTTTACTTAGCCTCCCTTGAGAAGTTCACTTTAACTTGTGAAGTTAGTGAGTAAATCCACTCATCTGGGACCAAAATTCTGGATCATTCTCGTTCATCCTTCTGTATGTGTTCACGGACGTATCACAGTGTTGCTACTCGATACTAGGGCTTTCGAGTTTGGTCTCGAGGTGAGACCACTCGCCCTTCGCCTCGGTCTTAAGGGATTCAGATTTACTAAAGCAAATCTTCTTCACTGTGCCGTCAGTAACATAGTTCCCTCGGGTCTGAAGAAGTTATTTCTGAACTTAACTGCATTTAAGTGTTGATTTTCAACAAGTGGAAACAATTGAACGGTCTTGCCGAGCGCTGAGTCTGCCATTAAATCCAAAGTCTTGCACGGCCTTGTCAAATATTTTATAGTCTCTTTGTACCGTCGCTTCATCTTCTGAACGGTTCGTAACATGACACACTCTGTTCTTGCAGTACAACGCCTGATGCCTACTTCTGCACTGATGCCTACTTTCAGAAAAACCATCAACACATTCCTCAGGCTATGATACAATTTTTAAATCTACTGTTTTCTAACTTCCTTTTTGTAATAAGGCTCATCGTTCAAGAAAAATTGAAAACATAAAGATACCAAAAACATGGATAACTTGAAAATGGAAAAAGGTTATTTTTGTTTTAAAGATTTTCCTACCACTTTTTACCAACTGTGAAGTTGTTTGTTATGATAACGTTATGTTATTAAATCTTTTTTGAGTGCTTTTTATTTTGACGGTTTATCTTACTTATTACGGTTTATATACACATGTACCGATTAGGTCTGGAGCAGACAGTGGTGGATTTACACTAGGGGCAGTCGGGGCTAGTGCCCAGGGCGGCAAATTTTGTAGGGCGGCAAAATTTGGAAAGTGAAAGAAATAATTTCTAGAACACTACATTATTTTTTTTACAGTTATCAACATTGCACAATATATTAATAATTAATTATTATAACGGTAACGTTAAACCCTACTCCTGATGATAGTCGACATACTAAATAATTATTATCAGCGTGGTAAGAGCTATTAACTGAGATAGGTTTGAAATCTGTTGATGGATGGGGGACACTGCGCATAAAATTTTTTGCATGATCCTTTTTTATTCTTAGAACGAAAACAAATATTTTTGTATTATTGAAGTACCTATGTATAATATATAATAAAATCAATCATAGGGGTCCATCCACATATTACGTCTCAGCGGATGGGGGAGGGGGAGGGGTCATACTAAATGTGACAGTACATATTAAATAGTCAAATACAAAAAGTCGAAATTTTGCGTGACGTAATATGTGGATGGCCCCTAGTTAGAATAAATATAGTTGATTGCAGATTTATTGATGAATTCGTAAGAAATAAGACAAAAACTACAATTTTAAGTAAAATACACTGATAGGGCGGCATTTCCTTCAGTGCCCAGGGCGGCACTAATATTAAATCCGGCCCTGGGAGCAGACCATTATGACAGCACGATACTCGTGTATTTAGAGTTTTCAGCTGCACTATATTAGAACAGAGCACTATTTACAGTGCATTCCGATTTCTGTGCAGTGTTCCAACTCTGCAAATATATTTCTCTCCAATCCTAAACAAACTGATATATAAATAATAAAAAAATATGTTCTGTAATATTCGTGTTCTTTATAGGTATATATTGAATTATAGTACCAAAAGTTACATTTAAAAAGTCAGACTCTTTAAATCGATTGACTATGTTGAATAGATCAATAGCTTAGCTCAATTAAAAACCAGAAAATACGAACCTCTAAAACAAACCCCCAAAATTCTCTCCCCTAGAGGATCTTTTCCTTAATTTTTGGAAGAAACCACTTAGTTGACAACCAAATCCATGGTCTGCTCCAGACCTAAACCGTTCATGTGTTAATAGATTTAAAAAAGTAATTGCGATTTAGTATTTTAAGTTTGAAACTTAAAAGAAGATTTTTTTTATCAAAAAGACGTTGATTTTTTTAGAGTAATTTGTGAAACATGTCACATTTTGATATTATTAAATATGCAGGTATAAATAAACGCATTATATTACTTGTATTTCAAGTTTATTACTAATATTCGTATTATTCGAATTATTCGAATTTATTCGAATAGTGTTTTGCCATTATTCGAATTATTCGAATAGTAAAATTTGTCGAATAATAACATTCCCTAGACACAAGGTGTAAAAAATCAACCAGAAAAGTTACTTATTTTGCGTACGCTGCCTAAACTATAAAAGATAGAACCATATAATGTTCTAATTAATTGTAGATCTTATAAATATCTACAAAAAAGTCCGCAAAACACTATACCTATCTATGTCGAGTGAGGCACAACAACCATTTTTTTATTTAGAAATCTAGAATTTTTTTTGGACTACATTTAAATGCGTTTATTTTACTCATGCTATTAATCCTTATCAAAATAAATTATTTAATCACTAAGAACAGTTTATGTAGATAATATTTGGTCATTGAACGATTAAAATGAATTTATGGCGAATTTGAAGTTATGGCGAAATTAAAATATTACGATTTCTGCTGCACGGCCCGTTGCGAAGTGGGTGACATTCTGTAGTATTAGTATCAGTATTGTACCCGTGCTAAGCCGGGGCGGGTCGCTAGTTAATTAATAAAACAATGAGTGAAGTAAACGAGTTTAAGTAATGGTTACAGTAAATAGAGGCCGTACAAAAAGGACACTATTTGCGTAATATATGGTCACCCTACCTGCCTCCTCGCGACCTAAATAGAGTCTAGTTTATCTCGAGGGAGGTGGAATAAAATATCGATGTTTTTTGGACGTGGTTTGTAATGCTTGTGGCACAGATTACTAAATAGTTAGGGGCCCCATACATGGTCCGGTCTACCTTCAGTTCGGCCTGAACGGATGCAAAATCGTATCGTGTGTGTGCAATTTCGAGATCGCATCAGGCGGCCGTACGGACTGAAGCGATTCGTTCCAGTGTTGCCAGCTCTTTTTTTGTGAAACTACTAAACTCGTATCGATTTCTACTAAAACTACTAAAAAACTACTAAAGAGGCTACTTAACTTAGGAATTCCTGAAGCCCCCCAAAAACCACTGCATTTTAGGTTTTATTATATTAATTTTTTTTCATTAATTGAATTTGATTATAAATTTTACCATTAAATTAAAATATACTAGGAAATATTACGTATTTAGTATCTATTTTGCATATCATTACTGTCTGGCTCTTTCCTACTTAAACACTACTAATAACTAAATTTCTACCAAGGAGGGAATAAAATACTCAATTTAGTAAAATTTTGTAAAATAACTAAGTTGGCAACATTAATTCTGGCCTGACCGATCGGCCTGAACGCGCGGCCTGTCCTGACCGTGTGTGGACAAATCGCTTCAGTTCTTGCCCGACCCGCTGCCGTGCGGGCGTGTATCTTGTACAAGCGTTGTATGAGTTTTCGCGGTGTTTAAATACAAAATTAATAAACACGACCGTAGCGCGCGGCAAACCAGAATGGACTGATGCGACTGTTCCGTGTGTGGGCACGAATCAGATCAGGCCGAACTGACGTAAATTGGATTGGATGCGATTTTTTCCGTGTGTGTGCTCGAATCCCTTCAGGCCGAACTGACGTCAGTTCCAGCTGAAACGATCGGCCTCTCGTCTGTGGGGGCCTTTACTTAGCCCCTGTTCGCACGAGAATAGAACAAATGCATTTCCAATTTCCATGTAAGTTAAAACTGTTAAAACGTTTATTATAAATGTTAAAACGAGCGTTACGTTTTCAAAGCGCTCCCGAGTGTTCGATTTTTAGCTTCATCTATTAGCCTAGTGTTCTACTTTCAGCGCAGTTCAATTTTAACGCTTTTTATTACGCTGTAAAAAAGCGCTCGTGCAAACTAGGGTTTCATATTTGTGACACGATTAACTAAATGAGGTGTATGAATAGTTTTAATTGTTCCTAAAGTTGCCAATGACTATTTTATCAAAGTAAAATAGCATGCAAGCATTAAACTTACTTACCTAAGCGTCTTTTCTCTAGGTACCTAAAAGCATAAAAACATAAAATTTAAAAATGTTTGTAGGGTTATTAATCGATAATAATACCTACGCATTTTTTTCTATATATGTTTGTCGTCTATCTATTATAAATTAAGTGCTAGTTAGTAGCCAGCTTAGTTCATTTTATCGACACATTTCTTAGACGTTCTCCTCCCTAGAAATTTTCCTTTCGTGTCCTTTCTGCGTTTAGACTTTAGATCAATTGTTCCCTGTCACGAGCACCCCGAGATGATCCAGATTGATGTCGCCCTGACAGTGGGAAAATTCCCGGCGGGAAAAATTCCCAGCGGGAAAAATTCCCGCGACGTGGACAGGAGCCGTTATTGCGCCATGAGACGCGAGTTGACAACCGAAATGATGACGCCTCATCAAATAACGCTATAAAAGGTTGTAAATCAAAGTGTAGTGGGGCCATCAATTTCACGTTTTAGGGATAAGGTTTTTGTTTTCACAGTTTATTACTAGGCATCATAAAAGACGCTGAAATTGGTACATCAGCGTTCTATTATGGTCCCAAATTATTACATAAGTATTTTTAATTTTGTGGAGTTATTACTTATTTCGCCGCGTTTTGAAAATAATATAGGGTAATTTTATAGGATGAGCGCACCGACAGCTAAAAAGCGAATTGATGAAATTAGTCTTTCAAGTTTCCACGAAAACTTGTAACTAACTTCAAAGTAGTATAACATAGTATAGCTTACTTGCTGTTGCCCACGGCTCCGTCCACTTAAATATAGTATCCCACAATAATACTATACTTTTTCGGGATAAAAAGTAGCCTATGTTTTAAGCCAGAGCCTAAACTACTATCATACCATATTTCATCGAAATCCGTTCAGTAGTTTATGCGTGAAAGAGTAACAAACATTCATCCATACTTTCATCCATCCTCACAAACTTTCACATTTATAATATTAATAAGATAACTTAGCGTAAATAAGAACATGCACACGTTTTTTTAGGCAATTACGGATACAATATATAGGTAGTAAGTAGGTACTGACTACAAAGAACAAGCGTCCTTGACAATGAACGCACAGAACTTGTTTTTGTGTACACTGTAGGTACACTTGGTCTATTTCCGCCATTGATTGGTAATTGATTTGTTGGTACTCACAATCTAATCTCAATATTTTGGGAAATCATTAAGCGGCTGTCACACGCGTACCGGTTACTAAATTGGGAAAATCGTTAAGCGTCTGTCACACGCGGTCGGTTTACATAATGAATCATTTCGGTGCGTTGGCTGTCAAATTTCTGTCAAACGATTGCCACCCGAGAAGTGGTTTTCGATGTGAAGTACATAATGATGATGCGATATATATACCACTGTTGGTATATTATACGAGTAGATTATCGCGTCATCGTGACAATGTACGGTGGAATAAATTGAATTTTAATACAGTATTTTTCCTCATGATTAATTTTTACGGTTCCGTACCTCGAAAGGTAAAAACTGAATCCTTATAGGATCACTTAGTTGTCCGTCCGTCCGTCTGTCTGTCTGTCAAGACACTTTTTCTCAGAAACGCGTGGAGGTATCAAGCTGGAATTTATATCAAATACTCTAGGTCTATAACTGTCCCTTGGAACTGTGAAAAAATCAAAATTGCGTTGGTTTAACGCAATTAAAAGAATACAGTCGTTTATTCTGCAAATTTTCGACACTCGCACGCAAGGGAATCGAAACCTACAGGGTACGTGAACTCAGAATCTTGAAATTTGGTACCAAGCAAAAAAGTTACATCATATACCTAATAAAAATATTTTTAATAATTTTAAACTTACTACCCCTTTTCTCATGAACGCGTAAAGGTATTAAATTGAAATTCGTATCAAATACTAAGGAAAAATCACTACAGGTTTGTACAGAACCCACGGTGCGCGAGTCCGACTTGCACTTCGGTTTTTTCGTATTGTAATAACGTCGTGCACTTACGCTAGCAGTCGTATAAATCGAAAGATTAACGAAAAAGACCAACTTCAAAAGTTTGTCAATTAGCAAATCTTTCTAAATCCTTAACACCCTTATTAATAAAAATATTTACACCATGGATAAGCAAATCGAAATCGCTCTCTTTGTCTATCAAGTGACTGTTCCAAAGTATCTGACAGAGACAGCCATGTTGGATTAGCTAATCCGTGGTGTAAATAATTTTATTAATAAGACTGTTAATGTGCATTATGATTATTATTGATTACTAATTTACTTAGTTTCGTTGTTTCACATCTGTTACTTTGTATTTATTTAAAAACTAGATGTTGCGCGTGACTTCGTGCGCGACAAAAGGAAATCTCGTAGAACCGTACATTTTACCGCAATAAAAAGTAGCATATGTCCTTCCCCGTGGTCTATTCTATATATGTGCCAAATTTCATCAAAATCGGTCCAGTAGTTTCGGAGCCTATTCGATGCAAACAAACAAACTTTTTTTTTTTTTTTTATGAAATAAGGGGGCAAACGAGCAAACGGGTCACCTGATGGAAAGCAACTTCCGTCGCCCATGGACACTCGCAGCATCAGAAGAGCTGCAAGTGCGTTGCCGGCCTTTTATGAGGGAATAGGGTAATAGGGGAGGGTAGGGAAGGGAATAGGGTAATAGGGGAGGGTAGGGAAGGGAATAGGGTAGGGGATTGGGCCTCCGGTAAACTCACTCACTCGGCGAAACACAGCGCAAACGCTGTTCCACGCCGGTTTTCTGTGAGCCCGTGGTATTTCTCCGGTCGAGCCGGCCCATTCGTGCCGAAGCATGGCTCTACCACTTTTCCTCTTTATTATATTAGTATACATACGTGGCGAGGCTGCGGGAAATAGCTGGTCTCAAATACATAGTAATATTATTCTCTTCACGTAAATATTAACATAGTCCCTCGGGAGTAAGTCGGGCGGCGTATTACACAGTTGTCAAAACTCACATCAGGTGTTTAATGCTGCTCTTTGGCCTTAATATTCAGGTAGAGTTATTCAAATGGACGTAGAGGGCTAGATCCGAGTATATGAGAAATTGTGAAACGAACTAAAAGGACACTCGAGCTCAAATTCATGATTAGTTTAAAGTCTATTAGCTTTGTGAAGTGTGAATTGCCAGTTGAAATTCGTTCGTTACATTTTTTTGTTTCCTATTGTAATCCAGCCATTAAGTTCAAGCCAAATTTAATGTGGAACCCTATTACATTTGCCTGATAAAGGATTTTCCGAACCAAATATGGACATTTAAATTACCTACTTAAAATTAATGTGTGAATAATTTTAGAACAAATATAATTTTAATGCTTTTCGTGGATATACGCAGTGAAATCTGACCTATTCGGCTGAACAACGAGGAAGCGCAAATTTTTAGAAGTCATTTGTTTTTATTTGCATTTGCTATTGTTGACTTGTCGTAGACTACATCCGTAAGAAGACGTCCCTCGCCTTAAGGATCGAGCGTCTGGAGTCTCGCCACAAGGTCAAATTCAGTTCCTTTGTGGTGAGAGTACCGACGCATCTACTGTCGACCTTAGAGGTGGATGATTTCTGGCCAGCGGGTGTAGTCTACCGGAGATTCCGGAGGAGACTCCGGAACGAAGCGCGCATCACGTCGCCATCATCACGTGTGAATGTGTAGTTTTTAAGTATGTAAATTGTAATAGGTATGTATGTTAGTCTGTAAGGTATTTATAATATGGGCCTATGCAGCCCGAAATAAAAGTTATTTATTTACTTATTTATTACGCGAATATTACTCATTGCACATACCTACAAGACGTATTTTACGGATTTTATTGCGGTTTATTTTCATTTTAGTTTAAATGCCAACATTACGGCTTCTTAATGCGAATCACGACATGCGACGAATTAGCACCGCAATCCTGATTCGCGCTATCGAAGTTTTCACAGTTCAGCATCACATATACAACATCTGAAAACTACTACAGAGGCCTTCGGTCGGATATCTCCCTTTGGGGCTACCACCACATATCCCACAAAACAATACACCGGTAAGGTTCCCTATTTTTTTTTGCATGAAATCATATACATAATACAATACAAAACACTGTTTTGCACACCAAAAACATAATTAAACTTGGCATAATTTATTTGTCCTACTAGTAGTTACGCATAATATTAATTTGGCATAACTGTTTAGGCATACATTTTTTTGACATAATCACTTAAAGCATAATAATCATTACGCATACTTATTGTAAAGCATACATTTATTTACGCATAATTATATTTGAGCATACTCTTACAAAGCATAATTATATAAAAATATTTAAAGAGCTTTTGAACGCCATAAAAGTTCTAACCCAACCTTACCCTAAACTACACAAACGTTAAACGCCGGGTTTTTCTGAGGCCATGTTACTACTTCGAACACATTTCGAACGTGATAAAAAATTTCTAACCTAACACAAAATTACACAAACGTTATTTCACGTCGGATTAACTTATTAAAAGAGTTAGGTATGCCAAAATATTGTTATGACAAAAGAATATGCTTACGAGTTATGCCAAAAAACAATTATGCCAAAGTATTGTAATGTCAAAAAATATGCTTACGAGTTATGCCATATTAGATTATGACAAAAAAATATGCTAAAAAAGGGATCCCTACCAGTAAACACGATCGATTTTCAGTACCGGTTCAGAAAGCTATGCATAGTAAGTGCGGCAGTGCTCATGCAGTATGCGCTCATGAAATCAGCATACAGAAGCGATCACCACACAATATAATCAGGTGATCGCATCTCGTGCAACAAAACAACGCTGTTCGCTGTGGGATTGGAACCTACTTCGACTCTATTCGATTCTATTACTTTAGGAACTATTTGACAATCGCTATATAATAACTACCCATACCGGTCTCGGTGACGGTGGCCGGTTTCATTGAAACCAGGTCAGTTACGCAGGAGTAATTTTATTGTGTCCAACTGTGTGCGAAGTATACAAGAGCACACTCTCTTCCTTTACTCTCGTAATCCAGTGGGACGGATAACCGACACGACTGACGAGAGATGAAGCGCAGGTCCGACTTTTTACATGCCCATCCGACGCATGGATCATCTTTCTTGTCAGACAATCAGGTGATCAGCCTGTATTGTCCTAACCAAACTTGGGAACAACATTTTTTGTTGTTCCAATGCGGGAATCGAACCCACGACCTTCGAGTCGAGAGCCAATGCTCTAACCTCTAGACCACGGAGGCTGTTATTTATCTCTGTAGACAGCATATGGGCAATACTTCCACCGTGCAATTAGAAAACTTCACACAAAACCTGTTTGACAAAATCAACTTTTGTCCGTATGTCCGTCCGTACCTCATATCGACTGGGACCTACAAGGAAGTTATGCTACAGTCTGGGGATTACCACTTAGGGTAGCTCAAATAAATTTTATTGACACTCTTCTTCAATGCAATCTCACTCAGCGTAACCAAATTCGAAAAGACAACAATTGGTAGACATGGTTTTCTCAAACAGGGAGGGAACTCGATATAAGTGCTTGTGTTGACCCCCTGGTGCCTAATGACATTTTCCACTATATGGCAATAAGCAAAACCTTGTCACATCACCGAATAAGCGCCTTACAAAATAAAAACAGACTAAAATATTTTATAGCTTCGGACTTTAATTCGATTAGTGAATCTCTTAGTAAAATTAATTGGACCGAATTACTTCCTAATAAATCGTTAGATAAAGCAGTAAAACATTTCTATGACATATTATATGTTCTTCGTAGTTCCTATATAATTCGTAGTACCTATTAAATTAATTCACCCGAATTCTTACCCATCTTGGTACATGATGTCCTGACATGCTCTTGGTTAGGTTATTTCGCGCTTATCTCGGCGAATTGTATATCAGTGTAAGCGTGCTCTTCGTGACTTCTTAACATAGCAGCTATTCGTTTAAGCCCCAAATATTTACGAGAACCCCAAACTAATATTCGAATACTAAAATAATATAATTTTATTATCCCAAAGGCAAGAAAGCAATTTGGCGAAGTTGAATTTATGCTTACAGTCAATACTTAATTTGGCCGCTGACAAGTGTTAGGTTGGTTCGAGAAAGTTCGGAACTTTTGATTTTGCATACTACTGGGAGTGACAGTCGTGATTGGAGTCAACGAACCCCGAAATTTGTCTTACGATTGTTATGATCAACTATCACCGGTGTGAATACCCTCCGACTACGAAAGTTTTTAAATTGGATCTTTTTAAAGTCCCTTTGGACTACTTAATAAGGATTGCTGTTTAGTAATAAGGCCGCCTTTGTGTACTTTCGTTTTGTTCTGTGTATAGTTTATATTGTACCACGGGAACCGTATATGTCCCGCGATAAAAAAATAGCCTATGTCCTTCCCCATGATCTACTTTATATTTATGCCACATTTCATGATGATCGGTTTAGTAATTTTTACGTGAGAGTGTAAATAAAGTATTCCACGGGAAATGCACATTTCCCCGCGATAAAAAGTAGCCTATGTCCTTTCTCAGGCTATAGACTATCTGTACTAAATTTAATTACAATCGGTTCAGTAGTTTTGCTGTGAAAGACGGACAGCTGGTAATCCTACAGCTGCTATCCTACTCCTACTAATATTTTAAATGTGAAAGTTGTTGAAGATGTATAGTAAAAATACTGAACGGATTTTATTGTGTATCTTAGTAGTTTAGACTCTGGATTAAAACATAGGCTGCTTTTTATCACGAAAAATACAGCGTTCCCGAGGGATACTGTATTTATGCGGGCGGAGCCGCGGGCAACAGCTAATTTGTGAAAGTTTGTGGGGATGTATGGATGGATGTTTGTTACTCTTTCTTGCAAAAACTACTGAACGGATTTTGATGAAATTTGGTATGGTAGCACTATAGGCTCTAGATTAAAACGTAGGATACTTCTTATTCCGAAAATGTACAGTTTTCTCCCGGGATACCCGATACTATATTTACGTGGGCGGAGCCGCGGGAAAAAGCTAGTACTATACATTAATCCGTAAGCTGTATATTAGCAAACAGCGCCGAGCCGAAATAAACAGCAAGTTTGTTATAATAATGTGTTTACTGAAGTCCGTGTACCTTGCAGTGCAAAGACCAATAAGGAAGAGAGAAGAAACTTTGTACAAGTGCTCTCATCGATACCTACATAGTACATCATACATTATTCGTACTACTATGCTAGGCGTATTCGAGGTGGTAAGTGGAAAAATTTCTAAAGTCGCTGAATTTTTGTGTGTTGATAAAGTAGTCCCTGGGGAGATTATCATTAAGTTTTGTGCCATTTCTGCCCACTGCGTTTTCAGCAATTCCATTATTTGTGGTTGAATTTTTTATATGGCTATAAAAGTGGCAATATTGATTTAAAGTTTAAAATATTAATGGTATCTTAACTGGGACAGCTTCCAGAGTATGGAGACTTAATTTGTGTCTTCAACTAATTGTTTTCTTCAACAATATAAATGACAAGATACACCAAACAATCCACAAAATTTTGCCGTATGTACTTCATAGTATTACGTAGTCAGTTTTCGATTTGATTGCAATACTACAAGCATATGGTGTATCCATGATTGTGTGGAAAATTTGTGGGCCGTTGAAGGGGACGTTAAAATTTTCAAATATGGATCGATTTGGATCGTTATATATGAAAGCTGTTTCTCTGTACGCAAGTAAATATATTTTGTTACTCTGTGACTAAGCTGAAATATGTAATGTGGAATATAAAAAGTGGGGAAAAAATAGAAAAAGATTACGTACAAATTAACTTCAATATTTCACATGTGTCAAACGGTCTGGTGACGACTTATTTACACGCTTATATTAACTTCACCTGTATGTAAGCTTGTTTGTTTGCTTGTATGTGAGCTCTTGTGCGCCTGCTGCCTTCCTCGGCTCTGGTAGCTTTAAAACACGCTTTTAAAGAATATCGAACTAAAAAGTTGAAAAAAAATATAGTTTAAAAAAACGAAAAAACATGCTTTTAAAGAATATTGAACTAAAAAGTTGAAAATAATTTTAAAAAATTTAAAAGTAAACTTAAAACAGTAGTATATAAAAAAATACTAGTATAATTGAGGGAAAAGCGTGGGGCGCTTTGTGCCATAATTTTCGTATATCGAGCGACCCACGCTTTATTATACTAGTAATTTTTATATACTACTGTTTTAAGTTTATTTAAAAAAATTAAATTATTTTCAACTTTTTAGTTCGATATTCTTTAAAAGCGTGTTTTTTTAGTTTAAACTATATATTTTTTTAGCTTGTTTGAGTGTTTATGATATTACATAAATCTTTGAGCGAGCACATTTTGTTTGAAGTATATAAGTATACCTTCTGCTTAAATATTTATCTATGTTTGGATTTCCGCGTCTCGATATAGAGTTGCAACATTCAACGCCCGGAAAGATTAAGCGCCATTTTCAGTATTATGTACCAAAACAAACAAGTCCATAGTGCAAGGTCCGTACAAACTAAACATTATATTGTAATAGTAGGTGTTGTCCGCGACTTCGTGAGCGCAAAATTAAAAAGTAAGTTTCCGTGATAAAGAGTAGCCTATGTTGTATTTGCATGAAATTTGGCACAGATATACCTAGAGCAGATCACGAAGAAGACATAAGCTACTTATCCCGAAAAAGTATAGTGTTCCCGAGGGATACTGTATTTATGTGAGCAGCGCCGCACGTAAAAGATAGTCTCAAATAATATCTTTAACGTATCTAAGCTAACCTTTGAGTATCCATCTATACGGAGACGACATGACAGCTAATTTCTATGCGAAAAAGTCTCGCCACTTTCTGCGGGAGGGGGGACCGCACCGCTAGTGCTTGACACTATCGATGTTTTACTATCGATGAGTTCGGCTAGTAATAATTATGTGTGGCAAAAGTAAATTTTAAAAATTATATCTATTAAATCTTAACTACAATATTTAATTTACAATTTCGCTCAGTATCATAAAGTAAATAAGTATTAAAATGTTGAAACATGCAAAAATGGAAGCGTCATCCAGCGTGAAGAAGAATTTTAGCATTTTTAGCAGTGTTGCGAATATCATAGTTGCGGAGCGGCTGGTGCGTACAATCAATTTGTAGCATTCCGTAATACTCAAGAAACCCTAATAAATTTGCACTGACCATCCGTCTGTCTGTCCGTCTTTCTAGCATGTGTAATTATGAATATATATAAATGAAATTTTGTATAGTTTATAAATTAATTATTTATAAATTACATTTTTACAAAGTCAACCATTTTCGAGTAATCGGTCTCCATAATGGTTTATAAGTTGGTCATCCTCCTGGCATTTCTAAACTATAGGAGATAGAAACTTGTAAGTTCCCATGTTGATTGACTATGCTAAAAACTCTTAGGGAAAATTATTCTGAGCGAAATCAATTCGAAATCGATTTTTTCAATATTTACCTATATTTTCTCTTATAAGTTTCTGTATGTCTAACTAGTCTAACTAGCACATAGAATAACTAATGAGAGAAAGTATAGATAAATATTAATTTGCGGTCTAATCTGACTGTACGTCGTTTAAAAAAATATTTGTTTATATACCTAGGTAGTATATAATAATCTATACTAATATTATAAAGAGGAAAGATTTGTATTTTTGTGTGTATGTTTGTAATGAATAAACTAAAAAACTACTGTGCCAATTTCAAAAATTATTTCACCATTAGAAAGCTACATTCACCCTGAGTAAAATAGGCTATATTTATTGCTAGAAAAGATTAGGGATTCTTACTAAAACTTTAGTAACGTAACCCAAGGTGTCAAAAATGCCATTAAACAACTTTCGTCGCATGCGCTGCGGAAACTATTGATGATAGAACAAAAGTATGTTTTACAATATTAAAGAACATCCATACATTCACCATCTATCCATCCTCACAATTTTTCACATCCTATCCTAGTAGGTAATAGTATAAAATGTGAAAATTTGTGAGGATGGATGGATGGATAGATGGTTGGATGTATAGATGGTTGGATGTATAGATGGATGCTTGTTACTCTTTCATGCAAAAACTACTGAACGGATTTTGATGAAATTTGGTACGGTAGTAGTTTAGGCTCTGGATTAAAACATAGACTACTTTTTATATCGGAAAAGTAGAGTATTCCCGCGGGATAACCGATAGTATATTTACGCGGGTGGAGCAGCCGTAATAACTAAAGTAAAATAGATAATAGCTTCAAGAATTAGCCTCATACGTGTTGAAACCCATTATCTAGCACGCTTCACGCTTTTTATTTGTTGTTGTAAAAAAAGGAGTCCGTGGGTCTACCATTTAGTGACAATAGGATGAATTTAGAAGTAAAATCTTTACAATAATAATTAGACGACCTCTGTGGTTCAGTGGTTGAGCGTGTTTGTGCTCAAGCCGGGGATTGCGGGTTCGAATCCCGCCGAAGTAAATAAAGTTTTTCTGTGTTCCTGGGTCATGGGTGTGTAGGTACTAAATGTGTGTAGAATATAATAAAAATATTAAATATGTGTATAGTATTAAATATATTTCCGTTGTCTGGTATAGGTGTACCAGAATCTCATGGCATTTAAAAAAAAATAATGTGATTTTCATATGGCAATGTCTTGACATTGCCATATGAAAATCATACTTGTATGACCCGTCAAATCAAAGTACGTGATCTGTCAACCGCTGCTAAAATTTTGTGAATATGTTCTTGGAATTTGTTGTTTTTGTGAAAGTGTTGAAAAAGGAAATTCGATCTCAAGCGAGAAATATTGTTTTCAATGTCTATCTTAAGATACAGGAAGAAGAAGGTGTAAATCAAACTCAATCTTATAATTTAAAGCTCGTGGTAGAGTTGACCGGTAAGTTAGAGTGAGTTGTTTTGATACTTTTAGTTTTTTTATATTTTCTTAGATACTTATTGTGACTTCCTTAGAGGTGTTTCCAGTACAACTAAACGGTGAATCGTCGATGGCACATCGAATGATGGTTTATTTTCCATGCCTGGAGGAGAGGAGGAAAAAGGAAATCAACTTAAGACAGTTTCGATTTAACTAAAAATTAACCAGTATCAAGATCGTTTAATCCAATTTCTCCAGTATTGCACACTACAAAATTTTATTTCCCTATTTGCCATGAGATTCTGGTTCACCTATACCCGTAAAACAAGTTCTTCGAGAACTTACCACGAGACCAGATTGACATGACGTGAAGCATCCATATATTATATTTAATATATATTATATTATTAAATAAAAAAAATACCAAAATCGTACTATAATCGTAAGTATGTGTTGACTTGAGAACCTCCTTCGGTTTTTTGTCGGTTAAAAAAGGTAGAGCTAAGTAAAAATGCGGAATCGTTTTGATAAATAGGGTCCACCCTAAATACGTTTTTTTTGCATTTATAATAGTTCTGTTCCACCTCAATGTTTACCAATGTTCACCATAAGTAGTTCAAAGATTGGTTCAAATTCACGGACAAAAACTAGTTAATTATAAAATGCACTTTTAATAATTTCAAAGTTGGCAAGGCGCGCTGTTTTAATCTCCTACTGTTGTTCGTCTGAACAATAAAACATGAAACTTCAAAATGCACCGAGCAAATTGTACTCGTACGTTTGGGAAACCAAGAAAAATGATTAGCGCAAGCTTGGACCCAGGCATTCCTAATCATCCTATTTTTAGGAAATCTAAAAAAATAATGGTCAGAATAACATACTGATAAAGTCGATATCGATATTTCTTTTACGTTGTCACAACCCTCAGTTTTTATGAAGTGTGGCCTGTTTATAAATTAAAAATGCATAATTTCAGGATAAATTTATCCGCACATATTTTATTGTAATAAATAATAATTAATATAAACAAAAGTTTGTTAACACAATTGAATAATTATTTTATAATAATTTGCAAATTTTCAATGTGTTTCGTGAAATAATATCATGAAGAAAAACAAAATTGTAAATAGTGTACTAATTAATTAGTCATGTATGAAATAGTAAAAACAAGAACGAATATGAAAAAGAAGTTTTTATAAATTACTACTTTTAAATATTACCCTAAATTTGGATGTTGTACGATTTAGTAGCAACATTTGTTCATCGAGTAAAATTTTTGGATTCTTGCTAATATATCGCAATTATTGTTAATATTTAGGCAAAATAATACATACACATGGAAAGTAACACCATCCTTTTGTTTATTTGATGTTTCCGATCTGTTTTTGCAGGAAAAAATACAGCAAGTCGGCATTTTCTGCTCCGGTTCGTTTCGCCTCGCTGTAATTTTCCGAATACGTCAAAAACGCGCAGCAACTAGTTTTATACAACCCTCACGACCGGAGGGTCTAACCTTTGGCAGCGGGGAACGCCTGACAATGGCGTCTCCGTTATAGTTGGATACTCAAAGAAGCTAACGCTCCCTCGGTAAGATTATATTTAATTTTTAATACCTACAACCATAGATGTATTATTAAAAAAAGAGTTAGAAATGGCATTGCATGTAAAAAGTAAAGACTCAAATTGGCCCGACGTCGGGCCAATATTGGTTAGTGTGTTCTGTGTTAGCGTGCGACGAGCCGGTCGACGAGTAGCACGTATTACGCGTCCCGTGTCAATGTGTGTCGCGGCACAGAAATATTGTCAGTTTTGTAAGGGTATAACGTATCTATGTAATTATTAATTAAAGCCTACAGCCTTCTAGAAGACTAGTCACATTTCGCCACTGAGAATAAGAATTGAGGTTAATATTTAGTACCACTTACGTGCTTACGCAGTGTTTGCCAACACAATTAGAACGTTAATGATAACGTCAAACGATTATTACGTACACGTTGCCCACGACTTCGTGCATACAAAGGCAAATCGCACGAAAACCGGACATTTTGTCTCGCAATAAAAAGCCTATGTCCTTCTCCGTGGTCTAGTCTATACCTGTGTCAAATTTCATAAAAATCGGTCCAGTAGTTTCAGAGCATCTTCAATGCAAACAAACAAATCTTTCCTATTTATAATACAGGGTATTTTTTTCAAAGACTATCCAATTTTTTTCAGGAGGTTCAGACATACAGACAGTGGAAGTCATACGTAAGAAATTTTACTACGCACGCACAACGTAGGATTCGATACTTAGTACGCGTTACAAGTTACAGCACGAAGTGTATACGTTGTGTCGGTGTGTTTGTCACCGGCCGACTACAGCACGCGTACTACGAAAGCGCATTGACCATTGCGCTTTCGTCACGTTTTTTTAGATATTTTCAAATGGTTTTATTTAAGGAATCACAAGCTTTTTTAAATTTTTTTTATATAACACATTTTGTGTTCAGAAATACATAAAAATTGGATTAAACCTTTTGAAAAACCAACTAATACAGTATTAGTGTAGAATGTAGATGTCACTTGACGTAAGCGTTGCTAGTTATTACACGTCATGTTTGTGTATTTTGTTTAATGGCTGAAATGCTAATCAAAATTAAGAGCCCTCCTATTCACAGGCTGTCGCTGTCTCTGCTAGCCGAAATGACAAGGAAAGCATGTGACTTGAGCGTCACTTAATTTAACTAACGTTTCAGTACTCGGCTACATAATATTTTCACTAAGGTGTAGAGTTTGTGTAGTTAAGCTAAAGTAAAGGCGTGTAGAGTTAGAAGTTTGGTAGAATCAGAAGCTTGGTTTTACATGAGATACAGCTTTTTGACAGTACGAGTCATATGGTATCTTGGCATCACTTTACATGAAAATGGTGAGATACTTGCTTAATGGAGTTGTGATAATTTTACCGCGCAGAAACTTCAAGCGGTAAAAAATTACAGTACTTCAAATATTTAAACAAGCTACAAAAAGCTTTTTATTATTTGCAGTAAGTGTTTAATTTTCCTATTAATTGAGGCAAAATAAATAGCTATTAAGTAATTAATTAGACACTTTTATAAATTAAAACCAAATTACTAAGGAAATTAATTATAATGAAGACTATAATCGTAACATTATAATCTCGTTAATCTATTATTTGCTCTTCTTTTAATTGAATGTTCAATAAAAATAATAGAATATTATATATCTTCTACATGTTTTTCAACTTTACATTTTCCATACATTCAATGTAATCCATGCGTACCTACATAGTACCTACTCTCCACAAACACCTCAACAAAATAGGAGTCGGTGACACAGCGACTTGCAGATTCTGTGGGGAGAAGGACGAGACACCCCCTCACCTTCTCCTCGACTGTCCGGCACTTCAACAGAACAGAAATAGGTACCTTGGGTAGCAGGGATACTCCACCACAGAGGAAATTAATGGCACCAACTCCAACCATATCGTTCAGTTTATGAGCAGCGTAGGCCTGGGGCAGGTACTATACGTGAAAGAGTCACAATAGATCCACTTGGGTCGCAGACGTCAGGCTCCATTTTGACCTGCCTTCGGAAGGAAAAAAATACATACTACGTCAATATGGTTAAGCCTGACACCACGGGCGTAGCCAGGTTTTAGTTTCGGGGAGGGTCCAAGAAAATAAAACGACTACGGGGGGGGGTGTTAGTAATCAAAGTTCTGATTTAGGCTGTTGATTATTTTTCTAAAATAACTCATCTTTCAGATAGGGTTAATGGGGCGGCAAAATATGTTAATTGGCCTCGGGCGCAAAATTTCTAAATACGCCTCTGTATATTGGTCAGATCTCTGTATTATATATACCAGCCGGCCCATTTCGGGGGGGGTTTGAACCCCCTAAACCACCCCCCTGGCTACGCCCATGCCTGACACTATATGATCCGGAATCCGGAAGGCCATAGAAAATTCTGAGCATTGTAAAAGAACTCTGTGCTAATACGATAGAGCTGAAAATCGAACACACAAATCGAGTCAAATTTCAATGTCATATTCAACAGCTCGACACTCGAAACTTCGATTTTCAACTCTATCGTAACGGCCCGCCGGATTCCGAATCAAACAGTACCAGCCTTACTTTACCTACTTGGATATTGTCAAAATGGCTTATGTGTCGAATCGAAAAATGTTGAGAGAAAACTAAAAATGATTTTTAAATACCTATTCAACGATACCCCACTTGACATAGTTTGTTGAGTTTATTTTTTTTCACTTTCACAATATAGCGTCCAGTAGTCGCCATATTGAATATTCACTAACGTTTAGTGACACTCGCCGGACTAAGAGGAATCGATTCACATGCGAATCATAAAATTCGGTCTAGCGTTTGGTCTGTATAGTGCTTCAAAGGAACATACAAACATACATACATACATAGGCTGATAAACACATTATCACTCCTTTGCGTCGCGCAGTCGGGTAAAAAAGAAATCAATGTTGTACGAGCGTCGATCGAGCAAAATATTTACCTTCCTAAAACAATGGAAACAGAATGTTATTTGTTAAGTACAATCTCCAGCCGAAAGAAACTGTTGGCAGATAAAGTTAACGGCTACAGAGGGACACTTTAGTAGTTCGCAACTCTCGGAACACCGATATTGCGAAAACTCACGGAGAAATTTCCAAATTCTCGCGAAGACAATAAAACTTTTTGTGTGTAAGTACTCAGTTCTACCAGTCATTAGCACATTGTCTGGCTTAAACCAATTATCTCCTGTAAATGTGGTATCTCCACATCTCTACGACTGTGACATACAAACGTACAAGGCTCTTTTGGCACTTGGATGGGGGCGTATGTGTCGCAAATAAGAACAATATTTATTACTAAAAGTGAAATTTTACAAGACGGCGATGTTAGTACTGATTTTATCCACGTGCCAAAAGGTAAGTGTCGCAACTACAAAACAATACATAATACTAAAACTGACATTTTACAAGACGGCGAAGTTAGTTCTGATTTTGTCCACGTGCCAAAAGATCCTAGTCAGATTGTACATAGGCTTCCAAAATATACGTATTACCTAGCATTGGCGAAGCGTGAGATCTGCGGAATGATAAGCCACGTTAGCTAATATCTATTGTAATACAGAATATCGATACCTTTTAGGGTTTCGTTCCTCGAAAGGAAAAAACGGAACCCATATAGGATCACTTTGTTGTCCGTCCGTCTGTCTGTCGAGACCCTTTTTCTAAAGGAACACGTCGAGGTATCAATTCGAAATTTATATTAAATACTCAGATCTACTGTCCCTTAGAGTTGTAAAAAAATTAAACTTCTATGCCAACGTAATCAAAAGATACAACCGTTTATGCAACAAATTTCCGTAAATTTTCGACACCTTGAGTGTCATCAAAATCACAGGGTACTTCCCGTTAACACAGAATCTTGAAATTTGGTACGAAGCAACATCTAGGACAGATAAAGAAAAAATTGCGAAAACCGTAATTTTTTTTTACATCAAAATATAGTAAAAATATTTTTAATAATTTTAAATTTACTACCCCAGGTCATTCAAATACACAGATCTATTATACCTTAAGCTGTAACAAATTCACTACAGGTTTGTACAGAACTCTCGGTGCGCGAGTCCGACTCACATTTGGCCGGTTTTTATAATTTATTGCACTTAGCGCCATCTTATTCAAGGAAGCCGATACAGCGTCGAGTTGTATAAATATACGCCTCGCTACTGTTACCTAGGTACACATATTTACACAAATACTGTCAGATACATAGATATATATTATATTAAAAAGTGTCAGATAGTGCAAGATGGTGTGTATGGGTTAAGATGTAGGTATGGTAGTGCAATGTTTTTTTTTTATGAAATAAACCAGGAAACGAGCAGACGGATTGCCTGATGGTAAGTAGGGAATATTATTCGAATATTCGTTTTATTCGAATATTCGACGATTTCATTATTCGAATATGGCTGGGTTCAATATTCGAATATTTCGAATAAAACGAATAGTAAAAATATTTTATTTATTTATCAAAAATATGTTAATAATAGTAATAAACTTGTACATAAACCGGAATATTTCGTTATTTAATACATTACTTTTATTATTTATTAATATTGTCGTCAATAATATCCTAAAACAGATTTTACTACACTGTTTATGAAAGAATATATACAAATAAAATAATATTTAAGGTGAATATTTCCCACAGGCGTCAGCGAAAGAAATCCATACTCACACGCTTGTCAAAATAACCTAACCAAGAGCGTGTTATGATGTATCTAAGGAGGGTTCTGTACTATAAAGCGTAATACGATTATTAGTTTCTTAACCTTACTGTTCGATTTCGTTTAAAATAACTTTCTTAAAGAGAATTTACCATTATCTACCAGCATGGAATCTTCATAGTTCAGAAATGATAGAGAGGGGTGAAACCAATTTGGAGGCCGATTACTTGGAAATGGTTGACTTCGTAAATGTCATGTATAAAACTTTTCCTTTATTTTAAAAGACAATATTCAACACACTTAGCAACCGGGATGGCTTTCCATACACGTGAAGTGTTTATAACTATATAATAAAATTATATTTTTTATCAAACCAAAACCGATATCTAGACGCAATATAGCTAGAAGAGCAGATAGAAAGAGAGACAGGTGGACGAACAGAGTCAAACGATAAAGGATACATATTAAGTTGATTATTACAGTATTACACTGACCTGCAAAACAAAGTACAAATCGTTTCAAATTTCATATTTTCAAAATATTATAACAAGATTTATCAGCTTTATTTAAAATTAATGAATTATATATATCAGTAAATTATTTTTATCTTTAAACAAAAATTAACCATATTTTAAATCTTAGTCTTAAAGACTACATTTACACATTATATAAAATTGAAGTTTCGAATAACTCCTTGAGGCCTGATAACAGATTGGAGGAGGTTTGTCATACTGAAACGAGGTTTTAGAGCTGAATTATGCAATATTCTCTCCCATTCTTATATCAGTGCGTGTTTTAGTGCTGTGAGGGTACTAACTGTAGGTGATAATTTGCGGCTTCTGACTAGCCTTCTAAGCTCTTCTCAGGGTATACTTAATCGGGTTGAGGTGAGGACATTAAAGAGAATCCTTATGAATCTCTTGACCATATCTTTCTCCGGGTAGAGGTCCAATTGTCATTATGTGGCCACATACTCAGCGCGGTTTCCTAAAAGTATGCCAGCCCATTTTGTATGTACTATACTTGAGCATACTGCACTCTATCTGAAAAGTAAGCTTGAAGATATCCCAGGTCACGTTTACTTAGCCTCCCTTCAGAAGTTAACTTGTGAAGTTAGTGAGTAAATCCACTCATCTGGGACCAAAATTCTGGACCGTTCTCGTTCATCCTTTTGTATGTGTTCACGGACGTATCACAGTGTTGCTACTCGATACTAGGGCTCTTGAGTTTGGTCTCGAGGTGAGACCACTCGCCCTTCGCCTCTGTCTTATGGGATTCAGATTTACTTAAGCAAATCTTCTTCACTGTGCCGTCAGTAACATAGTTCCCTCTGGTCTGAAGAAGTTGTTTCTGAACTTAACTGCATTTAATTGTTGATTTTCAACAAGTGGAAACAAATGAACGGTCTTGCCAAGCGCTGAGTCTGCCATTCAATCCAAAGTCTTGCATGGCCTTGTCAAATATTTTTCAGTCTCTTTGTACCGTCGCTTCATCTTCTGAACGGTTCGTAACATGACACACTCTGTTCTTGTAGTACAACGCCTGATGCCTACTTCTGCACTGATGCCAACTTTCAGAAAAGCCATCAACTCATTCTTCAGGCTATGATATAATTTTTAAATCTATTGTTTTCTAACTTCCTTTTTGTAATAAGGCTCATCGTTGAAAAATTGAAAACATAAAGATACCAAAAACACGGATAACTTGAAAATGGAAAAAGGTTATTTTTGTTTTAAAGATTTTCCTCCCACTTTTTACCAACTATGAAGTTTTTTGTTATGATAAAATAACATTAAAATCTTTTTTGAGTGCTTTTTATTTTGACGGTTTATCTTGTTTACTTATTACGGTTTATATACACATGTACCGATTAGGTCTGGAGTAGACCATTATGACAGCACGATACTCGTATGTTTAGAGTTTTTAGCTGCACTATATTAGAACAGAGCACTATTTACAGTGCATTCCGTTTTTAGTGCAGTGTTCCAACTCTGTAAATATATTTCTCTCCAATCCTAAACAAACTGATATATAAATAATAAAGAAATATGTTCTGTAATATTCGTGTTCTTTATAGGTATACATTAAATTATACTATCAAAAGTTTAATTTAAAGAGTCAGACTGTAGGTCTGACTCTTTAAATCGATTGACTATGTTGAATCGATCAATAGCTTAACTCAATTAAAAACCAGAAAATACGAACCTCTAAAACAAACCCAAAAAATTATCTCCCTAGAGGATCTTTTCCTTAATTTTTTTAAGAAACCACTTAGTTGACAACCAAATCCATGGTCTGCTCCAGACCTAAACCGTTCATGTGCTAATAGTTTTAAAAAAGTAATTGCGATTTAGTATTTTAAGTTTTCAACTTAAAAGAAGATATTTTTATCAAAAAGACGTTAATTTTTTTTAGAGTAATTTGTGAAACATGTCACATTTTGATATTATTAAATATGCAGGTATATATAAACGCATTATATTACTTGTATTTAAAGTTTATTACTAATATTCGTATTATTCGAATTATTCGAATTAATTCGAATAGTGTTTTGCCATTATTCGAATTATTCGAATAGTAAAATTTGTCGAATAATAACATTCCCTAATGGTAAGCGATTATCGCCGCCTAGGGACACTCGCAACACCGGAGTTGCGACTTGCGGTCCTGGTCCTTCAAATCCCCCCCCCCCTTGGGCCTCCGGTAACCTCACTCCCTCACTCACTCGGCGAAACACAACGCAAGCGTTATTTCACGCCGGTTTTCTGTGAGGTCGTGGTATTTATGGGACAACTGTGGCTCTCCCACAGTTGTCCCAATGGGTTAAGATGTAGGTATGGTAGTGCAATGTTCTTTTTTATGAAATAAACCAGGAAACGAGCAGACGGATTGCCTGATGGTAAGCGATTATCGCCGCCTAGGGACACTCGCAACACCGGAGTTGCGACTTGCGTTCCTGGTCCTTCAAACCCCCCCCCCCTTGGGCCTCCGGTAACCTCACTCCCTCACTCACTCGGCGAAACACAACGCAAGCGTTATTTCACGCCGGTTTTCTGTGAGGTCGTGGTATTTATGGGACAACTGTGGTTCTCCCACAGTTGTCCCAACTATTAGTAGCGAATGCTGGTTGTCCTTCATAAGGAAGCCCTAACCTGTATAACAGGTAAAGATTTGAATGAGGGTCTTCAGAAGGTAAGTGATAAGTGAAGCCGATGTATAACTTCCCGAGAGCTTTTAGAGCCGATTATGTTTTTCCTCTTGACTCGGAAGGAATAAGCAAAAATAATAATATATTATGTAACACTCTAATAGGGAATATCTTCGGGAATATGCATAAATTATAAAATATAATAACCTAACCAAGAGCATGTCAGGACATGTCTAAGGAGAGTTCCGTAAATGTTGAATGTTGATTAATAATCAAAATATATATAAGTGAATAGTAACCAGATGTTCTTTAAGAATAAGTTTTATTCGATTTCTAATTTTAATATTCGCATTTCGCTAATCACATAACATTTGAGCATATTATTTTAGTCTATTACGATACCGCCTATCACAATCAAAGAAAATATTTACTCTAGCGCACTCTAGCGAGACCTCAAAGTAGGTACGAAGAATACAACCAGATACTTATAAAAATTTTAAAGCGCGACACCTGAGAGGTTATACATATCAGCGAGGTTTTCGATAGCGTGATACAGAATTTAAAGCCAATAACACAGCGACATCTAGTATTATTTTTCAAAACCAATCCACGATTTAAACAAGAGACTAGCGCCATATACCTAGTTTTCGTAAAGTTACTAGCAAATTGAAGCTTTTAATATTAAAGGTAGGTATTAAATTATAATATTTATTATAATTCGTTGGATCGTATCCAACGAAGGGCCGCTCGAATTGTTGACTGTCATTGTGTTTCAAACAGCTTGGACCCCTTGGAATTACGCCGAGATGTAGCTTCACTCTGCATCCTCTATCGGTTGTATCACGGGGAGTGCTCTGAGGAATTGTTCGGAATCATACCACCTGCAACTTTTCGCCATCGTCCCACGCGAAAAATATTCCATCCTCATCACCTTGATGAGTGGCAGTCTTCCACCGTGCGTTTCTCGTAACTTTCTGCCGCGCACTGTAAAACTCTGGAACGAACTGTCACCAGCAGTATTTCCGGACCTATATGACCTACAAACCTTCAAGAAGAGAGCGTATTCCCTCTTAAAAGGCCGGCAACGCACCTGCAGCTCTTCTGATGTTGCGAGTGTCCATGGGCGACGGTAGTTGCTTTCCATCAGGTGACCCGTTTGCTCGTTTGCCCCCTTATTTTATAAAAAAAAAAAAAAACAATAATACTATGGTAATTGATAACATAATTATATTCATGTGTTTTTAGTGTTATTAAATTATTGTAATAATTGGTAAAAGAGGCACATATTCGTAAAATTAATTTTTATATAAAATTTTACGTGTTTCAAAACTTAGCTCTATTTCTGGTAAAGAAACGTAAATTCGCAATAATCAGTATAATTACTGTAGCTCAGTTAGTCATAGTGTTTGTCCTTGGATGTAGGTTCAAAGTGGTTCAAACCCGACAGCATGTTTTATTTATTATTAATTTAAGTTATTTTTATTAATTGTTAATTTCAGTTTTTTTTTTAATTTTGCAACCAGTTTTGAAACATTATTTTAAATGATAATTTCACATGATGTATAATTATTCTGATTTGCTTTAATATGTTAATTTGTTTTTCTATAATTGCTCTAGAAATAGAAATTATGATGCGATTTCGTTCAAAATAGTTTTCCTAAAGAGTTTTTAGCACGATCTATCAGCATGGAAATTTGCAAGTTTCTATCTCCTATAGCTTAAAAATGCTAGGGCCCCCCCCCCCTTGCAAACTACTTTGGAGGCCGATTACTCGAAAATGGTCAACTTTATAAAAAAGTAACGTATAAAACCATGCCTTTATTTTAAAAGACCTATTCTACGATACCCCACACGATGAGGTAGAGTGAAAAAATATTTTTCATCCCCACTTCACATGTATGGAGAGCTACTCCTAAAATATAAAATTATTTTTTTTATGATCCCGAAACCGTGATCTATACACAATCTATAACTGCACCAAATTTCATAAATTTATATTCATAATTACAGGAGCTAGAGGCGCGGACAGACAGACAGACAGACAGACAGACAGACAGACAGACAGACAGACAGACAGACAGACAGACAGACGGACAGAGCGAAACTATAAGGGTTCCTTAAGTATTACGGAACCCTAATAAAAATGAACTTTCTATGAAAGTCGTGTTATGTGACGTCACGGTACACGTCCGATCTCTCTGTCTAATACTACTTTAAACGTTCATATCTTCGTTATTTTTAATGATATCAAAAAACTGATTTTACTATACGGTTTACCAAACAAGATAGATCTATATAAAATAATAAAAAATACGTGCACATTCCCTATTGTTAAGCTGTAAAGGACCATACTCACGGCGCATCCAGCAAATCCAGCACCGGTACTAATAGCCGTCAGTAGTGTCAATCATTTAAAAATTTTGCCTACAAATCCGCGACCTTGAGCTTGCAGGCTGGATGGTCAGTATGCCATATAAGTGAGCTGATAATGACAGTTTATAACCCTCTCAATGACGTGACGTGATGCTTTCAAATAAAAAAAACGCATCTTAATAGGACCATTCGTTTAGAAGCGACGATGTCACAGACAGACACATCAAACTTATAACACCTCTTTATGCGTCGGGGGTTAAAAATAAAGCAAGCCCTCTTATCCCAATCTTACCTTATGAAATTTTCTTTCGTAGAGCCTGATAGACTATAATTATTATCTAATGAAAACATCTGCTACAAAAATATTATTTTCTTATTCGGAAATCTTGTGTTAGGTAAGTTACTATTTCTACAACAATTAATTATTAACTCTCGATTCCATTTTTCATTAATTAGAAATAATATGTTTTTTTGATTCTCTACTGTAACTGGGAAAGAGGATATATCTGGGAAAATTAAGGAATTCAGACCGAATAATTCATGTAGTTTTGAAAGTTGCTACAGTTATTCCTAAAGGTGTCCAGATGAATATACTAAAAGCCCCCGAGGGAGGAACACGAGCCGGCGGTGGGGGAGGGGGGGAAAGGTCTCTTTTTCAAGGTTTTTGCTTGTGACTCAATTTATTTATAATATCTCTTTAGTGACTTCTACATTAATTATCTACATTAAATTCCCTATAAATTACGTCAAAACATTTTTACTGTACGAGCAATATTTTAGGAGATACAGAGTATTAAAGGTGATAAAAATAAGCAGCTAAATCGTTTTATAAATTTTAATTAAAAAAGATTAAACAATTTTTTTTGCACGAGTATGCCGACTTATCAATCAAATTGTGTTTCATCTTCGTCATCTTTATCATTAACATCGACGGGGGCTCCATTAGTACAAGCTCCTAGGCAGCCGTAACAGATAAGACGTGTGAACCAAAGTGGAAACCAAAATATTTTCCTCCCAAGAACTTCAAAAACATTCATTTTGTGGCAGGTTCCCTATTTTTTCGCATAAAATCATATGTCATAATTTTACATGGCATAATTTCATTTGACCTAATAGTAGTTTCGCATAATATTCATTTGTCATAACTTTCTTAGCATAATTTTTTTTCGCATAATTACTAAAAGCATAATAATTGTTAGGCATACTTATTGTAAGGCATATATTTTTTTACGCATAATATTCATTAAGAATAATATTTTTATGCATAATATTAAAAAGCATAAATATATTTACGTATAATGATATTTAAGCATACTATTATATTAACGCATACATCTTTGTAGCATTTTTTTTTCACATACTAATGAATGATAAATTCTACTGGGAATGCGAGTTAAGACGAAATGAGAATTATAATTGTAATTTTCGACTGATTACGAAATTAAACTCGGACAAAAAACACGAACTGCTATCTAAGAACATGCCAAGCTAATTATTTTAAACATGTTAGCGGCTTACGGGTGGCCCAAGGGCCACCCCGCCGCAACTTAACCTACTGTTACACATGTTATACTAGGTATATTAGTGTAATACCTGCTTTTAATGTTTCATAAATATGCGTTTAATTACCTTAACCGTGTTTTCATTATGTCGTTCCATTTTATGCATATTTGTGCCTTGTGACAGAATGCCTTGAATTTATTATGACAAAAAATATGCCTAACGAGTTTATGCCGAAAAACAATTATGCCAAAGTATTATTATGACAAGAAAAATTATGCCTTACGAGTTATGCCTTATTAAATTAGGACAAACAATATTAGTCTAAATGATATTTATGCCTAATGATGTAGTATGCCAAGAAACCATTATGCCAAAGTATTATTATGCGTAGTAAAATTATGCCAAGTGAGGTATGCCAAATGAAATTATGACAAATAAAATTATGCGAAAGAAGAGGATCCCTTTGTGGCATGGGTGTAGCTAGGTTTTAGTTTCGGGGGGGGGGGGGTTTGGTTCTTCTAGAAATAATGCCTCACACGAGAAGAACCAAAATCACCAAGCAATTCACCAACCTACTAATATTATAAATGTGAAAGTTTGTGAGGATGGATGTATGGATGGATGGATGTTTGTAACTCTTTCACGCAAAAACTACTGAACGGATTTTGATGAAATTTGATATGGTAGTAGTTTTTAGGCTCTGGATTAAAATATAGGCTACTTTTTATCCCGAAAAAAAAATACAGTGTTCCCGAGGGATACTTTATATATATACTATATAAGTATTATATTTATAGTTAAAAATACATTACTTTTAAAATACCGTTCCAAATAATGTCCCATATCGCATTAAATACACCATCTAAATATCGCATTATTTTAAATAATATTATTTTAATAAATAATAATAATTCCGACAGTAGAAGTTTTCCGTTATTTATTAACTCTGTGCCTACTGATAGCATGCCTTAAAAAAACAGACTGTCAAATTTAATTCGAATTTGACGTTTCCGTACGTCACTTTCACGCTCGTATACCAGCCAGCGAGAACCAAACTAGGATTAATCCAGTCAGAATAAAATGTCGTTGTAATACGAAAAAAGAACCAGCCACTTTAGGGCCGTATATTGAATTGCCTGTAAACTGCCAGGTTTTTTAAAAGATCATAATACGCATGGGCATATTAGAATATTTTTTCGTTTTTACCTGTTTAAGCTTTAAACCCTGAAAGACTGTGTAATTCGGTAAAATACAAATATCTATAGCCTAAGTTCTAAACCAAAAACGAGCGAGCGAAGCGAGCGATCAAATTTTTTTTCCTATTTTACAGGTTCAAACGTTCAACTATGTTCAAACGTTAAACTAAAATATAAACTTCGGGAAAATACCATAAAATCAACCGGCTAAAACAGAACATCGGTAATAAATAATGGAATGGCCTATACGTTAACCGCGAGCGAGCGCAGCGAGCGCGCAATTTTTTTTCCTATTTAATAGGTTCAATCTGTTCAAATTTTACACCCTAAAATACTGTGGAAATAGGATCATTTTATAATATACATTAGAATAATGGGCGCCATTTTTTTTAGTTTTTACCTGTTTATGCTTTAAAGCACAGTCTTTCAGGGTTTCTCCCTAAACAATGAATAACGGTGAACTTCGGAAAAATATCATAAAATGAACAAAACATCGCTACTAAAAATATAATAAGTTCTTTATGTTAACCGCGAGCGAGCGAAGAGAGCGAGAAATTTTTTTTTCCTATTTAATAGGTTAAGTCTGCTCGAATTTTAAACCCTAAAAGACTGTTACCCTGGAAAACTGTGTAATTCGAAAAATACAAATATTAAAATCCTAAAACTGAACGTCGGTACTAAATTTTATAGTTATATTTTCTGTAAGCCAAACACGAGTGAGCAAAGCGAGCGAGCAAAAATTTTTTCCCATTCTATAGGTTAAAATCTATTCAATCGTTAAACTTAAACACTGAATAACGGTGAACTTCGGAAAAATATCATAAACACTGAATAACGGTGAACTTCGGAAAAATATCATAAAATGGACCGGCTAAAACAGAACATCGATACTAAATAATATAATATGTTCTTAATGTTAAGCGCGAGCGAGTGAAGCGAGCGAGCAAAATCTTTTTCTATTTAATAGGTTAAATCTGCTCAAATTTTAAACCCTAATTACGCCTCTATATATGGGTCATCCACATGGACCAGCCAGCCCATTTCGGGGGGGGGGGGGGGGGTTTGAACCCCCTAACCCCCCCCCTAGCTACGCCCATGTTTTGTGGTTCTATTCTCTTTCTGCATAGTTTCAGTGGGTGTGATACAACCTCAGCTATTTACAGGAAGGGCAAAACATCAATTATCAAGATTTTTGATCAAAAGCCATTTTTGCGAGTTTCTTACGCCGGTTCTTCTCGGCGGGTTAGGGTTGAACCGGTGGTAGCTTTTTTGTTGACTTTCCGAAAATAGCTTTTTAAGTTTTATTTGGAAATAAAAAAATTTCATTTTCATTTTCATTCATTAAGTAAAGGAAATAGCAACTGTATTTTATGACCCAACATCAACTCCGGATGTTATAGCAGCAGCCGGAGAAAAAATGAGAAATCTGAGATTAACAGACATCGATTCACAGTTTTTCTGAAATCTTTTACAAGGCCAAACCGGATCTTTCTTCCCTCCTCCCTACCAAAGGGTCAGCGAAATATCACGCTTATAGAGTATTCCATCAAGTACAGGAGTGGCTTGGGAACTAACTGCCTCCTGAAATATGGGGTTGGAAGCGAGGAGTCGATGGAAACTTAGAACCAATCACGACCTTGGATCCTCCTGCTCCTGACGCGTTGTTAAATTCAATTTTTTGCCGATGTAAAAGTGGTTGTTCTGGAAAATGCAGTTGCTGGAAAGCGGGCATTAAGTGTAGTCTTATCTGTAACGGCTACCTAGGAGCTTGTACTAATGGAGCCCCCATCGATGTTAATGATAAATAAAGATGACAAAGATGAAACACAATTTGATTGATAAGTCGGCATACTCGTGCAAAAAAAATTTTGAATTTTTTAGAATTAAAATTTGTAAAACGCTATAGCTTCTTATTTTTAACCCCCGACGCAAAAAGAGGGGTGTTATAAGTTTGACGTGTCTGTCTGTCTGTCTGTCTGTCTGTCTGTCTGTCGGTCTGTCTGTCTGTCTGTCTGTGGGTGTGTCTGTCTGTCTGTCTGTCTGTGGCATCATAGCTCCCGAACGGATGAAGCGATTTCAATTTAGTTTCTTTTGTATTAAAGGTGACTTACATGCGAGTGTTCTTAGACATGTTTGATGAAAATCGGTTGAGTCGTTTAAAAGTTGTGGGGGGTGAAAGCGGGGAAGAAAATCCGAATGTGCAAATATACTCGAGTAAGGTCTCAAATGAAAGCGCACTGAAAGAGAATAGTGATGACTTAATCGACAGTATTCGTAGCTTCGTTTGATGAGAAAATTGGTGGTGGGAAGATCAGCCGTTTGAAGATGATCAGCTCTTTTCTAGTTGATGAGGGGATCTGACTAACTTTCCAATGTCCGATCGATTCAAAATTTGGTACTGTGTTACTTCAATGATATATATTCAAAGAACATGCTAATGTAACCATGACCTGATCAGCAGTTTGAAGATGATCAGCTCTTTTCTAGTTGATGAGGGGATCTGACTAACTTTCTTATGTCCGATCGATTCGAAATTAGGTACCGTGTTACTTCAACGATATTCAAAGAACATGCTAATGTAACCATGACCTGATCAGCCGTTTGAAGATGATCAGCTCTTTTCTAGTTGATGAGGGGATTTGACTAACTTTCTTATGTCCGATCGATTCGAAATTTGGTACCGTGTTGTTTCAACGATATTCAAAGAACATGCTAATGTAACCATGACCTGATCAGCCGTTTGAAGATGATCAGCTCTTTTCTAGTTGATGAGGGGATTTGACTAACTTTCTTATGTCCGATCGATTCGAAATTTGGTACCGTGTTACTTCAACGATATTTAAAGAACATGGTAAGGTAACCATGACCTGATTAGCCGTTTGAAGATCATCTTTTCTTTATTAGTTGATGAGGGGTCGTCCACATGTCCTATCGATTCGAAATTTGGTACCATGTTACTTCAATAATGTTGAAAGTATGTATATGGTAAGGTAATCATTATTTATACCTACTTTAAAAATGATAAAATAAAAGTAAAATTAAAAATTTTAAAAACCCCCGACACAAAAAATAAACTCTAAAAAATAATAAATAATATTTTAAACCTATTATAATTATATTATCACATATAATATTAAGTAAGTTGAAATAATTTTATTTTCCAATCGTCGTCTCGTCGGGGGACCGCTATGTGAAAAAAACACGTGTAGTCGCAGAATGAACAAAAGAATTTACTCCGAAAAAAATTTGCTCATACCTACTTAAATGTAATTCGTAATAATTAATTAGCTGTTGTTGTAAAAATACTTTATAAACTTTAGCGGTCCCTCGACGAGGCGACGATTGGAAAATAAAATTATTTCAACTTACTTAATATTATATGTGATAATATAATTATAATAGGTTTAAAATATTATTTATTACTAGCTTTTCCCCGCGACTTCGTCCGCGTGGAACATTTAGTTTGGGATATCGCTAAAATTTACCCGCGACTTCATTTACGTAGAAGGAGAAGCGCATCCACCTCACGACTGCCCGCCCGCGCTGCGCGCCGTACTTATAGCGCGCATGATTATTTTATTACTGCGATATCTTCTAAAATACTCATTGAAATCAAATGAAGTAAAGGCAAATTTCTTCTAAATGAAATGCTTGTAATGAATAACGTATTTACTTGGATAATGACTAATATATTCTTTATGAAAACACCTTCACAAATAATGCTTACTTTTAGAACAAATTTGGTTAGTATAAAAAGGTGATAGTGAGCCTACCTTAAAAGATAGACATATACTGTCGCGGACTTTTTTTTAGAACTTTTAAAGGGGAACAATTCTGCCATACATCATTTTAGCGAAACTTTAACCGTTTCCGCAGCGTACGCAGCGAAAACTCTCAAAAGGAAAAAAATACCCCCGATTTTGTAACATTCTTGATTTTTGCTCCGCTCGTATTGAGTTTAGCATGATGTTATATAGCCTAAAGCCTTCCTCGATAAATGGACTATTCACTACAAAAATAATTTTTCAATTCGTACCAGTAGTTCCTGAGATTAGCGCGTTCAAACAAACAAACAAACAAACAAACTCTGCAGCTTTATAATATTAGTATAGATTTTTTAGAGTTTATTTTTTGTGTCGGGGGTTTTTAAAATTTTTAATTTTATTATCACCTTAAATACTCTGTATCTCCTAAAATATTGCTCGTACAGTAAAAATGTTTAGACGTAATTTATAGGGAATTTAATGTAGATAATTAATGTAGAAGTCACTAAAGAGATATTATAAATAATTTTCGAGTCACAAGCAAAAACCTTGAAAAAGAGACCTTTCCCCCCCTCCCCCACCGCCGGCTCGTGTCCCTCCCTCGGGGCTTTTAGTATATTCATCTGGACACCTTTAGGAATAACTGTAGCAACTTTCAAAACTACATGAATTATTCGGTCTGATGGACAATTCTGAAACAAATTTTCTTAGACTAATAACGGAAATCCATGGACAGCGGCGACAGGTCGCTGTCATTGCCATATTATGGAAAATGTTATTTTTTTGTTTTGTTTAATTATCTCTTTTTTGTTTTAATTTTTTTTTCTTGTGTAAAATATATCCATGTTTGTGTTATTGTGTCAGAGGAAAGGAATAGGTTATTTTTGATTTGATACTTATTCCTATACTCATAATTACCTTTCACTTACTCACTTTCATTCAGAACAAACAGATTTTATAGATAATGTTCTCATAATAACATTATGAGAGAAATATAGAGAACATCTAAATATTATAAGCAATCCTAAGTGACTCATTTATCGGCGCACAGCCGAAACTACTGAACGGATTTTGTTGAAATTTAGCATACAGATAGTCGTAATGACGTAGGCATTCACTAAAAATAAATTTTTGAAAATTCGTCCCCTAAGGGATGAAAAAGGGGTTAAAATTTTGTATGGAAATTGAACTCCACGCGGAAGAAGTCGCGGACAAAAGCTAGTTTTATATAAAAGCTGTTTGTTCTGAGTTTGGTGCTAATGCTAAGCGTACTGAAGTCCTATATATTGTTAAAGGACTAAAGCATGACCATTGACCACCACACAAGAATAGACATACTGACAGATTGCATGGACAAAATGACAGCTTTCCTTTATCAATCAAAATAAATTTCTCCGGTGGTGTTGCTACGCGTGTGCCTATAATTATCTCTAGGCACTTTTAAGGCCCTCCCCCGAGCAAAAGACCTTGAGGCGGTCAGCCGCATAAATTTTTCACATAACTTAGTTCAAAATTGACCAAAAAAAAAAAATTAAACGGCGAATATCTAGCTTATGAAATTGCCTATCTATTGGTGTGTGTCCCAAATAAAGTTTACTTGTAAATACTATGGAGACGCTGAAACTATAATTCAATGAACATTCAATTATAGTTTCAGCGTCTCCATAGTATTTACAAGTTAATTTTATTTGGGACACACACCAATAGATAGGCAATTTCATAAGCTAGATATTCGCCGTTTAATTTTTTTTTTTGGTCAATTTTGAACTAAGTTATGTGAAAAATTTTCAACTGAGTTATGCGGCTGACCGCCTCAAGGTCTTTTGCTCGGGGGAGGGCCTTAATAGACCATTTATTAATTTTATTGCTTTTCTATTTATAATTATAATTATTTTAACCAGTGTATACGTCACCGTAAAATTGTAAAAACCGTTAGATTGTAATAAAACTAGTGAAATTGTAAAATGTTGATAGACTTCCGACGCGAATATGCTGCCTATAATATAAGATATTATTTTTCGTAAGGTTATATATAGTTATGAATATTTTGACATATTTTTACAATCTCGTTAGTTATTTTATAATCTAACGGTTTTTACAATTTTACGGTGATATACACATGCCTGTAGCAACCAAATTAAAAAAGTTTAAGTAACCCCCGAATTGACAAGCAATGAGCTGATGATGATGAATTAGAGCTAAGAATACTCGATCATGTCAGATATCAAACAAAAAATCCAGATCAAAATCGATACATCCGTTTGGGAGCTACGATGCCACGGGCGGACACACAGACAGACACGTCAAACTTATAAGCCTCCAGCCTTATTTTTGTCGGGATTAAAAAAATTGAGAATGCTCTTGATGATTGCAAATTGCTATTAAGAATTATAATATGTTATTAATAACGTAATTATCTACGCTAATAAGTTATATCTAAAATATACAAAAATATTTTCTACGTTCAAAATTTGCCTATGTTATTTTCCGTGGTCTGCTCTACTATTAAGTACACGTGCCAAATTCCATTAAATATTCCAGTAGTTTCGAGCCTATTAAAAGCAAACAAACAAACATACAATCACAATTTTTTAAATATTAGTGTAGGATTTTAACTAAGCAACATTCGTCGGTGTTGGTACAACTCCCATAATACATTTACGAAATTTTATCAAATCAATAATCATCTACTGAAAACTTAGCTGAAAATGTTTCAACATAATACAGCAACAATGAACATGTAACGGCAAAGCTTATGAAAATAAACTTACTTGTAACGTCGAACTAAGCTATTTTCAACTAATGCCTGTCTCGATTTCCGATACAGTAACAACTGAAGAAAACTTCACAACAAACTTTGCTGTCTTTGAAAGTTATTTTCTACGCTAAATAAGTCTATTAAATCACATTAAATGTTTATTTCATTATACCATAGTTTTTCTTATCAACACGTAAGTTCACGATCGTTTACGTAGAACTCTACCGTGACTCTACACACGACCGTTCGCGAGCGAGGCTGGTCGCCTACTGGCAATCGGCAGCTGGCTTCAGACTCAGCTGCCCGCTGAAATGAGAGCGCCCAGCCTCCGAGGTTTCAATGCTTTGGAGATCACTAACCCCACTGAAGCCTACTTAGGGCTGCCACATTCATTGAATTGAGCTTGCTATAACAACTTTTTACCCGACACTTTTTTATTTAAATTCAAAATACATATCACAGTCATTAGTCATCAATAATAAACATTGTATAAGCAATTGCTTATACAATGTTTATTATTTGAGCTAGATCACAACGTAACAATCATGTGCATACAACTTAACAGTAATAATTAGGTAACAATAGCTCTACATTAAATATAAATAATTACAAGGTACAGAGTTATATTTGCGTGCTACATAAGGTTAAAAAGAGTATTTTAAAGTAAAATATTATGAAGGATGTCTTTTACAATTTTGTATAAGATTCGAAATTGTTATCAAAGATGTCTAATTCCGGATTATCTTTTCCAAAATCATTGTATTGCCGGGCCATACGCGTCAATGGGTTGAAGGAGATGTTGTTTTTATAAACTTGTAGAGAATGTGGTCGCTGTTGTAGAGCAAATATATTTGTGCATTTAGCTCCACGAGCACTAAATTTAATATTAAAGTTAACGTTAGAAAGTAAATCCGGAGAATCGATAAAATAATGTATGATTTTGTATAAATATAACAAATTGAAATATATGCGTCGGCTTTCAAGAGTCTGTATTTCAAACTATGTATGTCTATCTCGCGATAGACATACATAGTTTTTGAAGTTCAAATTTTCAAAATGAAATTTTGAAAATTTGAACGCCCGGGGTTTTGGCGATAACAGAAAAGTTTGAGAAATTGTCTCTGAACGCGCTCTATTTCCTCTATATGTACTTGATAATTCGGCGACCATATGGGGCTCCCGTATTCTAAAATAGTTCGGCGACTCCCGACTACGGCGAAGCCTACTTTAGCAGTCTATGTATGTATGTTTGTTCCTCCGTATAAAAAATCTTAGGCCTTTTCATCCGTTAATGGATGATTTATATAGTATTCTCCGAGCGAAGTAACCACTCTTGAAATACTGTAGTACCTAGGACAGTTGGTTTTTTAAATGTCGTATGGTTGCCCAAGTACATACGGCCTTCTCACAACATAGTCAGCCTAGTCCAGAGGAATGACTGGTCAATACGTCTGGGGCCAACTATGTGCGGGTTTCATCATGATGTTTGCCTTCACCATTAGAGCGTCAGTATAATGTACTTGAGATACGAAAAAGTCTCATTGGTACAAGCCACAACCTGGGATTCGAACCTGCACTCTCTCGAGTGCGAACCAAACTGTCTACCCACTAGGCCATGGAGCTCCTCCGTATAATATAGGCTATTTTATAATTTACGTAGACGGGTTATAATTTTTATAAAAATTGTAGTTATCACGTTGATGTATGCTAGCTATATACGTAACGGTATACCTGACAGGTTTGCCTGTTAGATAAACCGGGGCAAGTGTTTTGCAGATCTGTATAGGTTTCCATTCTGGAATAACCGTGCAAACAAATCTGTCCGATACACATTTCCGTGTATGGCTGGCTAGCTTTAGAATTTACAAGCTGTCCCGACACACGTTGTTCTGTCTTAAATATGAACTGGAATTAATAAATAACTACACCCTACGTGCAACCTACGTCCTATTCCTACACCTACACTTACTCCTACAACTTTTCCAATATTTCTCAGCGTTAGAACCTTCCCTGAACTTCCACAATAGGGAATATGCATAAAATATAAAAATAGCTTAAAACATGATACTAGACTGAAAAATAAAGGAAATAGCGAAAAAAAATTAAATATCTGTTGATAAATGAGCAAGATATGAGCGGTCAAAGTTTGTAATCTATCTCTTTCTAGCAAAACGAAATTTAGTATGAACTTTCTATGAAAGTCGTGTTATGTGACGTCACGGTACACGTCCGATCTCTCTGTCTAATAGACTACTTTAAACGTTCATATCTTGGTTATTTTTAATGATATCAAAAATCTGATTTTACCATAATATGATTTACCAAACAAGATAGATCTATATAAAAAAAAAAAAAATACGTGCATATTCCCTATTATTTCAAGGGCAAAAGAGCTAAATCGGTCCAGCCATTCTCGAGTTTCGAGTCCCTTGGGAACGGTATAAAAAGTATCCTATATAATTCTCCTGGTTTTAAGATATATTCCCACTAATTTCAAGCCAAATCGATCCAGCCGATCTTGAGTTATAAATAGTGTAACTACCACGACTTTCTTTTATATAATACTAGCTGTCCCGACACACGTTGTTCTGTCTTAAATATGAACTAAAATGAATAAATAACTACATCTACTCCTATAACCTATACCTTTTCCAATATTTTTCACCGTTTAAACCTTCCCTGATATTCCACAATTATTTCAAGACCAAAATTAGCCAAGCCGGTCCAGCCGTTCTCGAATTTTGAGTCCCGCGGGAACGGGATAAAAAGTATCCTATGTCCTTCTCCTGGTTCTAAGCTACCTCCCTACAAATTTTCAGCCAAATCGGTTCAGCCGATCTTGAGTTATAAATAGTGTAACTAACACGACTTTCTTTTACATAATACTAGCTGATCCGGCAAACTTTGTTCTACCTTAGAGGCAATAAATGAGCAGATTTTGGATTTCATTAAGTGCAATTTTTCATTAGGATAATAGATATAATTAAAAAGAAATCAATTATTTTAATGATTAAAATTAAAATGGGCCATGTATTTTGGTGCATGGGTTGCAATCTTTAGTAAAGCATCTTGTAATAGACGACATTTTTGATAAAAAGTAGCCTATGTCTACGTTTATATCTGTGCCAAATTTCATGATGACCGGTTAAGTAGTTTTTACGTAAAAGCGTAAATACAGTATTTCACGGGAACCGTACATTTTCTGCAATAAAAAGTAGCCTATGTTCTTTCCTATGCTCTACTTTATATCTGTGCAAAATTTCATGATGATCGGTTAAGTAGTTTTTACGTAAATGCGTAAATACAATATTCCACGGGAAATGTATATTTTCTTGCAATTAAAAGTAGCCTATGTCCTTCCTCGTGGTCTACTTTGTATCTATAGCAAATTTCATGATGATCGGGTAAGTAGTTACGTAAAATCGTAAATACAGTATTCCACGGGAACCGTACATTTTTATGCAATAAAGAGTAACCTATGTTCTTCCTCGTAGTCTACTTTATATCTGTGCAAAATTTCATGATGATCGATTGAGTAGTTTTTACGTAAAAGCGTAAATACAGTATGCCACGGGAACCGTACATTTTCCCGCGATAAATAGTATCCTATGTCCTTTTCCTGGTTCTAAGCTACCTCCCTACCAATTTTCAGCCAAATCGGTTCAGCCGTTCTTGAGTTATAAATAGTGTAACTAACACGACTTTCTTTTATATATTAATATAGATATAGATTACTATATATTATAATTCTGATGTTTCACATTCTAGTTTCACAGTCAGATATCCTGTATTTATATTTCTAAATGGTGTTATTGGTTTTTAATTGCAATGCAAATATTAATTTCGCAAGGATATAATAAGCTATTTATTTAATAAAAGGCTATCGTAAGATAGATGTTCGAGTCAAGTTAGTAATACATAGGAAAATATAGATACGAAAAAATTATTTTAGCGAACAAACTTGCATGGGACTTGAATAACAATATTAAAATATATGTATTAACGGACCATTTAAAGAAAGTTTTATGTTGTGAGTTTGCACATAAACTTTTATGAATATAGTCTGTCGCAGCTATATCCTTCCTGTTCGGCCGATTTGGATATTTTTATATACGCGGATGTTTCTGACGCAGGTATTTATTTTAATTATTCATGTTTAGTTAAATTAAATAAATAAATTTATTAAAAATTAATTACGAAAGTTTTAGATGATGTTAAAAAAGGGTTTATAAGACGTGAATACATAATGTATTATTATAACGTAACGTTTCTAGTTTTTAAAATCCCCAACCCCCCATGGGCCTCCGGTCACCTCACTCACTCGGCGATACACAACGCAAGCGTTATTTCACGCCGGTTTTCTACGAGGCATGTTATTAATCCGGTCGAACCGGGCCATTCATAGGTTGTAGAGTGAAAAAAATATTATATTACTTTACTATCTCCTTCCTATCTTCTCGATCGATTTAACTTTGCTCGACCCCTCGATATCCCTTCTACGTCCAATGTTAGAACACATATTTCCCTCCCATCCCATCGCTCGAACTTTTACTCCTACTCCTTCACCGTTCATGCAGTCAGATTGTGGAACTCGCTTCCCCACACCGTTCGTGACAATCCCACCATTATTATATTTAAAAGACGATTGAAAGAGCACTACCTCGAAATTCAATCAATATAAATACCGTTATTATAATATATACATATAGTATGTATCTATTATAGGTATAATAGTGTTATATTATTTTATCGTACCAACTATGTATTGTATTTTATATTTATTATGTAGGTATGAATATTTTGATAGTATACACGACATATTATGTTCTTAATTCTAGTAAAGATATAATATTATGTAAGTAGTGTATTTGTAATTGTGCACGTTCTATCTGCTGTCTTTTACAATCTCTCTCCGTAGGGCTGCTGTAAGAAATTTCTTTTTAGAAATAAGCAGTACCTTTGTGTCGTCTTTCTCTGTTAAATTGTGATGTTATCTATTTTCTTGTGTGCAAATTGTTAAATAAATAAAACAAATATAGTACTTTTCACTTTTGCTATTTACTATTACTATATCACTTTACTATTACTATATTACTTTACTATTACTATATTACTATTACTATTTACTTTACTATTTACTATTACTATATTACTATAATATTATAAATGTGAAAGTGTGTCTGTCTGTCTGTCTGTTACCTCTTCATGCTTTAACCGCTGAACCAATATTGATGAAATTTGGTACAGACATACTTTGAGTCCTGGGAAAGGACATAGGATAATTTTATGCCGAGTTTTTATGAGTACAGTGTTCCCGAGGGATACTGTATTTACGCGGATGGAGCCGCGGGCAACAGCTAGTATTACTATAAATTAATATGATGTAATTCGTGTACCTACAGCCAATTCGCGTCTACAAAATCCTATATTATAAACAAATAAAAAAAAAACGTAAACCCCGAATTGTCAAGCAGTGAGCAAGGTGATGATGATGAATTGTAGCTAAAACACTTTCTGTTGAAATAATCAGTTTAGAAACAAAAAAACTTGCTTCTAAATTGAACCTTTCGTTTCGGACACACAGACAGACAGACACATAAAACTTATATTATCCCTCTTTTTGCGTCGGGGGTTAAAAACTAGGTTATTACGCCATTATGTTATGTGGGCCATAGCATAATGGCCCACATAACAACAATTACGGCCTATATAACTTCGCATGGGAATGCATATATGACACAACCTCCTTGGTCACTGCACCTTAACTATGTCAATCTGTTTTCGCTCTCTTAATCTCATTTCTGTAACGGATAATAACTCCCCACACCGATCTCGGTGACGGTGGCCGGTTTCATTGAAACCAGGCCAGTTACGCAGGAGTAATTTTATAGTGCCCAAGTGTGTGTGCAGTACACAAGAGCACTCTCTCTTCCTATACTCTCGTAATCCAATGGGACGGATAAGTGATAACCTAAAGAAATAACCACGACTGACGAGGGATGAGACGCAGGTCCGACTTTTTACATGCCCATCCGACGCACGGATCATCTTTCTTGTCAGACAATCAGGTGATCAGCCTGCATTGTCCTAACCAAACTTGGAAATAACATTTTTTGTTGTTCCAATGCGGTAATCGAACCCACAAACTCCGAGTCGAGAGCCAATGCTCTAACCACTAGACCACGAAGGCTGTTAAATCCTCGTGTAATAAGGGTAGAGATGTGATAAACGGCTTAAAATTAAAAGTTAACTTATCCGTTATTAAATATTCAAAAGCAACTTTTGTTAACTGCTTAGTTGCTTATTTGCTTATCTACTTATTGCCACTTATAATGTTTTTTGCGCTTATGTTACGTTTTTCGATCGCTAAAACTGATTTCAATGAACTTTCCTTCGTACTTTGCAGGCTTAGGACTGTCTGAAATATGAATAATATTAATACGAATTATTGCGTAACGTAATATAACGTGTTTTCGTCAACCCGCAAAGCGCAACTAACAAAAAGTGAATAAACATGAAAAAGCATATTAGTTATAAGTACAAAAAATAACCTGTTTAAATAAGTGGTGAGCTACATTAAAGAATTTTCACTCTTATTGCGCTGTCATAAGAACTATTTTTCTTTGCTCATACCACACTTATGGCTTTATGACTATAAACGATATAAACGATAAGTATAAGTACTAAACGCTTACATTTATAAACGACTTTTGTACTTATTTATAAAAGCACGCTTTTTTAAACGCTTTAAGTTTAAACGGCCATCTCTAAATAAGGGGCAGCTTACATGGAGACGCGAGGCGCACTTTTTATGATGCGTTTCAAAATTGAACTTTGTTCTCAACGTCGGGAAAAACACGCGTCGCGATGTGCAACGTAGTGCGGCTCGCAATTCAAACTCTTGCAAATGAAAGGTGTCGTTTTTGTCTATACTAAATTACTCAAATCAAATCAAATCAAATCAAATCATTTATTGCAAGAATGTGGTGGTATACATGAGGTCTTACAAAGTTACAAATAAAATAGATCCTACATTCTGCCATCAGAATGGCGTGTGCAATTATTAACATGCCAGATGCGTAAATTTATTAATATAATTAAGCCACAAATCTTAATAAACTCTTAACAAATTAAACATTTAAATATAATTAGTAAAAATACAAATGTCATAGGCAATAAGAAATTAATTTTAATAATTAATGTCAAAAAAAATGTATGTAACAATTAAAAAATAAAAAGAAGACAAAGAAACATAACTTGACAAGTCAAAAAAATACTGAATAGGTAGGTATGTAAGTAAGTACGTTTAAATTCTAGCGTGTCACATAGGTACGTGGCATCCTAATACAATCTAACGAACATATTGTGTACAATATTTTATTATGAATTCACAAATCTACGTGTTTACTAAAAGTTATAAGATTTACAAACTATAAAGGGCGAAAAACGTAGCTCACGGGCGAAACCATTCGTCCCGCTGTTTCACATTGTCCTCCATAACACAATGTGCATTATAATACAGGTATAGTAATATTCTATATTTAATAGTATTTAATATATTATACTATAGATCTTTTATTATAGGATTTTTATTATTATTACAGCACCCATAGGCAAAAGTAAAAACGTGTGTGAAGCAATCATTTAACATTTTCACCATTGACACGTGGTGTATACATTGAAGGTAGGTAATAGTTTTATTAACCTATAAAATATCATGAGATAATATTATGATTGTCTTGTACCTACTGAAAGCATTTCAATTTTTTTTTCAGCATCCAAAAATATAATATATTATGGTGAAACAAAGAGAAGATATTGTCAACAATTTGTATTAATAATTAATCATTATAAAATTGTTAGTTAGTGTAGTTCAACATATTGTCATTATTAAGTTTGAATATAATGAAAATGTCAATAAGTGCATAAATAAGTCAAAATCTATAAAATCTTTATGATAATATGTTAAAAAACAATTTTTATTCAGCAATTTCAATAGTGTCAGGAATTAAAATATAATCAAAACAAATTTCATATGCGATTTCAGCAAAAACATAGGTCATACAGAATAGTTAATGTCATAGTATATTAGTCATTTAAAAATTCTTTAAGGTTATAGTATGATTTCTCTATTAACAATTTTTTTAATTCTCTTATGGAGTGTTTTTTTGATAGTAGTTTAATATGTGCCGGCACCTTATTATAAATCTTTACACACATTGCATATGCATTATTTAAGTATAAACTTGTTTTAGGTGTTTTGTCTATGATTAGTCTATTTGAATTTCTGAAATATTTTATAGGTATCTTATCTACTAATTGAGTAAAAATGTGATTGTTGTCAATTACAAATTTAAAAATTTCCAAAATGTACATGCTTGTTAAAGTCAATATATTATATTGTTTAAATATAGGCTTACATGATTCGTATGGTGGAATCTTAGCTATGGCACGGAGACATTTTTTTTGTACAATAAATGCTTTATCTATGTGTGTGGAATTTCCCCAAATTACGAGTCCATAGCGCAAGACTGACGAAACATATCCATGATAGGCCATCATTGCAGTCTGAATACTTACTGTCCACGCTAATGTGCGTAAGACAAATACAAATCTGTTTAGTTTAGAACACACTTTTTCTATGTGTGCATGCCAGTTACAATATTTATCAATTTGTATGCCTAAAAATAAGTTCTCATCTACTTGGTCTATAATTTCATCTTTATATCCTAATTTAAGTTGTAAAGGGTTTTTATTGTAGCTTCTAAATTGTATATATCTAGTTTTATTAAGATTGATTTTCAGATTATTAGATGTAAGCCATTGAATTATTTGTTCAAGTATTAGATTGATGTCAGATTCGATTTTATTCATGTCTGATTTATTATTATATTTAAATAGAATTGATATGTCATCTGCAAATAATGTCAATTTATAATTAGTCTTTATTGGAATGTCATTGATATAAAGTAAGAATAATAAAGGACCTAGAACTGAGCCTTGTGGGACTCCAAATTCATTTAATAGGCTTTTGGATTTACTGTTTACTAATTCTTTATTTATGTTGATATGCTCTATAACCGTGTATTGTGTCCTATTTTCAATAAATGACTTAATCCAGTTAAGCGCAGGTCCCCTTATTCCCATTCTGCTTAATTTTTCGAGTAATAGTTTATGAGACACAAAATCAAATGCCTTAGTCATATCTATAAATGTAACTATACAATGGTCCTTGTCATCAATACTGTTAATAATTTGATTAGTTATATTAAAGCAAGCTTGTTGTGTAGATTTATTTTTCTGAAATCCGTACTGTTCATTTTTTAATAAGTTGAATTTATTTATAAAGGAAGTCAATCTTTTGTGCATTGCCTTTTCAAATATTTTTGATATAATAGGAACTAATGTAATAGGTCTGTAATTCTGTAGCTGTCTTCGATCGCCTTTCTTATGCAAGGGTTTAATAATTGATGTTTTTAGTTTATCAGGAAAAGCACCGTTCGTAAAAGATGTATTTATAAGCACTGTTAAAATTGGAGCTATTATATGCTTACATTTCTTTATTATTTTTGTGGAAACTTCATCATAGCCAACTGTATTAGTATTTTTGAAAGAAGAGATAGTTTGTAATATTTCATCATAAGTGCATGGGTTCAAAAATATACTCATAGCATTATCGTCGATAAAGTTTGTTAGTTTTAAATTTGAGTTTATATGAACGTTAGTAGTTTTAATAAAATATTCGTTAAATGTATTTGCTATGTCTAGAGGTGTGATAATTCTATTATTATTTAAATTAATTATTTCTGAAATAAGTTTTTTTTCATCACTGTTGGTCGAGAAATTTTTAACAATGTTCCAAGAAGCTTTGCACTTATTTTTTGCTGTTGCAACATATTTAATATTTGAATTTAGTTGGGCATATCTAAAGCACTTTCTTAGTGTTCTACTATATTTTTTATATTTATTTTTTGTTGTTATATTATTCTCCCGATAGGCCCTAGTTTGTAATTTGCGTTTTGTTTTGCAACTTATTTTTAAGCCCTTGGTTATCCAGTGTGGCAATGTATGTTTTTTTGTAACCTTGAGGCGGACTACAGGGAAGCAGAGTTTGTATAACAGTACGAATATGTCATAAAATTTGTTGAAAGATTCATTTAAATCATTTAGATTATGACATTCATGAAAGGAAATGCTGGCTAGATAATTTTTAAATTTTTTTATATTGTCATTGTTATAATCTCTTTTATAAATATAGTGATATTTGTTTATGCTACTTTTATATCCTTCTATTGTTATTGAAATTAGTTGGGCTGTATTATGGTCAGAAAGACCCAAATGTAACAGTTCGCTATTTACATTAGTCAAATTACTTATTATATTATCAATGCATGTCAAATGTCTTGTTGGCTGATTAAAATGTATTTTTAAATTATAATTACTTGAAATGTCTCGTAAGGTATCTGAGTCTTTAGTTTTTTTAAGTAAATTTATATTAAAATCTCCTGCAATAATTATATTTTTATTAGATTTTTTACATAAGTAATGCAATAATGTGTCAAACTTTTGAAAAAATGTACTTATGACTGAGCTGGGAGTTCTATATAAGCAAATAATAATCATGTTTAAATCCAAAATTTCTATACCACAACATTCAAAAACATTGTCACATAAAAAGGTAAAGTCAATACTACTGTAGTATGAGAACATATTTTTTTTAACAAGTATACAAACACCACCCCTTTTTTGTTTTTTTGACCTTGAATAAAATGCTGCTAAAGTATAGTTATTTAAGTTTATATTTGTTTCTGTACCTTTTTTAATAAATGTTTCAGTTAAGCATATTACGTCAGGCTCTTTATTATTAGATTTAAGTTCTATAAGTGCAATTTCAAGCTGACATCTTTTAGCATGAAAACTTGCAATATTGTGATGTATTATTTTAATTTGTTGTTTTTGATTTTTCACGAAAAAGAACTTTTGGCTTAAAATAATCTGTAATATATTTTTGATTTTTTTTGTCACTTTCAAATGTTTCGTAGTACTTAGTTTTAATTAGATCCGAGTTACTTAGATTTTTACTTTTATTGTAATATTGATTTTTATTCTTAACATAATATTGTGGGTGTTGTTTTTGTCTAGAGATATTATTGTATGTTTTTACCTTGTATTTTTTTATAAATGTTCGTTGTACTATCTTTTTTGTATTATTATTCGTAGAGTTAAATCTTAAAAATTTTTTTTCATAATATATTTGGTCAATAGTATAGTTAATTTTATTACAGATGTTAATTGAGTTTAATACATGAATATTGTTAAGATTTACAAAATGACAGTTAACAAAGTTTTTACATGTCATTCTTATCAAGTTATTTAGTTTCCATTCAATTAAGATATACATTTCTTATAACACTTAGAAGTAAAATAGGACATGTTATTTTAGATGCCTTAAGAAAACCACATAACTCCGATACTATTTTCATGGGGTTTTGATCATGTTGTCCGATGCTTAATATGATTTTATCTTTATTTGTAATACTAAATAAATACGGTGTTTTCAAAATTTCTTCGGTATTAGCGCCAGTCTTGATAAAGGATACTATTTCAAATTTTTCGTATGGGCTATTCTGTCTTTGTTTTCTTAACAAGTTAGCTATACCACTACATTGGCTTGCACCAAATATATATAAAGTTTTTTTTGAGTTGTTTTCCTTTTTTTTATCAGTGTTGTTGTTATTATTATTAGTGTTTAAGTTTTCTTTTTGTAAAGTCGATTTTATTGTTTCTGTTTGTATAGCTTTTTCATTAGATATAGTAGAATTTGTATATATTATTTTGTTCTTGTTTTGTATTTTTGCCTTTTTTGTAGATCTATTTACAGGTGTTTTTGTTATTGGACTAGCACATACTAATTTTAAGGTATCCAATTGTTGTCTTAAATTTATTCTTTCCTTCTTAAGTGTATTATTTTCTATTATTATATTATCCAATTCATTTTGAGTGCTTTGTAGTAATAATGACATGTTATCAAGTTTTTTTTTCATTTCAAAAATATTTTCTGGTTCCAGTGTGGATAAATCAAAGCTTCTGTGTTCATTTTCATAGTCGCTTGATAAGTCCGTAATACTCAGATATTCATTGTTTTGGCCAACGGATTCATATGATTTAGATCTAAATAGTTTTTTGGGCCTGATTGTAACAAAATTCGGACTGTCCATTATTTTATGTAAATTAAGTGATGAATAATGTGTTGATTGCAATATAAATTAAATTGTTTGATTATTATTATTTATTATTTGTCAAATTAGTGTTTAATTTTTAATTTTATTTCATAATTCTTGGTATTGTAATAAAGTCCATTAATTTTTTTCATACAGGTGCTGCCATCTATGATTTGTATATGTAATTACATTTGATAGAACAAGATAGGTAATATCTAAATTTTTACACTGTATCCAATGTGACAGTAGTTATCTTGTCTATAGTTTTATTTGTCAATTTTGAAGTTTCTGACGTCACTTGTCAAATGTCAGTTGTAATTTGTATCAGTTTTCAGAGTTGCATAGAGATTAGTGGTTTTTTTCAGTTTAAAACAATACTGTTGTATAGGTCGCGCAACGAATTAAGATCTTTCGACAAAAGTAGAGGGGGTATGCGCAGAAGTCAGTTTTTGGGTGTGTTCGGCGGTAGCGGGCTCGGGCGGGGAGGTGTGGATGCGCCGAACGCATGCCGAACGTGGCTGCCGACACGCTATTGGTACGTTAGTAATATATATTCTTTGCTATTGGTCAAATGCGCGAACGATCCCCTCCACTTTCACTGAGCGCTCATAAACCGTTGCGCGACCTGTAGCTATAGCTGTCCCGACACACATTGTTCTGTCTTAAACATGAACTGGAATGAATAAATGACTACACCTACAATGCAACCTACGTCCTAGTCCTACGACCTAAACATTTTCCTTTCATTTTCATTTTCCTTTCCAATATTACTCACTGTTTATTTTCCTTCTCCAATATTTCTCACTTTTTGAACCTTCCCTGAACTTTCACAATTATTTCAAGCCCAAAATTAGCTAAATCGGTCTAGCCGTTCTCGAGTTTTGAGTCCGTCGGGAACGGGATAAAAAGTATATCCTATGTCCTCCTGGTTTTAATATACCTCCCTACCAATTTTCAGCCAAATAGGTTCAGCCGTTCTTGAGTTATAAATAGTGTGCGCACGATGTCTCAGGCAACATCTAGTACTAAATAAAGTTCAATTTTGAATCGTTATCCGCGTCTCGTCTGGATGTGAACTGACACTAGCAATATGGGTGTTCGATATTATTTCTGCCCTTAGGGGGCTGCAGACCCAACACACACAAAGCTCATCTGGTGGGGTAAGTGGTATCAAAAACGGTCAATAAGAATTTTCGATTCTTTTTCTGTCACCATGCGGCGCTTGGTAGCACGACGCGGACGGTCTTTGTCATGTGAAAAAGCTGTCAAATGTCACGAATTTAAAAACCCTCATTGGGACAAGAGGGTTATAACTGCTTAAAGTTTATTATTTATTGTTCTATCTGGATCAAAAGGAACATACATTTTGTGTGACGTATACCATTTACCATTTATGTTATTTTAAACCCTTCTTGAATTTCTGAGCCCCTGACTCACTCAAGCGCTACTACACTCCAATTTTTGTGAGGCAATGGTATTTCCAGTCGAGTACGCCAATTCGTTCGTGACTCTCCAAGGTAACAACTACCATGAAACAGTTCCCTAAAAAAAAAGAAAAAAAATTAACAAAAGTTTTTCATCTTTATGTCATTGTGTCTGTAATTAATATTGGTTAGCAACACATTAATATCCCGTTCGTATGCAAAGCAGGAAACCATCAGAAATGATTTAAACAGGAACCGAACCGCCTCCATACTGTTATACGACTTTGATTGGCGTATTATTCGTGTAAGGTTCGTTGTAACAACAGATTAATATTTATTAATCATAGATATTGCCGGCGCGTACCCGTAAAAGGCAATCCCTCAGGAACCGTACATTTTGTCGCAATAAAAAGTACACAATATACTTACCCGTGGTCTACTTTATATCTGTACTAATTTTGATTAAAATCGGTCGAGTAGTTTCGGAACCTACTCAATGAAAACAAGTATTTACTCTTTATTATATTAGTTAAGATTACTGGTTAGATACTAACGTCCCTGCTAGGGCTTGAGTGCCCTAAATATGTGGAGGGTTAGGTTAGATTAAGTTGGACTAGACTGGAATTTAGAACCCGTGCTTAACTATCTGGAAAGCAGTCCAAGTGATGTACCACCAGGCTAGGGAATTAGCTGAATTTCTAAAAAAAATGTATAATGGTTATAAAAATAATAGTATTCCTTCGAAAGTTCTTCGAAGATTTTTTATGGCCGGTAGGGAATTGAAATGTAATTGGTTTTCAAGGTAAATAGCGTTTCCTGTTCCTGAAATAGAAGGTCTGGAGTTCTTGACAGACATGCATACAACATCCGATCTGCTCCTGTATGGTTTTTCATTTTTCTAAAAAATGATCCTTTACCTCTATAATATAATAAGGCTGTCGCAATTAATTTGAAGTAACCCCTGAATTGTTAAGTAGTGAGTGATCTGATGGTGATGAATAATAGCTAAGAACATTTGGGATCACGTCATTTAAACCGCATCTAGATCGGACAGATCTAGAGAGACAGACATACAGACACATCAAACTTTTATCACCCCTATTTTTGCGTCGGGGGTTTAAAAAATTGACAGTAATAATAAACCATCACAGGCTTACATCATTGTTGCCAAGACTGTCTAACAAGTGACAGACCGCATTTGATGATTCATCGATCATCACCGATACAAAAATTATGAAGAAACATCTAATTTGCGTATTTGTAAATCAAAGTCCGCGTAACTGTTCCCGGCTTCCTGCCTCCAGTTCCGTCGTCGACGTGGTCCGACGTGACACGGCGTGGTGCGACGTGACCAGGTTACAAACACGCCCCTTAGTAAATAATTCGAAAGTAAGGATGAGCCTTCTTGACACATCTAAACTGAAATTACTTTGTCATGATTCATGTCAATGTTGCATGCGCTCTATTTCTTGAGTATCGTGGATTTTGTCCAATGGGCATAGCAGGAACTTTTCACAGCGGCGTAAACGTAATGTTATCGAATATATTTTTTATTCTAAACAATGACAAAGGCGCGAGGACCTGTCCTTACGACAGTATTATATCGATACTTGGCGTTCCCGGCACGTCACGTTCGTTACCGCTCTTCTGTGTTGTCCATTAACTTTGTATTGTTAATATTCAATATATTAATCCACATTAGATTACGTAGGAGCTTTACCATCCAAACTCTCGCCGCGAAGCGAAGAAGTGTCTCGCCTTCTTGCAGAGAGTTCTTAGAAGAGGTACCCTCCCTTCTCGCGAGACTTTTCCGTGAGTCAGAATCTGGATGCCGTATGAAAGTTGCGAGTCCCTATTGTGCGTTTATCTAATTCATCAACAAGTTTTCAAAAAAGACGTATGCGGTGAGCGGACGTGTGTTTTTTCAAACCGGGACTTTCATTCACATTCACATAACTAACATTATAATTTCTTAATATTTGTGTGACGCGACGTTTAAAATTATTATCTCGCTGTCTACCTAACTTTCGTCAACATGGCTGCTATTCGCCGGTGCATACTCGAGCTGTCATATGTAGAGAGTGTCACCCCTGTGTCATTGTGATGGCAGAATGTTGGAACCTGGATCCTGCTCCCCTATTACCTAATTTTATGTACCTACTTCACTTACAACTGGGAATGGTCTTCATTTTGACGTTTGAACTTTTTAAAACACCATTTAAAAATTAGAATGTCAAAATATTGACATGGAACTTTTTAAATTGTGTTTTAAAAAGTTCAAACGTCAAAATGAAGTCCTCTTTTTAATATTATGTATACATCTATACTTTAAGTCCATAAAATTAGGTAATAGGGCAGCTGGCTACTATAATATTTTTGAGACTTACGGTGTTATTCATAAAAAAAGCTTATAAAACGTTTATAACGGATAATAGTTAAAATGCTCGATAGGCTTATATAACGTTCGATAAAATTGTCTATTCATAACAGTTCTATAAACCTACTTTAACTAACAATTGTCTTTAAGCAAAAATGTTGCCATTATTAGGAAGTTGGCAAACAAGTTGGACGAATATATTGTCTAAATACGTCTGATCATAGACAACATGACGGCATAAAACTACAATTTGTAGAAGATTTGTTGTCTACGCAATACGGAACGTCAAAATTCAAATGCTTTCAAGTTGTCAACTGTTGTCAATGATCAATTTATCGTACCTATTTGAATTTATTTTTGTAGTACCTAACATTATTATAAAATAAGTTTTAATGGCATTGCAATTGACCCCAACTGTTAAAAGGCATGTATGATATATGATACACCTAAAATTGGACCATAGTAAGGACGGACGTCCAAAGAAAACGGATCAACCCTACCTATGTACACTTTTCTTCGACGCATACTCTTTTCTAGTTGTTCAATGACATCAAAGATGTGTAAAGCTTGCATTATTTTATAAAATCAGAAATAATTATTTTGTTTACAAAATAACATTGACAAAATATTTGTGTCAAATGTCAGTTTTTTAGTAATCAGCTGTAATCAGCTGTTATGAGTTCGGCCATCTTGTATCTTATAGTACTGTTAAAGTAGGGTCCTGGCCTCTATAACTTTATGATAGGTTTATAGAACTCTTTGTTGATATAATGCTGTTATGAATACAATTTTTTGCCAATCTTCTTATAGTGAGCTTATAGAACACTTTAGGTGTTCTATAAGTTTTTATGAATAAGACCGTAAATGTATACCACATAACACATTAGATCAATAAAGGATTTATTGATTCATTGATGGTATACATGGATGTATTACTAATGGTATAACTATTATGTTGTTGTAGTTGCAATTTATATATTACCTACATGGTTAATATAGGAAAATTATTAAAATCAATATTAAAAGAACAAGCGTTGTTACATAATATTTTCTTCATTTATTAACGACAACAATTTTTTCGCCAAGAAATCTCTCCTCCGAAATTATTTTTAAGTTTTAGCTAGCAAATACTGAATTTGTTACGAAACACCTTGGAAGAAACTGCACTAACTAGTAGCATTTTGTTCAGTTAAACTTTCTTCGTTAAAACTTGTGTTTCATCTAATAGGTCGATAAATTATATTTATTGTGTAGGTACGTAAAAAATATTAATGAAACATCTCGTTTAAAAATAAACGAGTAAAAATAACAACTTATAAATTTGTCACATTTTGTAGTACTAGGTATTATCATTTATCGGACTATCTTTCTGCAGAAGAAACCAAAATGTTTTTTTAGGTTAAGCACGAAGGTTAAGCATAAGCATGCGTAACGCATGCTTATGCGTGCACTCACACATTTGCTTGCAGGTTGTGGGTATTATTTGGCGGAAGATAGCTAAAAATAATAATAGTTATTAATTGTATGCTATGGATTTCCGCAAAATAACGCCTGATTCTATTAACTATTTAAGCACGAAACCTAATAAAACAATGCCGTAGCAAATTTATTAATAAATTGCAAAAAAAAAAAATCGTTCATTTGCTAAATAAATGCCATATACAGACACACATAACATATAATATTGGGGGAGGTAGGAGTTCCAAGACACAGGGTTAGTTTGGGCTCTTGTCTCCCAAGTCCCACATTGTAACAATAGGCAATCGGACTATTTTTTTTTATTGCATAAATTAATAGTACTCTTAAATATGAGTAACTTCTCAGAAGAAACAGTATATCAAAAGTCAATATTTTCAAAGGTACAGCGATTTTTATAAAAAATTTCGCGAGCCTCCTAAAAACGCTCCGTATTAAAGTCGACCTACAAATGACGTCACTTGTAGGTTATAGTATATGAAATAGTATATTATGAAGTATATGGCCGCAGGAATATATTTGTAAATATCTCCGATATTTGTACGTTTAAGTTCATACTTACCATAATGAAAGTTTTTGTATATGATGTGAGTAAACTAATGATGTAGGTTTTGTTTACCAATTTCGCAAAAAAAAAAAAAATATATTTTTTTGGTATAAAGACTCGCGAAATTTTGTATACAAATCGCTGTACCTTTGAAAATATTGCCTTTGATATAGGTTTCTTCTGAGAAGTTACTCATATTTAAGAGTACTACTCATTTATGTAATAAAAAAAATCAGTCCGCTTGCCTATTTAAATTCTAAACCAGTGTTGTATTGTTATACAATGAACTTGTTGTAGAATTCATAAATTCTTTTTTTTTTGTAATAACATCCACACCTACACACATACATACATAACCCACAACTTCACCACTTCTTGTCGTTGTATTGTGGTACCAACAACAATACGTCAATGTTTGTTATGAATTATGTCGCTTCGGTTCGGAATTCGGAAATTTGTATCGCTGCTCGCTGGTAGTTGCATTTTTTTTTTATGAAATATGGGGGCAAACGAGCAAACGGGTCACCTGATGGAAAGCAACTTCCGTCGCCCATGGACACTCGCAGCATCAGAAGAGCTGCAAGTGCGTTGCCGGCCTTTTAAGAGGGAATAGGGTAATAGGGGAGGGTAGGGAAGGGAATAGGGTAGGGGATTGGGCCTCCAGTAAACTCACTCACTTGGTGAAACACAGCGCAAACGCTGTTTCACGCCGGTTTTCTGTGAGCCCGTGGTATTTCTTCGGTCGAGCCGGCCCATTCGTGCCGAAGCATGGCTCTACCACGTAAATTGCAATTGCGGTTGCGTTGTGATTGCGATGTGGTTCACACGTAACTATAGCTCGATCAGCTTTTGTCGCGTCGGCGTGGTGGACTTGTGGGATGTGTGGGAAGACCCTTATCACTGTCTCTGTTTGACAGAGTGATAAGGACAGCATGTGACTTAAGTGTCACTTAATTAAATAAATAGCGTCTTAGTATTCGGTTGGAGCCTGGAGGTCATACTTTTTCTATGGACACTTCCACACTACGTCAATCTGATCCTGTACTTAGATCTAAGTATCCGAAGAACTTGTTTGAGATTTTAATTCACATTCAAGACCAAGGAACATAGAAAAACGTTGTGTCCCTTCGGCGTGATTTGAAGTAGCTAGTAGATATTATTATGATGAAGGCATAGATATATAATAATATATAATAATAAAAAGAGGTAGATATGTTATAAACGCGTAAAAATGAAGACTCGAATTGGCCCGAGTCGGGCCAATTTTGGTTAGTGTGCTCCGCGAGTAATAGCGTGTTTTGTGTTACTATGCGACGTTGACACATTGACACGCGTCCCAACTCCCATGTCAATGTGTGTCGTGGCACAGAAATATTGTCGGTTTTTTAAGGATATAACGTATCTATGTAATAATTAATCAAAGGATGAAGGAGATTTTTTCAATAGCACAGTTTTATTTTTAAGTTCAATGGATTCAATGCACTTCCCACGGGAGTAATAAAACGGAATGTACCAATCACACATGTATTTTACAACGACTCAACCCTTTTTATGTAAAAATTTGAATACAAACTGCTTTATTTTTATTCTCTGCCAATTCTGTATTTACGACTGTGTCTGTCTGAGTTCATACCGCCTTTTGTTTACGAGATTTACAAAATCATGAGAATCGAAGATTTAATATCTAAATTAAATAAACACTTTCTATACTTATCTAATATATAAAAATTCCATGTCACAATGTTAGTTACCGGGTTCCCTATTTTTTCGCATAAAATCATATGTCATAATTTTACTTGGCATAATTTCATTTGACCTAATAGTAGTTTCGCATAATATTCATTTGTCATAACTTTCTTAGCATAATTTTTTTTCGCATAATTACTAAAAGCATAATAATGGTTAGGCATACTTATTGTAAGGCATATATTTTTTTACGCATAATATTCATTAAGAATAATATTTTTATGCATAATATTAAAAAGCATAAATATATTTACGCATAATGATATTTAAGCATACTATTATATTTACGCATACATCTTTGTAGCATTTTTTTTCACATACTAATGAATGATAAATTCTACTGGGTATGCGAGTTAAGACGAAATAACAATTATAATTGTAATTTTCGACTATTTACGAAATTAAAATCAGACAAAAAACACGAACTGCTATCTAAGAACATGCCGAGCTAATTATTTTAAACATGTTAGCGGCTTACGGGTGGCCCAAGGGCCACCCCGCCGCAACTTAACCTACTGTTACACATGTTACATTAGGTATATGAGTGTAATACCTGCTTTTAATCTACACTTTGTTTGTATGTTTGTTTGTTTGTTTGTTTGTTTGTAATGAATAGGCTCAAAAAGTACTGGACCGATTTCAAAAATTCTTTCACCATTCGAAAGCTACATTATCCACAAGTAACATAGGCTAAATTTTATTTTGGAAAAAATAGGGTTCCGTAAGATATTTGGATTTTTCGGACACAAGGTGTAAAAAATCAACCAGAAAAGTTACTTATTTTGCGTACGCTGCCTAAACTATAAAATATAGAACCATAAAATGTTCTAATTAATTGTAGATCTTATAAATATCTACAAAAAAGTCCGCGACACACTATACCTATCTATGTCGAGTGAGGCACAACAACAATTTTTAATTTAGAAATCTTGAATTTTTTTTGGACTACATTTAAACGCGTTTATTTTACTCATGTTATTAATCCTTATCAAAATAAATTATTTCATCACTAAGTACAGTTTATGTAGATAATATTTGGTCTTCGAATGATTAAAATTGGACGTTTGGTTTTGAAGTTATGGCGAAATTAAAATATTACGATTTCTGCTGCACGGCCCGTTGCGAAGTGGGCGTCACCAATGCGGGGTGCGCGTGCGGGTTAATGTTTAGTTTAGTTTAGTTATATAGTTTAGTTATTTTATAAACATCAAATTGATAATATCTTAAAATATAATACATTATAATATCTATACATCTATACAGTTAAATACAATTTAAGTGTCTGTTTGTAACTTCAAATTAACAGCTTTTTACATAATGAATCTGAAAGTATATTCGGTACTTACAATAAAATACATTTTTTTTAATTTTTGTCTGTCCGTCTGTCTGTCTGTCAGTCGATCTGTCTGTCTGTTTGTTCCGACTAATCTCTGAAACGGCTGGACCGATTTTCACGGGACTTTCACTAGCAGATAGCTGATGTTATAGGGTCTAACATAGGCTACTTTTATTTTAGGGTTCCGTTTAAAAAAATAGGATTCCGCTTTCGTTAGTCATAAATAAAGTCGCGGGGAAATTTCAGCGATATCCCAAAGTATTGTTCCACGCGGACGAAGTCGCGGGCAAAAGCTAGTGTTTTATAAGACGAAATAACAATTATAATTGTAATTTTCGACTATTTACGAAATTAAAATCGGACAAAAAACACGAACTGCTATCTAAGAACATGCCGAGCTAATTATTTTAAACATGTTAGCGGCTTACGGATGGCCCAAGGGCCACCCCGCCGCAACTTAACCTACTGTTACACATGTTACATTAGGTATATGAGTGTAATACCTGCTTTTAATCTATATCTATACTAATATTATAAAGAGGAAAACTTTGTTTGTATGTTTGTTTGTTTGTAATGAATAGGCTCAAAAAGTACTGGACCGATTTCAAAAATTCTTTCACCATTCGAAAGCTACATTATCCACGAGTAACATAGGCTAAATTTTATTATGGAAAAAAATAGGGTTCCGTAAGATATTTGGGTTTTTCGGACACAAGGTGTAAAAAATCAACCAGAAAAGTTACTTATTTTGCGTACGCTGCCTAAACTATAAAAGATAGAACCATAAAATGTTCTAATTAATTGTAGATCTTATAAATATCTACAAAAAAGTCCGCGATACACTATACCTATCTATGTCGAGTGAGGCACAACAACCATTTTTTTATTTAGAAATCTTGATTTTTTTTTAAATGTAGTCCACATTTAAACGCGTTTATTTTACTCATGCTATTAATCCTTATCAAAATAAATTATTTCATCACTAAGTACAGTTTATGTAGATAATATTTGGTCTTTTAATGATTAAAATTGGATGTTTGGTTTTGAAGTTATAGCGAAATTAAAATATTACGATTTCTGCTGCACGGCCCGTTGCGAAGTGGGCGTCGCGTCGTCGCCAAGGCGTGCGAGTTTAGATCTATGAGTAAATTTTTTGTTTTGTGTTCGTTGTAACTATGATGGATAGATACTTGAGTAACTATTTATTTAGTGATTGTTGTATTGTTAGTTCTGAAAAGTGTAGGTATTTCATACGATAAAAGTATACCCACTTACTTATTTCATTAAGTATTAGTAGGTACCTATATTAATTTGTTTCTGTTTGTTTTGACTAAATTTCACCCATTTTGTTAGAGGTTTAAAGACATTCTGTTATCTGTAGTATTAGTATCAGTATTGTACCCGTGCGAAGCCGGGGCGGGTCGCTAGTGTTTTATAAATATGCGTTTAATTACCTTAACCGTGTTTTCATTTTGTCGTTCCATTTTATGCATATTTGTGCCTTGTGACAGAATGCCTTGAATTTATTATGACAAAAAAATATGCCTAACGAGTTTATGCCGAAAAACAATTATGCCAAATTATTATTATGACAAGAAAAATTATGCCTTACGAGTTATGCCTCATTAAATTAGGACAAACAATATTAGTCTAAATGATATTTATGCCTAATGATGTAGTATGCCAAGAAACCATTATGCCAAATTATTATTATGCGTAGTAAAATTATGCCAAGTGAGGTATGCCAAATGAAATTATGACAAATAAAATTATGCGAAAGAAGAGGATCCCTAGTTACCGTACTCCTCCGGACCGGCTTTACCGATTTTTACCAAATTTAATGTTCGTATTCAGTAGGTCTGAGAATCGGCTACTATCTATTTTTCATACCCCTAAGTGTTGTTCACCTTTAATTTTTTTTTTAATTTTTGGTTTTTATTTTTTTTTATAATATGGCATTAAAAATACATACAACCGTAAATTTTTACTTTTTTATCACCAACCCCTATTTTTTATAGCCTTTTAGTAATTTAATCATTTTTATCCCGCTCGTTAACTGATCAATTATAGTGTTTGTAACTTTTTATAAGGCAAAACAAAGTTTGCCGGGTCAGATAGTATTATTTATAAAGATATCTTATTAAAAAGGCTCCGAAACTTCTGACCCGATTTTGATGAAAGGCACTTATATATATAGCTACGGGGGAGGACATAGGCTACTTATTATCGCGGTAAAGTATTATTTATAATTAAGTATTTTTATAAACAAAATAGGTACCTAAAGAGCAGAAAAATGTTAGGAAAATTTAGGAACAACCACGATCTCTTTTTTGTAAATTTTGGGTGAAGATATTCTGGAAAATTGTTTTTGCTTTATAACATTTTTTTATAATATTTTTAAACCCGTTTTGAAATAAGTAACTGTAGCCTGTAAGTACTCTATTTGTGACGATAGTTAGTTTAATAAGTTTTGTAGGATTTGGTTTCTTTTGGTCGCAGAAACAGACAAATTATGTCAAACTATCTTTTGCCCGGCCGCGGCTCAACCCGCGTGACTATAGTATCCCACGGGAACACTATACTTTGTCGCGATAAAAAGTATCCTTTGTATTAATCCAGAGCTTACACTTCTACCATACCAAATTTCATAAAATTTATTCAGTATTTCAGTTGTGTGAAAGAGTAACAAACATCCATCCATCGTCACAAACATCCACGTTTATAATAGTAGTAGGATTTGTAAGCGCGCTCGAACTCAGTACGGCGATCGGGGAAAATGCTTGTTATTTCACCTAACATCGGGGAAAAAGGGACATACCTTTAAAATAATAATCTATAGTACTAATAATAATAATAATAATCTATAATAAGCTATAGTGCATACATTTATATCCCTTTGTAAAGTATTTCAGGAAGGGCGTCCCCAAATTATGCAAATCGACACTCAGCCGTTGGTGTTTTAGAAAAAACTATGTAATATTAATATATTTGTATGAAGTAAAGTCAATTGCTGAACAATCAAGCTATATCGGTATGTGCTTGTTTTTATTTTCATTCTTCGTTTGTTTTTTATTTACGGTCAAATATGCGCTACAAATCCGATGTTTGGTGGCTATCTTGGCTATATATCTTCCAAATTAATTGAAATTTTAGAAATATAAGCATAGTGTTTTAAAAGTGAAGCGACTTATTATCATAAACTGATTTTGTGAAGTTTGGATCAATGAGCGCGTTTTACATTAGTTTAAAGTTTTACGTATCGTAGAGTTAGCGTATCGGGATTCGGGACTTGATTGTAATTGTATTATTGATAATAATAAAATAAATTAACTAATAACTAATATTACAAATGTAAAAGTGAGTTTGTTTGTTTGGTTGTTTCTCTTTTACGTAAAAACTATTTAACCGATCATTATGAAATTTGGCAAATTTATAAAGTACGGAGAACGACATAGGCTACTTTATCGCCGTAAAATGCAAGGTTCCCGCCAAATCTCTTTTTGCGTGCACAAAGAAAAATGTTAGGAAGAATTAGGTACAACCACGAGTCCACGATCTCTTTTTGTAAATTTTGGGTGAAGAGATTCCGGTAAATTGTTTTTGCTATAAGTATTAATAAACAATTTTTTATAATATTTTTTAAACCACTTTTAAATAAAGCAGTGCTACCTACTCTATATTTTGCGACAATTGTTACTTTTGTAGGATTTTGTTTCTTTTGGTCGGAAAAACAGCCAATTTATTCACGTCAATTTAACAGCCAGTTTATATTAATAATAATAATTAATATTATTAAAATCGCGGGCATTATCTAGTGTATTATAAATCATTACGTAGGCATAAGTTGAGATTAATATTACTATGTATGCATGAGTCATTATACCAGCCTAGACCTTAAAGCGTGATACGCCAAGACAATCGCGAAATAATTGCTTTAGATAATCTACTAATGTATGTGTAGTCAACTAAATACGCTATCCCAAATATAATATTATGAGATAACAAATTATATGTTTAACTTATGACACATTAGCTCAAAGCTTATTCAGCTGTTTTTAAACTATATTACATTCTCTACCTTTGTGGCTCAGTGGTTAGGCGCTTTGGCGGTCAAGTTGGAGGTTTTTGTGTCATGATTTTGTATAATATGATAGAAATCTGAAACATATATTTACCTATAGTATAGTATAAAAGTATTAGATAAGAAACTTACCCTTTAATCTGATCCCCGTAACACAATTTCTTCGGATACGCATGGGGCCAGATTAACGTGGCATGAAGCGTCCATAGATAGATATTATTATATTATTTAATTAATTATTGACACATAATTACTTTATTATTAATTTCATAATAAGTCAAAAACAATCTATAATAATACACACGTTCATTTTCACGTCATTTACCTTCATAGTTTTGATAAATGCATTTGAATTTTTGCGTTTGTCGTAGGTTTTTTCGCGAGCAGACTACGAATTGTCCAAAATAAAAGATTTCTCTACCCTTAACATCGCTATCCTTAGTTCTATTGCTTGTGAGGTCAACGAAAGACAAATAGGTATAATTAATGACCCCATTTGGACCATTAATGACTTTGTTATGACCTCAGATAAAAGAACTTTTTGAAGCGTTTATCGTAAGTTGATTTATAAAGAACTCAGGGCCTGATGACCTACATTAAAAAATATGGCTTTAAAGCTGCGCGTCCACTGCATCGGAATCGGAGCGGACGGAGCGGACGGATTTGTTGCTTTGTATGGATTTCTATGGTACTGCGTCCACTGGATCGGCATTTCTGCGCCCGCGACCGGTATTTTTGCCGATGACGTCATCGGCAGTGAACCCGTCATTCGGATTCCGAACGTTTCAAGTTCTGACGTGTTTGCGACGACGCGACGGCTATACACTTATTCACGACGAATGACGATATTTTAATTACTTTAGTGGAAAAATATGATGAACTTTACAATCTAAAACATCAACATTATCTTAACCAACTGAGGAGAGACGATATATGGGATGAAATTGGGCAAATAATAAATAAAAATTGTAGAATATAGTGAAGTTCAAAAAACTTTTTTCGAGTCATATGAATGTACCCAAAAAATCTATTTTCATTTTCTAATAAATCAGAATATAATGTATGAAATTCTCCAAAAATTAATCTTTTTGAATTTATATTATGATTTATGAACCCATATCTTTCGTTTCCTCTTGTTTCTCTTTTCCTCTTCTGATAAAATACAGCTAATTACAACCTATTCGGTCTGAGATTACAACAATATATCTCGTCACTATCTCCATAATGCAAGTGCACGTTCAGGCTGACGGACTAAAAATAACTAAATTGCCGATGCTGAATCCGGATGCAGTGGACGCACCCCATCGGCATTTTGTAAATGCCGACGCTCCGTCCGCTCCGTACGCTCCGATTCCGATGCAGTGGACGCGCAGCTTAAAGCTGCGCGTCCAAAAGTTTTTTGAACTTCACTATATTCTACGAAAAAAGTTTTTTGAACTTCACTATATTCTACAATTTTTATTTATTATTTGCCCAATTTCATCCCATATATCATCTCTCCTCAGTTGGTTAAGATAATGTTGATGTTTTAGATTGTAAAGTTCATCATATTTTTCCACTAAAGTAATTAAAATATCGTCATTCGTCGTGAATAAGTATTTATGTATAGCCGTCGCGTCGTCGCAAACACGTCAGAACTTGAAACGTTCGGAATCCGAATGACGGGTTCACTGCCGATGACGTCATCGGCAAAAATACCGGTCGCGGGCGCAGAAATACCGATCCAGTGGACGCAGTACCATAGAAATCCATACAAAGCAACAAATCCGTCCGCTCCGTCCGCTCCGATTCCGATGCAGTGGACGCGCAGCTTAAAACCTTAGCAACCTTAGCAACCTCTAGCAGTTTTGATATTGGTACTAATCTAATGTGAGCGTGTAATAACTAGGTATTTTATTTTCTTTAATTTTTTAATATAGTAACGTATGTAATGTTTGACTTATTCTATAGTCTGTCCTCGTAAAGAAGGCTGTAAATATAAATATGTCACGAATATTTATATTTTTTATATTTCACTGTATTCTTAACAGGAATAGACTATGTTTATGCGTGATATAAAAATAGCTTAGCTACGAAAACTTGCGTAACTTGAAACAGCAGTCTAGTTAGACATTTATAAGACCGAAAATATTTAGTAATTTATGAAACTATCCAAAGTTTTTGCGTTATGTTACAACTTACAACCTTCTGCGCTCGAGCGTCTTCGCAGTATACGATTCGATATCGGTATTGGGAGACCGCGACCCGCGACTGTGTCGCGCGACCCACTGCTTAGTATGAATTTATATTGAGCACTAAATAAATCTCGCGACCGCGTCGCGTGACTGGCGGGCGTGGCCAGAGAACCTGATTTATTTCATGCTCAATATAAATTCATACTAAGCAGTGGGTCGCGCGACAGTCGTGGGTCGCGGTTACTAAGATCGGGATGATACATTTATCCATAATCTTACTTACTCTACTATATTATATACTATATAATACTAGCTGATGCCCGCGGCTCCGCCCGCGTAAGTACAGTAACCCACGGGAACCGTATATGTCCCGCGATATAAAGTAGCCTATGTCCTTTCCCGTAGTCTACTTTATATCCGTGCCAAATTTCATGATAATCGGTTTAGTAGTTTTTACGTGAAACCGTAAATAAAGTATCCCACGGGAACCGTGCATTACCTATGTCCTTTTTAACACTACTGTACACGCGCCCCTTTTTTACCCGACTGCGCGACGCAAAGGAGTGGTAATGTGTTTATCAGCCTATGTATGTATGTATGTATGTATGTATGTATGTATGTATGTTCCTTTGAAGCACTATACAGACCAAACGCCTGGGCCGATTTTTATGATTCACACGTCAATCGATTCATCTTAGTCCGGCGAGTGTCACTAAAGACATGACATTAGTGAAAATTCAATATGGCGACTACTGGACGCCATATTGTGAAAATGAAAAAAATGAAAGTCAACAAACTATATCAAGTGGGGTATCGTTGAATAGGTATTTAAAAATCATTGTTAGTTTTCTCTCAACATTTTTCGATTCGACTGACCGTTTAGGATCTATATCGATTTAAAGTTGCGTAACAACCATTCTCACATTCCAGTGATGTAGTACTGATGCTGATAGGAAATCCAGTCTGGTAAATAGCTAGCTAGGTACTCATAACTAAAAAGTATAAAATAAAAAATTATAATTTAAAAAATTTAAAAACCCGACTGCGTAAAAAGTGAACTAAACTAAGTAGGTACATAATTAAAACTGAAAAGAAAAAAAACACCGGATATCTAATTGATATCCGGTGGTCTAGAATTCTATAATATATTATTGAATTAATACTATTTAAATTATAATTTTTTATTTTACTTGAGTACACGCGTGACCTACTATATTAGGCCATTTTAAAATGTTGATAAATTGTATATTTATAACGGGATATAATTAATCGAGCGAACAAAAAATAAGTTGGCGGCTGCACGTGAGCATACTGTATTACTGAATTTGGCAGCGAATTAATATGTTGGCGACTAAATTACTAAACTGGCGAAAACACTCGGGTGACAAAAAATTCTAAAGTCGGCAGATAAAAAGAGGCGAAATTTAATCCAAATTAGCACCGACATTTATAAGTTGGTGACTTAATTTCCGAGTTGGTGACCATTATACCATATAAGCAGCTATAAAACCAGATTTGGTTGATAAATTAATGGCTGCTAAAAATTCAATTTGCAGGCTACGGAAAATCCTATTTTTGGATACTGTTGGAGTATGTTTTTCTTTGTCATGGGTGTCATTTTCTAGGTTTCTGGGGGTGCAGAATAATATGAAAATAAAATATGTTTCGTAATTCCACAATGGCGTAAATTTTTGTTATTAAAATTAACAAGGTTGTCCTTTTCCCGGTTTCTGGGGGTTCTGATTACAAAATTGTCTTCCAATTTCATTTTCTAAAATGGAGAATATTCAATCTTCGGAAAATGAATATGAATACTAAATTAAAAGATCTTGGGGATGCTAATTATGCAGTATGTTATGTAGTTCAAGGTACCAGCTATGTATAGAAATGTTTCAAAATTCAGGATTCATAAATTTTTCTGCCATTCATGAAGAAAATATACGATTTCTAGGTTAATAAAGGGGGAGCAAATTTTCATTATTTTGCAGTAGGATGCACCGTTTCTGAGATAGAAGCGAGTATAGAAAAAAATATGACAATGCTGTACTGAGATACGAGGGGTGTATCAATCTATAGAAATGATGGAAAATTCAAGATTTTCGATTTTTTTTCTCCTATCATGAAGAAAATATGATGTAGGGTTCCTAAGGGGGGCGGAATTTTCATTATTTTTTCAATAGGATGCACCGTTTCCGAGATAGAATCAATTTTATAAAAAAAAGAAGTAAATGCTGTACATTGAGATACGACGGATGTTTATAGCTATAGAAATGTTGGAAAATACAGAATTTTCGGATTTTTTTTTCTCCCATCATAAAGAAAATATGATGTTGCGAGATTCCTAAGGGGGACGAAATTTTCATTATTTTTTCAATAGGATGCACCGTTTCCGAGATAGAATCAACTTTATAAAAACATAGTAAATGCTCTACATTGAGATACTAGGAATGTATAAAGCTATAGAAATGTTGGAAAATTCAGGATTTTCAAATTTCTTTTTCTCCCATCATTAAGAAAATATGAGGTTGTTGGGTTACTAAGGAAATTTAAAATGGATGACTTTTTTGTAATCAGCACCACCAGAAACCAGTAAAAGGACACCCATATTATTTTTATGAAATTAAGTATGTCCGCCATATTGGAATTTCAAAATAAATGTCATTTTTGTATCCAGCATTCCCAAAAACCTGGTAAACGACACCCATATCAATTTTACGAAAAATAATATCCGCCATTTTTAAATTTCAAAATTAATATACACAATAATCTACACCCCCCTAATAAAAACCGAGAAAAATTAAAAATTGGGAATATTTGTACGCTCCTTTATGTTTTTTTTGTGTGCGCTCGTTTCGCTGCTTGTATGTTTTTTGAGTTACCTACATCAGGGAAAATATATGTGCCTATTCTTAAATTGAATGTGTACTCACAAATTGTCGCCAAGATGGTTATTTAGTCGCTAAAACATAATCTGTCTACCAGTTTGGAAAATTCAGTGGTATTATTTAGTCACCAGATTAGTAATTTTTTTGTTCCTTACATTCTTTCGCCAACTTGGTAATTTAGTATTCAATATTGGGTATTTTCACATCCAAAATTTAATTGTTTTGTCGCAAGTTTAAATACATGCCATTTATAACTAGCTGACCCGGCAAACTTTGTTCTACCTTAGAGGCAATAAATGAGCAGATTTTGGATTTCATTAAGTGCAATTTTTCATTAGGATAATAGATATAATTAAAAAGAAATCAATTATTTTAATGATTAAAATTAAAATGGGCCATGAATTTTGGTGCATGGGTTGCAATCTTCAGTAAAGCATCTTGTAATAGACGACATTTTTGATAAAAAGTAGCCTATGTCTACGTTTATATCTGTGCCGAATTTCATGATGACCGGTTAAGTAGTTTTTACGTAAAAGCCTAAATACAGTATTTCACGGGAACCGTACATTTTTTGCAATAAAAAGTAGCCTATGTTCTTTCCCATGCTCTACTTTATATCTGTGCAAAATTTCATGATGATCGCTTAAGTAGTTTTTACGTAAATGCGTAAATACAATATTCCACGGGAACCGTATATTTTCTTGCAATAAAAAGTAGCCTATGTCCTTCCTCGTGGTCTACTTTGTATCTATAGCAAATTTCATGATGATCGGGTAAGTAGTTACGTAAAATCATAAATACAGTATTCCACGGGAACCGTACATTTTTATGCAATAAAGAGTAACCTATGTTCTTCCTCGTAGTCTACTTTATATCTGTGCAAAATTTCATGATGATTGATTGAGTGGTTTTTACGTAAAAGCGTAAATACAGTATGCCACGGGAACCGTACATTTTCCCGCGATAAATAGTATCCTATGTCCTTTTCCTGGTTCTAAGCTACCTCCCTACCAATTTTCAGTCAAATCGGTTCAGCCGTTCTTGAGTTATAAATAGTGTAACTAACACGACTTTCTTTTATATATATAGATTATTTCAATAAAATAATAAATAGAGTAATAAAAATAGTAATTTTATTAAGTATTACAACATTTTAATCTAGAAATATTATCAAAAATAGTGAACAATTAGTACTTTAGTAAATATCTAAGAAAACGTAACAAAAATGGCACTTTTGAGATCACCGTATTTTTTTATTTATATAATATATATCTATATTTATTTATTTTCGTAGCATTCAGGACACACTACTTCTTGATGATCGGGACAAATCCATTTGTGGCAAGTCTTGCACCACTTTTTTGTCGACCGATTTCGGGCTCTCGAGCAGAGTGCACATCGACCAACTCGTCCTATCTTTGGTGTCAAATCATGTTGAGACTCTTGGAATTCTTGAGCTGTGCTACCCAAAAGCGCTCCAAGCCTTAATTTGAGTTGTCGGGGAAGTGTTTCAATGGATGTCCGACGGATCAAAAGTGGTTTTATCAAATTGAAGGACAATTCGTGCAAAAAGTTACGCCTGATAATTTTTTCGGGTGAGACATTCATTTGGTTGATTACCAAAGCGTTGATTCCAACAATGTTCATCAAATCAAAAAATATTGTTAGTGGCCATCGACGACTGTTACGTAGAACACTATACTGTTTGCACATTTTATCTAGGATGTCCACGCCACATTTAGTACGATTATAAAAAGTAACAATCTCAGGTTTGCATTCTTCGTTTGTATCAGGATCGATAGCTGCATCATAATGCATTGTAGACAGTAAGTTGACTGCTTTGTTTATTTTAGGAACATAGGATAGTAACGTCTTTTTGAAACCCAAAAAGAGAACTTTTGCTAGTCCTAGACCTTGAAGCTTTGAACTCCTTAGGAATTTCGGGTCTATTTGCTTTCATAGTACCAACAATCGTTATTTTCTTCTGCAATAACTCTTTAGCCAGAGGCAGGTTTGTAAAATAATTGTCCATTGATACATTACAGGCCAAATCATAAAGTGGATCTAGAACTCTATAGACGACGTCGTTTACTTTGTTGGACTTCTGAAACGGACCTTCCGGTTGCGCTCCAACATATATTTCAAAATTGTAGACATACGGAAATTTTGTATCAACAACCATGAAAATCTTGATTACAAATTTATCTGGTTTATTTGGTATGTACATTATGAAGCTGCAACGTCCTCGAAAACCTACAAGTTGTTCATCTAGCGTCAAATAATCGCTAGGAACGTAGTTGTTTCGGCAATTGTTTATGACCAGCTCTACAACCTGTCGAATAGGTGCCATTTTATCAAGTTCTCGGCGTTGTTCTCTGTCAGTAATTCATCGAATCTCAGGGCACGTATCAAAAACCGGAATCTATTTATTGACATTGTGGCATATACAATTTCTAAACCAGTACCATGAGAGTTATCCCAAAAGTCTTTTATGTTACGCCGTCCACTTCGCGACACTCCCATGACGTACAATAAGCCCAGAAATGCTCTCATTTCTACCATATCAGTGGGTTTAGCATCCCTGTTTCGTTGAAAATTGACTTTTATTTTATTTATATAGATATTGGTACATCTTATCAAGATTTTCAAGATATCTTGCGTAAAAAATAGTTCAAAACAGGATAATGGATCCTTAGCATTTTTAGCTGCATCTCCTTTGGGACCTGGTGGCCTAATCCTAATGTTTTGGGGTCGAGTTCGCGTTGCAGGTGGTACATCTTTGTGCCAAATAGTTCCGTTGGTCGATTTGTAGACTGGACCGCGCCTTATGGATGCTAGTTGTGAGAGTGGAGTGTTATCTGAATCTGATAATTCATCAGATTCGCTCAACCTTTCCTCCTCGTTTTCCTGGAGTTGTGACTGACGAACAAGAGCTTTTAAGTCTGGTTCTGGCTCAATTTCATCATCTTCACTCTCAATCACATCTTCGTCTTCAGTTTCTAGCTCAAGCAGCCACCTTTCCACTTGTGAATCATTCATGACGCGATCGGATATAAAACTGTAAATATACAAAAATAATAAACATTTTACAATTTAAAAATAACAATAATTTTATAAACATACAAACATACACACATTTTAAAACAAAAAATCATTATTTTCGTGTTATAAATCGATAATACACGAAAATTTACTTACCTGTTTTTGGTACACCAATACAGGCACGGACTACTTTAGTAGGCCCGTTGTTTTGGCGCCAAATATCGAGTACACGGTGCGTTTGCTAGGGGATCGCGCGGGGTACTGAGGTTGCAACAAATATACCGGACGAGGCTTACCTGGGAATCGCTAGTTGCTAGCGTGCAAAATTAAAAAGTTACAACAAAAAAAGTAGCCCTGGTCTACTATAGTAGGCCACGCGTGTACTCTAGTGTTAAGGCTCTAGACTTTAGATCTGTGTACCAAATTTCATTTAAATCAGTTAAGTAGTTTAGGCGTGAAAGACGGACAAACATACACACTTTCTTATTTATAATATTAGTATGGATAATAAAGAGGAAAAGTTTGTTTGTTTGTTTGCATTGAATAGGCTTCAAAACTACTGGACCGATTTTAATGAAATTTGGCACAGATGTAGAGTAGACCACAGGGAAGGACATAGGCTACTTTTTATCGCGAAAAATTGTACGGTTTCTGCAAAATTAACTTTTGCGCTCACGAAGTCGCGGGCACCATCCAGTATTTTATACTTTACTTCCTACGATCTGGGATCGCGAAGATTGGAGTGCCTACCCTTTATGTTCCTTTTAATATTGTCACCTTACCGGTTCTGACGTATTTTATAAATGTACATTTTACTAGCGACCAATGGCGATATCGTATCGGATAGTGTGAAAACCTTGTGAAAACAATCTTACGTTTGCGTTGTAATAACCGTAAAGATTTTTGTTGGGAGTTTGGCACGCCATACAGTCGGTACTCGGCCCCACCGACTATCGAACCCCATATGGTGCCAAATGTGCCATGGCCCATGCGTGATGTCAATGGACTTTTTAATTTTGCAACATTTGAGTTAGAAAGAGAGACGTAACTACGCAGCTAATCGTTACAATGTAGGAAAAGGAAATCTAAACCTATGTCAAATTTTATGTGTACTTCAAGGTAATTCATGGACATGTTAAGTCAGCTGGTGACATAATTTGCAATAGAAGTCTTTATTGTAAGTATTTTAAAGGCCATTTTAGTGTGAGTAGATACGAGGTACCTGGTACATTATAGCCGTCTTGCTGCCAAGTTTGTGCTAACTTCTTTCTTTGTATCTCTTCTTTCCTTACTAGTTCCTAGGGTATGTTGAACATAAATATACTTACTATCGAAGAAGTAGCCGTTCGACCAGGCATAAGATGAAAATTGCTTGTCGCTTGATAGCGACACTGAATCGTACACTCGCACATGTATACCCACATGTAAACACGTAGTTCAACCACGTATGTAGTCGTTGCGGTCTCTTCCTTTGCGTTTAAATATTTTGAGGCATCCTAGTGCAAAGAAAAATGCTTAGAAATTCGTCGGGCAGGAACTTTATATTTATGAGCTTATAAGCCTTGACACTTTAGATTAAACACAAATAAGTAATATAAATATTTACCAGTCAATAAAATTTATTAGATTACAGGGACCACAAACGTCTCGAACCGTTTTGTTTGTTGTCGAAATTCAGAATTATCTTTGGCGTAAAGTGAATAATTGCTTGTTTATTTCCGTAAATTTCCGTAAAATCGAACAAACGTTTGCTATACATGATGATATTTCAGATACGGGCGATACGGCACGTTAACCTGTGTTTTATGGGATAAACTTGCTTTACATGCTTGGGAAGATTTCGGACAAACACGGAAAAAACATTTAACAAAATGCCAATAAGCTCTATAATGTGATAAAGGAAATAACAGATTATTATTACTTGAAATGAAAGCATAACTTTTATTTCACGCGTAAGCAGAAATCATTAAAATTTAAATCATCGTCTTGCATTTTTGTCCGTCATTTGAAATGAGACTGTAGGATATCGTAGCCCCAAAGGGAGATCTCCGACCGACCGAGGTGGTATGCTCGGTCAGGCCGAAGCCCACTTGTTGCATTTCAGCTGTCGTATATAAAGCGCCGATGCTAGAAAACTTCGATAGCGCGATTCAGGATTGTGGCGCTAATTGCTTCGCCACATCAAAAACTAACGTTTTATTTAATGCGTGAGACTGCTTTAAACCATAGATTACTAATTCTTAAACTTACATCATGGTGCAATTTTTATTCAAAACAAGATCAAAGACAAAAAACTGAAACTGTTTTGCTCAAATCTCAATTATCCAGGAATCCCCTCGGATCCCGCAAATATAATAAATTAGGGTTTCGGACACTATTTCACGAGTTAGTAATTACAAGAAAAGTTGCACAGTAAATTACAGCAGGGACGTTTCCACGCCTTTCAACTATCTACCAACTATTCTGACCACTTCTGTTTGTATTTATTGTTAATTTGCTTACTTATAATTGCCTTTGGCTTTTACTAAATTAGCATAAAAAAATAACGTGGCAGAAGTGAAACTTCATTCATTAATACATACATACATAATAGGTTGGGGAAAAAGTCTTTTCGCATTATAGTATGTATGAACTTGTCATAAAATATCTTGGGCTATACCAATTGTATCTGGCTGATTTTGGTATCATTAAAAAGTTTTAATTTTACAGAAGAGAAGACAATTCCAAATTCAAATTAGGTAAATTTGAGATTTTCATTTGTTTTTCTTATTGTTAAAATGAGTGATTCTTATGAAGAATTTCGATACATTTTAAAATTTTATTACAAAAAAGGTAAAAATGCAACACAAGCCGCGAAAAAAATTTGTGATGTTTATGGACCTAATGCAGTATCTGTGAGAGTAGCGCAAATTTGGTTTAAGCGTTTTCAATCCGGAAATTTTGATATCAAAGATGCACGTCGCTCTGGTCGCCCTGTTACGGACAAAACTGTTGCCATTTTTGAAAAAGTGGAGCAAGATCGGCATATTAGTAGTTACGATGTAGCTGAAGAACTGGGGATTGACCACAAAACGGTTTTGGCGCATTTGAAAAAAGCTGGGTACACAAAAAAGCTCGATATTTGGGTGCCTCATGAGCTCACTGAAAGAAACCTAATGAACCGTGTACTCATTTGTGATTCTTTATTACGACGTAATGAAACCGAACCATTTTTGAAGAAGCTGATAACTGGTGATGAAAAGTGGATCACGTACGACAAGAACGTGCGAAAAAGATCGTGGTCAAAGGCCGGTCAGGCTTCACAGACTGTGGCGAAACCCGGGTTAACTCGCAACAAGGTGATGCTGTGTGTGTGGTGGGATTGGAAGGGCATTATTCATTATGAGCTGTTACCGCCAGGCAGGACCATCAATTCTGAACTGTACTGCGAACAACTGATGAGATTAAAGCAAGAAGTTGAGAGAAAGCGGCCGGAATTAATCAACAGAAGGGGTGTGGTTTTTCACCATGATAACGCTAGACCTCACACATCTTTAGCCACTCAGAAAAAATTACGGGAGTTTGGCTGGGAGGTGTTAATGCATCCGCCGTATAGTCCTGACCTTGCACCTTCAGATTTCCACCTGTTTCGGTCGCTGCAGAATTCCTTAGGCAGTGTCAGGTTGACATCACAAGAGGACTGCCAAAACCACTTGTCGCAGTTTTTTCATCAGAAGCCCCAAAAATTTTATAGCAATGGGATCATGTACCTACCAACAAGATGGCAAAAAGTTATCGAACAAAATGGCACCTATATACTTTAGTCACTTGTAAATAAACTTTATAAAAAACCTTTTGAATTTTTATATAAAATGCGAAGAAACTTTTTCCCCAACCTAATATAATCACGCCTTTTTCCCGTAGGGGTAGGCAGGACCGCCTCTTTCCCGTAGGGGTAGGCAGAGACCACTTCTTTCCACTTGCTACGATCCTTGCATACTTCTTTCGCTTCGTCCACTTTCATTCTTACCATTCATTCCTCCTCTTACATTCAACGTAGCCAAGCGTCTCTCCATGGTCCGCTTTTCGCCTCCGCGAGAAACGAGACGTGATGGGTGGCGAACCACATCGCCGCCATTTTGGATAATTAAATTATTTTTATGATTATCCATTGCGTTTCCACGGATTGGTGGAGAGGGTAGGAATAGGGAAAGGGAAGGATAGGTGGTGTGGAAAGGAAGATTGGTAAGTTAGAGTGGGAGATAGGGAATGTAGGATATTACCGCCCAGGAGGGCAAGGGATAGGACAGTAATAGCTAGGGAAACCGGGGTCGCATACCCGTATACTATACCACAACTACCGGACAGGTAAGTTGGGAAGAGTACCCCATGACCTTTAAATTAAATTATTTAAACTTTATATCATTAATTAAACTCCAAAAAATACTATCATCGTGCCTAAAACATATCAGTTTTAATAAGAATAGAAAACTATATTGTATTACGCCATATGTGTGTTGAGGTGTATTTTAGAAAATTGATATGTAAGAAGTATAAGTAGAAGTCATGGGATACTCTTCCCAACTTACCTGTCCGGTAGTTGTGGTATAGTATACGGGTATGCGACCCCGGCTTCCCTAGCTATTACTGTCCTATCCCTTGCCCTCCTGGGCGGTAATATCCTACATTCCCTATTTCCCACTCTAACTTACCAATCTTCCTTTCCACTCCACCTATCCTTCCCTTTCCCTATTCCTACCCTGTCCACCAATCCGTGGAAACGCAATGGATAATCAAAAACAATATAATTATCCAAAATGGCGGCGATGTGGTTCGCCACCCATCACGTCTCGTTTCTCGCGGAGGCGAAAAGCGGACCATGGAGAGACGCTTGGCTACGATGAATGTAAGAGGAGGAATGGATGTTAAGAATGAAAGTGAACGAAGCGAAAGAAGTATGTAAGGATCGTAGCAAGTGGAAAGAAGTGGTCTCTGCCTACCCCTACGGGAAAGAGGCGTGATTATATGTATGTATGTATGTATGTATAAGTAGCTTCAAACAGATGTCGCTACGTTTCAATATCTTGTCGATACACGTGCCGTGATGCGGCCTTGAAACTCGCTCTCAACGCTGCTAAAGCTTCACATAAGAAATAATATTTTTTATTGGAAAAATTAAGAGAAACAGAAGCTTTTAATGCCTATCCAATAACATCTTTATCTTTCCTAATAATAATATAATAAAAAGGAAAGTTTATTTGTTTGTTTGTTTGCATTGAATAAACTCCGAACTACTGGAACGATTTTGATGAAATTTGGCACAGATGTAGACCACGGGGAAGGACATAGGTTACTTTTTATCGCGGAAAAATGTACAGTTTCTGCAAAATTTACTTTTATGTGTACGAACTTACGAAGTCGCGAGCAACATCTAGTTACCTAATAAAAATATGAGCTGTTGACGATTATGCGAATTGTTGTTAAAAAGATCAACTGTTTCATGATTGATCATAAGATATGAAACAGCTGACCTATTATTATTAATATTATTATTTTCCTCCTACCCTATTATTATGCTTCTGTAACCTAGTGTAAATCTAATGATGCAAATAAATGTCGTTTGACACTTTTATGCGTATGATCTATAGTCTATACTCTATGTCTATACTATCTACTGGAGTACGCCCTGTAGTCGAAATTCGCCCGTAATAGGTAATTTATTCAAATTTTAAGTTTGAACTTTAGTTATGAAAGTTCTTTTGCCTCTTCGATATAAAAATAAAAACAAAATATAAATATTGTGAGTCGTGACAGATTGACAAACGGCAACGTGTAACAAAATCTTTGAACAAAATTGTACCTTAATCTTGTAAGTAGTAACTATTTAACACACGGTAGTGTGTATTAATAATCTGACATAGTGTGTGTTGTTGCTATTTTTATTAATTTTATGTATTTCTAAGCATTACCTATTTACAAAAATATTATCTTTCTGCACATCTTATATATTTAATTTACCGGCCAAATTTCATACTCCTCCGCTTGCACAACTCTCGTAAAACTGTGCAGAAAGTTTTTGCTTCACGTTTTAATATAATAATGATAATTGATCATGTAACTGTAATTTTGTCCATGTAATTTAAGAATAACACGGTTAGAGCCAAATAAAGCTCGACTTTTGTCAAACGTAACACCCCATTTCTCTGCCCACTCAAGTCATTTATCTGGGAGTAATTGCCCCCCTTGCTCTCTGACTTCTGAGCAAACTTATACTTAAGGGAACTATGTCAATTGGTTTATTTGGGTGCATTTCCCTCTTATTTGTCAGGTTTTATGTTCCTGAATGCTGTGATGAAAACGTTACAGTTTTGGGAAAATGAGTTATGACCCCATTTTGTTCCTAATGGAATAATGCTCATATTGACAATAATATTCCTTGTGTGCGGGCTATATTGCCGTTTTTTTTTGTATTGACTAGTATTGACAAATTTATTGTCAATAATATTGCACGTGTGCGGCTAGCCAATTTAAGGAATATTGTATTTCATCATCGTAAGATCGTCATAACTAAGTATTCCTGTTTTGCTGTCACTAAAATATCGAATCTGTTACGTTGTGATATGTTAAAAAAGTTAGCCAGCTTAGACGAAAAGTAAGTAATTTCGCCTTGCGTTGTCACTACGCGGTACGATATTAACGCTCATCGCGCCGATAATAATTACCAAAGACATGAGAAAGACACTAGACAGGTATATAAGATTCGGTAAAATCAATTACGGATATTTTAGGTAAAGGCTTTCCTTTACTAAAAATTGTCATACTATATTTTTTTTTCTTTATAGGTATTTAGAGTTTGCGTTTTGCGGTGAGTAACCCATACATGAGATTATTTTTTATGCCAATTATTTTTTTTCCTAAACGTCTTTACATAAGCAGTGGATCATGTGCCCGAAGTATCCGTAATTGATTTTCGGAGACATTATGTAATTATAAATAAACAAATCTTTGTCATTATCGGCGCAATATCGGACGTAGAACTGGATGATGGGAAAATGCACTTATGCCGACGACATAGGAGCGTTTCCGGTCTGCTGGCCGATTCTGTATCGTACACTTTGTGAGTTAATCACTGAGTTAGTAACGAAACGGAGGAGTGAGTAACGGAAAGTCTCACTTTTGTATTATAGTGAATACAACTGATATGCGATAACGCTAGAACGCGTAATGTGAAAAGATTATTAAGGACTCGTTTGCAAATCTAAATGCAAATCTAAATATATAAAAAGCCAACCTGACTGACTCATCTATTAACGCACGGCCGCAACTACTAAACGGATTTAGCTGAAAGGCAAACAGATAGTTAAAATGACGTAGGAATATTGCTAAGAAAGTATTTTTGAAAATTCGCCCTCCTAAGGGGGTGAAAAAGGGGTTAAAATTTTATATGGAAACCGAACTCCACGTTGACGAAGACGCGGGCAAAAGTTAGTTTAACATAAATTTGATGTTTCTTTTTGGTTGAAATTGCGACCAAATTAAACAAAATCCTGCAAAACTTACAATTGTCACACAATTATTCATGAAAAAGCACTATTTCTTTAACAGCTCTACGATAGTAATGGTGTCTACAGACACACGAATTTGGTACGGAGCGTACAGCGGATCTGGTACGCTCCGTACCAGATCCGAGCGTGTGTAGGGCAGTCCGGCGAACATAAGAAGAAGTCGAAGAGTTCACCGTTGTCCGCATCGGATCTGGTCCGCTCCGTACCAAATTCGTGCGTGTGTAGAGCAGTCCGGTGGTTTGGCCGTACAACGGTATCAGTGTTGCCAACTTAAGGATGTACCCCTCAAAATTAGGGAAAATATCTACGGGGGTTTACTAGGGGGCAGGATGTTTAGAGTTTTCTCCTTATGAATCAATTTGTATGTAATAATAATAATTATTTTAATGTGTGTATATAGCCAGGGATATGAAAATGTATTGGGAGTGAAATCAGATTAAGACAAGTTAGTTTTATGTTATTCACGCGTAAGTCTTTATGTTCAAAATATAACCTTTCTTTCTAGCATATTATCTCTTAGACCTGTCAATGGTATAAGTAATCAGGGGTAAAATTTGGGGAGAAATATTTTTTAAAGTGTTGGTATCACTACCCGTTATCATGCGGGAATCATCGTCGTCGTTTAAAAACAGCACTGTAAATAGAACTCTGTGCTAATGTAATAGAGCATAAAATCGAACACACGAGTGTCGAGCTTCACGGTCCACTGCACCGTATCAAATCCGTGCGTGTGTAGCGACACCGAATTCGGTCTCCGGATAAGGTTCGCTGTACGCTCCGTACCAAATTCGTGTGTCTGTAGATAGCATAAGATGTAGCATAGAAATAGTTGAAGAGCTTACAAAGCTAGCTGAATATGTGTCATGTAAATATATTTGTCATCGGTTAAGGTTAGCCCATTTGTTTCACAAAGTAGGCCCCAATCATATTATCTTTTTTGAAGCGAAGTAACATAGTAAATTACCGCTAGAAGTAAATAATTCATGAAAGGATAATTAATTACTTCATTATTCGAGTGTCGTTCGCAGCCATTAATACAGTGTTAATAAATTGTCTAACGTGAATAATTTAGTAGTGGGACGAGGTCGTATACCTACCTACTGCTTTCTATTAACCAAAATGATAATAGTCAATACGTAGAATTCTACCAAAAACATTTTCTTGCAGAATGATGCCAAGACGATACCATATTATATTCATGCGTTGAGCGCTGGCGAACGGACGCGTTCCGCATTACGACACACGACAAAAAATATTAATGAATATAATTTAATATTTCGCGAATCCCGCGGTTATCAGCCGCTACACGTCACCATGGCGCTCGTAGTCAACGAGTTGCTGGCGTTTGTCCAACACGCCATCAACGCCATGGACGAAGACAGCATCGTGCGGCTCTGCATGCCCACCTTCAGCAATGAGGAGATTTGTACGGGAAAGCTGATGCTGGACGAGGCGCTTGGTAAGAAGGCGCAGATACCATCGCGAAGAAGAGATGGTGGCGAAAGAAGCTTGCAGGATATCATCACCCTGTTAAAGCATTTACCCCGTTAAAGGGTCCAGGGGCCATACCAGCTTTCGTGGCTAGGGATCTCCACAAGCTACTGGTAGTGACCATGGACCACGTCAATGTCTCCAGCTTGCTGAAGAATGTTAACACCATGAAGGCGGAGCTGGACGAGATGCGAGGTCGATTGAATAGATCGGAGTCCACTATCCGTGATTTACATAAAGAATTATTGCAAATAAAAAGTAATAATTCTTTATGTAGGGCACCCGATCATTCCTTTGATTTCGTAAACACGCGACGACGCGGCGCGCAAGCTGACACGTTTTGCTCATCAGCAAAATCCGACGGGTCAACAACCGCCGCCGCCCGCTCGCCGCTTGCGGTCGAGCCGAAACCGAGTACACCAGCGACTTCGAAAAATTACGCAAGTATCGCCGCTGGCCCCACCGCACCCCCGCGGGAGAAGACAAGAGGGGCGGAAGAGCGCCGCAAGGCTGAACCTCCTCGAACCGTCAACGACGAGAGCAGAAGGTGCGATGAGGAGGGCTTTATACTGGTGGAGAGGAGAAAGAAGAGGAAGCCCGCCGTCCGCAACCACCGCGGCACCGCACCCAGTGAACCCGAGCAGCGCCTACAGTGCGAAGTACGCGCCACACCGCTGTACGTGTCTCGCCTGCACTGGTCGACGAAGGTCGAGGACGTCGTGGACTACATCCGAAAGAAGACGTCTTTCACCTTAAAGGTCGAGCGTCTGGAGTCTCGCCACAAAGTCAACTTTACTTCCTTTGTGGTGAGAGTACCGACGCATCTTCTACCGACCTTCGAGGTGGAGGAGTTCTGGCCGACGGACGTAGTCTACCGGAGATTTCGGGGAAGGCTCCCCAACGAAGCGCGCATCACGTCGCCGAAAAAAGACAATACGTGATAAACTATAGTGTGTGTAAGAGTGAATGTGTATAATATAGAAAATAAGATTTATGTATAGTATTGTATAGTATAAAATTGTGTGTGTGTATACGTATTACGTATAGTATAAAAATATATATCCGTTGTCTGATACCCGTAACACAAGTTCAACTTAGCACGGGATCGGATTTACGTGATATGTATTATATAATAATGTATATTTGTTCTGTATATATTTTTATGTGTGTTTGAATAAATTGATTTGATTTGAAAAAAAAAAAATATGACTCGCACTGTCAAAAAGCTATCAGATCTCATGTAAAATCAAGCTTCTACTCTACCAAACTTCTAACTCTACACGTCCTAACTCTACATGCCTAATTACACAAACTCTACACCTAAGTAAAAAGGTTTGTAGCCTGGCCATTTTGCTACATTCGCTTGGGCAAGGTGAAAAATTTACTGACTGTTTTTCTGTTATACTATTCTCGTAGGAATGAAACGGCCAAGCCACGAAACTTGACTAAGGTGTAGAGTTTATGAAGTTAGGCATGTACAGTCTTATTAATAAAAATTGCTTATTCTTCTCTTACTCCAAAGTTACACCGAGAGTAGTTAATTCTAGATTAGTCACAGAATAGCTACGTTTTAATAACGGTATTAATAAATACGAAGTAGGTTCGGAGTAACAATACAATTTTTACTCTGAGATTAAGGTGTATGTTATGGCAACACACATGAAAAGAATGAACAAAATGAACTAAAATGAATGAAATGTCGATTAAAAAGACACTGACAGTTAGCAAAATTTTGAAATTTGACACTTTTATTTGACAATCTTATCTATCACAAGCGAACATATGTCAATTCTGTATTTCTCTTGTTGAAATCAAAATAGTGGTTTTAGAATTTGTGCTATTTTATATAAAATGTTAAGTTTATATAAAAAGGGTTATTGCGAGGTTTATACAATTTCACATGCCTTATTAATGGTAATATTTCTTCAATTCCTTCTATCATTCTCAAATCGTCAATAAAATAATCTCTATTCATTTTAATCCATAATAATTACAAAATCAGACACTAGTAAGTACTTGAACGAACACCAAACAAATATGGAAATATATTTATCTTATGTTTAGTATAAATATCTTAATAGAAGTTGGAAATACAATACAAATCTATGCTTACTCAAGCGTTAAACCATGTGGCTCCGCGGAGTAACTTTTAGTCCGGGAGTAAATTTTGATTAGTTAACTCCGTCCTTACTCCTAGTTTATTAATACCATTATTGCCTAATCTCTGCGTAAGTCTTGGAGTAAAGTTGTTCTGACGCTAATCATAGTTTATTAATAAGGGTGCGTGAGTAAAGGCGTATAGAGTTAAAAGTTTGTTAGAGTCAGAAGCTTGGTTTTACGGTTTTACATCAGATCTGATAACTCTTTGACATTGCAAGTCATATATTGTATCGTTTTGGCATCACTTTAAAGGTAAATGTTTTTGATGGGATTTCACTTCTTTATGAATGTTGTTATGATTGTATTTTTAATTTATTTTTTATTTTATGGTTACTTTTTACAGAACGGATTACAAAAATTTGCGTAAGTCTCTTACAAATTTTTATCCTCTACTCTACAACCCATTAAGGTTGGAGGATAAAAGTTCAAAGTTTAATAATTTTTATGTTGTTTATGTGTTAATACTAGCTTACGTACCGAATTCAATCTATCTATCCAAAAGTTACTATACTACTTAGACCGATCAGGAGGCACGTTCTGATAGGTCTATGTGTTTCGGGTTTCCCATAAAAGGTCCTGTATGTTTGTATCAAATCTGGTAGGTATTAGTCTAAGACCTACTTCAATACCTACGGTCCATTATACGTCTTATGCGGAATGTAGCTACTATAGGCTATACGAGTACATAACATACTGAGGTCCCTAACGTCCAAATGAGGAAGGCTTGTAAGTTGTAAGCGGTTTAACCGGAAACTTTAAGGATAGGATTCAACATTGAATTTCTAAAACTTTCTCTGTTGAAACCTTAGAGTTTATCAATTTAAACTTAACAAAGCTTAGCATAGCTTTTTAAGACTGGCACTGCATGGCACTGGCAACGCATCGCCTGATAACAAATGATTATATGTGCGTTGCCGGGTACCTACGTAAGGATTTATATATGTAGTATATCTCCAGTTGCCCACCGAGATCGACTTGAAACAGCAAGAAGTCGAATGTAATTTACCATCCTACTAATAGGTATTCCTACTATGTAATCCTACTAATATTATAAATGTGAAAGTTTGTGAGGATGGATGGGTGGATGTATGGACTAATAGATGGATGGACGTTTGTTTCTTTCACGCAAAGACTGCTGAACGGATGTTGATGAAATTTGGTGTGATAGTAGTTTAGGCTCTGGATTAAAACATAGCCTACTTTTTATCCCGGAAAAGTACCGTATTCCCGCGGGATACCCGATACTATATTTACGCGGGCGGAGCCGCGGGAAACAGCTAGTATTATAATTAATAAAGTTTCTGAGAATGGATGGTTGGATGTTTGTTACTCTTTAACGCAAAATCAACTGAACAGATTTCGATGAAACGTATGGTAGTAGTTTAAGCTCTGGATTAAAACATCGACCTTTTATCCAAAAAAGTAGTGTTCCTATGGGATACTGTATAAATTACGCGGGCGGAGCCGCGGGCAACAGCTTGTATTATGACAACTGAACTGAGGCTTTATTATGCTTTTTCATGTTTACTTAATTTTTAAGCTTAAATATTATTATCAAAAACTTTAACAAACAAAATATCAACTCGTTCGGTAAACTAAGTACGAGTATAACACGTTGTAAAACTCCCAATATTTATTTTCACCGCAAAACGAAATATGTTTTCATTATTTTTGGCCACCTACATAATTATGACGAATTATTCTCAGAGGTAAAAATTTCATACAGAAAACATTATATTTAGGCATAGACCGATTACGTAGCTTAGGTGAGTTATCATGAGCATTGATAGATTCCAACTAGCGGTATTCTATATTTTTTTCTACCGTTAAGGGGACCCAACTCACACAAAGCGTCATCTGGTGGCGTAAGTGGTATAAAAAACGGGCAATAAGAATTTTCGATTAATAGGCAATCGGACAAATTTTTTTTTATTGCATAAATGAATAGTACTCTTAAATATGAGTAACTTCTCAGAAGAAACCGTATATCAAAAGTCAATATTTTCAAAGGTACAGCGATTTGTATAAAAAATTTCGCGAGCCTCCTAAAAACGCTCCATACTAAAATCGATATACACATGACGTCACTTGAATATGAAGTAGTATGAAGTAGTATATGAAGTATATGGCCGCAGGAATAAATTTGTAAATATCTCCGATATTTGTGCGTTTAAGTTCATACTTACCATAATGAATGTTTTTGTATATGATGTGAGTAAACTAATGATGTAGGTTTTGTTTACCAATTTCGCAAAAAAAAAAAAATTTTTTTTTGGTATAAAGACTCGCGAAATTTTGTATACAAATCGCTGTACCTTTGAAAATATTGACTTTTGATATACGGTTTCTTCTGAGAAGTTACTCATATTTAAGAGTACTATTCATTTATGTAATAAAAAAAAATCAGTCCGCTTGCCTATTGCGAGCGATACCTAAAGTGAATAGTGCGATTACTCTCTACGACTCCGGCTACGAATTACGATTAAGACCTGAATCTCAATTCTCGTATTTAAAGTAGACTTCATTTTACTTTGTTTGAATTAAAAGTGAAGCGACATGTTACCATGAACGAATTTTATGACGTTTCGACCAATCAGAGCGTATTTCACGTTTTAACGCATAATAACGCCGTTTGAGTTTTAGCGAGTCGGGACTTGATTGTAATTGTATTAATGCAGGTTTTATTTAGCAGAATTACCCCTCTGACCTGTGTTGGTGTGGAAATTCGTAGCGAATAAACTCCCTCAGAGGAAATTTTTTGGCGTTTTACGCTGAATATCGGACTATAATCCCGTAACAGTATGTACACTTATAATAATAATAAAAAAGTCAATCGTCATAAATACGTTTAGATCGTCATTTTCTTAACCCATCCTGATGTTTCTCTTCACCTTAATCGTAATTCTTCGCCAGTATCTGAGTCATTCATCCGGAAAAATGCCTAGACTACTATTTATCTTTACTAATAATATAATAAAGAGGAAAGTTGGTTTGTTCGTTTGTTTGCATCGAATAGGCTCCGAAACTACTGGACTGATTTTGATGAAATTTGGCACAGATATAGAAAAGACCACGGGGAAGGACATAGGCTACCTGTTATTGCGGCAAAATGTACGGTTCCACGAGATTTCCTTTTGTCGCGCACGAAGTCGCGCTCAACATCTAGTTTCAAATAATAATAATATCTATGGTTAAGTGACCACACACTACGTCAATTTGGTCGCGTTGTAAGTTCTCGAAGAACTTGTGTAACGGGTTTATACTATACTTTAATTTATGATTTTTACTGTTTATTAATACACATCTATGACCCAGGAACACAGAAAACTTTTTTGTTCTCTAGCGGGATTCGAACCCGCAACCTCCGTCTTGCGCATCTAGGCGCTAACCTCCGAGCCACAGAGGTCGTCAACACTTGATCATTAGTGTTTCTAAGACCCAAAACTTTAGGCTAAAATACGCTGCGGGGTATAAGATATAGTATATAGACTAGTAACATTCCCTTGTTACTACTTACTTTTAGTTTTCTTGTTTGAAGGAGAAAAAGGTAAAACGTAGCATTTAATGAACGAATAAGAAAGTAAATAAGAAAATATCTTATAGTTACTATTTCTTTTGCATTTTCTTTGATTATTAAAAAAACAAGAAAAATTTCATTAGATAAGGATATTTTCCATAGGATGTACCTAATTGTTCTGACTTTTTACCTTAATCTTATGCACTGAGGTGTACTTTGGAAGGGACCAATTGAATAACTTTTTCTTAGAACAAAGGCTTAGAGACCCCGATTATTGTACATGAAAGAAACTTTACTTTGTGGCAATATTGACAATATTGTTCAGTTTCTGGCCTAAAGCAAAGAATATATTATATTACTCACGTAAAGAACCGTCACTCCACCGATATTTACACAAATGACAGATCGAGATTGTGTCCATGGCTGGGCGAATGCGGAGGCGGGCGGGACGTGAGTTTTTTCAGCCAGGGCCTCTAGTCAAGATGCATTCGATAACTTCGACGGTGAAGTTCGAAAACACAATGTATGATGGGATTTGACATAACGCATCGCAAACGACATGTCACATAACGATGACTTATGTCAAATCCCATACATTTTTGATTTCGAAGTTCGCCGTCGAAATTATCGAATGCATCTTGACTAGAGGCCCAAGACTTTCGTTCACGGGGCTGGCCGCTGGTTATTTCGTGCTTTGACAAAATTGACAGTATAATTTCATAATAAGAAAGATTTGTCTGACGCGACGTTATAGCTCCTGTGCCTAAAGCTCACTACACGCCTGCTTTAATAGGAACGATTTCTCGTTGTAAGCTGAATTTTGCGGTTTTATCGATCGTGTGTATGGCAAATTGTAGTTAATTATCGGAACGATTTGCCATACACACGATCGATACCACAGTTTAGCTAATCCATGTTGCTGTATTTGTCTGTCAAGTAGATTTACTAACGTATCAGACAAAGAAAGCGAACATGGATTAGCGTATCCGTGTTGTTAATATTTTCAAGGTGGTAAATGTATAGTAGGCATAAGATAAATGAATTTTTGTGAAAGGGAAAAAACTGTAGTACCTATTTAGCGCCCTGGGAGCAGTGTATTTGTGCCTCGTTTCGTTTTCTTCCTTACAATCTGTTAAAAGGGACTAATTTGTATTTTTTTCCACTTTAACAACTACTTTCTACTAAAGGCCTTTAAATGCTATAAAGTCTGCTACAAATTCGCATGAAAGTCTGCCATAAAATAATTAGCTTTACATGACGAAAACATTAATTTATAGTCTAAAGAATTAAAACAATATTGTGAAGGAGCTCGATTTAATACATTTCATTTTTTATATTTTAATGCATGTTGCCTAAAAACATAGCAAAACTTTAAAGGCCTTACTAATAAAGAAATCTTAAAATGAGGTATAACGTTAGAATAGTTAAACTCGCTGTATAAGTTATACGTTCGATATAAAGCGCATAAACAGCTGACTACTAATAAAGATATTCAAGACCTTGTATAACTATACTCACGCTACACACCATAGACAGAAGACTCAAAGAAAAACGTTCAGGAATTGAATAACACGCAAATAACACGTATCCGATGTTCGCGTGTTGATGACAAAAATTGACATAAAATGTACGTTATTATGGACTTCGTCATTTTAATTAAATACAAAATTGATGTTTACACATTTTTAATCAGTTTCAATTACCTAGTTAAGTATGTGAATTTTGTAAATATTAATAGTTCCACAAAATTTAATAAGGTACTAACATTTTTGAACGCACCTCTGCCAAACTGTCAAACTGTCATTGAAATTGACATTTGTCAATGACAGTTGTCAATGTCACAAGACGTAATTAGGGATGCTCGATGTTGCAAAAACATCGATGTTGGCATCAATAATGAGATCGATAGCTAAAAATCGATGTTCAATGTTTATCGAGCTCTAAACATCTATGTCAGGCAACATCGATGTTTTTGTACAAACGTCTTCACGGCCGTATAATATATATTGGTAATACATCCATACTAATATTAAAAATAAATGGGAAAGTGTGTGTGTGGTTGTCCGTCTTTCACGCCAAAACTACTGAACCGGTTTAAATGAAATTTGGTACACATAATATAATCTAGAACCTGAGAAAGGACATAGGCTTCTTTTTATCACAGGGAAATGTACGGTTCCCGTGGGATACTTTATTTACAGTTTCATGTTAAAACTATTAAGCCGATTATCATGAAATTTGGCAGAGATATAAAGTTGACCACGGGACCTTTCCGTGAAACCGTAAATAAAGTATCCCACGGGAACCGTACATTTCCCCGCGATAAAAAGTAGCCTATGTCCTTATATGTACGGTTCCCGTGGGATACTTTATTTACGGTTTCACGTAAAAATTACTAAACCGATTATTATGAAATTTGGCATAGATATAAAGTAGACCACGGGAATGGACATGAGCTACTTTTTATCGCGGGGAAATGTACGGTTCCCGTGGGATACTTTATTTACGGTTTCACGGAAAGGTCCCGTGGTCAACTTTATATCTATGCCAAATTTCATGATAATCGGCTTAATAGTTTTAACATGAAACTGTAAATAAAGTATCCCACAGGAACCGTACATTTCCCTGTGATAAAAAGAAGCCTATGTCCTTTCTCAGGTTCTAGATTACATATATTATGTATTTACGATTTCACGTAAAAATTACAAAACCGATTATGAAATTTGGCACAGATATAAAGTAGACCATGGGGAGGGACATAGGCTATTTTTTATCGCGAGACATATAAGGTTCAGGTGGGTTACTGTACGTACGCGGGCGGAGCCGCGGGCATCAGCTAGTAAATTATAAAAAAAAATCACATGTTTTTTTAATGAAACATAGAAATTTTATATTGGAGATATAAGGAGGAGCACATTATAAGTTCCAATATTTTTTGTCAATAATTGACTGTAAAAATGATAATTTTGAAAGCGCAGAACCTTTTAACCTGTTGCGCTGTAAATATAGGGTTGAACCAGCCTTAGAAAATAATTGCTCCGATGGCGTTTATGTCGCAATAGTGGTTAAATATACTACCGCAAGTTTTTTCAACTTTGGGTTTTTCGATTATGTATGGGTCAATAACATCGATGTTACGATGTTTTAAATAATACGATATCGATACGATATAAAACATCGATGTTTTATCATCTAACATCGATGATCATCGATTTTCGATGCGAGCATCCCTAGACGTAATTTATTTTCTAATGAGACTGCAGTTCTTGTCTTCTTGAGATTTTTAATTTTCAGCTAAACTGGAGTTTTCTAATTAGAACATCAACTCTGATAACTTCTGATTGTTTGTAGTTGTAATTAACACAAGCAAAACACAGAAAGTAACAAACAAAAGGGTTATTTGTATAAGGTAAGTATGTGCGAACATCTGTGAAGTGTCCAACTATTAATAAACATATTTATGAAAATATAATGCCTTTCATTGGTTTTTAATTTACTCCAAATGTTTCCAAGAATACACAATGGGTTATGCAATGCATCTTTTTCCTTTTTTCTGACTGATTGTAGGTATTGTATCCTAAGTATTGTTTTTAACACAGAATTACAGAAAAAAACGTTTTTAACTGTCTATCACATAATGTGATGTTTATTGTTTTGTGAAGGTTTTGTGTCTCTTTATCTATCTATATATAAAAGGCAAAGCTGATTGACTGATATATCAATGCACAGACCAAACCAGAGCTAGAAAGCTGCACCCTAATAGCTGTATGATAAATAGCTGGGTAAGCCGTAAGTATTAATGTCAATGGACACTTAATTCATAAAAGTAAGTATATTATAGGTTGCATTGCAACAAAAAAGCTAGTTAATAGTTGGATGAGCTCGATTTCAATAAAAAATGAAAGTATAGTATCAAAAATGATCTATAATAATTATATGTAATCTTAAAAGTGTTTCATATTTTCAATTGTACTTAAAATGCAAGTTGCTATTATGGTAGGGTTGCCATCCGGCCCGGTATACCGGGACATGTCACCAATTTGAAAGTTTTGTCCCGGTTAATCTAGAAAATGTCCCCGTCAATATGCATACAGCAACAGCACAGCCCGGCAAGTAGTGGCTGGGCTGGCGCATTTCAAGTAGACATGGTTGAAAGTATAATACAGTGCAAATTTAATTTTAATATGACATGTTCATAATTTCATAAATATATTATGGGTAAACCGGACCTGCTGAATAAGGTATATAATACAAATTAATATTTCATTTAGAACATTTGATTTCATATTTGTTTTTTAATTTTTATATTTGTAAGCTATTTTTTTAAGAAAATAAAGGTTCCTTATAAAGTTAACTGGTAATAAATATCTCATTTTTCATTTACTTGTATTATTTTAGTAATTCACTGTTATGGTCCCGGTCGGTACATAGGATGTTATGGCAACGCTACATTATTATGGTGCTTACAAGGATTACAGTATGCACTATAATCGATTAATCGCAACTCGCATTTTAAACATAATAATTGCACACTTTGAGCGTTTATCTTTGTACTTTGTACTTTAAAGATTGTAGAGATTGTCGTTGCAATCTCAAAACACTGAAATTCAGTAAATTTCATTTACTGGCATTCCGTAGTTCTACTATAATAATAAGCTTTAGTAAAATTAATTATGGATCTTCTGGGCTTATGGTATACTGCTGCTGTAAATACACTTATATACAGAAAAAAAATTTGGGCAAAAAAATAATTCTTTAAATAGTTTTGTGTTAGGCGAAGGGTCACCTACGCCTGAGATTAGGATGTTATATTTCTGCCTAAACATCTTAACGGAAGTAGTAGATCATAATTAGCAATAATTATGCACAGAAGATCCTTGATTTTAAATAAGTTAATTGACTTTACCAAACCTTATGTACAAGGCTGGTTCTTCTTCTTCAGGGGATAGCCCTAGCCTGTATAATTGATAGGTTGCAACTCGCAATAGGTCTAACTCCATTTCCTTCGGGGGAAGCTCTAGTCTGTATAAAAGTTAGGTAGTGTTATAGGTATAAGGTAGTATCCATACTCCTTACCTACCTATCTTTTGAAGACCCTCATCTGAATCCCATAGCACTACTGAGAACCCTTCTAACTACTTAGTTTAGCCCTGTCTTCTCTTACGTTAGTAAGAACAGTTAATTATACATAATATTAGGATTGAAATTGATGAAATTAGGTCATTGTCTTTTACCAAAAATACAACAATAACGGATCATCACGATCATTATACATTTGTATTTTTCCGGGCGCAAGAATAATTTCCTAGCCTAAGAATCAATATTTATGTAGATTGTAGTCCAACTCTTAAGTTAGGTACTAGAAATAGAACGCTAACGAGTTTCGAAAGAATATAAAATCAGCTGATGAATTGAAAATCCGCCATCTTGTCCTTGTAACACGCTTAAACTAGGGTATGGTCTAGTATAGGCGTGGAATAAATTAGTATGGAAATTACAACATCGCTATCCTGGCCTAATGTCAAAAAAATGATTATTAGTAGTAGAAATCTTAAAACGCCTGTATACACAGTGTGAAATTTTTTATTAGTAAGGGGGTAAATCGTTACGGTTATTTAATAATAATTATAGGGTAAGAGGGTAATTATTATTTTTCTTACTGGATTCACGAGAATTTGTATGGCAGTATCAATTTTAACCTATAGGTAGAACATCTTACACAAACTAACGATAATTATAGAATTGAATAATCGCCTACTAAACCTAATTTAAATGTCTAGCGTTAGATGACGGTAAACTAATGAAGTTATTCTGCAAAACTGGCTATGAAGCAAAACTTCCAACTCCTAACAGCCATTGTACGAACTCACACTCAGTAGGAACTAGGTTAGATAGAGCTAACTGACAAAAGACGATGCTACCCTATTTTACAGACTTGGAAGGCGCATGATGCAAATTCTATGCAAATACACAAAAGACATTAGGCATTTATTGCGATCACAAACCAAAATACCTACTGATTGTAGTTTGTACGGTTTTGATTTTTAAATATTTTTTTTTTATAATCTTCATCAAAATTTAATTTCCCGTAATTTTATTACATTAATTTTATATTCATGATATTAATAATTCTGATTTATGTCATACACTGAAATGACTATGTGAAATAACACATTTGCCGTTGCTTTGACCAATTTATTCCTTGTTGCTTTTATTCCAATTTAGGTATAACCGAACCGCAACTAGTAGATAATATTATGTTATCAATAAGTTATGACAAGCATTAAATGCCCGGAGCTTCGTCCACGTGAAATTAGGTTTTAAACTTTCACTCCCCTATTTTACTCCCTTGGGGTTTGAATTTAAAAAAAAATCTTCCTTAGTGGATGCCTACGTCATATGAGGAATACGTGTATAAGATTTCAAATTTCTAGCTTTAAGGGCCTGTGTGTTGATACATCAGTCAATCAGTTTTGCCTTTTATATAATATTATATAAAACACAGAATTCAGAAATCATGTTCTGTATTCTGTGATATATAGAAGATAGATGGATAATGACATCCATCATCAGGTATTATTGACTATGGTGAAATTGATGCTGATGATAATGATGACATTCTGTGGCATGGCGGCAGAATATGCTAAAAATTCTTTAAGCAACCCGACGCCGAAACTCTCAAACGTATGTCTTCAAATACTAAGAAGTTCTGTGACACGGAGCTTTTGTGTTCAGTGTTTAATTAATTCAGAATCTTACTTTTAGGTGCTACGCTGGAATTTGTTACAAAATGCTAAGGATGCTTTCGATTTATTATGGTGTCCATCATCAGATCCTGATTTCATAATCATGTAAGGGGAGTACGCTCTTTTGAACAAAAAACAATAATAAGTGTGCATATTACCTAGGAATCTTTATTATCATTTTCTCGTCATTCCCACGTCCTGCAGATATGGAACTAATAATACCGTTTAGATATAATTAAGTCTAGGTATAATTACGCTTACATATATATCCTTTTTAAAATAAAATAAAATAAAATTTTATCTTTGGTAGCTGGGTATATAGTAAAATTCCCAATGTCCTTTTATATGAATATTCATTCAAATACAAATTTTGGATGAGGTCAAATAATACAATCTATTTAGGTAGGTATTCGAACATGGTTTCTATAATGCCTAGAACTCTATCAAAATTACAATAATATCTATACATATAATAAATCTGTAGAGGGGTCATGTCTGTACATTAAAGATATTAAAGTGAAAATCAAAATGGGGGGTCTATAAAGGCCACAGACCTAAAAATAACGTTTTTGAAAAAAATGTCTGTCTGTCTGTCTGTGTGTTTGTTATCACATCACGCCGAAACCACTGAATGGAATAAATTAAAATTTGGCAGGTAGGTAGCTTAGGATCTGAAGGGTAAAATAGGATACACTTTATCCCGCAAAACGAAAGGGTTCCCATGGGATCTTCAAAAAACAGTACCTACCTATTTGCCGTTATTTCAGGCAATCTACTCGACGTATTTAAATAAAATTTGACACAAAGGTAGATTAGAACATGAAATAACTAACAGTATTTTTTAACCGACTTCCAAAAAAGGAGGCGGTTATACGTTCGGCTGTATATATATTTTTATTTAATTTTGTATGTTCAACGATAATTCCGCCGTCTCTGGACCGATTTTCAATTTTTTTTTTTGATGTAATGGGTATAATCCCAAGTTGGTCCCATTTTCAAAAAAGTGGTGATCTGATGATGGGATCCATGAGGAATCGAGGGAACTCCTCGAAATTAATATGGACCTATATGGTGATTTCGACTTTTTCTGAAGTAGTCCAAGCATATGCTACCAAAAAGTAAGATTTTGCTCCAAGGTATACCCTGGATCCAAAAGTACAGAACAGAACTCCTGACTCCTTATAGATACATGTTTGGGGATTTCGGCGTTGTTTAAAGAACTACAAGCATATGCCACCTTGTCAATTAGAGTAATCATCATCATCATCACCACTACCACACCATACATCATCACATTATGATGATATAAAAAGTACTTCTCATACTATCTTACACTTACATCTTTGAATATTACTCTGCCGTTTATGGACCTATTTGCAAAATTCTTTTGTTGTTGTAAAGGGTTTAATTCGAAATTGGTCTTTTAGTCACTAAAGTGGAGACCTGATGATGCGATCCATGAGGAATCGAGGGAACCCCTCGAAATATATATGGATACATATAGTGATTTTGACTTTTACTGAAGAAACACAAGCATATGCTACCAAAACATAAGATGTTGTACCAAGGTATACCCTGGATCCAAAAGCACTGAACAGAACTCCTCAGCCTTTAAAGATATGCGTTTGGAAATTTCGGCATTGTTTAAAGAACTGCAAGCATATGCCACTTTGTAACTTACAGTAATCATCATCATCATCTTAATAACAATACCTAATGGAAGCTTGGCGCGTATTCAAATAAACATTCGATCGATTATTTTAGACGTTCTTAAGACATATTTATACTAATATTATAAAGCTAAAGAGTTTTTTTGTTTGTTTGAACGCTCAGGAACTGGTTCGGATTTAAAAAATATTTTTGTGTTGGATAGTCCATTTATCGAGCAAGGCTTTAGGCTATATAACATCACGCTGCGACCAATAGCAGCGAAGAATCGGTGGAAAATGTGGAAAAAACGGGGAAAATTATTCATCTTTGAGGGCTTCCGTTGTATGTTTGAACGCGCTGACCTCAGGAACTGCTAGATCGGATTGAAAAATTCTTTTTGTGTTGGATAGTCCATTTGTCGAGGAAGGCTTTAAGCTATATTACATCACGCTGCGACCAATAGGAGCAAATAATCGGTGGAAAATGTGGAAAAAACGGGGAAAATTATTCATCTTTGAGGGCTTCCGTTGTATGTTTGAACGCGCTGATCTCAGGAACAACTAGATCGAATTGAAAAAATATTTTTTGTATTGGATAGTCCATTTATCGAGGAAGGATTTAAGCTATATAATATTACGCTGCGACCAATAGGAGCGAAGCATCAGTGAAAAATGTTGCAAAAACGGGGAAAACTATTCACATTTGAGGGCTTCCGTTGCGTGCTCGGTTCAAGTTACCTACAAAATATGTATGAAAGAATTATTCCTCTTTAAATGATCTAAAAAAATGTTCGACACGGTATTATATTATTTCTATCTTTTAATATTGACTCAATATAACCTTTTTATTGTAATTTATAATCAAATTTGGTCGAAATTAATGCATTATTGGGCCATCAGTAATTGACGCGGACGAAGTCGCGGGCAACAGCTAGTTTACAATAATATTTTCAATTTAAATAATATAAAATTTAATATATTTAAGACCCTTTTTTGTTTGCAGAACTCCTCCGATTTTTTATAATTTTTTATGTGTTTTTGATAGATATGAAAATAGATTAACTTATTTTTAAATTACTTTATATTTAAATACGATTTTATAACAGTAAATCATAATTGACATAACATTAATAACCATATTTTATTTTATAGACTACTAGATGTCGCTCAGGACTTTGTGCGCGCAAAAGTTAATTTCGCAGAAACCGTACATTTTTCCGCGATAAAAAGTAGTGTATGTCCTTTCCCGTGGTCTACTCTACATCTGTGCCAAATTTCATCAAAATCGGTCCAGTAGTTTCGTAGCCTATTCAATGCAAATAAACAAACACACTTTTCCTCTTTATTATATCAGTATAGATAGACACAGTAGAGTATTGTAAACTATAGACACAGTAGTGGTGAAATCACGAATGATTATTCGCCCCGGGTGGCGATTGCCTCCACGGGGCGTCCACTAACACAAATGAAAATCTCTTTACAATAGCCAACACACTACTTTATACTCATCGGGGGTGGTAAAATATATGTTACATGTGTATGTATTTATGAAAAAAAAAACAATTGTTACTATTTTCATGGAATAATAATAATTATTATCTTTCTCCAAATAACTTAGGTTTCTCTACATTTATCTTTTTGCAATTCCAATGTCTCGCTAAAACTCGGAAACGACTAAACTAATTTCGTTCTTGAAATAATTGTGGAAGCTCAGGGAAGATTCAAACGGTGTGGAATATTGGCAAAATTGCGGAAACAGTAAAAAATACAATTGAATTTTCCAATCAAAGATTTCAAAACTCAAGATAGGCTATGACGTAGTAGGTACATTTCACAAACAAATCTTCATACTATAAAAAATTACGACATCTTAGTTTTCACCATATTACAAATGTCAGCCATCTTGGTTTCACCATACTTCGAATTTCAAAATGGTCTCAAAAATCTCAAAAGTGGGCCATTTAACTGGATACACTTTTGCCTCAACATGCCTCGTCTATAATATTATATTATATTATGTATGTACGTCTATGTTACCATTGATACTTACTGTGTTCAATTTGTCACTTGAATGTCATGTAATAAAACCACCTCGTCCAGTAATGACTCCTTTATTCCTCAGTATCCTTACAACTCCTGGCTACCACGTGCTGCCAATACTGCTGCTGACTACCAGGTGCTGCCAATGCTGAGAGCGTCCAGCCTCGTTGCTCGTTCCCCAAAAAAGTGCACCTCCGTTTTTCCCTCGCTCCCAACCTCGCTCTCAGTATTGCCAACTCCTTAGTGTTGCAACTTAATTTAAAATGTAAAAACATTAAACAAATCCAGAAAATATCTTAATTGGTTTCGTAAAAATAACAATGAATATAAAATATAATAATCCTTAAAATATATATCCTTACATTCGTCCATCCTGACAAAAGTGCATGACCCCATGCACCTGCTAACCTTAGTATTCCCGTCCAGTTAGTTTTAATGAGTGCTCCCGGTGTAAACCCATCCATTCTTACACCAGAGACACTCATCAAACAATTGTATAGAGCATTTTGCCAACCAAGGAACGAACCCATCCATTCTCGCAACCTGGGTAGCAAAACAACTCTGACAAAAGTGCCTAGTACAATCCTTCCAGTTAATAATTTAATGAGTAATCCCAGAGTAAACCCATCCATTCTTACAATCAGAGACACTCATTAAATTATGTATAGAGCATTTTGCATACCGAGGAGCGAACCCAACCATTCTCGCAACCTGGGTAGCAAAACAACTAACTGTGAACCCATCCATTCTCACATGAAGTCTATGCTCTACATATTACTTCTAAATTAATATATAACTTGCCTGTAAACCCATCTATTCTTAGAGACAAGGCGCCACACGGGCTAAATAAAATAACTTCACAATTAATACTTTATTAACTCGATCATGATATTACAGATCATTATACATTTTCCAATTTTAACAATATAAATCTATGTAAGTATATATTAATACCCTTATCCAACACATTTATATCCAATAACTTTTACATTAATAATAAATTATATTAATTAAGTAGGTAAGTATGTTTTAAATGCTAGTAATGTGTACAATACATTGAACATAAATATTTTAATTGTTATACAATGAAATTAAATGACTTACAATAAATAACCTTTTTTTAACAAACAAGTACGTTACTTCTTTTTTATTTAAAATTGAGCAAAATCACAGATTTATTTAACTTACAAAAATTTTAGTTCACATATTTCACCTTTACAAAATTTTAATTACAATAATTCCAATATTTTTATTACAAAAATGTATACCAACTTAATATACAATTACCGTAATTACTTATATTAATACTGTTTAATAATTATCAATCTCTGACTCTGTATCATTACTATCAGCTGCATCAGATTCATTAATTTCCAGTGCAGCGACATTGACCCAAGGCAACATTCGGTCAGCAGCAACGGTTGTCTGCCGTTTATTCTTGGTCCCGGTTAGACCTGGTATAGCCGCAACCCTATATCTGTCATTACCTAATACCGAAACAACACGATAAGGTCCTATATAAGCAGGCAGAAGTTTTTTACTCTTTCCATCATTTGCAAACGCAGTTTTGGTTATTTTAACTAACTCCCCTTCAGCGTATACCCTAGCCGGTTTCCTATTTTTATCATATCTCTGTTTTTGCTTCACCTGCTCTGTATCTATTGCAACTTTAGCTCGTTCCCTGAAAGTGGTTAGATTAATGTTTTCGCGAGTTTCCTGTCTAATTTCATTAAGTATGGGGTTTATTTCGCAATTAATATTTGTTCCAAACATTAGTTCGGCGGGCGTTTTGGCCGTGGTCTTTTGTAGAGTATTATTTAAGCCCCACTGAACTTTACGTACCGAATCATCCCAGCCCTCTCATCCCTATTTAGATTCTGAGCCGTTAATGAGTTTAATATAGTGCGATTGTACCTCTCTACTTGCCCGTTAGACCGAGGGCTGGCCACAGCATTGAGAATATGTTTGACACCTTTGTCAAGGCAAAATCTTTTAAAGACATGTGAAGTGAAGCATGTTCCTCTGTCACTAACAACACGATCAGGAATGCGAAAAGTATAGAAGATATCTTCTAAGACACAGATTGCACTTTGGCTTTTAGTATTACGGACTGGCTTAGCGAACACAAATTTGGTAAAACTATCAACGATCACAAAAAGGTAAGAATTTCCGCATTTTGATTTTACGAAGGGTCCAAGGTGATCGATATGTAATGTGTAAATGGGTATCCCTTGTTTCTCAATCGGATATAAATAACCTTGCGAGGTAGAGCCATTTTTTTACTATAAGCACATTCAATACACGCATTAACGTATTTTTTGACAAATTTAGACATCTTAGAAAACCAGTAAGATTTCTTTATTCTTTCTAATGTTTTCTCTACCCCGAAATGGCCAATTTCATCGTGGTTTAACCGACAGAGTTGCCACCTTGCACCCTTCGGAACTACCCAACGGATATTATTTCGATCACCGTCAAAGTACCGATATAAACGATTATCTTTTATAAGAAAGTTATCTTTAATGTATTTAAGACCGTCAATATCTAAATTAAATACTAATATATTACGAATCTTATTTAACTCCGAGTCACCCAACTGTAACGTGTGCAACCAATCTTCGTTAGTAATGTTCATAACCGACGGATAATGCTCTAATACTTTGGATGTTTCGTTGTCTACTATTGCGTTACGTGACAACGCATCCACATGTGCCATTTTAGTGCCCGGGCGATACTCGATTGAACATTGAAATTCCTGCAAAAGGAGCCACCAACGCGCAATTCGCGGAAGAATATCTCGCTTTAAAAATGTAGATCTGAGAGCACTACAGTCTGTAACGACTTTAAACTGCTGCCCTAACAAATAAACTCTAAACTTTTTCAAAGAGCATACTACTGCCAAGGTCTCAAGCTCATATGCATGAAAATTAATTTCTTCGGGGGACGTCTTCCGGCTGTAATATGCTACTGGCTTAAATGCATTGTCGTTATGAGACCTTTGCAGCAATACGCCGCCAATTCCTAATTTGCTGGCATCAGTGTGTAGCTCTGTCTCTGCCACGGAGTTGTAAATAGCGAGAACAGGTCTATTTACCAGTTTGTTTTTAAGAGCTTAAAATGCCTCCTCTTGATCCCTTGACCAGGACCAGGTTCTGTCTTTTGCCAACAGTCTGGTCAAAGGGTGAGCAAGAGTAGCAAAGTTTTTTATAAACTTTCTAAAATACCCGACGAGGCCCAAAAATTGCCGTACAGTGTGTTGGTCCGTGGGACAAGGAAATTCTACCACACATTGAATTTTTCTATTACCTGGCCTAATACCGGCGGAACTTATCTCATATCCTAAATAATCTATCTTATTCATGAGGAATTCACACTTTGACATGTTTAAAGTAAGATTAGCATTCTCTAACAACTTTAGGACATTCTCTAGCCTAGCCAAACATTCTATAACATCCCTGCCATAAATCAAAACATCATCTATATATGACGTTGCACCATCATAACGCGCTGGCCCTAATACACGATGCATCATCCGCTGAAAGACAGCAGGAGCATTAGCTAGGCCAAACGGCATACGATTAAATTCGTATTGGCCGTCTGGCGTCACGAAAGAGGTTAAAGCCCGAGACTGCTCAGATATAGGGACTTGGTAATATCCCGATGTCAAGTCAAGAGTAATAAAATAAGCTTGTCCACAGAGCCGTGAAATCTCGTCTTCGATGTTAGGCATAGGATAACGTTCTTTCACCGTAATTGCATTCAACATTCTGTAATCCACACACATTCTCATTTTTCCATTCTTCTTTCTAACTAATATGATTGGACTCGCATACTCAGACACACTCTCTCTTACTATACCTGCATCTAACATTTCACTCACCATATCTCTTACATCCTCACGTTCCTTATAGGACATCCTGTACGGTCGGTGGACAACAGGAGAACTTTTATTTAATTCTATAGTCATCTCAGTAGTATTGGTGCAACCCAGTTCCTTTAGGGATGTTGCAAAACAGTGACTATATTTATTCAATATTGACAAAAGTTGTTGCCTATGACAATTTTCTATAGATTCGCCTATACATACATCATTTTCGTTAAATTTTCTATTTATTAAAGGATTTTGCTGTGATGCGATAACCTGATTTACGCTTTTGACTTCTAGACCACGACTAAGAATCATTCCTTCTTTTACCTCGCCACGAGTTACGACAGGAGTCACGAATAGTTTCACAAAACCATCTTTGACAGGGTATAAGGCTCCTAAGACTACTAGTTGCTGTAATGGTTTACCGATAACTTTACTTTCTACTAATTTCGCTAGCATTAGGTAAATTTACCTCAGCCTTTACACATGTCAGACCATAGACATTCGCGTATGCAGCCGATATTACTTTCACCGAGGTTTCGGTATGTATATGCGAATCCATGAACGGCATCTCCTTACTAACATTAATAAAACGTAGTTCTTCCGCAGTTTTGTATACAACTACATGTGATTGTTCAGTAAACGTCTGCCCAACAAGTAACGGTAACTCTAAATATTTATCCTCCACTACGTGACAAGTAACTCTAGCAACGACCCCATCAATCGTCAAATCTACCAAAACACTACCTAGAGTTTGAACTGTTTCATTGCCAAATCCTTTAAGGCCTGTCAAACATTTATTAATTTACAACCCCAATTCTAATGCTTGTGCTTGTTTAATCAATGAGACCTCACTGCCAAAATCTACATAGCACTTAGTTCGCATATTATTCACAAACACCTCCTTAAAAAACTTTGAATTTGGATCAGCATTGCTAATACACATTGTTTTATAAACAGCATCACCCTTGGTATAACTTTTGTTGACATTAACAAAACAATTTTCTGTTTTATGCCCCATTCTATTACATTTACTGCATTTAACAATGGGCTGGGGACATTTTAGGAATGGATGGCCCTTTTGATGACAATTATAGCATAGAATTTCACTACTTGAACTAGTATACGGTTTGCCCGCCTGTTTACTGATAAAATTGCTATTAGAAATATCGGCATTCCCTTTTGGTCTAAATTTGTAATTTTGTTTATCGAAAACTAATGTAGATTCTTTGTTGCTCATTAGAAATTGCAACAAATGTTCAGGTTGTGTACAACGTAAAGTGATAGCGCTTGACTTCATAGTCCTATCTGTTAGGCCGTGTATAATGCAATCTACTGCATTACGACCTTGAATGTTGCATTGGTTCAATAACGCCAGTTTTTCGTAAAAATACACTTCGATGGGTTCATTAAACCTACTCTTTCTCTTTAACATGTCTTCCAGGGCTTGGCCATAGTTTTGCTCGCAAGGAAACGCGTTTAACAACTTATCTTGCCACTCAGTCCAGCTAAAAAGTATTGACGGTAAGCTCTCATACCAAACTTTGGCCAAACCCTGAAGCTTTTGCATAGCAAAGTGTATCGTAGTTTTATCGTCCCAGCCGTAGACGGTAGCACACTCATTCACTTTCTTTATCCAAATGTCAATTCGTTGATTTTTAGAAGCAGGGTCATAATCAGGTAAAATATTTTTATGGTTAGTATTAGAAGAATGAGTGGCAGCCGACGTCGAATGCTGTGACGGTAAATTTTTAAGAGAGTTTAGAATATTTACAACATCTTTAGCAGAAAAAGTCAGACTCGCACACCTATCCAACGGCTGATCACGATTGAGTTTTTCTGTCCTAGTTCTGTGCCTGTCGTTTACTTTGTTACTACCATGTGGACTATGTTCACGCGTACAATAACTACTATCGCGATGTCTAGGCGCATTTAAAGAAGATCGTTTATGATTTTCAAAGTCTTGCTTATCACTCACGGTACGTCGTATGCAGCTCCGCTCGCGATCCAAGTTTTGTTGTCGCTCCCTCTCCATCTCGCGTTGAATCTCGTCAAGTCGGTTGTCCCCGCGACGACGGCTGCGGTTGCGCACCCGGCTCCGCCGTCCCTCGGAGTGGCTGTCGCGGCACGTGCGGATGCGGCTGCGGCTGCGTCGGAGCACGATACTGTCGCCGCGCGCACGATGCTCAGGTCGTTCCGGAGTCACCAGGCGACGCGAAGGTGACTTTTCTCGCTGCATGTTACCTGAAACTCGAACCAAAAATCTATGTACCTAACTATCCACTAACCTTGTCAATCAGTTTATAAATGTGAGTTTAGAACAAGAAGTTGTTATTAAAACTATTATTTTACCATTTAAAAAAAAAACTCCGTCAAGATACGAAAGCAATTATAGCAACCATTAAAAGTACTGCAAACGAAAAACCACTACGTAGGTAGGTATTACTTTGCTTACTTAATATCACTTATTATTATACACATATATATATATATATTATACACAATAGGTATTACTTTGCTTACTTAATTTTAATTAAATATTATCAACTTCATCTCTCAATTTTTAAACAAACGCAAAGTACCAACAATATATTCCAAGTACCCACCCTTTAATATGGCAAAATTACATTAAATGCTCCGAAATAATTGAAAAATGATATTCGAGGAAGCTGTATTCTACTTAAAAATTTGTATTTTTAAGATTAAATCTATTGAACAAAGAGAATTCGTGCTGAATACCCGTTCACATTTTTCTTTATGTACCCCTCACTAATTATAAACTGTACCTCAATTTTATACAACTTTTAAGGTAAAACGAATATAAGTATGCTTAAAAAGGCGATGGCACATCCCACTTCTGAAGTGTAATAAAACCACCTCGTCCAGTAATGACTCCTTTATTCCTCAGTATCCTTACAACTCCTGGCTACCACGTGCTGCCAATACTGCTGCTGACTACCAGGTGCTGCCAATGCTGAGAGCGTCCAGCCTCGTTGCTCGTTCCCCAAAAAAGTGAACCTCCGTTTTTCCCTCGCTCCCAACCTCGCTCTCAGTATTGCCAACTCCTTAGTGCTGCAACTTAATTTAAAATGTAAAAACATTAAACAAATCCAGAAAATATCTTAATTGGTTTCGTAAAAATAACAATGAATATAAAATATAATAATCCTTAAAATATATATCCTTACATTCATATATTTACTACTAGCTTTTGCCCGCGGCTCCGCCCGCGTAAATACATTATCCGGCGGGAACACTACTTTTTCGAGATAAAAAATATCCTATGTCCTTTCCCGGGACCCAAAGTATGTCTTTACCAAATTTCATAAAAATCGGTTCAGCAGTTAAAGCGTGAAGAGGTAACAGACAGACAGACAGACACACTTTCGCATTTATAATATTAAGTATAGATAAGTGCATTAAAATCGGTCGGTCTCAGTAGGTTGGTAGGTGTAGGTGTAGGCTTAGGCTGTAGTCATATGTGTAGGTTGTAGGTAGTTGTAGTTATTTATTCCAGTTCGTAGTTAAAACAGAACGTGTGTCGGGACAGTTACTTCGACATCTCCCATGTTTTAATAAACAATCAGCTCTTTTAATTCATAGTTCAATCCCACAATGCAATCGATAAATAAGCTAATTAAGATAAATTTTCCTATAAGTTTCCGTGATTGTTTAAAACAATAGGCAAGCGGACTGATTTTTTTATTGCATAAATGAATAGTACTCTTAAATATGAGTAACTTCTCAGAAGAAACCGTATATCAAAAGTCAATATTTTCAAAGGTACAGCGATTTGTATACAAAATTTCGCGAGTCTTTTTGCGAAATGGTAAACAAAACCTACATCATTAATTTACTCACATCATAATTATACAAAAACATTCATTATTGTAAGTATGAACTTAAACGCAAAAATATCGGAGATATTTACAAATATATTCCTGCGGCCATATACTTCATATACTACTTCATAATTCATATACTATAACCTACAAGTGACGTCATATTTTGTAGGTCGACTTTAGTATGGAGCGTTTTTAGGAGGCTCGCGAATTTTTTTAAACAAATCGCTGTACCTTTGAAAATATTGACTTTTGATATACGGTTTCTTCTGAGAAGTTATTCATATTTAAGAGTACTATTCATTTATACAATAAAAAAAATTAGTCCGATTGCCTATTCAAACTATTTTGGGAATTTGGTTCCGGAACCTCTAGTTGTGTTTATGTTTGAGTTCGATCGTAAATAATAACAACAGATTTACATAATAGGCCATAGTTTCATAAATTCAAGGATTAGTAGATAGTGTATTGACCTTACAGGAAACGCCCACTGACGTACACTATCGACAAAATTCCTGCTGGACCAGTTTCTAAACATTTGCTGTTCTTGGACGCCTCAAAATATTGATACACAAAAGAAGTGACCGCAACGACTGCAGACGTGGTTGAACTATGTATTTACACGTATGTGTGTGTGAGCACAATTATGTAGGCTTATGATGAAAATCGCATAACAGCGCCGTCGAATTCAACGTCGATTTTCATCTTAGCCTGGTTGAGCGGGAAGTTGTCCGATATTAGTAACATTAAGTATTTAGTATTATGTATGTACACATAATACTAAATACTTAATGTTTCATGAAGTTATAACCTTGTCGTGTCGACCGGTTGTACATTGGCCTATGGAAAATGTATGGATGAAAACTAATTTTAGTATTTTATACATAAAAGTTCGAAAGTTTGTAAGTAAAATATTTATTTCTGTTTAAACGTGCAAAGAAATACAATAATTTACATGTCAATTATGTTTACTATTTATACTAATTCTATTCATTTCGTTAAATATTATCACTAGACATCGTCAAAACTTTTCTTAATAACTTTTTTAACCGCAATTATTTAATACTAGATATTGCACGCAACTTCGTGCGCGCAAAACAAAATCCCCCTGTAACCGTACATTTTGCCGCAATAAAAAGTAGCATAGGTCCTTACCCGTGCTCTAGTCTATATCTGTACCAAATTTCATCAAAATCGGTCCATTAGTTTCTAAGCCTATTCAATGCATACAACAAACAAACAACCAAACAAACAAACAAACTTTTCCTCTTTATTTAAGTATAGATGTCTAGGGTGCTACGTGGTACTGGCCGAGGTAAATCGGGTATGTTGTATCATGTCAGCTTGTGATGTACGTAAAGTTAGTGTTTTTGGTAAAGAATACCCAAATAACTTATGTGCAGTAAATCAAATTGGAATACATAATGGATAACTGAATGGCATGGCTCCCCATACGTGTATAATAATTAATAATTATGTATTCTTACTACAAGTAATTTCAAACGTTTTATAGGACTATGGGCTTGTTTCACAAACCTCAGTAGATTAAGCTTCATATAGCTTATTTCCATGTTTTGTCTCTGTCGCTCAGTGTAAAGTGAGCAGCGAAAAACTTCAGAGTGAGCTATCTGAGTCCGACACCTATTCGGTGATTGTGAAAAAGGACTATTAGTATTATTTAGTAGGAAAGTATTTTCTTCAAACAATCTTCATGGTTTATTATACGCTCGGACAAAATATAATATTTGTATATTATTTTGTCACATAATACAAGATATTATCTATAAAATATATAAGCTATGTTTAGGGGCAGCTTGACATACAATTTATAGATAAGCGACATTTAGACTGAAATACCTACTAGCTGACCCGGCAAACGTTGTTTTGCCTTATAAAAAGTTAAAAACACTATTATAATTGATCAGTTATCGAGCGGGATGAAAAATGATTAAATTAATAAAATGACTATAAAAAAATAGGGGTTGGTGATAAAAAAGTAAAAATTTAGGGTTGTATTTGCCACATTATAAAAAAATAAAAACAAAAAATTTCGTCCAAAAATTAAAAAAAAAATTAAGGGTGAACAACCCTTATCACTTAGGGGATGGAAAATAGATAGTAGCCGATTTTCAGGCCTACTGAATACGCATATAAAATTTGGTAAAAATCGGTAAAGCTGTTTCGGAGGAGTACGGTAACTAACATTGTGACATGGAAATTTTATATATTAGATTATTATAATAATAATAATATGTAACACATTTGAGAGGAACTTTCTCATGTATGACAATTTTAATTCAACTCTCTCATGTATGCTTGCGTTGTGTTCCGCCGAGTGAGTGAGGTTACCGGAGGCCCAAGGGGCGATTTAACACCAGAGGAGTTACAAGTAACTCCTCTGGTGTTGCGAGTGTCCATGGGCATAAAAAAGTCAGTACACATTGTAGTGATTTGCTAGTATCAACGCTTGTTATTAGTGTTTGAATATCAGTTATTATTTCTACTGAACTTAATGAGTTCCCGAAATGAATCCAATTTGATGTTCTCTCAAACAAAAGTATAATTACTGCGTTTGAGTCTATAGTGGGTTGGAACTTGAAACTCATCAGTGCTGATTAAAACGGTGCAATTAAAAGCCCAGCTCTACTCGTGTTTTACCGAAAATTCAGCGAGTAATTATCCGGCTATGCAATCAATGAAACAGCGTCCGTGGTCTAGTGGTTTAGAGCTTGGCTCTCGACTCGGAGGTCGTAGGTTCGATTTCCGCATTGGAACGACGAAAATATTGTTTTCTAGTTTGGTTAGCACGATGTAGGCGATCACATTGTCTGACAAGAAAGATGATGTAAGTCGGACCTGCGCCTGATCTGTCGTGTACTCTCGTGTCTATTGCTACTGTGTCCAGTAGCGCTGGAGGCAAAGAACATAAATAATACCAGTCTTTTTTGGACATTTCAGTTTACTATAGCTTGCTCAGCTAAATACGCCAAATTCGATTTTTCATTTCGATTCATTTATAATTCACTAAAAGTAACATGAAAGTCTAAGTTAATTTCGTGAATTGGGGTTTTCTCATATAAGCAACTTATGGTGTGATTGAATACTTAGAGAACACTCTGCTGTAATATAGAGAAAATGCATAGTTTTTAAAATTAGAAATTTGAACATTACTCCTACTTTTGACGACCTCTGTGGCTCGATGGTTAGCGCGTTAGTGCTCAAGCCGGAGGTCGCAGATTCGAATCCCGCCGAAGGAACAAAAAGATTTTCTGTGTTCCTGGGTCATGGATGTGTATTAAGTATGTGTATAATAAAAATCTTAAATATATGTATAGTATTAAATATAAGTATACGTTTCCTTTTACCTGTAACACAAGTTCTTCGGATACTAGATTGACGTGGTGTGAAGCATCCATAAATATTATTATTATTTTTCAATTACAGCAGAAAATAATATCGTCGTTGTTAAGTCCTTCTTGTACCTTTTTTCTAATTTAAGACTGCATTTTCCCTATTCAAGCAATTTATCACAAATTTCCTAGAAACAGTGTTTGGCATAAACCAATAGAATTTAGTGAAACAATGACGCCAATTTGGTTTACTTAAGATCTTACTTAACTACTTAGAGTTAATTTTACAACTTCGAAACTGTTTAACTTTCCTCTCATGCTTAGGATTATCTAAAGTAGACATGTGATCAGCATCATCAGTAATTTGGGCTTTGGTTTAAAACAAGTCACTATTTAACGCAACAAAGATTTTAATCTGGGCCTTTAGTCAAGATGCATTCGATAATTTAGACGGCGAAGTTCGAAAACAAAATGTATGGGATATCATCGCAATATAAGGCATCGCAAGCGATATGTCACAGCGACTCGGATTCGGATGCCATATTGGCTGTATTTGGCGGAAAAAAGCGCTTGACAACGCTTGCTAGCCCTGAAAAAAATACAGTTATACGTTTACTAACTTCGTCATTTTGCTTACTTAACGCTTATAGCGATCGCCATTATAGCCATATAGATTTGCTTACGTGCGCATCCGAATCCGAGTCGCTGTGTCAGTCAGTCTCTACTTGTAAAAGAAACTACTGTTATTGGCCCCACTGTGACCACGTGCGCGGTTCCTAAGATAGTATCTAAAAGCCTGAAACGTCAGGAAAATTAAAATTATAAGCCGCGATATAAATCCAATAATACCTAATCATTAAAACTTAGGTACCAAGAAATATGAAAATCGCTCAACAGCGACGTTAAATCAAGCGCACTCACGTGTAAATATGAAATGCAACCTCGTTTGCAGTCGTTGCGATCACTTCCATTATGTTCAAATATTTTAAGGTATCCTAGTACAAGGGAAAATATTTAGAAACTGGTCGGGCAGAAACCTTGTCAATATTGTACTATAATAGTTTTATAATATTAATTTTGCAAGGTAATATTATAAAGTTCAAACGTAAAAACCTCTACAAAACAAAAGTGAACAAGCTTTCCAACAGTTATGAAAATATTATAGAAAAGGCTAACGATCCTTTGATTTAAATGTTATTTTCCTATTTAATTAAGCGTGAAGCCAAAACATCATAAAATGTTATCGGTAATGTAATTCCAAATAAAAAACTTTACGATTACCTACGTGAAAACTTAAAAAGTCAATATATCAAGAAACCAATAAAATATAAACAAATTAAAAAGAAAACAGGAAAATATCATATAAAGAATAAAAAGAAGAAAATATATTATTATCTGAGGGAAAATCTCAAGCTGAAGATCGGAAAGACTAACTTCAATACTTTGAGTATTATATAGAGTGAATTGAATTTAATACGTATTATATAAAAATAAAAAATCCGGCCAAGTACGAGTCGGACTCGCGCAGTGAGGGTTCCGTACAAACACATATATGTAAAAGTTCACCCATCACGACAAATGAGTAGGGGTAGTAAGTTTAAAATTATTAAAAATATTTTTATTAAATGATGTAACTAAAATTTACGGTTTTCGCAATTTCAACTTAGGGGCCGTCCATTAATCACGTGATGTTTTAACAACTTTTTTAGACCCCCTCCCCCCTCCTGGTGATACGTGGTGAGGTTTTATACTACCCCCCCCACTTTATACTACTGGGGAGGGGTCCCCCACCTAAGATCACGTGTATTTTTTTTTACATAGTAAGCAGGTCATGTTTGAAGAAAAACTAACTTAAAAAACAATTTAATCGAATAATTTAAGCAATTAAAAACTATACGAGTCAGTCATTTACGTCTACAACCGATAATAATTTCGGTATGCATAGACTAGATTCGAAAACGTGGTAAACGCTTGACGTGGTAGAGCCATGCTTCGGCACGAATGGGCCGGCTCGACCGGAGAAATACCACGGGCTCACAGAAAACCGGCGTAAAACAGCGTTTGCGCTGTGTTTCGCCGAGTGAGTGAGTTTACCGGAGGCCCAATCCCCTACCCTATTCCCTTCCCTACCCTCCCCTATTACCCTATTCCCTCTTAAAAGGCCGGCAACGCACTTGCAGCTCTTCTGATGCTGCGAGTGTCCATGGGCGACGGAAGTTGCTTTCCATCAGGTGACCCGTTTGCTCGTTTGCCCCCTTATTTCATAAAAAAAAAAAAAAAAAGAAAATTAATACACGTGATGTCTCCTTATACCCCCTCCTCCCCTTGGTGATACTTGGTGATTTTTTTTTTCGGACCCCCCCTCCCCCTTTAGGCATCACGTGATTAATGGACGACCCATTAGCAACTTCTCAATGTTTTAAAAGACCTATCTAATTATACCCCATAACCCTACACATGGGGTAGACGCAGAAAAAATCATTCCCACTAAACGTGCTCGATGTGCACCAAAAAAATTGTGTGAATTTTCTTTCGGCAATTTGTCGACGCGATAAATACAAAGTTATAATTATACTGACTGTTGCCCGCGGCTCCGCCCGCGTAAATATCCCTCGGGAACACTGTACTTCTTCGTGATAAAAAGTAGCCTATGTTTTAATCCAGGGCCCAAACTACTACTATACCGAATTTCATTAAAATCCGTTCAATAGATTTTGCGTGAAAGAGGAACAAACATCCATCCATCCATACATCTTCACAAACTTTCACATTTCTAATATTAGTAGGACATGCAAAGTTATTTCTAGCACTAGCCTTTTGGACTGTAAGCCGAAGACGGACGGACGGACGAACGGAAATGCCGAAACCACAATAGTTCCGAGACGTGAACTACGAAACCTTAAAAACGAAATTGCGAGGCGTAGAAAAAACTATTCAGTGGAATTTATGAGTCCAATTTTGAGGAAAATTAAAACTATTTAAAAAAATCCTTAGATTTAAAAAGAATGAAAATGAAATGAAAGATGATCCATGCGTCGGATGGGCATGTTAAATGTCGGACCTGCGCCTGATCTCTCGTCAGTCGTGTCGGTTATCCGTCCCACTGGATAAGTGAGTAAAAGGAAGAGAGACTGTTCTTGTGTACTGCGCTCACACTTGGCACTATAAAATTACTCCTGCGTAACTGGCCTGGTTTCAATGTAACCGGCCACCGTCACCGAGATCGGTGTGAGGAGTTATTATTGTTATTATTATTCATTCTACACGCATGAAGTCGCAAGCAGTAAGTAAGTATATTATTGTAGTGTACTAAGGATTGTATTTATGAAGTCATCCAAGGATGAAAGCACCATTTATCACGTGTGTAATTGTCAGCTGTAGGTAGTAGGTACTGTACCTTCGTCAGTCTCCGCGGTATCAACTCGACCCTTACGTTAATTATCTTTGTTTACTCGTGCTAACGTAATCATAACCCAATCTACTTGTCATTTTTGGACATGGTATGGCTTTGATCGACTTATGTGTATGTATTTCAATACAAGGCCACACCTTATAACACCTGCAGATTTTGTAGAAAACTTTTATAGAAATTATGTGTGTAGTTGTAGTGTATATTATTGATGACAGATGAATAGGTTCCCTTTTAATATAAGTATTATATGTATTTTGTCATTATCAAAGTGAAATATATTATATCAGTTTATTTCATTAGGTAGGGTAAATACGCTAAATGTCGGCCACTTACGGATTTTCTAACTTTAGATCGCTTCGGATCCATTAGTTTGAAACGAAAGCATAGCTTGTTATACGGTTTTAGACAGGTTAATAAATCTATTTTATATTTATAGGCATATGGTTGACTTTTCTACTAAACGGAAAAAGTATTAAGGTTTAAATGCGTCGAAAACGAAAAAACCTTAAAGTCGGCCGTTCACGTCCCAATGGTCGGTCGCTTTTTTCCCAAATGTCGGCCGGATATAGCGTGTAACCTCTTATAATATTATTAAATTATAATAATACATAATTCAATTTTGAGACAGCAAGTTTGATATATAAATTAAAAAGTGACTACCCAGTACCTACACGAACAATGAAAAATATAAAAATGATCAGCCTGTACAGTAGCATTCGATTCTTAGGCTGGCCGACATTACGATCTTTAATATTTCCAAAGTCGGCCTCTGTTTCGTATAGCTTATTTCTCGAGATTCAGCTAATACCACCCTGGCCGGTATTTAGCGATTGAACGTAGAATATATTTATTAACATAAAAGCGTTACAAATTTTAATATTAAGACAATGGAATTCGTAGTATTGGACTTTATAAAACATACTGCATTTACCTTAAGTCGGCCCCGGCCGAGATTCCGATTTTCAGTCGAAACTGGTATTCTAATGACGGCCCCCTATTTTTCCCTAAAACCAATACGTAAAACGTTGAAAAAACTATCTCAAAATATAGTAAAAATACCTTTTTAGTGATAGCAAAGCTAAAAACCAAAAAAAGAAATGTCTTACCGTTGTAATGTCAATCCCCGAATCGTGGGTATTCACAGCAAGTAAGCTGCTTTAACTACGAACTTCAACGCTTTAACGGCGCTATCGCTACTGACGGTTAGTGTGCGAAGAGCAAGTGTCGTAATCGGATAGTAACGGTTTGCACTTAAAGAGTATGAACTAAGCTTGCAATTTCAGTGGCAAAATTACCAATTAATTACCTTTTGAATGAATGCAAGCTGAAAATGTGCAGACGGCCGAGGATTGGAGGGGGGCCGACGTTTGGCGTATTTACCCTACTAAATGTTGCCCGCGACTTCGTGCGCGCAAAAGTTAATTTCGCTGATACCGTAAATTTTTCCGCGATAAAAAGTAGCCTATGTCCTTACTCGTAGTCTACTCTATATGTGTACCAAATTTCATCAAAATCGGTCCAGTTATTTCGGAGCCTATTCAATGCAAACAAACAAACAAATTTTTCCTCTTCATTATATTAGTATAGATAACAATATTATGTATGTCTATATGTTATGTGTATACAAGGATAGAGCGATTTGTCTACCTACCACCACCTGACGAGGGTGCCTCAATAAAGGATGATACCGTAATAAGTATTTTAGTAGAAGACCCAGCCAGTGCATCTTATAGTTTTAAGAAAGTTTCGTTTCAAAGTTTATCAACTTTATATAAGTTCGTATACCGTTTTTAGCTCTCTCAACTATTAAAATATAACGTGCATACGTTATATTTTAATAGTTGAGTTGCAGATCGAGTAATCCTTAAAATATTAAGAAATCAATATTTGAAAAATTATTTCATTAGAGCGAGCGTGAAGTTACAAATTATACAGCGTACCTACTTATGTTTATCGAATCTATTATTCTATAATTAATAGTAAATCGATCAGTGCCTTAATATCTAAGCTCAGGGCTATTTATATCAATGCTATTTAACTTTATTTGTGATCACCGAGAGCCAATTGTCATGCGATATAAGTTTTAATCGAATCTATCAAATCATAAAAGTCGTTGAACTCCTGTATATTTGGGACTGGCTTGGGACAATTATGTAAAAAAATGTCAAACACTTCTTGAAGTAAGAGGCTCTCAAATCTCACGCCTATGATTTAAATAGCCCAACTTTGATGTCGGGTTGCAAGTCAGGTAATTGTGCTAGGAGAGGTAGGTTGGTGTTGATAATGTTTATTTGAATTTTGAACAGTATAACCTATTTTTACCCGACTGCGCGACGCAAAGGAGTGGTAATGTGTTTATCAGCCTACGTATGTATGTATGTATGTATGTATGTATGTTCCTTTGAAGCACTATACAGACCAAACGCCTGGGCCGATTTTTATGATTCACACGTCTTTCGATTCCTCTTAGTCCGGCGAGTGTCACTAAAGACATGACGTTAGTGAAAATTCAATATGACGACTACTGGACGCCATATTGTGAAAATTAAAAAAATGAAAGTCAACAAACTTATATCAAGTGGGGTATCGTTGAATAGGTATTTAAAAATCATTGTTAGTTTTCTCTCAACATTTTTCGATTCGACTGACCATTTAGGATCTATATCGATTTAAAGTTTCGTAACAACCATTCTCACATTCCAGTGATGTAGTACTGATGCTGATAGGAAATCCAGTCTGGTAAATAGCTAGCTAGGTACTCATAACTAAAAAGTATAAAATAAAAAATTATAATTTAAAAAATTTAAAAACCCGACTGCGTCAAAAGTGAACCAAACTAAGTAGGTACATAATTAAAACTGAAAAGAAAAAAACAAGCACTTAGATATCCGGTGGTCTAGAATTCTATAATATATTATTGAATTAATACTATTGGAACATAACAACTGAACAGTCGGGATCCATTATTCGACAGCCAATCTAATTTTTCAATGGATCCTGACTGTTTAGTTGTTATGTTCCAATAGTATTAATTCAATAATATATTATAGAATTCTAGACCACCGGATATCTAAGTGCTTGTTTTTTTCTTTTCAGTTTTAATTATGTACCTACTTAGTTTGGTTCACTTTTTACGCAGTCGGGTTTTTAAATTTTTTAAATTATAATTTTTTTAGCCACAAAAAATATAAAAAACTAGCTAGTGCCTTCAACTTCGTATACATAGAACTAAAGGAAACGAATGCCTATTTATTAAAAATAAACACCGAGACATCAGCTAGATAGTTTATTGTCTTAGTGTTTGGCTAGAAAAAGTCCTGTGGAAACCGCTTCAGCCAGTTCAGGAAAATATCAAACACCCTCATGGGAGTGTTAGTCGTCAGAACTTTTCTTTTTTTTTTCCACTGACTACTGACTAATTTATTTTAGTTGAGTTTGAAAAAATGAAAGTTTGAAATGTTGACTTTTGGAGTTCAACGTACAATATCGACTAGGTAAGTTTCTGCTCGACTAGTTTCTATTTTCCATTGCACTAGGATGCCTCAAAATATTTAAATACAAAAGAAGTGACCGCAACAACTGCAAACATGGTTGAACTACGTAATTACCTACACGTACGTATGAACGTTAGATACCTACGTATATTTTTAATCTACGCGAACAAAATCTCGGGCAATAGCTAGTTGTAAATAGGACGTAAATAATGACGATGAAATGTAAATGAAGATGTAACTGATGATGGTAATAAATCTAACTGAAAACTGGGACAGTCAGCCTCCTACGCCGTCGAATTAAGTCCGCAAACTCAATTTAGGGTCAAAACTGGGGTCAAACGCTTTCACAGCTTGAAAGCATTTCGCAGCCTAAGTTCATACAAAAAGTATACACTCACGAGAACTAATACTACGTAATTTTTGAAGTGGATTGTAAGTGAAGCGTGTTTCTTGGGATGGGTAAAAAATGTTAACCTGGCGACAGGTCACGTGTCCTGTGCACTCAGATCGAAAATTCGTAAGATGCAACTTGCAACTGTTTGCTGTCGTTCCCTTACGCGATCATGAAACTATTTTAGTTCGTATCTAAAAGATATGAACTAAAATAGTTTTTACTTAGATGGCGGTTTTTCCAATTTATGTTCATCACTTTTTTTTGCCGGTACTCCCGGAGTACAACCCGTTCTTTTCTTTTTATTATATACTAGCTTTTGCATGCTTTTGGACGTGTATTCAAAGTATCCCATGAGACTATTTCATTTTAAATAGTAGCCTATGTTTTAATCCATAGCCTAAACTACTACTATTCAAAAAAAATCTGTACACTAGTTTTTGCGTGAAAGAGTAACAAGCATCCATCCTCACAAACTTTCATATTTATGATAGAAGTAGGATCTACCTACTTTAAGAGATAAATATGCACATAATTATAATAAACTATTTCCAAATAATTAATAATAATAATAACTGAAGTGCGGTCGCCGAGCGCGTAGAATTTCGTAGATTGAGTCAATCGCGCACAAATATATTGCTATCGCGCTCCTATCACGTGCCTGTGTAAACGCAACAGCAATATATTCGTGCGCGAGTGAAAGAGACAAGAAGCCATCAGTCAATGTACGAATTTCTACGTGCTCCGCGACCGCACTTTAATAACGTAATTTTTTAATTTTATATATCTAGATTGACATTTCATAGTAAACACGTAATCCTTTTCATATAACACGAATACAGTACCTACTCCAGTAGCTGGATAACTAAAATGATGATGATAATGATAGTTAAGTTTACAAGAGATTCGCATCGACAATAACCTACTTATATGCTAATCAAATCTGAAAGTCTAGAAAAGCAATTAACAATTCCAGCACTCAGCGCTCGTAATACGATTATTATTTGCAGAACAATTTACATAATTCCTTCAAACTTAGAAAATAACTCAAAACTCACTAAGCAGTAACATTTACTTTACCTTATTTCATAACTTTAACGCATTTCAGTACAAAATAGTTAATAGGTATTAGATTTTTTATTTTATCGTACTCGGTGCTAATAGGTAACTGCCACGGTGCACACCATAAATATAGAATGTACAAGATACACAAAGGCAACTTGGAGGCATGACAAAAAAATATATGTACTTGTATAAGTGGATGTCTATGTGTGAGTTCGAAATAGTGTTGTTTTCGATAAAACTTCTCACTATCGATAATTTATCAGTAGACGGGCTTCTTTATAAGATCAATCGTGATGAAACCAGGGCCTGTAGACAAGATGCATTCGATAATTTCGACGGCGAACTTCGAAATTAGCTTAAAATTCGAATTTAGCTTAAAATCACAAAATATACTGAAATATATACGTGGGAAATAAAATTATATCGATAAAATCTTTTTCTGATCCGATTAGTAGACGAAATTAAGGAGAATGTGGTTCGAAAAATTCCATTGATTATATTGTATTTATCTATGAAAAGTGTGTTGATTCGGATTATTTCATCTTGTAACGTCACATCCAGGTACAGAGCACGATACCATAATTGTATAACGTAATATTAGCTTGTTTTAATTAAGAATCACCATAAAAATGCATAAAATTTTACGTGGTAGAGCCATGCTTCGGCACGAATGGGCCGGCTCGACCGAAGAAATACCACGGGCTCACAGAAAACCGGCGTGAAACAGCGTTTGCGCTGTGTTTCACCGAGTGAGTGAGTTTACTGAAGGCCCAATCCCCTACCCTATTCCCTTCCCTACCCTCCCCTATTACCCTATTCCCTCTTAAAAGGCCGGCAACGCACTTGCAGCTCTTCTGATGCTGCGAGTGTCCATGGGCGACGGAAGTTGCTTTCCATCAGGTGACCCGTTTGCTCGTTTGCCCCCATATTTCATAAAAAAAAAAACTCACTGCCGCATGCAACACACCGGGACGCTATGGCCTCTTATGGTCCGAACGCACTAGGCGGAACTGCACTTCAGCGGAACTGAGCGACACGTCGCGTCAAAATATTCTTTATATGCAAATACATGAGATATGACTTTGGCGCGCAGTTCGCTGCAGTGTAGTTCCGTTACCGCTTAGTGCGTGTTATCTCATATAATTTCATATAAAGAATATTTTGACGCGACGTGTCGCTCAGTTCCGCCGAAGTGCAGTTCCGCCTAGTGCGGCCGTACCTTTACTCGCGAAAACAATGACGTATTGGTACTTCATTCGTTGTCTCTTTTTCTCTCGCACTGTTTGTACTTGATTATAGTTTGTCACTCCCACGCTTTATGTATCTTGTAAGCGCAGAGCGCGAACCTTGCTAGATCTGTGGTGCACACCTATGAAAAATATACTCCTGAAATAATATAATAGCAAAGCGCTGATACGTTTGTAATTTTATCTTAGGAAGCTCGATAAGTTTTATAATTTACCATTGTACTACATTTCAACACTTTTTTTAATAAAAAATATATTTATCGACACTAATATTGGGAAGAAAAAATATTTTTTGTCTGTTTGCATTTAACAGGCTCCGAAATTACGGGAACAATTTTGATAAAATTTTGCATTTAGATAAAGATAAGAAGAGACCAAATATAAATCTCTATCTATTTTTTATCTTTTAACATTTATAACTGAATGTTTACCTATATTATTTTATCCGAATATTTTTAATGATCTTTTGATATTCTATATACTTAACTTTAAGAATATGTAGTTTTATGGGTTTTTTGCCTGAAATAAATGTGATTTGATTTGATTTTGATTTGATAAACTTGAGGGGAAGGACACAATGACAGCATTTTTGGGAGCAGCTAGTGGCGAGTATTATCATCATCTAGTTTTACTTTTAAACGAAAACAAAACTACCGAAATACTAAGTGAAAATGCTGGTTGTTATAAAACAAACTGTTCCCAAACAAAATTAAGTCATTAAACGGCCGAGGTGACTTATTTGCCACAAATTGAAGACCCAAGATTTTTTTTCCAATAATTTTCTAATGAATTATTCAGCTGCTTAAGATGAAATATTTGAAATGAAAATTAAATTTTCTTTCGAATCATAACAAGAAAGTTAAAGGTTAAATATAAGACTGGACAACCCCGCAAATTAAATCACTGCACAGGTACAAATGTTTTATTAATGTTGTCAAAGATTTAAATCCTTGGATAAACTTTTGCTTAAAAGCGTTTTAGCCAAAACGTGTATAATAAAGTAATATCTATCTGTTGTCGCTTGCTAATTTATCAAGGAACTTGTGTTACAGGTACCAAACAATGGAAATATATATTTTAATGATTCTATATCGTAATACTAAATATTATATAAATATATTGTTCTGGTTAGGAAGAAAAAATACCATAATTAAAATGCTTTAAGTCGTGCTTCCGAAGTAATTACTTTCTTTCTGTATTCAAAAGTTGCTGTCAGTAATCCATATAAAGTGCCTTAACATTGTCATTTTCGTAATTTGAACTTACTTTGATTAGCTGTCATAAAATGTTTTTAAAGCTTTGATCACAATAAAATTAATTGAAGCTTTTTATGGTATTTTCTCAATAATTTTTAAAGTAAGGGTGATCCCATAGTAATATTTTGCATAAACTTTATTCATACAAGTACAATGAGACAACTTTGTCTTATCATGTTGCCCAGCACAGCATTCTCGAGTCTCAGGGACCGTAGATGATTTGAGTTGAGCCCAATGGGGTACTTATGTAAGAGCCACTTTAAAGCATAGATACTGCAGGGCCTGTCCTTACGAAAGTAACTTATAAGTCAAGGGATTTTCATAAAGTTAATTACAGACTTTGAACTTATAAGACTCATGTTTACCTGACTTTATCCTACGTAAAGTGAATTTGGTGTGAAGCGCCATATAAATTTTATGTCCAGTTAAACCTTATAGTGTCATTCACGTTGTGTTATTTAATTAAATTGATCAAAATTTATGTCAACGCAGGTGTTTTATAGATGCGACTTAAATAGCTTAAACATATCTATATCTATCTATCTTAAATATATAAAAGAAAGTAGTGTTAGTTACACTATTTATAACTCAAGAACGGCTGAACCGATTTGGCTGAAAAATGGTAGGGAGATATCTTAAAACCAGGAGGAGGACATACGATACTTTTTATCCGGTTCTCGAGGGACTCAAAACTCGAGAACGGCTGGACTGATTTGGCTAATTTTTGTCTTTAAAATAATTGTGGAAGTTCAAGGAAGGTAAGTGAGGAAAATTGGAAAAGGTATAGGTTGTAGGAGTAGGTGTAGTAGGTACATTTATTCATTCCAGTTCATATTTAAGACAGAACAACGTGTGTCGGGACAACTTGTATTATATAAAAGAAAGTCATGTTAGTTACATTATTTATAACTCAAGAACGGCTGAACCGATTTGGCTGAAAATTGGTGGGGAGGTAGCTTAGAACTAAAAGACGGATATAGGATATCCGTTCCCGAGGGACGTGACATAAAACGTGGTATCATATATATAAAAATGAATTGCAATTCCAATGTCTCGCTAAACCTTGAGAACGGCTGGACTGATTTGTGTAATTTTGGTCTTTAAATAATAATAATAATATCTATGGACGCTTCACACCACGTCAATCTGATCCCGTGGCAAGTTCTCGAAGAACTTGTATTACAGGTACCAGACAACGGAAATATATTTAATACTTTTATACTATACACATATTTAAGATTTTTATTATATTATACACATATTTAATACACATCCATGACCCAGGAACATAGAAAAACTTTTTGTTCCTTCGGCGGGATTTGAACCCGCGACCCCCGGCTTCAGCACCAACACGCTCAACCAACTGAGCCACAGAGGTCGTCGGTCACGAAATAATTGTGGAAGTTCAGGGAAGGCTTAAACGGTGATAAATATTGGAAAAGGTGTAGGAGTAGGTAGTGTAGGTGTAGTTATTTATTAATTCCAGTTCATATTTAAGACAGAACAACGTGTGTCAGGACAGCTAGTGTTAAATAAAAATATATTTATAATTAAAATAAAATATTATATTTAAAAACTATTTAGTAATATTAAATGAGTAAATGTTAATTTGTTAGTAAATAATAGGCTTCGAAACTACTGGACTGATTTTGATTAGAGGTGGGATATAACAGGTTAAATACGATACCTGTTATACCTGTTACTGATATACATAACTACCTGTTTCGGATACCTGTTAAAAATAACAGTCATGTTAGTAGGTATGTAGTATACGTACTCAATTCGATTACTAGGTACTTCCACAACGTTTACATAAATTCCTGATATTGTAAATGTATTTGTTCTTAATATTTAGCGTAATGTTAGAATTTATAACACTGTAGTAGTCTGTAAATTTAATTATAATTTTTAATTAATAAGTAGAATTTTATCGTAATATGAAGTCCTTTTTATTTTTGTTATATTATATACCCCTATCTTCCCCCATAGAACAGGCTGCGCCTAGTTTGGGGGATAGAACAAATAGTCAATATTTGTAAACTACTTTGATATACATTAAACTATTTATTTATATATTATCAAGTTAATTTAAAAAAATGTTTTTTTTTGTTTACAGAATTTACAAAAACAGTACTTGTCAGCTGTTATTTGGCTATTGTCAATGTCAAGTATCAACTGTCAACTGCTGTCCTGAGAAAGCGAAAAAGGAAAGTCACTTATTTTTATTATTAAAATAAATGGCATCGACTTTTAACCATTTGCCAGTGTCAAGTTAAAAAGGCGGGAAATAGAATATTCGTTCCAATTTTCATCACCGTATTTCTAAATCGTCAAGTCCAAGTCAAAGTCCAAGTAAATAGTCAGGGTAGTCAACGAGTCGTCAGTCGATTCAGTAAAGTGGTAGACGCTTTACTGACACTTCCTGTGGAGTTTTGGCGGAAAACCCCAAAATAGCACGTATTTTGTAATTGTATCACTTGCCCACATTTGTACACGACAACGAATATCTAATAGTAAATATTCTACCAATATTAGGCATTAAAAACCGAAATAACAATAATTTTGAAAGAAACACAAATACACAACTTTGCTGATTGACTTTAGAATTTTTAAATTGATTAGTTGATAGTTCAAAGCTAAGGTTTAAAGAGAATAAATAATCAATACTCCCTAGGAACTTTCAGTATTAAGCTTTTACTACTTTACTGAATCGACTGACTTGACTTTGAGTGCACTGACTGTTTATTTGGACTTTGGACTTGACTACGGTGTTGAAAATTTAAAAGAAAATTAAATTTCCCGCTCTTTCAACTTGACACTGGCAAATGGTTTGAAGCCGCAACGCGTAAAAAAAAAGACAGAACTCGTGACAAATGACGTCTGTCTATAACCCGCCCATATGTAATGGCACGTAGTGTATATGGGATTTGTTCTTGATTGACTACAACCTGAATTTTTTACTAAAAAAATACTAATTATTTCTCATTCTAGCAAGTAATAGATGCATATAAGTGTAAGGGAGACATACAGAGTATTTAAATACTAAGTGCCTTTCGTTTTTGCATATGGAGTCGTTGTATGTGTAACAGAGAGACAAGATCGGACTATAGTATATCGGTAACACGTACTCACGTACGCAGTACTCAGGTAGTTATTTTTTACTTGCTAGTATCTGACGTATTCTGTTATGTTATTTATTACCTGTTAATTTAATAACTGGATATCGACTGTTATGTGTTATTTCTAATTACCTGTTCCTTTTTACCTGTTACGTTAAATACGTCCCACCTCTAATTTTGATAAAATTTGGGACAAATATTGACTAGACCACGGGGAAGGACATGGGTTAAATTTTATGGCTGCAAAATGTACTACTCCCGCGGCATTACCTTTTGTGTGCACGAAGTCGCAGGCAACATCTATCTAGTCGTCAATAAATCAATAGTAAACACAAGTAACAATAAACGTGCGAACAAAATGTTTGTTTTGACAAAGCCTGCACGATCCTGATTAACAGCGTAGAGATCCTGTAAATAAATAAACGTTTTATGATACGCCACACTAACCTGGACCCTCGGTGAGCCGTCGTAAATTGTTTTATGGGTAGGTGACGGAAATAAAATTAACTTCCATGTTATTTTATTAAGTAGAATTGGCGTATTAAATAAAAGTATCGTAAAGGTAAAACTATAATAAATGAGATTGCGAAACACGGAGACAGAATTTTCAGGAAAGATGCCAAATATTTTCCGGAAATAACTTTCTTTATGTAGTAACGGAAATCGTAGCACAGCTACAAGACCGCGTAGCGGGATCTGTAGCATGGCTACGATATCGTTGCATATAGTGCGATTCAACTGAGAATAGGATCGAGTCGGCGTCGTATTGTTTCGAATTTAGACTGTTATGATAGATAAATTTATGTTTAGATAATTTATTACTATTTAACGTTTTTATTTAAATTCGTTGCAAGACTATATTTATATGCACATAAGTTTTTCTGCAAATCGCACTTTTCAAGTGATATTTGACAGTATGTAAAAGGTCATTGACGTTCCTATTCTCATTTGAAACGGAAACGCATTATATGCTACGATGTCGTAGCTGTGCTACAGATCCCGCTACGCGGTCTTGTAGCTGTGCTACGATTTCCGTAATTACATAATTATTTCCGGAAAATATTTGGCATCTTTCCTGAACATTCTGTCTCTCCGTGTTTCGCAGTCTCGTTTATTATAGTTTTACCTTTGCGATGTCTTTATTTAATACGTCAATTCTACCTAATAAAATAACATGGAAGTTTTATTTTTATTATTATTTTCGTAAGGATAGTTAGGTCAGAGCGCGACAATACGCGACTAGAACGACGCGAAAACGCATCGTGCTGCGACACTGTATCGTTTCACGTCGTCGACGTCGTCACGTGATGTAAGGTCAACAATTTCGTGTGTGAAATGTTGATACACCAGTGACATGGAGTTCCTATAACTCCAATCCTATCGGCCTAATTCGGTCTCCGTGGTCTAGTGGTTAGAGCGTTGGCTCTCGACTCTGAGGTCGTGGGTTCGATTCCCGCATTGGAACAACAAAAAAAATTGTTTCCAAGTTTGGTTAGGACAATGCAGGCTGATCACCTGATTATCTGACAAAACAGATGATCCATGCGTCGGATGGGCATGTAAATGGTCGGACCCGCGCCTTATCTCTCGTCAGTCGTGTCGGTTATCCGTCCCACTGGATTATGAGAGTAAAGGAAGAGAGAGTGTACTGAGCACACACTTGGGCATTATAAAACTACTGGCCGTGTAACTGGCCTGGTTCCAATGAAACTGGCCACCGTCACCGAGATCGGTGTGGGGGAGTTATTCATCCTATCAGCTTCATTTTACATTTACCTTTTGAAGACCCTCATCCAAATTCCTACCTAGCTACAGGCTAGCCGCTAGGGTTTCCCCCCGATGGTTGCACGCCTTGTCGTGGCGGTGGGGCTTAGTAACCGTGGACGGACCCACGGTGAAGCTAAGAGGCAACCGGGGCCGGCCTGTTTGCCGCCGGCTGGCCCGAGGAGGGCGCTCCCAACGGGCTGAACATGCCCGCAGAGGACGCGCGTGGAGGTGGAACCGCAGAAGAAGAGGAGTGCCGGTATTACGGTGCGCCGTTCTCTTATCTTCTGCGGCCGTGGAGGGATCGCAGGGGGAGAGGCGTGATGGTATTACAGTACGCCGCTCTCCCTACCCCCTGCGAGCTGGCGGGGCCGTTCCGTCGAAACGGCGTTGGTGGAGCCGCAGAGGAAGAGGCATGTCGGTATTGCGGTGCGCCGCTTGCCCTCCACACCTGATCTGCCACCGGGTACCGGTCGATGAGGCTGGTATCCGTGGCCTCCTAGTAGCAGACTCGGGGGGAGTCTGCTACAGTACTGGTGGAGGCCGAGGAGGGAGGCGCAACTTACCATCTGGTGCGCCTGGGGCCTTCGGGCCTTAGATGGAGCCGCTTGTGGGCGGCTGCCGCCGGCGGGGTCGCAGATGTGTTTATCGTTCCCGTGGCCCCGCCACAGGGCGGCGAGGAGGAAGGTGGGGGTGGTTTTTTGTGGGTATACCGTGGGTCTCATTAGCCTATACGGGAATCCCACATCACCACTCGGGTGCCCCCTGCGCCTGGGTGGTATGCGTAATGCATTCCCCCCCCCCCGGGAACAAAAAAAAAAAGGCTAGCCGCTAGGGCTGGTCTAGAAGGAAGAACCAGCCTTCGCCATTGTGGGACACTTTGATTATTTAGGTCCAAATTCCAGCTTTAAGTCATGAAAAAAAAATTCACGACAACACATTAATAGAATACACTTGCGGATTGAACTTGTATTTACAACGTTTTTCGAGAATCTTATAAGTTGTCGATCCTTTGCATTCCCCATGAATTTCCACAAAGAACTTATTCTGTTCATAACGTGAGATTGTCTCGATATAACTCAGAGACTCAATGGGGCGACGTAGCCAACTCCATTGTAAGTTGCGACACAGTATTAAAATGGCTTAGGAGACGAGAGAAATGTCCCTAATAACCTCCGACGCGAAATGTTAAACTAGCTTTTGCCCGCGGCCCCGCCCGCGCAAATACCTTATCCCACGAAACACTTTGGGAAAAAAGTAGCATATGTGTTAGTTCAGAGGTTAAACTACTACCATACCAAATTTCATCAAAATCAGTTTTGTAGTTTTTGCGTGAAAGAGTAACAAACATCTATCCATCCTCACGATCTTTCACATGTATTATAGTAGTAAGATCATTAGATGTATAAAGTATTTTTGTGTATGTGTACCTGCCAAGTGCGAGTCGTACTCGCGCACGAAGGGTTCAGAGCAAACCCCAAAAAAAAACTTTTTTTTTGTATGGAAGCCCACTTAAGAATTAATTTGATTCTGCTTTTAGTATTTGCTGTTATAGCGGCTACATAAATACATCATATTCTGTCAAATTTCAACTGTCTATTTATCATAGTTTATTAGATACAGCCTGGTGAGTGGTTACGGACGAATGGAGTCTTGGTAATAAGGTCCCGTTCTCAACCTTTTGGATACGTAACCCTAAAAAGATGAGAGATTCATCATTTGAGTTTGAGGGAATTTTTATGGACATGTTAACAAAGTTGTCGTCGAAATTACAGGTTCGCATTGTTACAAAATTCTCAAATGGTTAATAATTAATATATTTAATTTAAAATATTAGTTCTTCAATTTCCTTACTTAACTTAACTGGGAATACGCAAATAGAGCCAACTCTATCGCATCAATATTAAAGTAAATACAATTCTCTGAAATCAATAAATTAGGTTAATCTATAGTATTATCTATAGAAGGTTTGAAGTCTAAAATAGTCTGATTGATTCGAAAATACAGATCTAGTTTCGGTACGATTTTAATCCCTGTTGGAAAACTTAGAGTGTTATAAATCTATTGGATTTTCCCGCGGTTTATTTTCACATTAATTTTCTTGTCGGTTTGTTTACGTCACAGAACCCACAGTTGCCACCACCGATAATAGTTTAACGCTGGAATTATATGATCCGGAATTCAAAATGCCGGGTAAAATTCAGAGCATTGAATGAAATGAAATGAATAAGATTGGATATTGAAATATGTTTCAAGTTACTTTTAATTCGTATTTTTTGTCAAAAATCATTAATATGTAGAATGAAAACTATCAAATGTGCCTTCTTTTATATTTTTTAAATATTTTTGTCACAAAATGTTGATATAAGTAAGTATTATAAGATCTCCAAAAACAATTACGGACACTTCAGGCATAGAATCTACTGCCTACGTAAAGACGTTTAGACAGAAAAATAATTGTCATACTCAAACTGAAAAAATCATCTCATGTATTATATATATACAGGGAGAAGGTGGTAATGTGGCACCCCATTTTGTTTATAGCTTATAAAAAATTATTTAATAGGTCTATTAATAAACAATATACCTTAAAATGTTAGGCATTTATCTATTTATTCGTGTCTGGGCCTGTATTGAATGAAAAGCGATATTTTTTTTATAAAAAACGTTTTTTTCGAAAAAGTAGAGAAAATGTGAATTGAGATATGAGGATGGTATTATGGACCCCTGGGGGCCATATTAAATGTAAGAAACAATAAAGACAAAAATCGCAGATATAGTGCTCTCCTTCAGGGCCCGCACAAGCGCTATGAGCCCACAGAAGGCAGCTTTGGCACTGTATCCACTCTTCACCTCGACGATCATTGGAGTAAGCAGTTTCACGGCTATCCTGTATGCAGACCGCCGAATATCTTGCCTAGTCTATCCATAATAGGTACTTGGCTTCCATGAACATAGTCAAATAAACTTTTCTCTAAATTATGTGGCAGGATAGACTTGATTCCGAGTGTTTTTTTTCACTGCCAAGTCTAATGATTCCTCAGCATCCTTTACAAGATGTTTCAATGTGGACCTCGGAACAGTAAAAGCTTTGACTGGCTTTCTTGTAACCCATGGGTTTTTTTCGGATGGCCTGAACTGCTTGTTTCATTTTTTCGGGATCTCAGGTTTTCCTTTTTTTAATCGAAGTTGACGTCAAGGTTTTTCATGGCATCTAAAAAAAATAATTCATCATACATATAATATGACCCCCGGGGTAATATTACATACTATATTAGGGGGTCATAATACCAAAATGAGACATTTTGCGACAACATAATATTTTCTTTTATTGAACAACTATTGAATGATAAATACCTTAAAATCGAAGACTCAGGCGTCCAACACGTTGAATTAATACATCAGATGAATCCAGAATTACTTTTAGATATAAATATTGAATTTTAAAAACGCACACGCAAAGTTTTCGCCCGGACTCAATAAAACTTGCCTGAATAACTAAAAATGAAATACCATCTAGCGGTGACTTTGGGTATTAATGATCATTTTGGCGTGTTATCTACTAGTTAACCTGCTTTTGAACTAGATGACGCTGTTTAAAAACCAAAATATTGAAGGGGGCCAAAATACATGCAGGGGTCACATTACCACCTTCTCCTCTATATATATGGTATTATTATGTAGTATATATATATGGGTGAATCCGCAAAATGCAAACTCGCCCATATAAAGATAGTTTTTTTCGAGCATGACAATTATTTTTCTGCTTAAACGTCTTTACATAATGCAGTAGATTGTTAAGTGCTGCGATCTCCGACGTCTTAAATAACTTGTGGACTCTTCAAGTTATAGTGGATATATGAATAACACAACTAATAGGGTATTCTTCTTTATTGGTACATATGCGTAATATATGTAACAATAACTTATGACACGAGTCTTATGAGAGAAATACAAATATGCGTCTACACTATACATACCCTTCCGGCTAACAAATTTTGTTTTTGGAGTTTACTCGGTGGTACGGAAATTTTATGAGGAGTAAAATCAAGTATAACACGGAAAGTTGAGGCGTTACGTAGAAAGAGACAAACATATGCATCTGAAGTATTGAACGTGCAAAAGAATGAGATGGAATACATTACACAGCTGCTTTGTTCCATTTGCACGTTCAAAACGTTATTTTCATTATTTTCATTCAAATTCTGTTTCTTTAGCACCACTATGATCATTCGTAACTGTTTTCACCCCTGTTCCACACGCAACTGTCACCTGTCAAAAACTGATAAAAACGCTAAGAACATTGAGGTATATACATGGATACCCTTACAGTTCTATACATACTAGCGCTTATACAAATATGATGGAAATATGAGACAGACGGTGAAATATCATTTGGTCTCTTTCTATCTAATGCAATAATTTTCATGTTAGAAGAAACAGCAATATTTTTGTTTTTGCTCATTTTAGAAACATTAGACTTCAAAACTTTGACAATTAACGAAATGTGGAACGATCCGCCATTATTTGCTCATTAACTGTCAATTAACTGTGGTAGGTCTCCTGTCAAAAGGTTGTTTATGTTTTGTTTAATTAAGAATTTCCAAGAGATTATAAGGACTTATTCTTTAAAATTTTATTTGAATGTTGTAAAAGTGATAATTAACATGCCTAAACGTTATATTGCAAGGTGCAATGCATAAAAGAGTATAAATCAACCTCAATTGTATTTACGCAGGTTAGTAGCCGGTTTTATGCAATACTATAAACATTTCATGAAATAATTGCGTTGCAATTTGATTTTTTCATTTATTATATTCATATCCACTTAAATTTCATTAGAACAGTCCTTTAAATTGCATTTTAAGTCATTAGATTTATTTACGTAATTGAAAAGTGTTGTACCTACCTACCGTTTGTAATAGTTATCGATAAAGGTACAAATAATAATTACATCGATAAAAACATAATAATTACATTTGTGTTATGTCTCAAAAAACAATCTGAATGTATTCGATGTGGTTTTAAAAATATAAGTTTGATAGCTTTTAATAATATTGTTGTGACCAAAATTATTTGACAAATGATAAAACTAATAATGCTTGTTTTTTATAGGTTTCCGAAAAGTGATACAATAAGCAAATTATGGTTGAAAGCTGGAGAAGAAAATATTAATCCCCGGACCCAGTCAAGAGAATAGCATAGCCAGTTTTTGAACAAACTTAATTTTATTTAGAAATGGATAGACTTATTCATTTTAATATAAGTGGATTTATTCCTTTGTCTTTTATTTCTATTCCACCTTAGATAGTTCAAAAAGTTTTTAGTTCCATCTGTCGATGCCACAAGGACTAATTATTTGCCAAGCTGTAAAAATGTAACATCTATTAATTGTAACCATATTTTCACCAAATAAAGCATCTTGTCATTATGTATAAGATTAGGTTACGATGGGACTGACTTACGCTGTACATCAAAAGTCCCTAAATAAAGAATAAAAAAGCACCATTTCATTTCATATACCAATTTATACAGTTGGCTCAGCTCATATGAAAATAAATATTTAACCATATTATAACCTCTAAGGACCTAGGAGTTAAAGTATTCTTAAATAATAAAAGATAAACGTGTTGACTTCAATAAAGAAATGGCACTTCTTTCCCATGGTAAATAAAGTTAAGTCTTACTTGATTAATAAAGGTATTACAATTTTTTTTGAAAAAATGGTCCAGTTAGAACAAATAGAATCAAACTATCCTCAGCAATCAGCATAGAATACTCAGGATGTCGGTTAAAAGATATAGATTAATAAAAGTAGTTAAATGTACAATGGCATTAGTAAAATAAGTTTTTTTACTTACGTATGCATAAAATAAGAATAAAAAAAGCATAATTTCATGTCATAAACCAATTTATACAGTTGGCTCAGCTCGTATACAAATAAATATTTAAGGATCTTTTAACTCCTAGGTCCTTAGAGGTTATAATATTATAACCTATAAGGACCTAGGAGTTAAAAGATCCTTAACTAATAATTATACTTAAGCGTGTTGACTTCAATAAAGAAATGGCACTTCTGTCCCATGGTAAATAAAGGTAAGTCTTACATGATTAATAAAGATATTACAAAAACTTTTTTGAAAGTGGTCCAGTTAGAACAAATAGAATGTATACCTAAATATATCGTCAGCATCGAATACTTTTTTGGATGTCCGTTAAAAGATATTATCGATTAATAAAAGTAGTTAAATGTACAATGTCATTAGTAAAATAAGTTTTTTATTTACGTATACATGTAAGTTATTGTAAAACTTATGAAAATTTAAAATATCGATACTGTCAATACCCATAATTGCAACTCTAGTTCGGCAGCCATTTTTTGCTCATAATCAGCTGATAAATTGGACACGTTTTTGTCATAGGTAGGGCCTGTCCTTTGAATTCTTTAGTCATTGGCTAAGAATGATCACGCCATTTTGCATATTTTTACCCAGCTACCTACTTGGGTTAAAATTAGCACTTTTTGACGTTTCCAACATCAGCTGTGATCAGCTGTCAGTTGTTCCACTAGTCACAAAAATTACTAAAAACGACATTTTCGAAATTTTCAATATTAACGTTATTTCGCTAAAGAAACAACATTTTGTGGTAAAAATTATCGTAGCGTTTTGGGCAAAAGTAGTGCCGTCTGGAACAGGCTAAATGTATCTTATTACGACCCATTTCTATTTTTAAATTTAAATATTATGTTCGAATTTTAAATTTAAATATGTTCGAAATTGTTCATTCACAGTCCTGAAACCAGCTCGTTATTACCGTCAGCTTTATTACTATTAATATTATTATTTTGTATTATACTTTATGTAATACGCTTTTATTGAAGTAATATGAATAATCCGAATAATTACAGAGATATGTTTGTTTTTCATATCATTTTAGAAGATTCGTTCATTTACCCTCTTTTTCTTTTCGATATATTAAATCATAATTATCGTTCGTAAGGAGGAAACTCCAGTCGTGCGTCGAAGCTGACACACACACACTTTTTTTTAATTCGTCCCGAAATGGAACAGGCTAAGGTCTTAGACCATATATTACATTTACATTTTCCCTTTTGTAAAAACTCGGATCAAGACTAGACCAGCACTGTATCTTGATATCGCGTGCACGTCACGAGTATCGTGTACATGTCATTACCTTGAAGCGAAGTGTTACCCGCAATTTGTTTATCGGTCCCCTCCGTTTGTAATGAGGATGTGCCTGTTCCCGCGCTCGCAGAGGGGCCGACCTACCTTGTATTGGCTGCACGATAGAGGCAAAGGCTGGTTATCCTAATATACTACATAAGGTTTGGTAAAATCAACTACGGACTATAAAGATGTTTAGGCAAAAAATATCGTATAACGTGTATGGGTGACTCTCCGCTCAAAGCAAACTCGCGCATATAAAGGAAGATTTGTTTTTCGAGTACAACAATTATTTTTCTGCCTAAACGTCTATACATAAGCAGTAGATCATATGCCCAAAATATCCGTAGTTAATTTTACCAAACCTTATATACTAATATTATAAATGTAAAAGTTTGTGAGGATGAATGGATGGTTGTTACTCTTTCACGCAAAAACTACTAAATGGATTTCGATGAAATTTGGTATGGTAGCATTTTAGTCTCTGGATTAAAACATAGGCTGCTTTTTATCCCGGAAAAGTACAGTGTTCCCGTGGGATACTATATTGACGCGGGCGGAGCCTCGGGCAACATCTAGCCCTTCATAGTAAAGACAGCCTGTATAATAGGTAGAAATTTGTATGAGGATATTCAAAAGGTACTTTGGTAAGCGAAGCCGATATGGGAATAGATTGTAGGAACCCCACGCCACTACTGCAGAATATATTAATTCATTATAATCGTTTACTTAAAAATATTTTAAAACCGGCCAAGTGCGAGTCAAACTCGCGCACCTAGTGTTCCTTAGGCTGGAACTATATGATCCGGAATCCAGCGGGCCCGGGAAAATTCAGATTACTGAAAATAGAACTCTGCGCTAATACAATAGAGTTGAAAGTCGAAGTGCCGAATATTGAGCTGTCATTTATGTCATTAACATGTGACTCCGCACTTGTGTTACATTTGATTTTCAGTTCTATTGTATTAGCGCACAGTTCAATTTTCAATATTTTGAATTTTCCCTGGTCTACTGGATTCCGGACAATTGGTATAGTCTCAGCCTTACAATATTATACTATACCAATATTTTACATGTTTAGTTATGTTTTTGTTATTTGTGTATGAAGTTTTCCAAGTAAGCGCATTTTACAAGATGAGTATCTACTGAACTAACAAAGTAATATAAGCAGTTATAGATTCCTTCAAACTTCATCACATCCGTGAAATTAAGTTTGAAGGAAAACATTTGAATTTTTTCCAAACTCTCAACTTTTAAAGTATATTCAGGGTAAATTCCTTGGTAAATATTAACATTGTACTATATAATAATAATATATCTATGGACGCTTTTATACCATGTTAATCTAGTCCCGTGGTAAGTTCTCGAAGAACTTGTGTTACGGTACCACGGTACTTTTATACTATACATATTTTAAGATTTTATTATACACATATTTAACTTACATCCATGACCCAGGAACACGGAAAACTTTTTGTTCCCTCGGCGAGATTCGAACCCGCGACCTCCAGCTTGAGCGCCAATGCTCTAATCACTGAGCCACAGAGGTCGTCAAATAATATACAGTCTAAGATACTTATATACAGTCTACATAATTTAAGATTTAGGTATCTATGGAAATTGGAAGCTGGTGGAAGCATGAAACGATAAGACACGAAATGAAAAGACGTCGCTTTTGACAATCGAAAGCACTAGTCTAGACGAACTTCACACCTTGTATAAAAATAAAACATAAAAATGTGTTTGACGATTACCAAAAAACACGGACTTTGAAGTGCGACAGATGTATTTATTGCCTCTGGAGTCTGGCTTTTATTTACGTTTTCCTTAACGAAAAATATTTGTATCGGTAAATGTTGTTTTTTTTTTGTTTAATTCGTCCCGAAATGGAACAGGCTAAGGTCTTAGACCATACTGCCTCGTCTGTCGTTTGAGGTATTTCTTTGTCTTATTTCTAAATCGTCAAGTCCAAAGTCTAGTCAAAGTCGAAATAAGTAGTCAGGGTAGTCAATTAGTCAAGTCAGTCGATTCAGTAAAATGGTAGACGCTTTACTGAAACTTCCTAGGGAGTTTTGGCGGGAAACCCAATTTAGCACGCATTTTGTAGAATGTATCACTTTTCCACACTAATGCACCTCAACGAATAATTAATGGTTAATATTCCACCACTATAACACATTAAAAACCGAATTAACACAAATTTAGAAAAATAATACAGAAACACAACATTGCTGATTGACTTTCCCGGCAACAAACTCCGGTAAATGTTGTATCTGGGGGCACGGCAGTGGCCCCGCCAAGTCGAGCGCGAAGCAAACACTGCCGTACCATCCTTTACTGGAACCATTTCGCCGCATTTTCAGGCCCCTATTTGAGAACCTCTGGATAAGACCAGAACGCAGAAATTTTCGTCATCCAGTAAGCTATAATCACGTACTAAAAATCCAAAATTTCAAGTCTGTAGGTCATTTAGTTCCAAAGTTAAGCGAAAGCAAAGTTTCGCATTTACGACACTCACTCACTCACTCACTCACTCACTCATGATCATCAAAATAGAACTAGTACTTCCCATAAACTTAGAGAGCTGAAATTTGGTACAGAGCTAGGGTTTAATGGCCACATAAAGGGAAAACTATAAAAACTAGTATAATCGATCTGGGGGCACGGCAATGCCCCCGCCAAGTCGAGCGCGAAGCAAACGCTGCCGTACCATTCTTTACTGGAACCATTTCGCCGCATTTTCAGGCCCCTATTTGAGAACCTCTGGATAAGACCAGAACGTCGATCTGGGGGCACGGCAGTGCCCCCACCAAGTCGAGCGCGAAGCAAACACTGCCGTACCATTCCTTACTGGAACCATTTCACCGCATTTTCAGGCCCCTATTTGAGAACCTCTGGATAAGACCAGAACGCAGAAATTTTCGTCATCCAGTAAGCTATAATCACGTACTTAAAATCTAAAATTTTAAGTCTGTAGGTCATTTAATTCCGAAGTTAAGCGAAAGCAAAGTTTCGCATTTATGACACTCACTCACTCAGTCACTTACTCATGATCATCAGAATAGAACTAGTACTTCCCATAAACTCAGAGAGCTGAAATTTGGTACAGAGTTAGGGTTTAATGGCCACATGAAGGAAAAACTATAAAAACTATGATAATCGAAGACCTGGAGTACCTGGTGACCCTGATTAGAAAACACAAGAGCCTAACCAAACTATTAGTATACTTACATTAGCTTAAACTTACAAGTTTACAAGAAGAAATAGTCGAACAATTAACTATATTCTACTCGAACATTACACAAATTACTTAAATAAACAAATTACACTTAAATCTAGTAAAATAAACCAATATGCCCACGTTTCTACAAAAAGAAGTGAAATCCCACCAAAAACATTCTGTAAAAAACTAGCCAAGTCTCGATGGAGCTGCTTGTTTATCTCTAAAAAGTAATGAAATCTAGACAAAGTCGTGCCAAGTCTAAGGTTCCTTACTGCGATTTCTTTATTATTATAGTTGATGTTGTGTGACTTGGCCGTTGAAGGGTACACGAGGGTACAAAAGGGGCTCCATGACACCATTGCTCCAATACATGTGTTGTACAATCAACAACAGCCTAAAATGAGACACTAGCGTCCAATTACCAATACCAGTATGGGCTATTATCTCGCCTAACAAACATAGGTAGTTACAACAGATATACATTACGTGTAAACAAAATTGACTTGTACCCACTAACGTATAAAGAATGTTCAACGGCCGAATCACACAACATTAACTAAAATAATAAAGAAATCGCAGTAAGGAACCTTAGACTTGGCACGACTTTGTCTAGATTTCATTACTTTTTAGAGATAAACAAGCAGCTCCATCGAGACTTGGCTAGTTTTTTACAGAATGTTTTTGGTGGGATTTTATTTTCAACTTATAGGCTAGCTGCACACGTACAATATTATTGACAGAATAAATTTGTCAATACTAGTCATTACATACAAAAAACCGCCAATATGACCCACATACAAGGAATATTATTGTCAATAGGAACTTTATTGTCAATAATATGGTGTGTGTGTGTGACTAGCCATTTGGTAGAAGACTGCATAGTAGTCAATAGTCATGACTATAAGTGA